>JAWNOU010000093.1:2400000-3116449 GCA_035045725.1 Drosophila ezoana
CCCAAACCCCTCTCACAGGCTCTGTTTTGCTTAGCTAATGCCATGCTTTTTACACACATACACACACAAAAGGAAAAAGAAATGCGAGTGGAGAAAAACAAAAACGAAGCAAAGTTAGATATTTATGCGTTTTCGTGGCTCATGAATTTCGGAGCATACTTCACTCAGCTGGCGGCCCCCAGTTTCAGCCTGAGTGTATTTTCCATATTCGCCTTTTGGGCTTTGCATGCGCTCGTAAAATGTCTGCGCCCGTTTCTGTAGTCTACTTTCTGGGGCTGCTTTAAGTGGCCGCCTTGACAGGCTTCCCTTTTCATTTTTTTTTTTGGCATTTTCTCAATACCTATTCTTATGTGTCTAGGTGCGTTTGGGGTATATATCGTCATGTGGCAGAGCTGCTTAGTTATTTATATATATGGGCGATACTTTAGATAATATACTATCGATAATCAATTATTTGTGCTTACAGTTTGTTGGATCTGGCCTTCAAAGAATATTAACCACACAAATCTTTAAAAAAATAATAATTTAATTATTACTTTTCCACATTAAGTTCTGGGTGTCTTTGGGTCTATCATTTGCAACTACAACTTTTATTTCATTTTCATTTGACTGCGCTGCGCTCTCATTTCAATTAACCAGTCACGCAATTTCCTTATAAAGTTGTCTGCTACGTTCGCATAAATCAACAACGCCCCAAACCTTCTTTGGACCTTGGGCGCGTTAAATAACTCATTTAATTTCTTAATATAAGTCTCTATTTTATTGTCACGATATAAATCTATTGATATGTTTATTATTTAAAGGCGAATTTTGTAAATATGAGTACAAGTTAGACTAGAAATTGTGGTTGATTTGTGAGGGAAAAAAAGAACATGTTCAGTGTAATTTTGTGTGTCATAAATGTTTGCTAACTAATACGTAAATTGTGCAAGCATCAACTGGCATTTAAATTTTGTATTTTTAAACTCTTCGAAAATTCAGTGAAAACCCAGTTGATGAAAATATCGTGAGTGTCATTCTGAAGAGTGGAATAAAATTCAAAGCTCTTGTTGAGCTTGGCCGTATGTGTGTGTGTGTCTGTTTACTGTTTGCGGTTATACGTTTTTGGATGGAGGGCGGGGTGGGTGCGCCCACTTGTCTGGCATCAATAACCCGACGATGCTTATAAAAATGCAAACAAATTTTGCGCGCCAGGCACACACACACACACACACAGACACACCTATACCACGCAGGTGTTGTTTGTCCAGGCTTTGGGGCACTCAATTTGTCACATTTGAAATACGACGACAAACAAAACCCAACAACCCAACCCGCACAGCACTGCACAGCATTGAACACAACACAACAAAACGAAATCAAATTGCATTTTTATTTACAAATGCTTTGCACTTCAGCCAGAACGCAAATGCGAATGGCGGGCGTTGTTTTTTAGAAATAATACTCGAGGCGGGCGAGTGGGTGGAGGGGTGATTGCGTTTGGGGTTGACAGCGTTGGCAAATGTGCTGCACTCAACTGCATAAAACCGTTGAAATGTTAAATATCCGAGTGAACTAAACGAACTCAAGTGTGCGGCGAATACATTCGAGAAGCTTTTCGCGTCTCAAATCAATGCGGTATCATTTCGCAGCGCCCTTCCTCGACGCGCATGTTGCGTACAAGAAAATCAACTTAGAATTGATGGGTCCTTCGTGGGCGCAGAACGAAAATTAAACATAAGAAACAAAAGCACAAAATCATAAAAAACATAAAATAAATGTAATAAAAACAAAAAAGGAACGAAACGAAAAA
Source organism: Drosophila ezoana (assembly GCA_035045725.1). NCBI lineage: Eukaryota > Metazoa > Arthropoda > Insecta > Diptera > Drosophilidae > Drosophila > Drosophila ezoana. The sequence continues at coordinate 2,401,793 of JAWNOU010000093.1, forward strand.
AAAAGGCGAACAATGCAATTTTCGGGGCGTATGTGTAACAGGCCACAAAGGTCATAAAACCATATCAACGCCATTAAATGTACAACGGGGGGTAGACCGAAACACATACACCAAGTACTGCTCGACATGTAAGTGAGTGTGTGCTTGTGTGTGTGTGGGTGTATAAACACCTATGGGCGGGGAGAGTGAAGCTGGCGCAGCTCAACAAAATGCTATAAAAAAGAGCGCTACAAAAAGTTGCTGAGGGGGTGGCATACGTGGGGGCTGCTGAGTGAGCTACCTTTGGCGTGTGTGGAGGAATGGTGAGGGGGGAAACTTCTGCTGCCAAATGAGATCCCGTGCGCTTGTTGGCCGTGCCCGGGCGTTTAGACAATGTAAACGCCGGATAACCGCAAAAAACTAAACAAACTGAGGCGGACTCACAGCTCTTGGTGGGGGGAAAGCGGGTGTTGCCCGTTTTCCCGGTCGGTGTGACTCAAGTGTGAGCACAGACGAATTTTTTACGATGCTGAAACGTTCCACGTGGCACAGGATGAAAAAGTAAAACACTAAAATAAAAAAAAAATAACAAACACAAAAACGAAAACGAAAGAAAATAAAAATTGTTGCGAGCTGAGAGCCAGCAGGCGGCCATGTCAGCAAATGTGGGCGCGTCAATGAAATTAAGGTGGGGGCGTGAGGTGAATAGGTTGCCAAGAGAGCGACACTAAACTAGGATGCCAGACACATTGAAGCGAGGGCGAGGGTGAGAGGAAGGCAGAGCGAGGCAGTTAGTGCTCTCTCTAATGTTTTAATGAATGCTAACAGGTGTTGCAGCGCCCGTCGATGATCACCGTAAACTACACATTATGTGCCACGCCCTCTACTTACTTTTGGCACTGTTCAACATTTAAGTGTTAAGTGTTGCGCAACGAAATGAGCATTGCTTTGCGTTACGTAACATTACGTTAACAACAATGGCCAGCAATTAGCTTTTTATATCGTTTCGCTTTGGCGTTTGCAACTCAATTAAGCACACCCCGCACACCTGCCCGAAAACTAACCAAATAGGGGAAGCATTTTGTAATGCAGCCGGCAAACAAGACCTATTTTATTTAACTCACGTGCCGCTAAATGCTAGTCAAACACACACACACACAAAAACACACTTATCCATTCACTTAGGCAAATCAAGCTGCATTTACTTAGTTTTTATATCCTAGCGGCTTTATCATTTAAATGTATGTAGTTTAAATGTAACGCATTAAGTATTTCATTTAATTGAGAAACACGCAACTGTTAAATTAAATTGTATTAGGGGGGCACGACTAATAAATACTTAGTATAGAATAATTCCTACACCATAAACTCAATTAAATTCTTAAGGAAAATTGTCAACAGTTTAAGCAAATGCTAGACTTATAACAAAATTCTTCTAAAATATATGTAGAAATACATAATCCCTCAAGAATAAGTTCTTCTACTATCCATGTTGTTGTACTAATAGACTTGTTTCAAGCTCAGCAATAAGTAAATTAAAATATATCTTTTTGTTCTTTTATAAGGAGCGCAATAAAAAAAGTTTAAAAGTGCATAAGATGTGAGAAATAAATAAAACATGAAAGTCTTGCCGCTTTGTGCTCATATCAAGTATGACACTTAAAGCATATTTATATCAAAGTAGTACTGGGCATAACATATGACAGCGAAGCACAGCTGTAACAATGGCATAGGCTCGTAAACAGTTAATGCCGCAATTTATGTTCCGTCAAAGCATCACAGACTCAAAACTCGAAAAAGCTGTCCAATGAGGCAATTTCATTTTGCACTTAATAAACAAAAATTTAATGGTTTATACACATGCAGAACAAGCTGAGCCGTAAATGGGGCCGAAAGGTTGTGCCCATAAGTGGCTTTTAATAAAAGTTGCAACACAAAAAAATTAGAGCCCTGACAATTGTCCCTTTGATCGATAAGAAGCAGCAAATCGTGGGATTAAAAAGAGCAAGCGCAAAACTTGTAAATAAAATAAATAAAAATGCATAAAAAACTGTGCCTAATAACGCAGGCCCAGAGCGCAAATCAAAGACCATAGATACAAAGCGCCAGCGGAAACCAATTTTTATGAGCGCAGCAAAAAAAAAAAACAAGAAAAGTAAAACAAAGAGCAAAAAATAAATATAAAAACAAACAGCAGGCCTAAACTTGAGCCTGGTTCGGTAAGCAGGAAGCATAAAAGCAAAGCGTGAAATATGTCAAAATGGCCAACAACTTTGGCCAGCCATAAAACTGTTGCCACAGCAGCAACGGGGCGGAAGCGTAGCTTGCCACAAGCGAAACGCGATAAAATCCACAAAACAGCCGCCGCTGGCCCCAGCTAAGGCAAAAAAGGCAACACGACGGGGAGGAACAAAAGCGTAAAAAATATGCTTTTCAAAGTTTATAAACAATATGTTAAATCAAAGTGGCCGAAAATTGCCACGCCCCCTAGCGACCAAGCAGGCAGCTGGCATTAAACGTGTATTAAAGGTGCCAACTGACAGATTACAGGTGTGTGCGTTTGCCTAACCTGACCGAGCTGAGCAGCCACTCAGCGTGTCGGCCAACTTGGCGTATGCGCAACAAGCCCAAACGCACCCACAAACACACACATATACATATGTATATGTATATGTATATGTAGACAGTTGGGACAATGTCAACAAATTGACACATTAAAACAAATGAGGCCACTGCGACCGATGAGAACCTGGCCAGCTGTCGAGTCCTGTGCTGGGGGAAGCAACTAATGGCGCTTGTTAGACGAATTATGCGTAGTTTTTGAATACCCTTGCAGTGGGGCTTTCAATTTTGTGACGGAATATGTAACCCATACAAAGAGACAACGCTGTAATTTGTCCTTAGCAGACAGTACGTACTTGTGTCACATATCTCGGAAGCATCGCACTACTATATCATATAGCTGCCATAGGAAAGTGTTGTAACAATAAAGATATGTTGTCCGAACTTCAATAGAAAACCAGTAAGAAATAGTAATTTAAATAAGAAACTTTTGCATTGTCAGGATATCTTACCGAACTCACCAATCACCGAATTCAATCTTAACATATCTGCCAGACGGGACCCAATCGAGACCCTAATGTATAATCGGCTATATGCTTACAAGATTATTTAATCTTCCCTGCGTGCCAAAGATAACCATTCTTTCCAGTTTTTTTTTTTTGCACACACACACAAAAACAATGTCGGTGGTGTGATGTTGGGTTGTGTGGGGTTAGAACTTGACTTAAAGTGTAGCAATAGAAGGGCAAGTTAGTGGCAAGAGGAAATTAACGCCCCGTTGCCGTAAATGATTGCAAGTGTGCGAATGTGTTTTTTATGCGGCGTAAATATATATACACGTTATATATATATGTAAGCATATATATACTACATATATTTTGTTGACTTTGCAACCCAAAAACCTAGGCAACAACACCTGGCAATTGGGCGTGGCATGTGTACCTTGGAGCTGTTCGGTGTGAAAGTTTTTGTCGCCGCACGCATAAATCAAGTTAATCATTTGGCGCCAAAGTTGCACAGACGCTGCGCAAATTGGACATTTATATTTTACGCTTACAGCAGCAGCAGCAACAACAACAACATTAACAAGAATCCTGTGGCATGTCCTGGCACATAGCTGCTGTGTTAAATTATGACGCGTCCAAAGGCATTTGCTGTGTGTTTTGTTGTTGCTGTTGTGCGCGGCGGCAAGATTTATGATCTTACGACTTGTACTTGACATTTTCAGCTTTACTCCAGTGCCTGATGGCTGAATTAGTGTAAATTACTGGGCGAGCCAACTTGAAAGTTAGATCATCAAGTTTCGGCTTGTATATAGGTACATTTGTATATACTAGCGGGTACTATCCGGCTTTGCACGGGCCATGCTGTTCGCTTCGAAATGTTGATATTACTTATATTTAAAATGTGAAGAATATCTTTCAATTGGCTTAATGTTCATCGAATGAATTACAACAAGTTCCATTCAAAGTTTTCCGTGCAATTTGATTGCCATATTAATGCCTTTACAATGTAGAGCTTTAAAAATGAGCTTAAGCCTAAACATTTAACTTTCGTTCATGCAACATCCCACAAACTAGGAGGGAGCGGGACGTTCAGTTCACCGAAAAGTGTAAAACACCCATTTTCCACATTTTCTGGTGAACTTTCCTTACATCATATAAAAATGCTTGGGCTGTGCCAATCAGTTACCAATCAGTCAGTAAGTCAGAACAAACAGTTTTAAATAGAGATACATTCAAACCTGTGTCTCGAACTGATAAATGGCTTTTTGGCTTACCTGCAATGAGAATTAAAGTGAAATGTCAAATGGTACTCAAGCTTAATTGCATTTTAAGAAAAAGAAAATTCACAAATTATGCCATATGCAAATTAAATGCCCACAACAACAGCAAGAACAAATAAAGATTTCCAGCATAAGCAATAGAAACAGAATTTGATTATGCGAGAAAGCTAAACAAAAATTGATTATTTCTCGAGAGATTGCTGGAGAACAAGCGGAGTGTTAGGGGCACAAAACTTTTGCTCCAGCTACAACTTTTGCCATAAAAATGCGTTGAAACACTCGAGAATGTGAGTTAAGAGCAGCTGCAGCTCCATGCATAAATAAATAACTGAAAAAGCCACTACCAAAAGTCAAATCAATAAAAGAGCAATAGCCAACGGTGGCTAGGTAGTGTGTGTGTGTGTGTTTGTGTATGGGAGGTGGCGGAGGGGAAGGGGGCGATATTCAATAGATGCAATATATACAGAAAGAGAGAGCGTACAAGTTTTGTAAAGTTTTGCAGCAGCTGAGCAGAGCTAAAGTCTAGCTACAAAATCAAATCGAAATGTGAAAGAGTTACCTGACTTTATGCAGCAGCAACAGCAGCAGTTTGTGTAGCTGTGGCAGCTGGGGCAGCTGCTGTTGGTCAGGCACAAAGCAAGCATCAGGCAATTGCATTTTTAACAAAGGGCCACCGGCAGGTGAGCTGAGTTGGGTTGCAGCTAGGTGCAACAGTCGCATTGATGAGCCACCGGGCTCGCAAGTGCGTGACACCAGCAGCTACAAAAAGGGGGCGGGGTCAACGGTAAGAGCAGCAGCTGACACTGACTGTGTGACAGGAACAAGCACAAGTCCAGGTAATCCTTTGGGTACAACAAGCGCTCGGACACGCCCAGCAGCCAGACAACATAGCCGCAGGCGGCGGGGCGGCGGGCTGGCAAACAAATTCAACAAAAATGCTCGACTTGGTTGATCAGTCAAAATGTGGGCAGTGGCCAAGTGTGTGTATGTGTGTGTGTGTGGGTGTCTGTCTGCAAAGAGGGTTGCCTTTACTTTTGGGCAGCATTTTATGCAAAACTCTACAGTTGCGTGACTTTGCGCTTATTTTTGGCCTGCAGCAGCCCAGCAAGACAGAGACGGCAAGAAATAGAGAGAGATAGGGAGAGAGATCAGGGGAAGGTATAGCCAAAAATGCTCAGCTTGGTTATTTTTTGTGGTCAGGTGGGTGTTGTTGTTGTTGTTGTCGGCTTGTTTGCTTTGCTTGTTTGCAATTTGCGTGCGTGCAACGTTTTGTTTGTGCGCCTCAAGCTATGCTTCATTATTTTTGCAAACTTTTTGCTTAAACATGTGTGTATGCGTGTGTGGGTGTGTGCCTGTGTGTGGCTTTAAATTTGTACATGTGTGCCGGCTCGTACAGTTTATTGATAAATTAGTCCTGGACACTTGTGGACAGTCTGGTTTTTGGCATATGAAATGCAATTATTGTTAATAAATGTTCTGTGCACAGAATTCAATTAAAATGCACAGGCAGAGAGACAATGGCCTGTCAATTGCCATGTCGCACACACGAACACATACCCACACACACACACACACACACATATACATACAGACTTAATGACAATCATTGCATGCATAAAGCGCCACTTAAAGTCGTGCCAGGTATTGTATGACAAACTGTCACGCCCACAAAGGTAAAACGAGCAAAACAATATAGAAATCCGCTTAAGTCAGCTTTTCCAGCAATTTTACTAAGTGCCCAGCGGCGCAAAAGATTTGCCACAAAGCCTGTCTTCGTGCATGTGCGTGTGTATGCGTATGTGTGTGTGTGTGAGTGTCTTTGGCTTGAACTAATTTGGCCCTTGTCTATGAGAGGGCGAATTGAAAGGCTTTAGTTATACTTGCGTGTTGCAGCACTTTTCCAAACGATAGAAAAGCAATTCACTTTGAAATTTGCACCTGTAAACATTGTCAAACGGGCAGCGGCGAAAGGACAAAGCGCAGGACAATGGCATAACAGCACTTGAGTGTGCAGCCAGTAGCCACACCTGATGTGTGCTTGTGTTGTTGTGTTGTGCTTTGCAAATCGCCTTAGCTGGTAATTGTGTATATATGAACAAACATAGGAAAGGACACAGACGGCGCAACAAGACCAAGACGCCAACCCGAGCAGCCAGCCAACTAGTCAGCCAGCCAGGCAACCATCGACAGGCAACAAGACAAGACAGGTAAGAAGAACAGGGGCAGCCTGGCGGGGGCAGTTGCCTCCACTCGTTGCTCGTTAGCAACGCCTTATGCCACAATTTGCTGACTCTGCTCTATGCCTTGGTCACACTCGCCGCCCCCTTCAACCTACTTGAGCATTTCTTTTAATGCCATCAGCTCTACGTGAGTTTGACCAGCTGCAGTGCTAGTATATGCCAGGGGCAGCAGTGGATGGGGGCGTGAGTAAGGCAAGCAAATGCAATCATAAAATGTGTCATTATATTAAATTCACTTTTAGAGAGCGCTTTACCTGGTAAAAGTCTGCAAGTATGCAACAACATTTGCAAACTGCATATTGCCACAAATTTATAGCTAAACATAGCTTTAAATAGCTGGGCGTAGCTTCTGTTTGCACGCACACACGAACACTTTTATAGGTGCCACAATTAAAGTTCAGTTAACTTGGTAACATCAGCTGAAAAATAATATAAAAATAAAATACGTAGAAGATGCTCAAAGTGCGTGGCAGCAAAATAAATTGAAAATCGAAAGTTGTTAAATTTAACGACAATTCAGCTTTCCATCTAGATAAAAAAAGAAAGTATATATCGAAGCTTCTTGCCAGTTGCCTGTTGTCTGTTTCAATTGAAAATTTTACGCTTCGTAGCTTCTAATGTTGTGAAATTGTCAACGGAAATCGCCAAAGTTGCAGCTAACAACCATCATCATCATAATCATCATCATCATCAGCCGCAGCAGCAGCATTTTCTTCACATTTAGCATATCTACTTTTATTTCATAAATTACTTTTTCCATTTCCTTGCATTCTCTCTCCTGTAATTGATTTTTAACATTCATTAGCCTTAGCTTTGCTTTCTCTTTTCTAGCTGACACCCAGTTCCTGGATTCGTTCTTTTTGTTTTCCAGTTTGTATTTTTATTTTGCACAGTGGCAAGTATCTCACAACTGCCCCCGGTGGCATGCGCCATGTTAAATGTTGCAGAATTGCGCTTTAAACATGTTGCGCTCTGCTTTTTTATATTTTTATTTTCCCTAATTTTTTTGTATTCAGAAAATGTTTGAATTTTTACTTTCGCATGTGCGACTTGATTTCCGTTGCAAATGGCTGCAGAGAGAACTGCGGACTGAGATGGCGGACGGTTTGGTGTGGGGCGTGGCATTATAAGTAAGATTGAAAGCGTTGCGTTTATGGGCCATTGTATTGGGTAACGACGGAAGGGCAATACCCGAATGCCTTTTATTGTTAAATGGTGCGTATGATTTATATTTCGTTTTATTTTTATATTCAACACAATTTCATGTTCTTAATGCTGATTTCTCTTTCTGTCTAGGTTAAGGGAAATCCTCTTTCTCACAATTAAAATTCCTAGTAGAAATCACCCAAATGCTTGGTAATTAAAGCACTTGTGAAAATTTGTGAAAAAAGCAGAGCTGAACTACATAAATTGATGTCAAAGCAGCAATCAAAACTGAACAAGGACATGATATAATGCACATAAAATATGTCAGAAATGCTTGACAGGAAAATATAGCAAATACGGACACAAATACGGAGGCCAAAAATGGCCAGGACAAAAGAAATGCGAACAAGCGGGGCAAATGTTTGCATGTTGTGGCCAAATAAACTGAATGAATTTAAATAGATCCGCTTCCCAGCCCAAAAGAAAAGCACAGACAAGTAATAAACCCAAAAAGAATGCGGCAACTGATATACGAAATAAAAAAAAAAAAAACACATCTGTATATATAAGAAATAATACGGAAAATCAAGACACAAACTGCAAAATGCCTCCAAAGCAAAATGTAGCCAAGCAAAAAGGGAACAAATTGTTCTGCAGGCTGGAATGGCATGCCAAGAGTAACAAAAACGACAACGACAACGGCAACATTGTGAGGAGACACGCAAAAAGAGGCGGAACTGTCGCCGCTGCAAAAATAATAATAAAATCTACAAATAGATTTTAAGCAATTTCACTTGTGAGCGAACGCAATAAAAATCAAGAATATTTGCCATGAGTTCTGCCGCAAAGGAAGCCACTCGCATACACATACTGACACGAGCCTGACTGTAGCGAAACGGAAAAGTAAATCGGCGGCGTCGATGGCGTCTACTGATAAAGCGCAGCCATTGAAAGGCGCAGCAAGGATAACAGAACAGAAAGCAGAGAAAGCGATTAAACTACATTTTTGTTGGCCTCTCTCTCTCTCTCCCTCTGTTGTGCAGGGCTTTTCAATACATGTGCATGCAAAAAGGTTGCAGGATATCTCAATAGAGTCACGATTATTTACACGCCAGGCACTAACATAGTTGGCGCTGAGTGTGTGGGAAATTGAATTTCACGCAGAGCGAAAACAAACCCAATCGAACCCAAGCAAAACGGCCAGGCCCATCAAAACAGAAAAGAAAAAAATGCATATAATAAAATCATGCTTAAAGGAAATTTACGCCGTCCAATGTGGAAAAGTTTAGTGGAGCATCCTCGTCTTAGTGTCGCACGTGCGCGCCGTCGAAATGAAAATCGAAAGCAATAAAAAAAAGTGAAATAAAATAAGCGCCAGGAACAACATGGCGTATACGTAATGCGAGCCAGTGTGTGCTACCGTGAGCGCCAGACTTGACAATCAACTCGGCAAAAAAACGTTGCATACTTATTGGGGCATGCATTCGGTTTGACAACGGCACTAAAGCGCCAATTTTGTTGCTTTAGGGAAAATCAAATAAAAATATCAAGAATATATGAAAAGCACACGGCAGCAGACCACAGGCATTTTTCAATTTATTTTTCCTGGTTACGGCAAACCTCAACAATGATGATATTCAGAAAGGCACAGAAAGTATAAAAAAAAATATAGTATATTATATATAATAGCCAAACAAATAAGTAGCTGAAAACGTATAAAAACCTAAAGAAAGTAAGTAGCTTTCACATTCGCAGTTGGAGCAGTATTTGAGCAGGCAATATGACTGAATATATGAGTTCCTTATGTCAAAAGCAACGGCTGCCTGGCTTCCATATTGGTAAATGTGGCTGCCTTCAGAAATCAGAGACTTCTTATGAATGCTACAGTCAACAGATTTAGTATACAAGTACGTGCGGCCTTTGTGTAGCTCACGAAGGGCTCACTCACATTCAGGTTTAGGCAAATCTAAAAAGCGGCAATCAGTATTGTGCAACAGCAATCAAATAGTGTCCTTTTCTATCTGTCACAGTTAAAAATGTTTAAAAATGCATGAATATAGCTTTAGTTGCATGTTATATTAACTATTAATGTTAACAGAATTTGTAAATATTAAACAAGAACAAAATAAGAAGACTTGTATGAATAATTCCGATAAATATCTAAAAATTTAAACTCAACTAAAATGCGATACTTGATATATTTGTTCTTAAATATGTTGTATATAAAACATTAAATGCTCCTTGTTCTTTTCCTCAATAGTTGCTTGGTTTGGCCGGGTTTTAACAAATGTAGAATAAATATTGCTCGGCGCTCAGACTTAGAAAGCCTGCTGGAAAGTGCTTAGGCCTGCTAGGCTTGTCCATAGGCTTTGGCCGTGATGACTGTTGGGCAACAACAATTGCTGTCAAATTGGGGGTGCGAGCTGCTTGGCTAGGTAAAAGCCAAATGCCATTCGAATGGCTCACAAAATTTGCATTTTTAATTCGGCTTTTTGCCAGTTTTGCATAATGCCGCCGCCGACGACGACGCGACGTGTGTCAGTTGTTGTGGCTGCTGATGTCAGCTGCCAGTTGCCAGTTGCCAGCTGCAAAGGGTCCGCACAACTTTGCTAGAGTAAACCCCAAGAATAGCGAAATTGGCTTGTCAGTTAGCATTTGTCGCTGTCTCAGCGCTCAACTTTGGTCGCAAGAGAGTGTCCTCCGCTCAGCACCCTCACCAACAAGTTCATGTCGTCCAAGTTGCGACTGAATTAATATACAATTGCATAGCTGAAGGCGCATTTAAATAAACAAACTAAACACGTAACAGGGGCGAAGGGTGAGTGGGGAGTGGTGATTGGTGATTGGGCAGGGGGTGAGCAAAAAGGGAGTTTCGGGCGGGAAACTTTTGTCGCATTCATAAATATTCATAAATAAGCACTAAGTAAAACATATTTTCTGTTTGATAGCCAGGGCCAAGTTTTGTTTACAGCTCGCGGCCCAACAAAATGGCAGTCAATTTTTGTCAAAACTGTCGCCCTGATAAAACTCATTAAAGCGGAACTGCCAAATCATGATATGGGAGCAGAGGAGTAAAAAGACAACAAAAAAAAACAAAAAAAAAAGAAAAGAAAAATGGGAAGAAAATCAGGCAAATACTTTGCGCTTCATTACAAGTCACTTCCGTTTCCCCCATTGTTGTTGCTGTTGTTATTGTTGTTGTTAATGAAGGCGCAAACCCGCCACGCTGATCTCTATCGAAAGTTTTTGGCTTTGATGATATAGCCCACTGACACGCCCTCTCAGAAGCGGCATGTGGGCGTTCGAGGCGCAGCTGTGCGCAAGCAACAACTAAATTAAAATTTACAGCACTTAAAATGAAAACGTGCCAGTTTTATTAAATTCATTTTATGGGGCCGACACACACAGAGAACGAGAGAGCGTGAGTAAGGGGGAGTGTTGAGAGTGGAAAATGGAAAATCTTGTAATAACGAATTTTTCCGCTTGCTCAGTTGGTGTTGCAGTAGTTGTTCTTGTTGTTGTTTGGAAATAAATTAGACATTTAATGATGACCGCAGGCTGTTTGCTGATTGCTCCACAACCGAACTGGACGTCGACAGACGGAAGGACTCAGGCTGAAAACTTGCGCATTTTTACTGAGATTTATTTAATTTAATTGAAGTTTTATTGAACGCAACGTTGCGGCACTAAGTCCAGTAGATATACGAGAATGCGGTTGAAGCTTAAAGCAGCTGCTGAAATGGAAAGCAGACGCAATAAGAAATTGTATATTCCTTTATAAGGTCTCAGCAGAACTGCAAAGCGAATGCGTTCTTAAGCAGATATTTTGCATTATACATGATATACAAAAGCTGTACTCTAAGTATATACTCCATATATACTATATAAACTTTGGTCTCTATCTCCAAGTTGGCAGGCAGAAAAAAAGAAGGAAAAACAGAATAAGAGTTGCTTTTAAAGTGCATTTTATTTTTAATGGCTTAGAACTTTGGCCAGCCAAGCTGTCTAGGCATTGCATTTCCTCGCTGCCCTCACTCATTATTTTGCATTTTGGTAATTGAATTAGAAAACATAAAAAGCAAAAATGACAACTTTTTGTCTCGGTGGAACGCATCGTCGTTGCCGGATTACTTTCACTTGAGCGCTTCCGAAGCTTTTGACACTTGTCTGCTGCAAGGATATGCCAAATATATGCAGGCGGTCATCAGCTGGGGACTTCAAACGGCCATTGTCGGCTAGTGAAAATTAGAAGAAAACGGCGTCCCTAATGCACAGACAGAGAGAAATAGTGAGAGAGATCGAGAGAGATGGCACATTTGAATATGAATTTCAATTTATTCTTGACGCTCGCCTGTGCCGCACATGTCTAAGAGTCGCACCCCAAGGACAAAAGCCCCGCAGACACACATACATGCACACACACACAAACACACACAGAAAAGCATAGTTTAGGGGTCGCCTAGCTGACTGGCTGCTCGTCTGTGCTAACAAATTGCAGCAGTCAACAACCTTAGCCAAGTTTAAGGTAATAAGCTGGCTAAAAGAAAATGACGCCAAGACGCTGGCAAAAACTAAACATTAAGCATGCACACATGTGTTGCTTGTGGGCGCAGGCAGGCGGGAAGGATGGCAGGGGGTAAGGCAGGCCGGGCAACGTCTTTACTCGGGGCCAAGTTGCACATGCATAAGTTATGCTTGGCAAAGTTCATGCAACTTCCACGCATTGCTGCAGGTAGAGAAACTGGCTCGACTTTAAAGCGCCACTTTAATTATTTCAGCTCAAGGCGACGGCGTCGGCGACGGCGAGGGCTGCTGCTGTTGCTGTTGCTGCTGCAATGTCTGCTTCAAATCATATTAAAACTTTTTTCACTCAGCTGTGGCAGCCAGCAGAAAAGAGGGCTGGGACATAGGTGGGGGAAAAAAAATTAAGAAACTTTGTGCGCCCGCAAAATGAACTGTACAATGTGTCTGGGTTGTCTTTGTTTGACTGCGTCTCGCATTAACGGCCCAGGACGTCTGCAGGACACCCTCCTAATTATTATGCTATATGCGTGCGGGCAGCAAAACAAACGTACCACTGGACTCTAGTCATGCCTTGCCACACCAGTCAAGAGAGAAAATATAAAAATAATAATAATAATAATAAGACGGAGCAACTCAGTCGGAACTGGGCACCAGCAGCAGCCGAACTTTACAGTATTGTTGTGGCCAGCTAATGTCCTCATCCAGTGCCTCGCTCTAGCATCTGTCGGTCTGTCTTGTTCTATGTATATAGAGAATGTATTTCTGCCTCAGGGCAGTATCTACGCATTTTCGATTTCAATGCGAATAAAGCTACTGCCCCAGAGAGCGCAACAGGGACAGAGCTAGCGATGGAGAGCCATAAATTGGCAATGGCAGACGCAAAACTACAACAAAGCGAATAAATAGGAACAAGAAAAAAAACAACAACTTTTCCTTTCAGTCTGTAGACGCAGCACTTAAGAGCCGCATTGCCCGGCTGCTAGAGCATGCCCAGAACTGGCAGCCAACTTCAAATGCAATTAAGTCTCGAGACCAGAGAGAGAAATCTCTGCCAAAGAGTTGCTCCACAACAATTTCACGCGCTGGCCAGCTCAATAAAAATGGCAAAGGACTTGAGTTAATGCCACAGCCACAAAATGGTTTTCTCTCTTATGTCCTGGCAGCCACACCCCCGCACCTCCTCTGCCTATCCCTGTTCACACATTGGTTTTGGCTTGCATTGCATTGTACAATGTGCGGCATTAAAAATGGCGTTTAAAAAAATAACACAGAAAATAATGTAACAAAGAAGAGTGAAAAAATAAGAAAAATTATTATTTCACATTTAGCACGTAACGCACATAAATCCTTTTAAATAAACGTTTGGCACGTTTTTTGTAATATTTTTGCCAAACGACGGTCCACTGCCTCGCTCGCCGCAGCAGCCAGCCAGGTCTGTGGCGTGGCCAAGCTCCACGGTTGTCAGGTAGACTGGACCCTTAAGTCTTATCCTAGCCAAAGCTGGCGCTATTTTTTTAATTTCTTTGGTTTCCTTAAAAAATTACTTAAAACAGGGGCTACCAGCAGCAGCAGCGGCAACAACAACAGCCGCAGTAGCCGTAACAGTAGCAGACACTGCAGACAGTTGGAGCAGCAGCAAGGACAACGAGCTGGGGATTATCCTGTCACGACTCTCGAGGCACGAGTTGCGCATGCAAATGGGTTACAAACGATGCTGGGCGTTGAAATTAATCACAGTGCATTATAGTACTGGCCCAGCAGGGACAGGGACAGGGGCACAGGCAGGGGCGTGGCAGCACAAGGCGTAGCAATTGCTGTTTTCTATCACTCTCGCAACCTCTCCCTGTCTGTCTCTCTCTCTCTCTCTCTCTCTCGTTACGCTCTTTTAATTGAACGAGCGTAGTCGAAGTTACCCCGCATTAAGCATAGCATACTTTGCAGCGCACTTGACATGCATGAGCTGCGGCAAGTGTCCTGCCACTAATTGCAGCAACGTCTTTGGGGTATTCATCATGATGTTGCCACAGCGAAAATAATGCATAATCGCCAAGAAAATGCAAATGATATGCGAGATAATTTCAAATTTGTTTTATTATTTTTATTTTTTTTTTGGCTAGAATCGATGCTGCAACTGCCACTGCTGTTGCTACTGCCATTGCTGCTGGTGCATTGCAGATAAAGCCTGTTCCGTGGCATAACGACTGACACGTGAGAAGTTCTTAACACGTACACACAAATTTACGAGTGCCACACACAAACATACAAAAATCTACCTATTTATTATATTTCTCTCTTTCTGGCACACACTTTCCCGATCTCGCTCACTATCTCTCTCCCTCTCTTTCTGGCTGTCTGGGGCTGTGTGATTTATTTGGCGAGCTGCGGCAACTGAGTTTAATTCTGCTTTGGCTAAAATCACTTGGCCGTTGCAGCCACTGTCTGAAGGTGCCACTACGTAGCACGCGATAAGGCCGCACACTTGAGGGCGGCAACCGCAAAAAAAAAAAACGTAAAAATGTGAAGAAAATACAGAAAAGCAGTGAAAAACTGAAAGCAATGCACAAGGAAATGCAAAAAATGACACGATATCGTTAAGAGCTTCGCTTCTAACAAGCGCGTGCCCAGGCAACGGAAATGCCTCGGCCCCTGTTGCAAGTTGTTGTAGGCAACTGAATGCGGCGCGGCAAGTGTCGCCGGCGATAAGCAGCTCTGGCACGCCCCCCTTTTAACCCTTTGCGCCACCCGCCCACCAAGCAAATGATATGCAAATGTGTGAAAAGCCAAAGGACAACTACGTGGTGTGGCTGAGAGGGGCGGCTATGGGCGTGAGCGTGAGAGCCTGGACTTGACGGAGTAAGCGATATGCCACAAGCTTTGCAACCCTTTTGCCACAGGTACATTGGTACCGGTTACAGATTGTAAGGCGACGGGCGGAGCGGCATGTAAACAAATGAATGCTTTTGCAGCAGTTGCATGATTTATGCCTCAGTTTTCGGTGGCTTCATCGTGGCAAACTTTAAGTGCCTTCTGCTGCATGTGAAGCGGCCATTTAAATTTATGAATTTGTTGGCAGACAGCGCACGAAAATCAATAAGTGCCACGTTTATCGATGTGGCAAGTGAAGTATCCGCTGCTAGAGATGACAGCGATACGACAGGGATCAGCAACGGATATGTGTGTGGTAAGGACCACATGGGCTTATGGTTATTCAGTTGCTCAATGTACTCAGCGCGATGCGACGCATAAATTTCAATTTTCAATAAAATGCTTGTAAAAAATGCGGGTAATTTGCGTTTTTTATTTGTTTGGCTACACACACACGCACACACACACGCACGCACAACCACAACTTCAGTCATGTGTATACATAAAGGCTGCAACGGCATTCTATATATGAATATATATACATGTATTTATATATAGCTGCTTTTTATGCGGTCGCTTTTAAATGGATCTACTTGAAGTGCTAAAAAATTGTCATATGAAAAATGCATAATAAATGTGCTTGATTGCCGAACCAAGCGGATTGTGTGGGTAGTGTGTTGGTGTGAGAGTGCTGTGTGGTTCACATGCCCTTAGAGCGTGCAACACACACAGTTTTGGGGTTTATACGTTTTTATTGACGGCGACATTGGCTGATTGATTTTTGCTGCTATTGCTGGGGCGTTACCCAATGGCAAAAGAGGCGGGCCATCTAACTAGACGGCGAAAGCTAAAATAGTAGCAGTAAAAATAAATAGTTGAAAAATTCCAAAACGAGTCATAAAATGAGAATGTATATACGTATAGTTTGGGCATATATCAAACAAGGGGTAATAAAAGTTCGAAACTGCTTTGGTGTGTCATCAGCCTTTGAAAAATTGAGAGAAGAAAAAAAGAAGGAATCCTAAGACAGATTTAAGGCAAACTAAGGATAACTAAGAAGGGAACTATAGTTTAAATATGTAAATGTAAAAGCGCTTGAAAAAGTAGTTTAATTCTTGCGGAAATCTCTACGAAAGATCAAAAATTGTTTCTATAATTATATTTATAGTACATAAATGAATTAATAATCTAAGCTAGTTAAATGATTTCAATGAATTGTAACAAAAAATTGTCATTAATATGACAATTATTCTTCTACAGAATTACAAAAAAGGGAAATAAACGAAATAACAGAAAAAAATCCGATAGCAAATCTATAACAAATCGAGAATGATCTTTGCAAAAAATTATTGTTACATTGGCGAAAAAATTATTATATAATGTTCATTAACATAAGAATTATTGGGCTATTTATACAAATAACAAGTGCTCTCCCATATTGTAATTTTTTTTAGATTTATCTATGGTATAGTTCATAAAGAAAAATTAGTTAAATCAACACAAGGATAAATTTTTGCCAGCCTCGCCCCGCTTGTTTACACTTTTAATTAATTTCCATGTCAGGTGTGTTTATTTTCGGGTTATGTTTAATCTCTGATGAAGTGGTTCAATGCGTTAATCAGGGATTTTACATGTGGCAGCGACTAAGCAAACAAAAATATTTGCCAAAAGCGCTGAAAACAATGTTTATGCATATAATTCATGTGCCGACGTATTAAATATTTAATGTGTTTCTAATTGTGTGGCAAAGTCAATACACACACACACACACACACACACCCACACATACGCACACAAACATATACATATGCATATAAAGGCATAAATGTTGAGCGTAAATTATGCAGCTGCAAACATTTATCGTGAGGCCTCTCGCATTGCCAAATGATTTATTGTTTTAAAATTAAAATTGCATGTGTTTAGTTAATTTGGCAAAGTGCTCAGCTGGCCAAAACCAGAGAAGAGCCGGGTTTAAAACATGTACATTAAAACTAATTAAAATTGTAGACAAGCACTTACGCTAACTGTACTTGTTAATTGCTGTTGTTGTGGTTCTTTTTGTAGTGCAGTGTAATAAGCTTACCTGCAATTAGAAGAACAAATATAAAATTAAATGATTAGTTTCAGTTGCGAGTTGTTTGCAGCTCCCGTCGCACCACACTTGGTCACTTGTGGCCCAAAGGGGCCGGCACAGAGCTGTCAACGCTTTTGGCCCGCAGGCACAGAGTTTCTCACACATGCCGCAGGTAATTTGTTACTCATGACTAATGCACAATGGGCCGAGATTGGACAAGTTAGCTTGGACTTTGTCCAGCTAGTAAGAGGCTCGCATAAAAAATAATAGAAAAAAAAAAAACAGAGGACAACAAACAGACAAGCAACAATATCTCATGGCACGTCAACAAAGTCCCAAAGGCAAAGCACACACACACACAGACTGACACGCACATACACACACACAGCCAAGCCAAAAATGGCAGACAACGAGCTATTGCTTGTTGTTGCTGTTGCTGCTGCTGCGGCTGCATCTTTCAATTGAACCCTTTTTTCCGTTCGATTCATTTTCGTTGCGTCTATAAAAACCGAAGGCAGGAAAATTGAAATGACATAAAATGAAAATTCCAGTACGTGCGCACAATATAACCCAACGTCCATTGGGGATCATCAGCAGCTGCCCCATCACATGTGAGCGCAATAAATGAACAAAAAGTAACTCCAAAGTGCCGAAGCTTAAATACCCTAGCGAAAATATTTACATTTCGGTTGTACTTAATGTACATGTTCTCATTTAGACCATATATATTTATATATCGGCATTGATCTCATGATTATAATATCCTGTTCATAAGTTGGGACTAAAGCCAAGCTAATAATTGTATGTATAGAAGGACGAACATGTTGCTCTAAAAAGTCCGAATAATTCTTATTATGCAAGCCATAATTAATGTAAAGTTCTACGAATTCGACAATTATGCCAAGGTTTATTGAATTGGTTGCTGATACCGACCAAGTACATACATTCTTTAAATATATATTAGGTTAATGTAGGGTTATGGAGGAACTAAAAGTAGTCTTCATTTTAAATTTGGTTACTTTAGCCTTAACACGGTAAAAGGTACAGGCTTTTTACCATTTGCTTCGATTCGAAGAAGTTGGTTAAGCGGTAGCATTTGGTGACTAGTTTTAGGTTTTCCCGCCGTCTTTAAGGTGCAGTTAAGACGTTTTAAACACTATCGGCTTCAATTTCGTTCAAGACTGCAAGAAGAACATCACCTAAAACTAATATACCCCCTCTTCAGTTTGAAAACTAGTATAAACGAGTATGTATAAAACACCCCTTGCAGTGATCCCCCCCTTTCCCAACACACAGAGAAATAAGTATTCGAGAAACATCGAGGAAAGCGTCCCAAATATATGCAATGTGCCAGCATCCTTGTCGGCATGTTTCTTGAACTATGCCATACGATTCTGCTTACTCATCGCTCACAGCCGTTCACAAATAATCAAGTTAGTAGGGGATCAAGCAAAAATGTCACAGAATGCCATTCTCCACCACTCCCGCTGCCCCGGCCAACTGCGACTGTGCCAATGCCACGCCCCGGGTCCGGTGTGTGCCGCCTGTGCATCCATTTAACGCCCGCACGCCAATTACAATGACAATGAGTAATTATTTGTGCAAAGATCAGAGCTCGAGCCCAGGGCAAGGGATTTGGCCAAAAGGAATTTTAATGGCAGCTGCAGCTGTTGCAGCAAGGGGGAGCTGCCACAAATTGCTGCCAAATTAATTTTTACTCAAATTTTAATTTGAATGCATAAAGACGGAAAGACCATTCCCATTAACGTGGCATTCATAGTAAACGCTTTTGTTTTGCAAATTTCATCTTTCAACCTATGTTTATTGGGCATTTCTCTAGGTGTTGAATATCCTTTGTCCTGTCAATATGCGAATATGCAAATGCCCTGCTATTAACAATGGCGCGCATTAATTACATTTTGGATGGGTGGTGGATTGTCGGGCGACGACAAATGAAAAATTGTTGACTGATTTTGCCGTTTCGTTTAATTACCCAAAAATTTAGCACATATGCAGAAATGAATGTGACAATCGGGCAGACAGCTACAAAATGCTGTGCTGCGTTAATGATAATGATGCCACCTCACAGTCCGCACAATGGCCAACAATTGGCTCTGCCAATGCCAACGATATGGCATTAGAGCACGTTCACATAATGCCGAGCAACCCCCCTACTGTCGAACCCTGATGGTCACTAATCCCGTTGACAATTCGAACATTAAGTGGGCGACGTTGTCTGACATTATATCAATTACTCAATACCAACCACCAACTGAAATTGAGCATTGCATTTGATGTAACAATTTGATGCACTGACATTTTTCGGCTCTAAAAATGGCGATTGGTGATGTCAATGTGTGTGTGTGTGTGTCTGTATGTGTTCGACAGATGTACGCAACAAATTGGCATTCATATACTGCGGGCCAGTGCCACGCCCACGCACTCAGACACCCCAACAGCCAGGAGAATAGGTACATATGCAGTTGTGATTTAATTTGGTGCCGCATGTGCGACAATTTTTGGCCTCAGGGGAAAAATTATTTGAAACCTAGCTTGCAGCTAGCACTGAGTGCGTGACACGAACACTTGCGTGATATTTATCTAGGTATCAAGCCCCAAAGTGTTTGGAGATTCGGTTCGAGTTTTAGGCGGTTTTCCACACCTGTAAGCCGGGGTTTTGATTCAAAACGTATTACATATTTTGTACAATTTACAATAATATTTTTAATTTTTTGTATATAAAATTTATGTCTACATGTCAATATTTTCTGAAATATATTATGTACCAATTATCCAATAAAAAAAGATGATTTTTTGATGATAACTTAACCAACTTTAAAAAAAAAATACTTTAATTAAGGTTCAGCTGATTAAATTCAAGCCAATTGTGAACTCATAATAAAGGGGTAAACAAAGTGTATTTTTTGTTGTTGTTAAAGTCAAGCCGTCGACCGCCCATTTTTAGTGGAGAACCTAGCTCTTTAGTCAATAAAGGAAATATTCTTTTTTGTTTTACTTTTTATTTGTGTGTTAATTTTTTACATTTTTTTAGCGCTGTCTTTTTTGAAAACGAGTTTATTTTTGGACATTCCAAAATGGTTTCTGGATTAGCCGCTGCTGTTCGCATATTTTGTTTAGACATGAGCGCATTTTTTACATTTTTTTTCGTTAGTTTTTTATAAAAAGTGTTATTAGGGATGTTTACTGTGAAAATGTGCGTTCGTATAAAAAGTATAAAATGTGCGCGGCATTGAAAATTGCTAAACTCCTATATTTTTCTCTATTTATCTATAAGGTATATCTATGCTCTATTTTGCTTTGATTTATATATATATATTTTTTTTGGTTTGGGTTTTTTTTTATGATTTTATAATTTTTTTTTGGTATTTTTAAAAATTTTTTAATATATTTTTTTTTCTTGGAGGTTTTTCTGTATGTTTTTTGTTGTATTTGTACTGTGCGAACCTTGTTTTCAGCTTTTAGTGCTTTTTTTGCGACCACATTATCGAAAGATTCGAGTTTTTTTTCTTTGTGGGATACAATCGCTTGCGACGCAATCTTTAAAATATTTAAGAATCTAAATGTGAAGTGTCCAACGTAAAATTTAAAAGTGTTCTTACGGTGCAAGCTACAAGCAACTACGATCATATAAAAATAGTACACTTTTGGGAGCAGCAGCCTAACATTAGCGCACCACTAATATTAGCTACTTAAGTCTAAAGCTGGTGGGGTGGTCGGGGGTGGGGATTTTTGGGGTTTTATATTTTGTTTTTGTTCGTGGTGGGGGGTGTTGGAAGTGGCCGCAGTTTTCGTTTATTTTTGTGGAGCACGCGTATTCTTCTTGGGTTTGACATCGCTTGTCAAATGTTGTACATGCTCCTCCACAATCGTTTCCATCTCGGTCTGTTCCACCTTGTTGCGTATATCACTCCAGAGAGCTGTGGTTGCCTTATCGACCATATTGTGCCTGGGCGATGGCTGTGCGCTGTTTGACTTGGACGAGGTACCACTCGGTTGCTTGTGGCCCGACTCATTGTCCGAATCTTCAGTGAGCGGTGCCATCTGTATGGTGGGACCATCGTAGTCATCAAATATTGAGTTCAAATTGCGCGTAGACTCCAGCCGACTATAGGAGGCTAAAAAAATGGCACGTATGCGATCAAAAGTATCTGGATCGTATACCGAACGCGCCGTGTTGGTCAAATCGAAGGGCTCCTCGATGCACAGCTCATTCCATTGATGTATATCATTTTTGACCGCCTTCGATGCGCGACATGTCTCCACCGGCAGCACACCGCCGACCCGTATCGAAATCGCAAACTTTCCATACTCAAAGATGCTGTAGTAATGCAGGAAGCTTAGCAGCAGCTCTCCCAGCGTCTGGTGGTTATCCGACTGATACGGGGCCATAACCTCGTTCATATCCACATAGCCAAAATCACTGGGCTGTAAAATGCAAAATTTCTCCGGATACATTTTGTGTAAGCACGGCAACACCGGCGGACTGACGCCAGCCTGTAGAAAATGTATAACCATCAGCATTAGGGAATAGCTGGATATGGTCATATTCTTGGCATTGTTAATGTTATGGTATTGAGCCCACTGCTTAATGGTCAGCGCAATGGGACGTAGGCGCCACTCCAGTTGCGAATAGCAGTACAATAAATGTGTATTTCGTATGCCAACCGAATTGTTGAAATTGATGTCCACCTCCACCTTGTGGCGGCGATCTGTAAATCGCAAAATCGGCACACGCGCCTCAATCAGATTAAATTCCTGAAATTGTTCGGTTGCGTTCAACATTTCGCGCATTATTTGTAAATGATAAACGGCCTCCATGCGTGGATCAATATTGGGATTGGTGCAGGCGAGCATGCAAATGTCCATGTCGGAGCACTTGGAGCCAAAGTATGATATCGATGAGCCCACCAAATAGACACCATAGCGCGGATAGACGGCCTGTTGAATGGTTTAGTAGTTACTCTGATTACACAATGGATTTACACTTTACTGAAGCAGCAATACCCACCATGGTCACCTTGTAGATGAAACGCCAGAGACGCATTTTGGTCTTGAATATGTGTCGTGTTTGTTGCGCCTCTCGAAACTTTTGCCAAATAGACAGCGTTAGGGGATCCCATTTGGAGCGACTGGGCACCGAATGCGGTGGACGCTTCATTTCCACCAATTTGGCGCGTGTTAAAAAGCGATCCGCTGGCGTATAGCCAAAGAATTCGTGCCAGTAGCGATTCTGCATGGTCAGCGGCTGATCATCATCCTGTGCATCATCCTAGGCGAGGTGAACGTAAGATCCTAGTTAATGGCGAACTTTAACAAATGCCTACCTTAATTATGTTGCCCTTGGTGGAGACGGCCAGAACCGTTTTGCTGGAACGTGCTGAGGCATTGCAGGATAGCGCCGATGCCTCCGAGCAATTATCCTCATCAGCCTCATTGGCTCGGACGAGCTGCGTCTTTGGCTCCACCAGCATATCGCCGCAGCAGTGTGATGAACATTTAAAGCCATTCCTGATGCCATGTTGGCCCTTGCGCTCAGACTCCCGCAAATGATGCATATCACCAAAGGGTATCAGATTAGGCCCCTTTAGGTCGGGCATTTGAGCGCTGGTGGCCAGCGCCAGGCAGCTAATCGTGATCTTCCGCACCATGGACTCCAGCGAGGCATCGCTCTGTTCGCTCTCTGTGCTGTCACTGGAGGAGCTCGGCTCCAGACTGGCATACGACTGGCTATCGCAATCGCCGCAATTGGTACGATTCTGCTGATTGTTGCCAACCTGTGGATCGGCATCCGATGAGAACTCCGCATTGAGCGCTGCGGCATATTCCACGGGGCTGCGCTGCTCAAAATCTGATTCGTGGTGATGATCACCGTCCGAGGTACCGCTGCTGGCGGCCGTTATGCCCGGCGAATCCTGATCCTCCATCTCGACATGCGCCTCTGGATATTGCGTAATTGCCACCGGATAGCCAGCGTGCTCCATGTGCCTCGAGTGATACGAGCGCGTATGCTGGCGATGCATCTCCGTGAACTTTGGCATGCGACGCAGCGGAGGCTGATAATTGCCAGCTGGCTGCTGGGCACGATGTGGCTGGCCAACCAGCTCCATGCCCACATTGGCGGTCATGTATCGCGCCCGGTTGCGATAGCTGCGCTGCTGATGATTGTACGAGGCCAGCGATACACTGGATGTCGTCTCGACGCGCTGCTCGAATTGTGTCTTGGATGATGACGGCGATACCGAATCGGATGAGTGCGAGCTGCGCGCTGTAATCAATTGGCTCTTCGAGCGCTTCAGATGCCTGCCCGCTGTGGCGTGATAGCTGCTGCTGGCCTGAAAGCCGCCGCGGCGATTTATATTGCCCGGCTCCAGAGCATTGTGTCCATTGTGCAGTGAGACGGCCGAGTGCTGTTGCGAGCCGCGCTGCAGGCCTGCGCGTGGATCAAATGGATGCCGGATGCGTGTGCCAGGTGCGCCCATGGTCACATTGCCGTTGCTATTGTAGAATGTCTTGGACTCGCGCGCAAAGGACATCGGACCATTTGCATGACGTCCTGGCCCAAAACGTTCGCGTGGTGGCGGGGCTGTCGGACGGCCAAACCGATCCACAGGCGGATAGCCATTGTTATAGCCATCCTGTGGCGGCTCTTGCTGCTGTTGTTGCTGCTGCTGCTGTTGCTGCTGATGCTGATCTGCATTGGGCGATTGTTGCTCGGCCACGGCTGACAGATTTGGCGAGACATGTCGATAGCCGCCTCGTGGTAATGCCGTCTGGTTATAATAGCCCGGAAACATAAAACGCTGCGCCCCATACGGATGTTGATCAAAGCCCAGAGGCATCATGGGTATGCCGTACTGTGAGGCATAGCCCTGATTGTACGGATAATTGCGATCGAACTGCCACACGGCATTCTCTGCATGCCACAAACGCCGCTGCGGGCCACTATAGCCCGGGCAGATAAACTGAGGCGGCGACATATTTGCATTACCAGAAGCTGGCGTAGCGGCTGCGGCAGCTGCTGCTGCTGCCGCTGCTGCTGCTGCGGCGGCGCCGAAGCCCGTGCTGGGCGAATTGGTGCCAGATCGTGGCACAATCGGCACGGCGGGCAGCAGCGGCAGCTGTGTCGGTGGCGGCGGAGGTGAGGTGCGCAGTGTACGTGGCGTTATCGATGTGGGCGTAGGTATATCGAGCGTTACCCCAGCCATATGGCTGCCAATACTATAGAGAAAGCCCATCGAGTATTTGTAACCGCCCGGCGGACGTGGATACGTTTGCGTCAATGTTTTGTGCACCTTTTTCTTTCTCCTGGCACCGGGCAGCGGAAACTCATTTGGATCGAGGTAATCCGATTGAAACTCCGAGCCAGCTTCCGAGTCCGTCTCCGCACTCAACGCCTGCTGCTGCTGTTGTTGCTGCTGCTGCTGCTGTTCTGGTTGGTGTTGCTGTTGCTGCTGCTGATGTTGATGCTGCTGCTGCTGCTGTTGGTATTCGGTTGTTGGGCAGGTTACATCAGTTCGCATTTTTTCGCTAGAACTTACGTTTGTGCTGACCTCGATTTCTGCATAGGTTATAGCCGTAGACTGCTCCACAAACTGCGGCAAGGGTTCCAGCAACATGGGTCTTGTGTTGGTCGCTGCCGCCGCTGCGGCTGCTGCTGCAGCTGCTGTTGCAGCTGCTGCTGTTGCTGTTGATGCTGCTGCCGCTGCTGCTGCAGCTGTGGTTGTTGTCGAGGACGTTGCTGTTGTGGTCGCGGGCGGCGCTGATGTGGCCGTGCTGGTTGCACTTGCCGCCGCTGCCAGCGCAGTTGACATTGCTACCAGTGCGGCGCAATTACAAATTAAACGACATATAGTTCAATGTTCACGCAAGTACAGAATTTTCAAAAAATCCTATAGAATCTAATGCGCGGGCGTGTGCTTAACCAAATTGCTCTAGACTTGTGTGTTCTTTATGTGCCTCAAAATGAGCAAATATTTGACAGCAATCTACACGCCTTTTCAACAGTCCCGAAGGTTCAGCCCTGTCACTTCGACTGTTCGATCATTCAAAGATGTGTGTGCGTGCGTGTTTTACAAATCAAAAAAAAAAATTAATTAAATAATTTATATTAAAAAAAAATCAAACCGAGTGTCTTGTGTTTTCTTTCAATAAAATCATCGTCTTCGCATGTTTATGAGGCGTTTCGCATGTATTGTTTGCTGCTTTTTGAGTTTCGTCTTTCAATGTTTATTATTTAAGTATTTTTCACAATTCCACAAAATTTTTATGCGATTTACACAACCGTAGAAAGTCAATTGTCATCCGTATGACAAGTGTTGACATTTGCAGCATGTTGCAGGACAGTGTTGGTAATTGAACAAACCAGTGCTTGCCAAAATGCAACAGTTCACTTTATACCGTTATATAACTGTGCAATTTAAATAGATATAATTTTTCTTCGTTTATTTCAGATTTTGTTTATCAGTTTAATACGGGATTGCTTCCTGCCAAACTGATATAAATTATCGAAATAAGTTGAATTATATTCAGGAATTAAATGGGCATTAATTCTTACTGGATATTGTTATTGTATGGAACAAGCCAGTCCGTTGTGCATGTATTGAGAAATGCTTAAATAATCTTACTTTTTGTATGGGATGAAATAACATATTGCCTGGAATACGAGCTAACCAGAAATTCCAATCTGAATTCCCATTTTTGTTATATATATTTAATCAACATAAGTTGCGATTATAATTAATATAGAA
Source organism: Drosophila ezoana (assembly GCA_035045725.1). Classification (NCBI taxonomy): domain Eukaryota; kingdom Metazoa; phylum Arthropoda; class Insecta; order Diptera; family Drosophilidae; genus Drosophila; species Drosophila ezoana. The sequence goes on from JAWNOU010000093.1 coordinate 2,427,737, forward strand.
ATTCAATTGAGAACCACGCTTGGTCGAAACAACTAAGAAAACCCAATTAGTTCCGGGTTCAAGGCCCGGTTTATTGGACATTCGATAATCCTAGCCATCATAGCTTGTGCTGCACCATCGTAATGCCAATACTGCAGCAAATCCATCACAAATAATGGCACACATCACATGTCATATATAGCATAAATATTTTTCAGTTTATTGACAACTCAATTCTCAGATGATGCTCCACTATTCTCACATCACACATGCCGCTGGTACTTATACAAAATATTCTTATATATCTGAGACATGTCCTCCCTCCATTTCAGTCGGACAGATTTCAAAGCTCGTATATAAACTAAAGCATCACTTGAGCCAAATTCTTTGACGCATCGACAACAAAAGACGCACAAAGCACGCATATAACAACAACAATGTGTAAAGAGCTGACACAATTTGTGGCAAGGATGACAAAATGCGAACAAATCTACGTCAGACACTCAACATAGTTCCATTTTTAGCTGGTATTCCTGGTGACATAAAAGAGCGGGAGCCAACGCCCCTCTTCTACTGCCCCCCTCCCCCATACTCCACAAAAATTTCCATTTACAATTTGATTTGCTTATGTAAATTATGAAAATTGCCCGCAGAGAGTAACCGCAAGCAAGATTCGATTTGGCAGCTTAACAAAATGCAGCCAACAAAACGAGACCCACAAAAAAAAAAAAATACTGAATAAAAATTGTTCATTGCTTTTTGGCTGTAATTTGAAACAAATCAAATTTATTGCCCAGACGCACAGGCGCCGCCATTGGCAATTTTCAGTTGCGGATGCGGCCAGATGCGCTGAGCATATGAAATGAGAGCCAGGAATGAGAGATAACCAGAAGATTGGGCTGGTAGCTAGGTAGAGCCATACATACATGTCCATACATATATACATACACAAGCGGCTACGGCGCGCACATATTCTAATTAGATTTATAATGCAACAAAAATGTTATGTTCTGTGCTATGCCAAGAGATTTTCAAATTTAAAATTTTTGAATTATGCTCGACATGGCCAGATGACACACACACGCACGCTCGCACACACACACAGACCTGGAAAAAGGGGTGGCTGGGCAGAACTTGGATTTGGAAATTGCAAGAGCAAAACCCGGATTCAGGCAGCAGATAAGCCACCAAGGAGCGAGAGGTACGAAAATCTGTGAGTCATAGTCATGGCATATTAGTGTGGTACGCTTTTGGTTTTCGGATTTGATCCCTCGGCTCCTCGTTTCATGTGGCCTGCAATGCGTGACGCGTGTTTCAGATTTTCGATTTAGCACACACTTTTTATTTCGTTTTTTGTTTCCTTTGCTGTGTGACTCATTGGCAAACTAAAAATTAGCCAGCATACAAAAAAGTTTCATATTACATGCAAGCAATTTGCCAAATAAACTGTCAGCAACTGAGTGTGCTGGAAGGGCACCGTACTTAGGAAGATTCCATTGGTTTTAGCATTGGGCCTTATCGATTGAGCACTAAATAATTCACAGAGCAAAATGGCAAAATATGTGCAGCTTGGCAGGCAGCGGTAGGCAGGCGGGAGGAGGGCGGCGGGCAGGCAGACACTGCCACGGCAGGCATTCCCCTGGGCACGCACAATAATAATCAGCAAAGGGGCCACCATCACCATCACCACCATCAAGTCTGCGTGGGCTACAGGGTTGCAATGGTCCAGTCGAGACTACCTACTCTATACGACATGTACAATATTTCTGTCCAACTACCCAGCAGCCGCTGCTCGAGAGGGGGATGGTAGTGTTTTGGAAAAAAAAAAAATCAGAAGAAAAATCGACGCAGCTGAATTATTTCAAGGCAAGTTTTAGATTTCGTTACGCAACGGAAATAATGTGTGACAGGTAATTAGATTAAGCTAATTTTGCTTTTATTAGCAATCAGGCTCGTCAGTTACGCTTTGCGCATTTTGGTTAATAATTTTATTAGGACTCAGCAGAGCAATGTAAGCCTCGGAGCGACGTTGCTCCTCTCACAGTTATTGTTAATAACGCGGCAACTGTACGTCAAATCTGACAGTCAGTGTTGCATGCGGCTGTCAAAGTGGCTGACAGCCCAACGTTTGCCGCAATGCAGCACTGGCCAGCAGAGTGTTGGCAGCCGCGCACGTGTGTGTGTGTGTGTGTGTGTCTGTCTATCTGTCAGTGTGTGTGCGAAAAATCAAATAATTAATAATTCATGCGACACGATTGACAGTGTGCCCATCTGAACCAGAACTCTTTCTCGTACTTTTTCTGTTTATTTTTATACTCGTTCAAAGAGTGAAAAGAGTATATTGGTTTTGTGCTATATGTATAATGCTTTTCGACCGTCCATCTGTTATAATTCGGAATATATACCTGCATATATCTGCTTGAGGAAAATATTTATCTTTGACACTTTAGCCAAATTTGAAATATATATAGTCCTACTCCTACTGTGGGCGAGCGATATCCCTGGATTAATTTGGCGATAATCATGTTTTAAGCTGTTATTGGATTCTGAACGAGTATTACACAGTCGGTAATACCCGACGGCAACTTTCTTACTTGTTTTTATTTATTTGGCTTTTTTACAAGCCGCCTCATAAATTTACAATTACAGATGCGAATGCGCTGTCGTTGCGCCTTTTGCGCTTTGTTTTTTTAATTTAATAAATTAATAAAACAGCAACGTGACAACACTGGCAACGCGGCCGGGTTTCCATCAAAGTGGCAAAGTGTTGCCATTTGCATTTTTAATGCACTCGCTGCGTCGCGTAAAAATAATTATCAACTGAATTGATGATGAGTCCACGAATGGAACAGGAACAGGAACGGAAACGGGTATGGGAATGGGATTGGGTACGGTAAAATGGCCATGGAAAACGGAATGCCTGAGAGACTATGGGAGATGATGGGCACGTGTGTGTGAGTGTGCGTGGCGTGTCAACACGGCCACTGCCACGCCTCCCTTGTGGATGTGTTGCCAACAGAAATAAAATAAAAACTTTTTGGAAATTGAATTTAACAATTTTGCGTGTCAACTTTGTTGACTTTTAAATGAAAATTTGTAAGGACAAAAAAGAAAATGTTTTAGTTAAGCTGGAGCGAATTCCATACTTTTACTGCAAATTTCACTTTCAATTCTCGTTAATTGCATAGAGCGAATTAAATAATGAAAAGCAAACAAAAAATGGGAAAACAAAATAAGAGAACTTCAGCCCGACAATTTATAAGTGCGGCAAAAATTTTACTTTTCCTTTTTAGCACACTTTGGCACAATGGGCGGCGGCGTGCCAGGCGCTTCCTCCACTTCCTGGGCGCCCATTGCAGCCGGAATTTGGTATGGGGGGGTGGGGCCATAACTGCACTTGGGCTGCCGTACCTGGCCGTAGTTAACCCCAATTATGCGCACAAAGCCCAAACAGCAGAGACAGACCGAGGGAGAGACAGACACTCCAGAACTAGCAGCGACTGCGACGTGCGGTAGTTGAAATATTTAAGCAACACAGAGCAAGGAAAATGCCATGGAAAATACTATAAAAAGTTCGGGTAGAAAGTAAGTAAGATGAAATGCAGCCGCAGGCATTAAAATAATAAGGATAAGGAAGCGCTTGTTAACCACGAAACCGCTCAAATATGAATGAAAGCCAGTTGGAGTCGACGTCGAAGTCGGAGTCAGCGCAATGGCCGTAACCATTGTCGAGAGCCGGAGTGAGTCAGTGTGCCGCTGACGGCGTTGCCGGACCGCCTATGCCGCGTGTTCATTATGCGTTTCCTGTTTGCATAAGCTCAGCCCACGCCGGACCAGTCTATCACGCCCGAGGACTCGCTAGTTGTAATTGTTCTGCTGGCAGTACAAAAAATGCCCTGACCCAAGCTTCATTGTGCAGAGCGTTAAATTTTGAAAGTTTGCCTGGCCATGCCCTGCGGACTATTGACAGAATACGAGCTGAGCTAGGCGAAGCAAAAGTGAAATTGCCAAGAAGAGCGTTAAAATAGCAAGAATTTTAATTATGAAGCGCAAATAGCGAGTATGGAGTAGCCTGTAACGAGTCACTAGCTGCGAGTAACGAGTAGCGAGCTGCCAGTTGCCTGCACCACCTGTCAAACGTTTGCCAACACTGGCACCCATATATATTCACATGCACAGGCCAATCGCATAATTATGACTTCGGTGGTTACAGTCTAGCAAATTTTCCATATGAATGAATTTCGCACAATTAACCATAGGCAGCCGAGTCAGGGGTGGCCTCCACCCAGTTACATGTCAGCACATAGAAACATCAGCACGCCCAACTTTCCATTCACAATTAAGCTAAAAATACACCAAAGACAGACGTCGGCGAGGTGGTGTGTGTGTGTGCTGTGCGTAGAGCTACAATAAAATTTATTGTCAAGTGCAGTCACAACGGCTCAAGATATGTAACGACCGGGCGCCTAGGTGTGCACAACAACAACAACAACAACAACGGCGTGACGAAGTCTTTTGGTGTGGGAACATTGGGGACTGAGAATCTCGCTGTCGCTCACGCTGCGACTGGCAGCCTGTGACGGGAAGAAAAGCAACGACAACAGCAAAAAATCAACAACGCAATCTTAATGAAGGCAATAATTCAAACAAAATGCAAAATTCCCTTAACAAACTGTAGGAAGTCAGCCAAGTCGAGTCAGCCAGCCAGTCAGTCAGTCAGTCAGTCACTTACTCACTCACTCACCTCAGTCGCTGAGCTCTTGGCTCATTCATTTCATTTTTCAGTCAGACCTCCGACACAACATAGAGAAATTGCTGCCTAGTGTTGATGTTGCTGTTGTTGTTGCAACACGCTGACAAGAATTCCTTGTTGAAATTAAATTTTTACAAAATCAAATAAAATTCAATGCGTGCCAAGCGGCAGCATCAACATTGTGGCAACAACTCCCTCGACGTTTTACCATATTAATTAGTTTGTATTTTAGGCATACGAAATAAGAGAAAATTGTTTAACATTTGCCCTGTAGCGTACATTAAGTGGCCACATTTGTCAATTTGCGTTTTGCTGCCGGGTCAACTTTATTTTTGGGGGCATCTCACACACACAAATGGGCCCAAGCACGGGTCCGATCCGTGCCCGCACTGTAGTTAATGGCTGCACATTTGCCTAAATAATGAGCCACCGGTGTATTGCCTTGAATTCGATTTGGCTTGATTAAAAATATATTTCATTGTGTAGCAAACTCTGTGCCACGCGGGGCTTGTGGGAGGGCTGGATGCGTTATTGGCTGGACAGCAGAGCGATTGCAGCGACAGCTGAGAAGCTAATCAGCAAAATGTGGCACAGTCGACGGGGCCAAACTATATTGATTAGCAAGACGACAAACGGAACAAATGGTAGCATCGGCATCCGCCGACTGTGCCTTACTCTGTTCCTAGTGCTTTGATTATACAGCTACTAAAACTGTAATTTTGAAGAGAGTGACTCAAACTGTGACTCTTAAGTTGTGTATAAAAAGTTTACCTTCAAGATGACTGTAAAACTATAAATCGAACAATCGGGCTTGAAAACTGACATTAAAATTATGATAATTAAACTGTGGCTTAAATATTGAAAGATGAGAACCTTATTTGTTAATGCTCAAATTTAATTTTGATCATTGAAGATCATCAAGAGTTCACAAAAAAATTGTAGATCTTCTCTAGAATTAGACACCGGCAAAAAGATTTTATTTAACGAAAGTAGTTAGCAAGTTTTAAAATGCGCTGTAAAAATGAACTCAAATAGGGAGACATCTCAAAACTAACCTTCTTTATTGGCAACAGCGTATTAGCAGCTGCTTTTAGGGGTAGCAAAGAATTTGGGTATAAAATTAGAGATCATCAAGCATTTTCTGGCACATAAACTCAAATGTTAGCATTTATTTGTATTTTGTATACAAATTAAAAATAGAAAAAAGAATCCATCTAGAATTTTCACAAGCGAATTTCCCAGAGCTTTGCCTGGGTTTCCCATGGAACAGTATGTCCATTGGCTTTCAGCTGTTAAGCAGCTTACAAAGCATTTGAAGAAACTTTCTCAAAAGCCCTGAACTAAACAAGCATCGCCCAAAGACAGAGTGAAGGATGGACGGAGAGACAGACAGTCAGTCGAACTGACTACAAAGGCGCTGCCATTAAGCTACTCATAACCTAAATATTCGAGCAGAACCAAGGCAAATACTTGTCAGTGCGGGGGGGAACAGGGGTGTGGCAGTGGCTGCTGCTGCTGCTGCAGCAGGCGGCACTTATGTCAAATGCGTTTGCGATTTGTGTCAATAAACGTTGCAGCAGCTGTGGCAAACAGCAAAAGAAAGAATTTTTCTATTATCTGTGCAAAGTGTGCGCGAAATTGAAAATTGCAGCCGGTCGTCAACGTTTTTCCTCCCCACATCCTTTTCACCAGCCCCCAACGCCGCCCTCCTTCACCCGTCCACTCACAGTTGTCCTTGCTCTAGCACTAAATTTTCATAGCGCTGCCAGTTGATAAACTCCAATATGACAGTGGCAGAGGCAAAGGCAGCGGCAACAACGGCCCGTGCGCCTTGGCTTATGCAAGCATTTTGTAAAATTGCATTTGAGTTGCTTTTGCTGCTGCTGATGCAGCACATTATTGCAGAGCTGGGTGGAGGGGGATAGGGTACCGCGATAGCTACATATGTGTGTGCTTGTGCGTGTGTAAGTGTACATGTCTTTATCTATATAGACATGGCAACAAGTTTACCAACACATTGCGGTTACGCGAAAAAGTCAATTACCATTTTAACTGAAAGAGCGCGCCGGCTGCTGCCTCCATCAGCTTCTGCGATTCCCGTTGCTGTTGGCGGGACTCCGCCCAGGCGATCATCGCATATAGTCAATCAGTTTGTAATCGATTTTGTCTGGCGGGTTGGGTGGAGCTGATGATTCTGGTTCTGGTTCTGTTGCTTGAGGTTAACAAATATGGCAACGCTTTTTACGCACAATTTTCCTTTGGCAAGCAGCGCGCGTTTGCCAAATGGAATGTAAATATTTATTTTTATTTGCAGTCAGCCGCATTGCAGGGTAGAAATTTGTTTGCAACTTTGCTCGACATAATTAGACGTCTGTGTTTGTGTCTGTAGCTCTGTGTACGTGTGTTGGTGAGTATCTGTGCGCTTGCAAATGATAGTCACACTCGAAATGCGAATAGATTTGCAATATTTGCGCATGCAAATTGCCTTAAGCCACAGACTTGGCTTACACTCGTTGATTTCATTTGGCCAACAAGCGGCGTCGTCGGCGGCGAGTGGCAAAAAGGGGTTGAGGTGTAAAGGGCGTCAACCTTCTAAGTATTCATAATTGAATTTTCATGTTTGCCCGCATTTGTGAGCTCTCGAGTAGTTTTTCGAAAACGGGAATGTTTAAAAGTTCAGCACGCGAATGCAACGCACAAACGTTGCCAGAGCGTGGCAACCCCTGTAGAGGGTACAATAGTTTTGTCACGAAATGTGTAACGGATGGAAGGAGATATCTACGAATCCCTTAAGTATATATCTTCTTGATCAGTTTCAACGCTCGAGCCGATTTAATGTCTGTCTGTTTGTTTGTTGTGGAATTAGGTATCTCAGCCTAAAAGGCAGTACATATTTCGGGATCTGCCGAAGCGGATCCATATTTCAAAATGCTGCCAATCGTACAGTCTGTCAAATAGGTTCAAGAGATCTCAAATGAAACGTATATATCATAAAGCTCTGAAATAAGGTTTTCCATGGAAAACATTGCTACATTTCCAGTTAAATCGGAGTATTAAGTCACATGGCTCATATATAAACAATCTGCCGGAAAGAAAGCTATTCTACTTATAACTTCTATGTCTCAGAGAGTATTAAATTTTCGGCGTGCCGTAGGTAGACTTGTTGTTCTTTTTTTTTTTTTTTGATGTTGTTTTCTTGTTTGTTGGTGGCAGCTCCTGCGCCTTGTTTTAATAACATAATTGAAAAATGACTGAGGCCAGCAAGGAGTTGTTGCACGGGCAGCAAAAAAACAGAAATGGAATGCAGCCAGCTTGTGTGTGTCCTGTGTGGCACAGCTGGCTCTGATTACAGGCGCAGCATTGAGGGGTTGTTCGATCGCGTGCAACGCGCTGTTAACATGCGTTTGTCCTTTTAATAGTGCCCCGTTAAGCAGCGGCAACAATAACAAGCCGTGCTTTATTACCGTAAATCAATAAGCAACAGACCCACATACTCGCACGCATTCACACACTCGTAAACACACTCACCCAGCCTGATAATTAACTGCAATTTCCTCAACGAATGGCTAACGTTTTGCACAGGATTCAATGTCTTTATTCGCTGCCTGTCATTTTGTCACATTTCTCTTTCCCTTTCACTCTAACTCGCTCTCTCTCTCTCTCTCTCTCTCTCTCTCTCTCTCTCTCTCTCTCTCTCTCTCTCTCTCTCTCTCTCTCTCTCTCTCTCTCTCTCTCTCTCTCTCTCTCTATCTATCTCTCTCTCTCTCTCTCTCTCTCTCTCTCACTCATTCTTTCTCTTTCTCCGCCTGTCTCACTCACAATCTCTATTTTCTTCTCTCTTTTCTCTTGCCGCCCATCTGGCCTTTAAGTAATGAGCATTCCGCGTTGTGGCACAAAATTGAAACTATTTTGCATAGCATTGGAAGTATTTTAATTTGAATTTCTTTGCAAGTGATCAGCGCTGAAGTTGGAAGCAGGCAGCTGGGCACTGGGTGCTAGTTGCTAGAAGTTGGCATCCCATTCACAATGGTTGCTCGCAGTGGGCGCTACTAATGGTGTCCATAGTTGCTGGCAACATTAAGGATAATTGTTGTAGTTAGCATGTACTTTTGCATTTATAATGTGCCTCATTTATTTCGCCTGCCACTCGCTGCGTTCCTTTTCGCATTTCGCTTTTTGAAATACTTCTTTGCATATCCTGGGCCCTAACGATAAAAATTATTATACAAAAATGCTGATTATGCATTTTATTGCTTTCTGCTGTGGTGTTGATTGCGGCTGATTGCTTTGTGGCCAAGGCAGGGAGCGGGAGTACTTCAAAAGGAATGACCAGGTAAGCTGAAACCTCTCGCAGCCATCTGCGAAATGTAACATGGTTGGGGCCCTAGATAGCCCCAAGGCGAATGGTCATTTATTATGCACATTTTATGCAAAATATTTCTAATTGCCGGCATTTAGCAACAGCTCGCAAGAAATCCTATTTATTGTAAGAGAGAATCTAAATATATGAGCACACCCTGCAGCGCCTGCCCAGATGCTATTATGATCTAATTGGAAAATAGTTGAACCAACTAGTTAGGCTACCACTAAAACTAGTTAGGCTACCAATAAAACATATCTACATGCAGCTAGAGATTAACCGTGCTTTAATAAAATACCTCTATATCGCTTGGAATATCGCATCTAATTGCTTGTTGTGCAATATATATTTTTTACTATGGTTGGCTAAAAGGTAGACCCTTCCGCTTTGTTTTATACACACTTGTTCATGCCACATTTAAGGCATTAAATATTCATAATTATATTAAAAATCGTAAATATTTCAAAAATTAGAAATCGTTCATGCGAATTTAGCAGGTTATGCCACTTTCCAGGCCGCATTCATATCTCAACTACTTGAGTGCACTACAAATTTTACCTTTGCGCAGTTAACTAAACTGCATTTTACTCACACAGGCGCACACACACACACATATCTACATTAGCACCCGTGTGTGTCTGTGTAAGTGCATAAGTAACTTATGGCATTCAGCCCAGCTCTACCCGCTAATTGGCAGCCAATGAACACTTACAGGCGCACACTTATTAGCCACAACCCGATCCATTCGCTACATATCATAATTTCAAAGCGAGGCTCCAGTTGCAACGCGGAGTCAAACCCAGTGGCATAGACAGCGGTAGGATAGGCGGGTGGGAGCCGGACAGGCAGACAAACAAAATTGACGTGCCGACACGTTCACCGAGGGGGGGAGGGACGGTCTAGATGGACTGCTGCTATCGCACACCCGCGCATTGCATTTCAGCAAACACAACAACAAATTGTTGGCCAAAATGATAGACAAATGCCAATTGGCGAGTGAAAGGGTTGGCAGTTAGAGTGAGGGGGCAGTAGAGGGGAAACGGGGGAATGTTTTTGTTTTAAAAATTGCATAAATAAATCATGTTCTAATATTGCACTTGGCCTTGCAGACAATCTGTCGAAATGTAGCGCACTCATCGACACGCCGCCGCTGAATGAAGGGCTTACATGGAGATGGGCTGGAATGGGCGAGTATGGGATGGGCTGGTGGATAGATTGGAAGCCAGGAACAATGGCAACTAGTTTGGCAACATGGCGTGAATGGGCGCGCGCAAAATGGCGTTAAAGGCCGTTACAAAACACCAAACGCGGGCTAACGAACAATACCCAAAAACCAATCGATGCCCGGCCATAGATAGCAGCAGAGTCATTCAAGACCAGGCGAGTTGTCCGGCTGGCAGGATTCGGCTGGCTGTGGTCCTGTTGTTGCCTGGCAGCAGAGTCCACCGCAGCCTGCACTTGACAATGCGCCATGGCTGAAAGTGAAGTGGGCCGTTATTCAAAGCGGGCAGTTGTTCGATAGCGGGTCCATGGCTGGTCTAGGGTGGTCTAGGGTGGCTCTGACATACTGAATCGCCTGTCTGTTTTGGCGCTTAATTCGTCACTAAATGAGATTTTTGGCAGCCTTTTTTTTCTTGCTGTACAGTTTTTGGAAACGTGGCTGTTGCTGCTGCTGCTGCTGCTGGCATTGTTGTGCGCCGTTTGAAATTGGTATTTTGGAAGTTGGTGCTGCGGCTTTGGCTGGAACTGATGCTGGTGCTGGTGCCGGTGCCTGTGCCGGTGCTGTTGCTGGCCAGTTGCAGCCACTTTGCAATAACACAGCGTGAAATTGCAACGGCAAATCGAATCAGTCCGCACGGGAAATTCGATTTTTTTATTTTCTGTTTTGCGCTGCCTTTTGCGGGCAATCAGACAGCAACAAATGCCTGGAACCTCCAGACAGACAGAGAAACTGAAACAGAGTTGGAGACAGCAGAGAAAGAGTGAGAGGTAAGAGCATGCGAGAGAGTGAGACGGAGACAGCCAGCAATGCAATTTAGCACGCGCGAGTTTTTCAACCAAAAACTGCTGCCAAAATCCACTCACACACACACACACACTCTCTCGAAAATAAAAAAAGGAAAAATAATGAAGGATAACAGCGACGTGCTGATCGTCCAGTTGCCAAGTGGCGCTCCAATGCATCCTGGCATTCAGCACTCAGTCAGACAGTTGTTCGATTGTCCATCCATCAACAACAACTACAGCTCGACTTTTGCAGCTCGCTCGCATAATGAAATCAAATTACAAAATGTGTTGCACGAGTGCCGAATGCTTTGTGGCATCACTTTTGCATAGTCCGACGCTTACACACATGTTCACTGGCCTTGCCACGCCCACTGCTGTTCAACAAATTGCTTATTTATTGTTTAATAGTGTGATTGCTAACAACATTTGAAATTCGGTAGTTGCCAATAGCAGCAGCAGCATCGCCCCTGCAGCAGCAGCAGCAGCATCTATTGTTCTCGCATTGGATTTTCTGATTGAAAACAGTTGTATGAAAGTGTACGAATTTCTATCGAATAGGTAACTAGTGCCGGTTGCCTGGCAGTGAACAAACAACATGTATACACATACACGTGTTGTATTTTTGAATTTTTGGCTTTGAGAATGGGTTCTTAATTCTAGACTGACTTTTCATGCCCAACACTATTCAAATGCCAGCCAACAATGCATTGCAAACTGTTTGGTGGAGTTGCAAATTATGCTGATGCATAAAGATTATTGCATTTTCTGGCCAACATTTTGATGGCATTGTAAAACAAGAAATAAAAGATCCCTTTGCTCAAAACTCTCATTACTTTGCTAAAACTGTATTAATTTCTACAGGTAATATCATGTTGTGTATGTTTTATCTCTCAGGTAAGTTGAATCTTTCAGTTTTTAAAACGATTTTAAGTGATCAATTTTATTTTTGATATTTTCCTATACATTTAGTTTTTAATTCTTTTGCCACGATAAGAGCAAGTGGGACACACAACATTTAAAACTACTAAGAGTGGGTCTAATTGTTCACCACAATAATGCAAATGCTTCAAACGATTTTCGAATTGTTAATAAAAATCCACAATTATGTGTCAGCAATTTGTGATCGTGGTCTGATCTCCTTTTTCTAAAGTAAATGTGGTTTCCATTTAAAATAAACAATATATAATAAAAAACATAAAAATATTCAAAAATTTGAAATGTTATTTGACATTTATTTTTATGACGAATTTAAAACTCATTCGAACCTCTTTCTGAAATCTTGACTATGTTTTTGCTATCTCTCCATTCAATTGACATGCTTTCAATTTGATTTGCATAGTGATTTACAGTGAAATATAATAATGACAAGACAATCGGAAATACAATGAATACCGTTTAGATCATCATCCAAAGAGTGTCCCACACACACTCTCTCGGATTTTTTTTTTTGTTTTTTGGTGGACTTCCAATTTTGGTCATCGCTGCTGACAACATCGCACATTGTGGCGTCCATCAGTCGGGGACTTGCCAATCAAACAAAAGTCACGGGGACAACGACAACTGCGGCAACAACTGCATAACGATATGCAAAATATGCAACGGCAACAGCTGCCAGTTGCCTTGGCTACTGTGGCAGTGGCAGGCAGCCTCCTGGACGTTCGCCTGTCGCTTTGCGCCCAATTACGCCTTCAAATTGAGTGATAAATGTCTTGAAGATGGCACATAAATAAGCTTGAGTTAAATTTATTACACAACCCACACAAAGACTTCATAAAAATGCAAACTAAATGAACTATTAAGAGGCGGCGGCAAACATGAGAAACAAATAAGAAGCCCAAAAACAATAAACAAAACTCCCCCATCCCCCACCCCACTCGCCTCTCAACCAAAAAATGCAACGAAATTCAAGAGCAGACAATTGAATTGCATTGCGCTTGAGCAAAAATAAAAAACAAATATAAATAAGAAGAAAACAACAAACAAGTTGCGAATGCTGCTGCGGAGAGGGCGTGGCATGGGGGCTATCGTAAAAGACAGCAGCAGCCGCAGTCGCAGCCGTGTGAGAAAATATGCAAATAAATGCGCAAATAAAATGCGCAATCAACTGGAGATGGCGCACTGAGATCTGGCAACTGGCAACTGGCAGCTCGCAGCTCGCAACTTGCAACTGTGGCAACTGGCGAGTTGCAACTCGCAGCGCGCAGCTCGTTTCCCCCCAGCGAAAGGCAAAGTGTGAATGTTGCGCATGCGCAGCAACCGCGTGGAGAACACTGCGCATCAATTAGGCCGCCAGGCGGCCAGGAAAGAACAGGAACGGCAGCACGAATTGTCCAGAGAGCGAAAGATAAGCCAATAGCTAAACACGAAGGCAGAAGCACACACACACACACACACGCGCGCAGGCACACACAAATGAATAAAACGTTTAGATAAACAAATACAGAAGAATGCTGAAATGCTGTTAAAAGCTACAAAATGAAGTGGCCGTTGGCGGCGTTGGAATTGGGTATTGGGGAAACGGGCGAATGGGAAATGTTTATACCGATTCGTATTCGGGCCTCTGGCTGGCTGCAACAAATTCAATGAACATGCGCGCGCACAGTTGAAGAGCAAACAAATTTATTACGCGCCGTTTGAACAGCGCATAAATTTAACCAGTGGCCCAACAGCAGTCGCAGCAGCAGCAGCAGTCGGAGTCACAGTCACAGTCACAGTCGTGGCAGTCGGCAAGATTAACATACCTGGCCAAAAGCGACTGACTGCCTGCGCGGGGCCCAACACTGTCCGACTGGGCCAATCGATCGATGTGGCTTGCGTGCAGCGTGCGTGATTTAAAAACAGCGCCACATTTGGCGAACATTTACGTGGACTTGTCTCAAAACTACGTAAAACGATTTAAAGCTGAACACGAGCAATTTGTGGATAGGCTGCAGTCGACCGCAAACGGCAAAAAAAAAAAAGCAAACAAAAATAAATAAGAACATGTACGGCGCACTGCGGCACACCAAAGATTCAATACCCTTTCCCTTTAAGATTTTAGACAAAACCATTTATAAGGTAGTCCGTTTTGTTCAGGCTTGTTGCATGTTGAAACAGAGTTTGGTCAAAATATTCCTTAAAATAACTCATGTTACGAGCCATATTGAACTTGATTCAAGAATGAACTTGATTTAAGTTTAGTCAAAATATTAAAACACAAATCATTTCGAATCATTTCTATGGCAGCCTATTGATATAGCTTTCCGATCCGACTACGGAGCGTAGCCTGAAGAAGCTTTTCAGGCAAGAGACAACAGGCAGACAAGCAGACTGATCAAGAATGTATATATATTTATATGGTCTAGTAAATGACTGCTTCTTCGGGTTACACATTTCATGACAAATTTATAATACCCTCAAGGTTTTAAAAAACTGGTAACGACTCTTGGGGCGCGTCCACTCTCGTCCGCATTGCCCACCCGCTGGCTGGGGCACAATGAGGCAGCGTCCGCTGCTGCGACGCATTTCTCATTTTGAAATTTATGCGCACATTCAATTGATTGTTGGATATTCATTTTTTTTTCCGCTGCTTTCCAAGTGTTTTCTTCGACTCAACATTATGTAATTCAATATGTTTTAGCGTCTAATAACATAGGCTGGGAAATTAATATACTAGAAGCGAGTATGTAAATTCATTCAGCTCGCCAAGCTGGTGAGTTCCTCAGTTCCTATGAACTGTCTACAATGTCATTTACAGTTCTGTATCAGACTCGCGTAGAGCTGCGGGACCCCACACTTATTAAAAACATGCAGCGCTGTGACATTTCGATTTATTTTTATTGATTCTCCAGAGCAGATCGAAGCGTGATGAGGTGAGACGAAGTGAGGCGGAGTGAGATGAGGTGAGGCGAGGCGAGGTGAGGCGACTCTTTGCCTCTCTGAAATGCAAGTCAGGCGCCGCTGGCACGCAAGTGATCATCACACCTTGATAAGGTACTGGGACTCGAGAGCTCATGCCCCAAAACGTATCGAATTTTATTGAAATGCAGCGCTGCGAGTGTGTGTGTGTGTGTGTGTATGTGTGTGAGTATGTGTTATCTGAGTGTTGGCTGTGCATTTGTTACTTTTATGCTTGATTTATTGACTTTATTTTATGGCCGCTTGATTGGACACTAAATGAGTTTTTAAACTGCATACGAAGCGGGGCGGGCCTTATCAATTTTTGTTGCCTTTATTGTTGTTGTTGTTGTTGTTTTTGCTGTTCCTGCTGCTGCTGTCCAATGTGAAGTTTTGTTCTGCAGTTGCAGTCGTATTTTGAGCCACTTACTTTTAAATTTAACCCACGTCAGACAAAACGTTTCGATTTTATTGCGGATATGAAGTTCTTCGTTCTTTGCTTGAAACTTACCTGAAATGAGAGAAAAAAGGGCAACACAGAAATGTTAATTAAATTGTTTTTCTTTGGATTCTTCTTTATGAAGTAAAAGCTTTTTATTGCAATTAAATGTGATGTGCTGATGCGGGTAGCTCAATGAGTAAACAATAGTTTATTATCTTGAGTAAGACAGATACAAATAAATCGTATTTTAATGTTATTCAATACATTTCTTCTAGAAGCAACACTAACCAATGAATTTATTTCAAGGAAAAAAATTGCGCTAACTTTGATCAAAGTTATATGCTTAAACGATAAATATAATTTAATCCTTGGAAAACATGATTAAAATGGATGTTGGGTCCTTTAATCACTATTTGAGAAAATTATATATATACAATGTGTAATATTCCTTATTTTTGTCGATGCTAATTTTATATCTGTCATTTCAATAAATTTCGTATAATAATATTAACTAGTTTTCATAAAATACTAACAAATGTACTTTTATTCCATAATTTAACAGTATTTATCTTCATTTAACTTATTTGATTCTTCAAAAACGAGCAGTTCCTGATTGAAATTTCTAAATAAACGCAAATTATGGTAAAAGTTTCGTTAAAGTGTAACATCTAAGTCACTTTCTAATATACCCACTTACAAATTATGCAGATTTATCTAGCTCAATCACAAAATTTGTATCAATCCAAAGTCTTATGTTAATTTTCTGGTTTGGCATAACTGATCAGCTTAGCGCCTGTCGAGTACTTTTTGAGGATCTTCAAAGGCAGCTCTATCATTTCTCTCATCCCGTATCGCATGTCTATCGTTGCCCACTTCGTTTTTTTTTTTCAAGTCACAAGAGGGCAATTCAATCTCTCTCGCTGTTAAATGCAACTCATGTCAAACTGATTTGAATATTGCCCACGCAACATATTTAGTTATTACCAAAGCGAACATCAAAGTCGTGCACAGCACAAGACATGGGCACCCCGCAACTACAGAAATCATGTTAACTATTATTAAATATATAAGCAATAACAACAACAACAACAGCAACAACAGCAACAAAAAGATCAGTCGGCGTGAATAGCACAAATGTCCATCAAAGCGGCTCAGGCAAATGATGCAGAATACTTTTTAATTAAACATAAAATTACTTTGGCGCTGGCAGAGACAGAGCGCCAGACAGACAGGCATAGACAAAGACAGACACAAACTACACAACACAGCACAGCTGGCAATAAATCATGAAATCTACTTTGCAAACAACTCTTGAGTGTTGGTTGGGAAAGGGGGGGCTGCTAGGATAGGGCAGGGTCTAGTCGGCACGTAATAATCATTTACATGAACACTCGCATAAATGTCACGTTGCTGCGATTATAAAAATAACTTGAAAAACTCCAAACTGAACTCAACTAATGGGTAGCTGGGTCCGCAGGAATCGTTGTGGCTGATGCTGATTCTGTTTGGTTCTGTCTTGCCCGCCGCTGGCAGTCATAAATTAATGAAATTTTATTTGCTTATGCAATGAGGGAAACATACCGAACCCATGCCCCTGCAACTACGACACTCGTCTAGCCCCAGCTAACGTATCTATAATAATGAAAGCATATCCTGCTTAAGAGCGCGCCCGTAGCACGCCAGGTGGAAAAATTCAATTTCCAGGCCATGCGCCGTTCGCCGTTCGCTCGGAGGTTGGAAAACAAGTTGCATCCGCAATTAAGTCATCAAGTTGCAATTATTGCCATAAAAACGAACAAAACGCAGGCACAACAACAAAAAAATGTGGCCACGCATGAACGTGATGCTGTGCGAAGCGAGTGGACAGGGCGGCAAAGAAACGGGCAGGGGGCAGTTGGGGCACTGAGTGGCTCCCATAGCCGTGACTGTGGCTGCGGCTGGGGTGTTGACGCTCAGCGGGGCAGCGCCGCGTCGTGAGAGACTTGAACAAACAAAAAAAAAATCAAATAAAATAAATATAAAAAAAAAAACGAAAAAAAATACAACAGAAAATCAAGCAAGACAAGGCGCGCAGATACATATTGCAGTTACAGATACGGCTTACGATACAGATACGGCCGACAGATACAGATACATATGCGGCTTACGCGCAGATAAATTATTTCTGTTTTCCTTTTTTTTTCTTTTGCTGCGCACAGGGCAGAAATTGCCAAGAAATCAAAAACACAGACGGAGCTGGGAGTCGGAGTTGGAGCTGGAGCTGTAGTCGTAGTCATAGCTGGGCAACCAGTTGCTCTTTGGCTTAATTAAAAGCTGCAGCGCGGCTGGATTTTTACACGGATTGGATGAGATCGGTTCGGTTTGGGTTTTCGGCATAAGAGAAAGAGACAGATATAATGAGAGCATCGGTCGGTTGCAACTCGCATGTTGGATTTTTATTTGCTTTTCATGCTGCGGTCGGCTGGACAAGTCGTTCCTGAAATGACACTACAATGTCTTCAAAATGAAAATAAATACGAGCGACGAGCGACGACAACAACATGAGGCAACAACAGCAATGGCCCACAAATGCGGCTGCGGCAACACGCCGGCAACTTGGCTACATGTTACACATTAAAGCTGCGGCCCAGCCCAGCCCAGCCCGACCCGGCCCGGTCCGATCCGGCCAGCTCTGCCACATTCTGTGGCAGCCTTTTGTTTTGTTTGCCTTACTGATTTCGCAGCCAAGCGCAACGCTGACAATGACTTTGCTCTTTTTGCTTTCGACTCTTTTTTTGTCTTATAGTTCCCATTTACTTTTTTTTTTCTCATTTTATTTTATGCTGCGTCTGCTCAGTGTTTTATAAATCTCATTTCAAGAGGATTTGTGTGCCTGTCAAAATGTTGATGTTTCACAAAACACTCGGCATTACGAAGAGTGTGTGCCCGTGTGTGTGAATGTGTGTGTGCGTGTTTGTGGAGTGTGTGCTCTGCTCGATTTCAATCATGATCGATTTCAGTTTGTTTTACTTAAGGTTACTTTTGATCTGCGCTGTGCTGCGCCGGCTGCTGTTGCCTGGGAATTAAAGTGCAAGATTTATACGATTTCTCGACGCATCGAATTACCCGCGTCGTAGCCCAACTGAATGACTTGTGGTGAAGTGTATCTGTATCCGTTTGTCTGTATCTGTTTGTCTGTATCTGTCTGGCTGACTCTCACAATCAGTCGCGGTTGTGGCCAAATAACAACAATTTGTTTGCCTTATAAAGATAATGCCACAACAAAGGCATTAAACACACACGCACACACTGGACGCACAACAAAACACAATCATCATTATCGAAATGTCATAAAAGCAAATGGGCGTTCATTATTCAATTTAAAACTGCAAACGCAGCAGCTGCCAAACAACTTAATATAAAGGCAAAACAGCAGCTCTTGCCAAGAATTCGAACTGTTGCGATCTACAGTCGAGTCCGGCAAATATCAAAATAAATGTTTCAACTGCCACAAATGCCCTTTCACTGCAACAGACGCCACAAAGCCACGAACAACGGACCGAAAAAAATTAAGCATAATTACTGACAGCAATTCGGACCCGGCCACACAGGCGCTCCAACAAGAGTTGGTTAAGATACGTGCTGGCTGGCTAGCAGGCTGGCTGGCATCAAAGTTGGCTGGATTGCAACGATTTCATTAAAATTGCCGGCCCCAAACGATCCTCGGCTGCCCCCAAAAACGCTGCAATTTGCTTCGAGTGGGACAATTATAAGCATGACAAATGAATTTCGCATTTAAAAATGTCTGAGCTGGGCCAAAAACTGTCAGTCAATTGCGAGCATCGCAAAGGCCCCGCAACCATGTGCCGTGCTGTGTACCCCTTGCCCTAAATCCGCTGGCTTGGCAGCTGTTGCCGTCGGGCACACACCTTCGCCTTAGCATTTGACTGTGCGTGTATGAATGAGTTTGTGTATGTGTGTATGAATAATTGCATCAAGATTTTCGTTGGTATTTTTCTTTCTTTTTTTTCAAGTGCGGTTTTTTTGGCCGCACCATCAGCTGCCAACAGGTAAAGCTGACTGCATTCAAGGTGAATTTCAGCATAAACCGCAGTCGCCGTGACATGCGGCGACCACCGGCAGTGCAACAACAACAATAACAGCAGACAGTGCAACTGCAACAGAACTCATTTAAGTTTAATTTTTAATTTCAGCGCTTTAAAGAGCCAGTCTGCAGCAGCAGCTTTCATTTTAATGCAATTTGCTGTATGCAGCACATCAGCAATAAGAATGGCAACAGCAGCATCAGCAACAACAACAACAACAACAACGCGTGCCACCGCGTTGCCTTTATGGAATTTCACAAATATGAGTTGCGTTCATGCAACAAACAGCTTGGCAAGATGTTTTTTTTTTTGCCTGCCTCTGCATTGCATTTGTCTGACGCTGCGTATACTTGATTTTTTAGTTGTCTCGGCTGCTCGTAACCCTCTCTCTTCTGTAAAAGCTGCTTTCATTTTGCATCTCTTATAATTTGATGCTTATGTCGGATATGCGTTGTTTTTTTGTTTTTTTTTTTACTTTTTTTTCTACTCTGAGCCATGACGAAACATTCTTTGCGTTTGGGTGGGAAACCAAAATTTTACATATTTTTGGCATTGAGTGCGGCCATGAAACACAAACAGTCACAGGGTACAAGTGCAAAGGACGAATGTGGGCGCATGTTAACCTCTCTTTTTTTACGTGAGCAACAGGGTGACTCAGTTGAGCGCCTCATTTATCTCCCAAGATATATATGAAGGTGACAAAGAAATAAAATTGTGCCAAATATATATGGTACAACTTTTTTTTATATATTAATAAATTAATATTATTTTTAAGGTCTCTGTCATAATTATTTTTTGAAAAACGGGTTTTTTTTTGCTTTCTTAATCGATATATTTTAAATTATTTATTTTTGAGATTAACAAATAAAATTCTTCATTTTCAATTGTCAAAGTAATTTATCGTTCCTTATATTATTCACATGCTTAATAATTTTTCATTTGATTGCCCGAATCACCCTAATGCTGATATATATTTTACATCATTTATACATACTATACTGGCGCACGCATATTTTTGCCAGCCACAAAATTTTGCGCCATCACCAACAGCAAGAAACGATGGAAAAGCAGCTACAAAAAGGGCACATGAAATTGTTTTCTACATAACGACCTACAACAAAACAAACACAGTAAAATGACAAAACAACAAAAATTAAGCTGAGCGTGCAAGATGCCGAAGTTTAAATACCCTTACAGTCATTCATTTTACAAGTTGAGCACTTAACTGCAGAGTTTCGTTAAAATATAATGAAAAACAGAGGCATTTCGAAAAAGAACTTTATTTTCTACCGTTAGTTCGTATATGATATAGTAGTGAGATCTAGCCAGACTGGAATTATATCACAATAGCTCTAAAAGTGAGAGACTTTCTTGCGTAAAAATAGCCATACGGATATGGCAATATCGGATCGGCAGTTAACAGAGATCAGTTATATATATATACTTTTTGGAATTGGATATATCATTTTGCATGGGTTACATATGTCATGGCAAAACTGGGTTACCCTCTGAGAGCGTATAAAAAGCGGGTAGCAGCAATACGAAAATAAAGGCAGACATATAAAAAAATGGCGCACAATTTCAGTTATGCTAACAAAACCAACATGAAATCCACATAGATGTTAACAGCAGCTATGTGCTATGACCAACCCCCTCAACAAAAGAATCTTTTTGCATTTTTTTGGGCTAGCCCTCGCCCCTCGTGCACAAGCAAAAGTAAAGGCCAAATTGCAGCGGCCTTTACAATTTTGTAAACCAAATTTACAGTAATGTAATGAAAACGCGGCGTTAAAAGGATTAAATTCACATTGCATTTATGGACTGTATCAAAAAAATTACAAAAATAAAAAAAAAACAAATTTTTAAAAGTCGTGAAAAAAACAACGAAAATATTTTTGGTAATTTTATTGGCAGCAGCAAGTGACGCTTTTTGGGCAAAAATTCGGGAAGTTCTGTTAATTTTTTATTCGCTGTGCACGTGTTTTTGTGTTTTAATTAACAAAGGGCAAGAGCGTCAGCTAACAATAAAAATGGAATATTAAATTGGGCTATTTCTAAGTGTGCTTGTGCTTGTGTGTGGGCTGTGTGTGTGGTGTGTGTGGTATTCCGCGTGGAGTGCTCCACCTTGGCGCCCATAAAAATGTAACAAAATGTTTACCAATTAAGTAAACAACAAGTACGAAAAACTCTGAATTAATTGCGTGGGAACATTTTAGTGCGTTTTTATGCATTACGACAATGAGACTCCAGATAAGCTAAGGGGGCGGTGCAAGGTATGTGGGGCATGGGCGGTGGGCGTGGCAGTTAGTGCTGCTACTGGTGCACATTAAATGTTAGTTTATAGCAGGCATATAAAAATGCCAGCAGGGATGCAAAGTTTATTTCACTGCAGATTTGACAGGCCCTGTTTATATTTTTTGTGTGTAGGAGTGTGTATTAGTGTATGTGTGTGTGTGTGCGTGTGTGTGCTAGTGTGCCGTTAGTAGCTCATAAATCAAGCGACGTAGGTGTTGCTTTGCGGACAAGTTAACGGCCTGCACAGCACAGCTCGCCACAGCTTAACTGTGGCAGCTGAATTAAAATTCACGCAAAGTGTTGCCTACTTTTCGGTTGCCATCGTTAAAGCTCATTAGCACATTCGGAGAGGGGTGCGCAGCACATGGGCGGAGACGGGGGCTATGACTAAACCCATGCATAACATAATTTGCCCACAGCCTTTTGTCAATTCCAATTGATGGATGGCTTGGCCAGCCACACTACAAGCGGCTAAGATGACCGTTAGAAAATTGTAAAATGAGACTAGTAGATACCCTGCAAACGAAAACAAATGGCTGCGACATGCTGCTATAGTTGTAAGGATAAATTTCCAGTAAGAATAAGCCAAAAGACTTTCAAATTCAGACTAGCAGACACCTATTTGGCTGTTTAAGTGCTTAAATCGTCCTTCCCTCAGCTAATCATGCATTATAAGCTGAACAAAATAACAAAATACTGCTGCTAACGGCTGCTCAGGTTTCACATACCTTACGCAACTATAGCTAATGGGCATCGTTGCTTTTCCAAGCCATTTATCTTAGTGCTAAATCTTAACAAGACTAATTAGCAAAACATAAATGACAAAAGCAGAGCAAATCAATATATGTAATTAATTAATAATTGAAGTTTGCCCGACATGCACATGATATCATAGCTTAGCCAGAGCAGCACCTGGGTATCCGCTGTTATTTCATAATTGCTTCGGATATAATTTCCACCTGAACACCGCATTAATTTGCCATTTCAATTACTAATTTAACGCTCAAACGATAAGGCAAAAAAATATATTTAAATCTAAAAATGAAATGCCTGCACTAAGCCTGTGCGCGATTTTCACATTTTCCATTAAGCAGCTTAAAAAAAGCGCTTTATTATTTTGGCGGGAGGAGAGTTCAGAGGAATTTTGGGTAACTGCTGCTAATAATGCAAGCAATTTTAATGCAAATTTGTGGTCATGCATGCTTAATTACAAAACATTTTCAATAATTATAATTGTTCTGTAATATTTGGCAGCATACAAAAAAAAAAAATGGAACATAAAAAATAAGCGAAAAACACATTAACCAATGGAGTGCATTAAAACCAATCGATAGTTAATTAGCGTTTTTTTTTTGCGGGTTAAGCTAAAGCTTTTTAATTGCAATTAAAAAAGTATATATAGACATATATTTATGTCTTTTTGTGCGCCATTATATGTTATTTGCATTGGCCTAAACACTCGTACATTCAGTTAACATAATCTGCAGGCTATACAGCTTAGCTGTTCGGCTTTAAAGCCCAACGTGATTCTTTTTGAAAGAATTTTAACGAAAAACAAAATCATTTTCAATTAAGTCGCAAACTTCAAACTTCAAATTGCACTAAAACGTGCTATAAAACGACAAAAATGTTATATTTTAATTGATCTACAGTAGTTTCTGCCTAAAAGCAACAATATTTACCGGCAAACTAGAAACCTGAAGCGAACACTTTCGGCTGGGTCAGTCTTGTTTATTTCACACCACTCTTCGTTGCACATAACCACAGACTACTGTAGCTGTACGCTGCAAGGCAACATATCGTATATATACTCTGCTGGCCACTCACACACGCCCCCTCATTCAACTTGACCCACCCCTGCCCACCGCAGAGTCAAACATTTTGCCACTCGCTTCATTGACGCTCATCATTTTATTTGTTTAGGCCATTGACTGCGCAAATCGATATGAAATTTGGGGCCGTCCTTTGCAATTTCATTTTATTTAATTTTTTTGTTCAGCTTTTTTTTGCCGCTGCCACTCATAATGAAAATGGTTTTTACAAGTGGCAGCCGAAAAAAAAAATTGGCCAAAAATTGAAATAAAATGTTGATATTTGCACACGTAATATGCGCCTTAACGCTCAAATACGCTTTCAATTTTCCAAATTCTTATTTAATTTTATTTTCTGTATTTTTTGACTAGTATTTTAATTTGCCTTGTCAGGAGTACTATAAAATTGTGACTAGGTATGTTACAGATTGGAGAAAGAAAATATCCAACATCATAACAATCACACGATTCTTTATGGCCATGACTAATTGTATGCTACCTGTCCGTATATTGCAACCTTGAATTTTGTATATAATTATAATATGTATGTATAATTATTACTCGTACGACTTTTATTATTAAAGCAAATAGCTATCTATCACTTGAAATTTAGTTCTATAAGAAACTAATTATTTTTAAAGATATATCCGCCAGCTCTTAGAGATAAATTTTAACTTCTGGCAAAAACTTTTGTTCTATATACTATATGCAATCGTCCCAAATATTTATCTTAGAGTTATAATAAACTTGTACTGCAAGATTTTGATAAAAAGCAGATTAATATTGTACATGCTTGTTATCCAACTGCAGAGTATTTTGTCTTCTATATATGACATTATAATTGCTTGATTTTATTTTTGGATAAAAAGTGCTGAGCTCTTTGGTTAAGAGTGAGAGAAAGAGAACGCGGGGCAAAGGGTTGACTGCCCGTGGTACTCAAGTGGCTGACGTGCAAATAAAAATTGTTATACAATATAAATAGAAATACAATTTTTTTATGGGCTGCACTTTCAAGTTGTCTGCTGAAGTTCGCAAAATTTAATTTGCCTCGATGCGACGGGGCGGGGCTAATAGAGTAGCTGAAAAGTGCATTTGGCCATTGTTAAGCGATGGCATGTGGGATCCCAAAAAGGAAATGGAGCTGGAGTTAAAGCTCAACTGGAGCTGGAGCTGGCTTTGAGATGCCGCCGTCGCCGGTGCCAGAGTTTGCTGCTGCTGCTTTTGTTGTTGCTGTTGTTGTGTGGGAGTTTTCTTTATGCGCCATAATTATGTCATTTAAATGCAACAAGCTTTGGTATGAGCCAGTCACTCAGTCAGTCAGTCAGCCAGTCTGTCGGAGTAAACCAAAGAGCACAACGATAATTCATAATTAAAAAAACATGCAAGCTGCTGCAGATGAGCACGGGATAGTATATATATATACATACATATAAATATATATGTATATATTTCTGAATAGGAGCAGCAGGAAAAAAGATAATAAAGGCAGCGCAAAAAAAAAATTGGTTGCCGCGCCCGCCCAAAGATGCAACACGCCTTCTTGGCACAGCCTCCAGAGCCGAGCCGTGGCACGGTTGCACCGCCTGCTGAATGCTGCCTGCCTCGGCCGCGACGTGGCTTGGCGTGGCGCGCGACTGTTAATTAAATGAGCGCGCAGGCAAACGAGCAAACGACTGATGGACATATCGCATGGAGGCAACACCAATGGCAAAGGCATTTTCAGTGAGTGGGTGTGCGGCTAAATTGCTAAATGGATACGGCAAGGCTTGCAGCCAAGGACACACGTGAAAGAGAGATAGATAGAGAGAGGGACAGAGAGAGAGAGAGAGAAGGACAGTGCGAGCATAAGGGGTTAATAGTGCAAACTGCATAGTGCCACTGTTGCAAGTTGTCTGGGGCATCTAACTAACTTAGGCTTCTAATTAAGCCAGTCGACACGGGGCGACAGTTGGACACACAGTCGCTTGCATGCCAAGTGTGAATGTCTGTCCAGGAGGTTGGCATTAGGTGAAACTACCAACCAGCAACTAGCTATGAGTGCTCTGCATCTCTTGTCTGCGTCTGGCTCTTTGCATTTTGTCGCTCATTAGTTTATTGCCAAAAAAACACAAAAGGCCTGGCAGTAGACTGGCAATGCCTACCAGTTGGTGTTGGAGTTCATGCACCCCAGGATGAACAGGAGCAGGAGCAGCCACATATGTGAGCTGCAAGTGGACAAAAGGCTTGCCAGCTAAGTAACTGAGCTGCTCTGCTTTGAGTTGGCTGTTTAATTGCCAGCAGTCTTTGAGCACTGCTCACCCAATTAAGCGCAGCACGCGGAAGTTGAGTTTTCAATTTAAGACTTGTCAAATTACGCATACGTCGTGTTGTCTACGCATTGCCATTTGCCAATCAAATTGCTTGCCTTGTCAGCATAGATCGCCCCTGTCCCCTTGCCCGATCCCCTCTTGCTTGGCTTTGACAGCGTCTGTGAAAAACAAACATGGGGCGTTGATGCACATATGTCACATGATAACAACATGGGGCCACAGTGCAGACCGCAGCCAAACTTGTCTCTTCAAGTAAGATAAATTTTGCAAAAATCAGCAACACGCTGTGTAGGCGGTCGCAAGACAGTGCCTGTCAGCAGACAATGCCAACCAGGCAGAAGGGCAGGCCCAATAACCACAAACGACGGACTTGACTGAAAGGTGTTGCAAATGTTGCCATGTAATGCGGCGAGCGGCGTTGGTCAGCTAAAAGTAACAACAGCGACAGCAACAACAACAACAACAACAGCAGCAGAAACAACAACAACAAAAGAAAAAGAAAATATGCTGCCTCATAGTAGTCGGCCATTGCCTGTTTTGGCATGTGTCAAGGCTTGCAACGAGGCTGCGTTGCCAACAGTCAGCAGCATGTCCATCAATTGTGGCTGCCACTGCGACTGACTCTGGCGCCGTTGTCCTCCACTCTTGATGACCATGTTAGTGTGATGTGCGTGTGTATGCGTGCATGTGTGTGTTTTGGTTTTTGCAATTATTTTCTAATTAAAGACGTGCCTGGCAAGCCCAAGCCACAAGCTCGCTCTCCGGACGCTGGCATTTAATCAAACACAACGCATCGCTCTTTAAGGGAGGCGGCTGCTGCTGCTGCAAATGGGTCAAGAGGCGCCCCGAATGTGGCTACAGGCCAAAAGACAGAAAAACTGAAAATGAAAAGCGCACAAAAAACTGTTACATGTGCCAAATACATGCACACACTATATGCCTAGGATATGTGTGGCATGATTAGCCAATTCTTTTACTCTTTTTTTTTGTGGCTTGTGTTTCTCTTACAGCGGACACAACTGCAACACAGCACTTCATTAAATATTTAAATGAGCATCCTGTTTTTTTTTGTAGTTGTTTTTTTTTTTTGTTGTGCAGCACCTACACCACATGCGAGTAGGACAGTTGGGAGGGGCAAGGCGACAACGACGACAACAGCGACTGCATATGCAGATTCATAAGCAGTTAATTAAGGCCGTACTGGGGTCGTCGGCAACACAACTATGCAACACGCAGGCAAAAAGTG
The DNA here is from genome assembly GCA_035045725.1 of Drosophila ezoana. Taxonomy (NCBI): domain Eukaryota; kingdom Metazoa; phylum Arthropoda; class Insecta; order Diptera; family Drosophilidae; genus Drosophila; species Drosophila ezoana. Next base: position 2,454,900 of record JAWNOU010000093.1, read on the forward strand.
AAAACCATATGCAATGGCTAAGGATGCCCAACCGGCAGATACCCTGTAACCAGCTCCACATTAACAAGTTGTGCTTCTTCTGCCCTTTGGTTAAAAATAAAAAATTATAGCAATCTGAATTTATTGTCAGTTTCTTAACAGGCAAGGTATCAGACAGTAAAAGAATGCGAAATGACATAAGGTAAAAATGAAAAATAACTATTTATTTGACTTAAGCAATCGCACGATTAATTTTTAATAACTTGAAATAACTTGATATACCAATACCACAATGAACCAAATAGTCTGCTTGTGCTCTTTAACTTTACATGTAAAATTTAGACTTAGCTGACAAATAGACAAAAATAATTTTCAGGAAATCGATATTTATCGAAATTCGGAAATCGTTCTTATTTCGATAATTTGAATTGAATTTGATATGCCCGTGCTTTCCGAAATCCTCTTAATAGTCCTTAGCACTAAGTCTCTGAGATCAATGCCTTCGTGCAGACAATCGAACGGAAGAACGAAGATCAAGACTATATGTTCACACATAATATATGGAGATATCCCTTCTGCTGCCTATGACATATATTTGCACAACTGCAAGATACCCTTGCTTTTGCAACTTTTATGGGTACGGGGTATACCAAAAAACATAATAATATTTGCCACAGCAACTGCCCAGCCATAGTCCAGGAATGAGGCTGCAGTCGAGTCTCGGGCGGAGTCTCTCGGCTTGCTGCACAGTCGGTCGGGGCAACATATTTTACACATTTCATTTTCGTTGCTGCACGAATTTATTTGGCAATAAGAGCAGCCAGAGCCAGACAGATAGACAGAGGGACAAGCAGACAGATGGGAGAGAAATAGGCTGGTAGAGGCAGTCAAGAAAATGGCGCAATGAATACGAATGGTTATAGTCGTGTCTGTCTGTCCGTGTGTGTGTGTGTGTGTGTGTGTGTGAATGCGTGGGGCATGTTGGTAATTTCGTACAAGTGGAATTATTATTTATAATTTTTAGCGACGTCAGTTGGGTGGGCGTAACGGGCGCTGCGCTATGCCGTAAATTATGTCATTTAAGACAAGTGCAAGGAGGGGTGAGCGGGCTACACACGGTGCAATTCGCTATTCGTTTTAACATACTGCGGATATGAATCCCCAACGACATAAATACATACATGGGTTCCAACTATATGCATATGGAATTGGGTTGAGCAGCAGTCGCGCACTTGTGCGCAAATGGAGCTGGCTTGCTGGGAAAACAGGGCGCAGGGGGCGTGGACTACAGGGGGGGAGTGTTAAGTTTCATATGCATTTTGTCTGGCTTTGGGCTGCCCCCTCCCAAATGAAGTGGCCCGGCATGCGAAATTAGTTAGCGCTGAGTGCTTGGGAATGTTTGACGAGAGCGAAAGAAAGCGAAGCATGAAAGAGTGAGAGTGGCCAGAGAGGGAGGTGTGTGTGGGTGTGTGTACGTATGTGTGTGTATTGGGTGTGAGAAGGAGCTAAAAACGAACAAGCCCACAGTTGGAAAATTGATATAAATTGCTTGGAGCTGCAGCTGAGACAGCTGTGAAGGCGACAACTCTTTGATTGGGTCAGACAGATGGAAATAATTGTGCTTGAACCGAACATGACTTCATGTGGATTCTTGTGGCTAGTGAGAGAAATCAAAAATACTTTAAATTGTCAGCATACATGCACGATCTGATGGGAAATTTTCTTCACCCTGTCATAAGTTTTAGAAATTGCTTTTGAATTTTGTAAAATGTAAATGTTTTTTTGATGCTGTTCTACGTAGACGAGTTTTCTGAGTGACCTAGTCATTTAATATTATATAAATAATAATAAAAATGATAATAATATCTAACAACATTATAATATAAATAGTAAATTCATGTGAATTTATTTTGAGAAAGCGTAAACGGACTGTCAGAAAGTCTTTAATAATTATAAATTACTGCAAGTATAAAACTACTTTTTTTATTTATTTGACAATATATATTTCGGTTCGGAATAAGTGAAACATTTAGAATGATCATATCTTTGAGCTGGGAGGGATTCGAAGTCACATTCAATTTTTAATGCTCTGAAATGTTTTAATTAATTTTAACTATTTCGGCACTAAGCTTTTATATATCTACTTTATGTTTATCCTTCTTCTGTAAATAGGACCAGAGTATTACAACTTCTTTCCCTCTTTTGATAGTCTATACTTATTTCAGCTACCTTAAGCCTCTTTTCTAACTTATTTCCATAACAATCCGACATATATGCCTATTAAAGGCAGCTCAGCTGCAGCTGTTGTCTCAATTCTCACACCTTTTGTGCAACAACTCCGTCATATCGCATACGTGTATAAGATTTCATTCTAGGCAACATACGACTGAAATGCAAAGCATAAACAACAACAACAAGCGACAACAACAAAAACAACAGCAACGACGACAACGACAACAACTAATGTCAACCAATTCATTTCATTGAGTGCAGCGCGTTGGCCGGACAACGCCTGGTGTACGTATCTCTCGAGCTGCAAAGCATTTAAGGCGCATGTTCAGCGGCTGGCTTAGCCCCAGGGTCAAGTTCAAGCGACGAGCTGAGCAGAGAAGAAAGAAGAAGCTGCCCGAAAGCGCAGGCAGGCAAAGGTTTGCATATCGCATATCTAAATGAGGTGATGATGCTGCACATGCACAAGTATCAGACGCAGATACAACAACTCAGACACAGGCACACCGATACAGACACAGTTGCAGATACACCGACTTGGACACGGATTCAGATACAGATACGCATTTGCAATGGCAATGGTTTAAATATATATAAAGAGCAAGGCTCAAATGTCCACTCGAGTGGGTAGCATGAACATGAAGTGTTTGCGCAACAACAACAACAACAATAACGACAACGCAGCGGAGTAGGTTGTTGATGGGACGAGAATGTCAGTGCTGCCAGTGCCAATTATGAAAACTGATATGCTTGCGAAAACCCGGTTGATGGGCGCGCTTCAAAGCGCTGACCAGCCGCCAGAGCCAGAGCCAGAGGCAGCTAAAGATAAGGAAGTGTATGTGCAGCCGTCGGTGTCCGTGTGTCTGTCTGTCTGCCCGACCGTCCGTTCGACTGGCGCTTAAGCACATTGTGGTTGCAGTTTTGATTGCATACGGATATTGGACACTCACACGTGGCACTCGGAAATTAATTAAGCAGGCAATGGGCAGGCACAGTTGATGCAACTTGCTGTTGCAGCTAGCTGCAACTGGATTCTGCACCCAGAGACACTCGGTCTAATGAAAATGTAATGCCGTAGATGAGTCGTTTCCCTGGCGGGAGGGTGTGGCAAATGCATTGCGGCTTATTTGCAAGTAATTAGATTGAAACAGAATCTTGTCATTCAATTGCTGCTCGGATCCACTTTAACTCTCTTTCTCCATCTGTCGCTGTCTCTATCTATCTGTATCTTTGTTGAGTATGATGCATCATCATCATCATCCTTTGCGGATTTGTCCAGTTCTCCAGCTGGATGTTGGGGCGTGTCTTATGGGCGTTTTGGCTTGTCTTATCTGCAAGTAATTAAGCACCGCAGGGCGGCATTACAAACCAATATTCAGGCACATTGTGTTGCATATACATACAAATACATATATATGTGTGCGCATAATTCACTTGGAAGCTGCCCCAGCAGCAAGCAGCAAGCAACATGCTGGAAAAATGCCGAAATGTCGCCGTGGCGAAATTTATGACCCAAAACGGCAACAAGCAGCGGCAGCCGCAGCGGCAGCAACTCTCAACTCAACTTGCAACACAAATGGGGAGCAACAGTCGCAAAACAGTCGCAAAGGACGCTGTTGTAAATGTTTTTATTGTTGCTGTTGCTCTTGTTGTTGCAGCCACAATGTCAAAGTAGGGAAAAGGCAAAAGCACCAGCAACTGCAACAGCAATAGCAACTGCAACTGCAATTTATGCGCAGAAATATTGTTGAAATTGTTTGACTTTAACAACTAAATTTCCAGTTGTCGTTGGCTACAGCAGAGTGTGGGTGAGTTGGTGTGCGTGCGTGTGTGTGTGTAGACAAAAGTGCTCCAAATTGGTTTTTGCTCCGTCTACACAGTCGGCTCTGGTGATAAACTGTGCAGGTGTTGTGGTCTCCCACTCTAGACTTTCGTCCCAAAGTCTGTGTGCCATGATTTGTGTGCTTCTAATGGCCACAGGTATTTAGTGGCAAGGTGTGGCTGCAACAGAAACAGCACGGCAACAACAATAAGCTGAGTTTGCAACATGATTAGCCCTGGCCTCAAGTGCGTATTGTCGAACAATTCCGGCAGCTGGTTTATGGCGACACGGCGTGTCATGAGAAAGCTGCTGCCAGCTTTCAGCGGCGCGGTGAAGTCTCATCTGTTAGTCTAGACCACAGACCATCATTAAAACTGTCCAACGTGGCACACAGACAGACGTATATTATGCAAATCCGGTTCGCATGCCGGGGCCAACTCAATCACTCAGCAACAACTCCAGCTCCAGGTCCAACTGAGGCCGAGCTAAGCGCTCAACATTTATATCAAATGTCATACGCCTCAAATTGCCAAATGAATCATAAGAAGTGAGGACCACCATCAAACAGGAAATAAACACAAATGTGATGTAGGTGTACCCCAAAATCAGTGAGGGGCAAAAAAAAAGACAACGCTACGCCTACGGCTTGACTGAAGACCCCCAAGACCTACAGACAGACAGCTGGAGCTGTAGCTGGAGATGGGCCTGATAGACAGCAGGGTAGGCGCGCAGCAGTGTCTGCAGATGCAAAATTTATATATATGTGGAAAACGTGGACGAAGCACCCACACCCGTGCCCAAATCACCAAACTCCAACTCCAAGTCCAACTCCAGGCGGTTGACCAACATAAATGGCGCAAAGTTGAAATGCTGACAGGCGCACATTCGTTATGACGTCGCAACGTAAAACGTAACGTGGCATGAGCTATGTGGCATGGGGCCATGAGCCATGAGGCCATGAGCCTGTAGCATGCAGTGAGTAAATCAAGTTGTAGGTAAGTGAGATTTATGCTTATGTCGTTTAGTGTAAGCCAGCAACATCGCCAACTTCCTCGTCTCGGCTTGTCTCATCCCGTCTCCTGCCTCGCCCCGCCCTGCCCACATCGTTGCGGCTGTCGTCTAGCGCATGCAAAATATGACAACATGCTCCCAAACGGATCACAAGGAATCGACCCCAAGGCAACCGAAATGCAACCAATGCATGCAGCCAAAACTTTTTGGCGCTAACCTTAGGCCAGGGGCCACGGGTCTCGTTTGCACCACACATCTGTGTCTAGCTTCTGGCATCAAAGTTGACAGTTCTCACTCTTCCATTAAACTGTCTACAGAAAGTGTCGGGATACCTTTATAAATGGGTATCGCAGCAGAAACTTGTTACATAAGTCGCAGTACTTTAACCGATATATGAGCTCTTTAAATATGGAAAACTTACCATACTATTTTCAAGGCAATGAAATAAATTCTTTAATCTAGAATTAATATATCTTGGAGAACATTATTTTTAAATGAGAAAATAGACTAGTCTAAATTGACGGAAACATTGCCACTAACAGTTTCGTTTAAGCAACTTAAAGTTAACATTATTAACATAGAGTAAAAGACTGCATCTATTACTGTAACAGCGGCACCTTACCAGCACGCCAACACATTAAAGAGAGTCTCTTTTATTAACATTGACAGAAGTTCTCACAGTAGTGCACCAGCATTAGTTAACATGGTAAACAGCTTTACATAAGCCATAACAGACAATCAATGGTATCTTAACAGCGGTACCCTTTACATCTTCAGAATATTTATTGAGATATTTGCCGGAATCTGAGTTTTTTAAAGTATAATGACATCTGTTAATTATTTGTTTAACAATAATGATCTTATTAACTAAATCCCCTTCGCTATGGTAATTTTATTTTGATTTTAAATTTGTATCCCGTTAATTTTTTTAAAGATGTCTCTTAAAAATGGTTCTAAAGCGCAACACTTTGTTCGATTATTCGTATCCTGACCCTTTTCTTTTTATTTTTGGTAACTTGTTTCTAATCGCTTCTGCTGCCTGTTAATTACAGCAAACAAGCTGCATTCTAATCAACCCAACCCTACCCTCAGGCCCCAATCCCCAATCCCGGACGCTCTTTCATTTGGCTGTTGATGCACTTGTGCAATGTTTGATGTATGCACGTCCTCCTCTCTTGGATGCTCTAATTAGCTGCAGCTGTAGCTGCCCCAGCTGGCTAACTGGCACAGGCAATGGTGCCGCGTTTGAAAAGGCTTCAATGGTTGGCGAAATGTGTCAGCAGCAGCAACATTTTGCCACGAGGCAAATGTAAACAACTTTCACTGGACGCTCGCTCGCTCTGAAAGCGTTGCAGGAATCCATTTGCTCTGGAGCCTGGTAGCGCTATTCCAAATGCTGATGGCACAGGGTACACAGAAGTCAAGAGCAGCAGCTACCAGTTACCGCCCACAATAATAAACTGGGAGTCAAAAGTGGGCGTATAGATGGGTCGCCAATTAAAAGCGAAAACGTTGCAAAAATAGTTGATGACATTAATTGACATTTAGCTGCGACGGGCATATCAATGCGCTGGACAGCACAATCACCCCAAGGCAAAAGACCAACTGGGGTACGCCAGATGGAGATGGTAGTTGAATGGAGTTGGTGGCGTGTGGGGATTATTTAGGGGGCATGCGGGCCGGGCAGCACAACTTTAGCCGCTGACGCTGTAATAGGTAGTCGGCCTAGGCCGCCGCCTTTCACTGTCACACAGCTCCACGCAATTGTACAATTGGCAAAATGTCACAAAATCCAAAAGGCAGTTGTCAGCGTTGCTTTGGACGTGGGACTCCCATCATTAGCGTGGCACAATTGTGAGATGTGTAATTGCTGCAACAACAACAGCAGCTACAACTACAAGAAGCAGTAACTACAACAACAACAAAAACAACTCTGAGACATGCAGACGACACATTGACAGCGAGTTATGTCAAGTCGAGCGCGATTTGTTTAACCCAAGCGCTGCCAATGAGAATTTTTGCAACATAAATAAATTGTAAGCAACAAATTGAAAGCGAGACAGCAACAGCATCAGCAAAAGCAGTTCGATGCGCCCTCTCTTTCCGGCACTTTCTGTTAATTGGTCACACAAAGCTCTGAAGGAGTCGTCTCTGCTCTACTGGCCAGCTTGAAAAGTGCGCGACAAGATTTATAAGCGGCTGTCAACGTGGTTGCAACGTGGCTGCAATGTTGCCGCTGCGGCGAGCCAGCGCTTTTTGATTTATAAGCAAAATGTTGCCGCTTGCGTTGCAAAGTACGGGCCAGTATTTATGAAACATTTCAAGGCAGCGGACACACAGCTCCTTGAACAGTCCCGGACTGGCTACTTGTGTAGGCAGTTGACATAGCCAGTGAGTGCAGTGTGGTGTAGTGGTGCAGCTATAGCTGGACCCGCCAGTAAGTAGCCGCCGCGGCGGCAGTAATTGCGGCGGCATGTGAAATATGAGATAAACTCCAAGTAAGGCCCCCAGCAGCAACAGCAGCCGCTGTGGCAGCGGAAACTTTCAAGCATGTGGCAAGTTGTTTAGAATCCCAACTAGCCAACGCAAGCGACAGGCGACAGGAGCTGACTTTACAGAGAGAAAGAGAGGAGACCGAAGACAGGCGACGACAGCATTTTGGTGCCACTTTGCGGCATGCGAAATAACTTCGCACAATTGAGCATGCCGACAGCCAAAGCCAAAGTCAGAGTCAAAGTCACAGTCAGATGCAGTGCCAGAGCCAGAGACAGGGGCAGAAGCATAGCCATAGCCATAGCCATAGCCACTGGCAGTTGGTTGCAACACCAAACTTGGACATTCTATTAAATTAATCGTCAATTATCAATGGGCAACTGAGTACGTCTACAAATTGAATGTGCGCTGCACAGGGCCCAATACAGACACGTAGCTAACGGGCAAATCAATTTAACTGCATGTCTAATTAAGCCGCAATTGCCAAACTACAAGCACTCGAATTTCTCACACACACACAGTCATGCTCTCTCTATGTGTGTGTTGATTTTGTTTCGAGTGCTGCCAAAAAAGTTTGCATGCAATTTGCACGAACGCCTCCTTCAGTTGCCAATGTGTTTAATTAAATAGCAAGCGTAATTAAATTGCAATTAAATTAATTAAAAAGCACGCAGCCGATTGCCGCAGCCATTGAAGAGGGTTCCGGCTTGGGCCGCAGCTGCGCCGTTTAGTTTAGGGTCTCTCGCGCCCTTAGTCGTTGGGGCGAGTCAAAAGAAAAACAAAACGTGTATCCGCCCCGTTGTCCGTTGCCCATTGCCCATTGCCACAAAGGACATGAACGTGAACGTGAACCTGAATCTGAAAATGTGTACGCGAATTGTGGCTCGCTTTTCCATTCTGCCTTTGTCCACAATTAGACTTTAATTTTTTATGAGCAATGAATGCGTTCGCAGCAGTTTTACATTTTGGTGCTAAATGCCTGATTAAGGCACTGTTTCTGGAACTGGTTCGAGGCCAACATCCGAGGTGCTATGCAAATTTTATGGCCAGCTGGACGAAAATTGGCCGCTTTGATGTCGTACGGCAGGGCATGCTTAATTCTTATGTTTTAATTTACGCAATGAAAGGGGCGAGGGCAGGACAAGTGCATGCACCAAAATGCAGGCTAATAATATGCTACACATGCGGGTCAAAAGGATGTGTGCGTTCGTGTGTATGTGTGTATGGGTCCGTGTGTGTAGCGCATATAAATTACAAACAAGTTTTGGACAGAGTTTTGCTATAATTTGCTTAATTAAGAAGACATATTTTCAAAAGCAAAACTTTGACTGCGTAAAATTCAGATACAGATAAAGTTCTATACATAACAAATTAGAAAGAAAGGCCAACTTCAGCAAGCTGAACATTTACTACCCTTCCCCACGAAGCGTAGAAATTTTCAATGCAAAAACCTCATTTGCGAGCGACTTTTGCTTTAGAAGCCACATCATATATTTGAAGAGAATAGTCCAGTTCGTTAATACTGAGTTTGGTTACGATATCTTGAAAATATAAAAGTTTTACATCCAAAAACACGTTTCTCGACCGATGGATCTACCGTACCATCTGTTCATACTGATCAAGAACGTATATATATATAAATATGCATACAGAGATATATAAATTGACATATGAATATATTTGTAAAGTTTAAATTACGCAGGCATTATTATTTCGTCATTACATGTGTGACGCATCGAAGGACGAGAACCCATAAAGCCCGTAAACCCACATATGGGTTCTTTTCTATTTATGCGTCACACATTTGGTGATGAAATTGTAATGCCCTCGAGTATTATACTCTATAAATATATTTATAAGGCAATTTATATTTATGCGAAATTCAAATCATAAATAAATCAACAATAAAATGTCAAAAATTATAATTAATATCGAATTCAACGTTTGACTAGATTTCCTATGCACACACATATTTCTCTAGCTAGACAAAATCAAAATGATTATAAATAATTAAACATGAAAATCATTGAGTATGCTTTCCAATCTGCTGGCATGTGCAATTATATAATATTAAATTAGGCCCGGGCAAAGGGCTCATTTGTAAGCCTGAACAACAAATAATAAAGCCACATAGCACGTAGGCAAAATGAACAAATTGAATTGCGGCAATTACTTGCCACGATACGCAGAAAATGCTCATAGTGAAGCAGATGAAGAAGAAGAAGCAGACGAGGAGCCGTCGTCAGTCGTGGCAAGAACCGAAATCAAAATGAAAATGCACAAAAGTCAAGTTCATAAAAATGAAATCATGCCACAGCTCAGGCAGAAGATCAAAGAGGACAAATCAATAAAGCCCAAGCGCTGAAATAACTTAAAGTCAACCAAGTCCAGAAACAGTAACAGAATAAGATACAGAACCTGGCCCCCGGACCAGTCCAGTTGAGTGGATCTGAGGCAGCTCGACCCCAAAACAACTTGACCTGGTCAAGGCTACAAGCACATAAAATAAAATTATACAACAAAACGGCGAACTGTGCAGCAGGGAGGAAAACTAAAGCAAACTGTCTTTTGATCTATGGCAAAGGCAAAGCCTGCTGATGAATATGATGAGATGATGATGATGATTATAATGATGATGATGATGATGGGTCTCAATATGGAGCAGCATCAAGCGCGCAGTCTTTGGTCGAGAGTAAATTGGCATAAGAAATCAGAAATCACAGAAGGTTGCTGTCCACGTTCACGTCGAGATAAATGGACGCCAGGACAGGACTGTGGGCACATACACGCACACCAAGCACACATACACACACAAACACACACACATACACTGCACAGTGCACAGACCATTGCAATATTAAGTAAATATACAAAACGTTGTCGGCGCGGCGCACAAAACTAATGATGTCGATGCGGCTGCTGCTGCTGCTGCTGCTGCTGTTGCTGGTCGAGTCGGATGCTGTGTGGCTGCCACAGACGAGGCTGATAATGATGCGGCTGGCAAAAGTTTAGGACGTTGTCTGTGTGTTGCTGTAGTATATTTCAGTTGGGCTGTTGTTTGGCTGACTGGCACTGGCGATATACACACGCCAGGTAATAAATTTCATTTCTCAGCTGATATGGGCAATTAAGGAACAATTTTGCAGCTGAATGAGTAATAAATAAAAATTGTATGCCAGCAGATACGCAGATACAAAACTGCAAGAAGTCGTCAGGCAGCCAGATAGTTTTCGGATAAAAATACACAAAACGAACGAGCGACAGACAGCAAGAGTTGGCCGGGGAGGAAGGGCGGGCGTACGAGACGTCAGCAAATGAATGAATGAGGCAGCAGACTTGGGGCAACTTGCTGGCAACCTGAGACGCTCTGATAGCCGCGGACTCATCAACAAAACGAACAACTGGCCGGTGCTGAGAAGCTGGCCCAAACTGAGCGTAGCTGGACGAAGCTGCATGCTTGCCCTTTTGATGAAAACAACTCAATGACGTGATTTGTGCGGCAAGCGTCGCGTTGCCGCCAACGAAGCCGCAACTTTATTGAGGGCAGGATGTTGCATGCAGCATATACAATATATTCACATATATGGGATTCCTGTCTCCCTCTCATACATATATATAAATCACATTTTGCAACACGATTGACGTGCAAATTCCACAAGTTGCCAAACAGTGTGTGGAGATATGTTGTACTATAAGCTGTCAGACGGCGGTCAGTTTATAATTTCAGCTTTTGCATAATAAATCACAAAGGGCTTAAAGTCACTTTTGGCCGGCTCTGAATCATGCATGTAGCCATCAACGATTGGGATTCACATGAATTGGAGACCGGATTTTTTTTCTTCTGTCTTTGGCAAAGCTGTCTGCTCCTCAAGCATTACTTTAATTACACAAAGCCAAGGGCGTAGAGGACGCGGGTTGAGGCATTTTTTAAATGCTGCCGAAAAACATTGAGAGTGTTCCACAATTGTTGGCCAAAAGCAAACGCGACGCGTCGGTGCCTTTTGGTACATATAAAATGGCACATGATATGTCGCCTACCTGAGAGTCCTACAAAAGGGGCACCAAACCCGCCCAGCAACAGCAACAGAAGCAGAAGCTGAAGCAGAACAATGGAGCAACATCATGACACTCGAGACGGCACCAAAGCCAAAAGCTGCAAACAAAAGCCATTTGGGGACAGCATCGGACGGCAATGAGCGACCGCCGGCAACTACCGGGGCTACCGTTTAAATGTGCTCCATTTTACTGTCAAGTGTAGACCGGGTTGACATTTAAAAACGTTGCACTCTGCACCTCATCTTGCTGTCTCTCTCTCTCTCTCCCTGGATCTCTCTCTCTCTCTCTATAAATCCCCTATCTCTAGCTCTGCTTCTAGCAGTTTGCTTGTCGGAGAATTTTAATTTAAGTATGTAAACTGACATTGAATAGTTTGTCGGGCTTTGCTTTGCTTCGGTCGACCTTTTGTTGTGGGTGGCTACAAAACTGAACTCAACTAAATCTCAAACTGAACTCAACTGAACTGAATTGAAGCGAGATGAGGTAAGGCGTGCGATGAGGTGGCGCACCTGAGCGCAATTTAAAACAATTTTAAGTTTTTGCAATTTTGTTTGCAATTGGATTCTGCATTATCAAAAGGTCGAAACGTTGCCGGACTAGGCAATGCTCTGTTTTTTTTTGTTAGGGTTAAAGCAGCTCGAAGAAGAGCTGAAAGAATTTTTTCTTCAATGAATCTTAAACTTAATTATGGAAACTCTCAAACTAAGACTTTTAAATTGTAAGAGCTTTATATTCAATAGCCAGATACATGTTCCCAGAAGTTTTTAATAAATCGATCGACCAAACATTGTGGCTCATCCAAAAAGTATAAATTAAATCCATTATATTTAATCAAATTGTATGATTCTCAAGCTGTGACTTTAAAACTATGGTTGTTGCAGCCATACAAGCAGACGAACAGACATTCAGACTGAGATTGAACTGAACCCGTATACCCTTTCAACTCTTTGTACAGAGTATACAAAGCTGGCTCAACTTGCCAGGAAATAGAGTTTGAATAGGTTTTTCGAGAGAGCGTGGTGTGAGCTACATTTAATGAAAACTGAGCATTGTATAAGAGCTAGAGTGTGAGCTCTTAGCCTGATGAGTAGCTGTCCAACTGCTGGCAAGGTCTAGGCGGAGCTGACAGCCATGTATAATCAATGCAGTTGACAGCTTGGTGTGCACCACGGGTGGCATACGGGTGGTGCACACGGCACAGCAGCCGGCGCTAATCAACAGTAACTGCTATGGCAAGCCGAAAGCTTATTTTAACTGGCAATCAGTGGCAACTTATTATATATTTGTATATAGTAAGTACTTACCGGTGTTGAATATGGATGCGCTGTCAGACGCACTCCGTCCGTCTCCAGCTGTTCGGCCAGCACCATTTCGAGTTCATTGCTGGGCGGCGTCTCGCAGAGGATCTCCATGCTGCCAGATAGCGAATTGGGATCGTTGAGCATGAAATAGACTGAGGCAGCGCCCTTTTCGCGCAGCGAACGTATGCTCTTTAGCAGCTTGTGTCGATGTGCAGGATTATCAACGCCAATGGCATCCAAATCCGGATCTCCAACTTGTTTGCATATCTCCAAGTCATCGTAGCCATTGTCCAGAAAACTTTCAGCGTACTGCGCCAGACCAAGGGCGCGCAGCCATTCGCAAACAATGTTGCTAACGGCCATGTTTGCCACTTGCCAAGTACTTGATGGGCGCTCACGTGTGTGCCACCAATTACCGTTACAAAATGGGTATTCGCTTAGCGCCGCGTCACGTGCTAAGCGCGTTTCCACAAGCTGTTGCTGTTGCTGCTGCTTACGCTTGCAATTTCCTCAGCCTGTTTTTGTAAAGGTCTTAACGCTTTTTCGTATTGTTTTAAATGCTCTCGTTAAAATTCATTGCCTTGGGCCACACACACATAAAAGTTGATTTCACATTTTTGCATTTTTACATGACCCGTCGCGCTTTTCAAATTTCCGGCAAGCGCTGCTGCTGCTGCTCCTTTTGCCACTGCTGCCGCTAGCAATGTCATCCGCATTCTGTTTCTTTGTGCTCTGCAAATATATTAAGAAAATTCAAATGCTTAGTTATGTTTATAATTTTCTAAATAGAAGTAAGCATTGCATAAATTTCAATTAAGCGCCAGCCCGCATATTGAGAAGTCAAGAGTTTTCCCACAATTTTCCTAACTGCTTCCCTTGCCCTGCAAAGCGCTGCAGCCAAATCAATGACTGCTGTTCAGATTCAAATCAAATTCAGAATTCTTGAAAATTAATTAAACCAATGGCAGCTGATGCGGTTTTAGTTTTCTCCACAAACACAAACACAAGCACACACACGCACAGTCAATAATTCTCACATTCTGGCAGCGCCTTATCAGGCATTTGGGCAACAACTGAGGCACACCGCAGCGTATCATGCGTGCAACACACACACACACACACATTGACGCACACGCACGCATTTCCAGGCATATCACTTTATCATAGACACACTGACGTCTCCCATGTGGGCCGCACTTGAACCCTCGCAGTCGCCCTTCCTACGCCTTAGCGCTTTAGAGAATCTATGAGGCGTTAAACGCAAACTAAAAGCTTAGAGCAACCAATCAACAGCAGTAGCAGCAGCAACACCAACAACAAAAACAACAACACCAACAACAGGAACAACAACAACATCAACTGCAGTTTTGGGCGTGTGCCGTCGCTTATTGATAAATGATTGATTATCAGCGTGTGGGTGCGCTGCGGTTTGCTTTGCTTTAGCACAAGAGTTTAGTGTTTGCTTTTAGTTTATCTTTAATGGATTATTTTAGCGGTTGGCAGCAGCAACAACAAAAATATATATACCAAAAATCATTGCCATAATCCACATTCTTTTGCCACGCCACGGTGCGCCACGCCCTGCCTGAAAGGCAGAAGCCATCATATAAGTAATTTATATATGCTGCCCCTGCCGTGTCACTAAGCTGCCTTCTCTCGCTCGTGCAGCACAATTCTACTTGTTTCTGTTCTTTTCTGGCAGCTGTTTTATTTCGTTTTCACATTGGCATCGAATAGATCAATCATTGCTGGTCGACATGCCTTACAAATGGTTTAATGATACGCAATTATTCACCAATAAAACTGTCGAGCAAATGTCAAGAGTTGAGCTTTTTATACAGAGAAGAAGAAAAACAGGCAAAAACAATAACACAGTACAAATTAAATATAAATTGAATTTCTTCAACATTTGCTCATAAAGTCAAATTCCAGTACAAAAATTGAGAGCGTTTCAAAAAAATGTTGAAAATGTATGACAAGCCTAGGTTTGAACCAAATCCTTAGGTTCATGGATGTGGAATCCCAGGCTCAAGAGCCTAGCGTCAAAGCAGGAGGTTGCAGGGAGTTGGTTGTGGTTCGATCAAATGTTGGCATTGTAAGTTATAACTGAGCTTAGTCGAAATATTTTTAAAAGCATAAAAGTTTTCGTTTGTTTTTACTTCATAATATAGTCTTAATACTTATGAGATTTTGCTGTTAAGCTCGTAAATATCAAGTTGGCTGGCTAGTCTGTGTCATGAGATATATAATTACCAAGTTGAACATCGTTTTACTTATTACTTTGAGATATGTTTAAATACGAATTAAAATTAATTGCTGGGCTCTTTGTCTCTGCATGCGCATAACTTCTAGCTGACTATTTGCCTAAAAAGGCTGCCAATTATGGCCAGCAAATGCTTTTCAGTTTATTGCACAACTGCGGGTTCAATTAAAATGAGCCCAATTGTACAACGGGCAAATGCAAACATGGACGGACACAATTATAATTATTTTGTGCTGTCAAAATGGTTAACACACACGAGCACACAAAGGGGCGGGGCCACCTTATGTCTTATGTCTTGACTGTCTTGGCTGTCTTGACATTTTAGTTGGCTTTTAGTTAATTTATTGAATACTTTCAATTTCGTGGCTCGCAATCAGTTGCAATGTGGCTGTAAAATTTTAATGTGCCCCGTTCATTATCTCAACTCGAGAATCTAATTACCAAAAGTGACTGCTGGGACGTGTAGTCCGTGTGTCTGTTTCTACCCAGTCCCAGCTGTACCCCCCTTCCCCTAACCGCACGGTAGTCGCTGGCATTCAGAGCAGCGAGCGATATGTGACCTGTTCGACTTGCAGCTGACGCTGTAGCTAGTCAGTTTTTGTTTTTTGTATACCCTTTGCATATGGCATTACAATTTGTCGTGCAGTATGTAACGCATAGAAGAAAACATCTGCGACCTTACAGAGTATATACATTCTCAATCAATATCAACAAACTAATCGATATGGCCATGTCCGTCTGTCTCTGTCTCTTCTCGTAATTAACTAGTTCACCATGTTCTTCACATATCTTATTAAAAACCGAAAATTATATCATATAGTTGATCTATGTGAACGGTCGATCGAAAACGAAACTTTCTTTAAGAAACCTCTGTTTCTACCCATTTGTCTGCAAGGGTATTGTTAGTTCGGTGTGCTGCATGTAAGCGCTCTTTTTTTGTTTTCGCTTTTATTTTCAACGCAATTAAAGGCGGCCAAAAACCAACAGCGAACAGGAGGATAAAAAACAAAAAGATACAAAGCAAACAAAACTTGCTCGCTGGCCTTTATTATCTTGATGAGCGGCCAAACTATTTTACGAGCTCGCCAACAAGTTAATTAGCCATTGGTATTAATGCGCCCAAAGGCGGCCGAACAGTTGGCTGAGACGAAAATTTTGGTGTTGTCAAATGTATTTTACTTTAATTCGGCTGACTGCCTGCCTGTCTGCCCGCCGCTCTCTGGGCCTACTTCCTATCATTAATGAAGACGCCTTGTTCTTGCGTTTTTTCGTATTTTTTTTTATTTTATAATTTGATTTGCTTATTCTAATGTTTATTGCTGCCCCAGTTGGCCGCTTCCTATGCCAAAAAAAAAAAATAATAAAAAATAAAAGTTCTCTAATCGAGAATGCCCGGCTAGAAGATGCCCTGCAGCCAGCCTTGAGCTGCCTTTACTTTTTGTAACCTTCTCTACCTTCTTCTTCCCAGTCCTACACTATAAGAGATGCTTCCCTAAATAACTTCAGTGTTCATAGTTTAATCTTTATGAAAATTTCAGGCGTTAAATAAGTAACCAGAAAGTGTGAGGAAGAAGTGAGACGTGCAAAGCATAAAATAATCCCCTTCAGTGTTTCCTTACCCATTTGCACTAAGTACAGGGTATTAAAAACAGTACCAACAACAACAACAACAATTGCTGTTCACCGCATTGTGTTTGCTCAACTAATGACAATAATTAAATGCTCGAGTGCGTGGAGTCCGAGTTATGCATATTAATTAGGCAAAGTCGTGTAGCGTGTGAACATTTTATTGCTGTTGTTGTAGCTGTTTCCGTTGCGCACCTGCGCGCCAAAAATAAAAAATAAAAGGTAAATTAAATAATAAAAGAGGCAGAAAAATATATATATATATATATAATGTGGCCAAGCAATTGGCGAAGCTGTGCAAACAATTTTAATTAAATGGCAATTGCGCATACGCCGCGTGTGCATGTGCCGCAGATGGCCGATAAAGCGTAACCAAAGTGCCAGCTGACAGCTGTTGGCAGCGCCGCAACGTGTTGCAATAATCGTTACCTGCAACAGCCACAGCAACAGCAACAGCAAGCAACAAAATAAATTTGCCTGCCACAGCTTATTGACGCTCAATTTGATTTGGTCTCGCCTTGTCCACCTCTCACAATTGTTTCTTGATCTGAGGCCAAGAGTCAACACGATCAACGTAGGGCTGTTGTGATTGTTCGTATCTTTGTTGTTTTTGTTGTCGAGTTGCTCAAATGACACCGTTTAAAACAAACGGACGTGCTATAAACAAATTAAACTTGCCACAAAACAGAAAAAAAAAAAACAAAAAAAAAACAGAACACAAAATACAAATAAATTTGTATCTACTCGAACATAATGCGTTGGGACGACGCCCACGAAAACGAATTCAATGTGAATGAAGGCAACAACTGCAACAAGTCAACAATTTATTGTTGTTGCTTGCTTTGCGGTCGCTGTCGATGATGTTGCATTAAATTTGTTGCCCCTTGCTGCGCTGTTGCGTTGGCGTTGAATTTTTTTGGGAAGACCAAAATAACAAACAGCAACAATGAAGCTAACTCTGACAAACTTTGACCCAAAAAAAGCAGAAAGACAAAAATGCATAGGTAATAGGTCGGAAGTGAAAGGGTTTTATTTTTGAACACTGGCCACGCTGATCTGCCCCGTGTTGCCGCTGACAGCGCCACAATTTGTGGCATTTTGTTGATAGAGCATTTAAGCGTTTAAGCATTTACAAAGGGCGCGCCCAAAAAAATTATTTCGTTTATAATATGATTGAACTACAAAGCGAACAAAATATATCATGCGAGCTACGTAGAGAGTCAATTGATTTCTGTTTTCAGGAAACTTAAATGAAAATTGTTTTTCCCAAATTTGGAGATCATTAAAAGAAGGAAATGACAATGAGTTAAGTATCTTTTATAGATATTTGCATAAGTGTCGCAACAATTCTAATTGGCAATCGTAATATCGTAAGTTCTATCGCCCAATTGAAACTAATTGTAGTCACGTTTCACTTTAAGTGATTGATATTGCGCTTTAGGCTTACAGTAGTCACTCGCAAACTAGAACGCTTTGGTTTTTAATTTCATTTTATTCAGCCAAAAGATATTTGGACAGAAAGAAGAAAGAAAGTCTATTATTTAAGCTCAATTATTGAATACTATGTCCATGCTATAATTGTATTTAGGTGATGTGTCTTATGTCTTTTCCGAAAAGTTAGTTAAAAACTGAAAGCATTAATATTTTTACCTGAATTTTACCTAGTTTCAAAGATTTGGAAAACCAGGTACACGAATGAAACGAGACAGAGTTAATATAGTTTGTATAGGTTAACAGCTATGTAATTTACATTTTGTACGTGATTTAATACATATAACAAGAGCATTGAATTTGAACCGGCATAATCTAATTTCCAGAAGTTAAAATATTCAAGAGAACACTGTAGTTTAATTTGTATAGTACATAATACAGCTGCGGAGATAAAGTGTGCACTTTGTCCATTTTGGGTGTGCATTTAACCAAACCCAAAGTGTTGCAATTTTGAACGCCTTCCCTGAGATGGAGCCAAAGCTCTCCAAGCATAATAAGTTTCACGCAGCGCACAAGCTGACGACCTTTTGGCATATACACACACACACACACTCACACACACACACACAGATGTATGTGAATATTGGCAGTGCCTGAAGCTGTGCACAAGTCAAGTCAAAAATTTATAAATTTATATCATTTGTTTTTTATTTTTTGTAGCTCGTTTTCTTTTTTGTTTTTGGTCATGTTTAAGCTCTGGCACAGAGCAGCGGGTGGCCAGAGCGCAGGTGGCTTCAGAGACGTTTTTATACTTTTTTTGTGCTTTAAGCGTGTTTTCTGCTTAATGTTTAATGCCCGATAATTTAACATTTGTGTTGTGTATTTTCTACAATTTGTTATGCAAACAAACGGGGCTACGCTTTACTTAACAGCCGCTTATAAATCATCATCATCATCATCGGCAACAGCAACAACAACTGCGGAACGAACCCATCGATAATATCGCCATTGTTTAAACAATGAAATATGTGCGATATGCCCTCATAATATTTATTTGGCAGCCTATAACTACACAGCAACAACATCATCATCGATAATCATCATGGAGTTCATCAAGCAATGTGGGCATTGATTTTCGACAGTTTTTTTTCTCGCTCGAGGCAAGAATCTTATATGCATATGTTTCGTCTTTATTGATTACTGCTGCTGCTTCTGCTGCTGTTGTATGCCCCCCCTTTGAAAATTTCTTACTTGAGGCTCATTATGGACAGTCTCAGACCCAGTTCCACGCCCGTTTCAAATCGCAGTGCCAATGAAATGCAATAAATTCACATTAAGCCGCTCACATAAAACGCCTGATTGCACACAGCGCGCTGTGGCGGCAAAAGCTAAAGTTCTGCCCCACGCTCGCTGCCCTCTCTCTCTCTCTCACACTCTCTCTGGGGGAACTCGCTGAAGCCAACATCCTGTTGACAGTCGACTGTTGCTGCAGCAGCAGCGGCTGCGGCAGCTATCAATATTAAAAGCGCTTATTTGACAGAAATATGACAAATGCCTGACAGCAAAGCTGAAAATAAGAGCGCACAGGTTGCCACAGTTGCCGCACAAACGCATTCGATTGGATCCTTCGTCCCTCCCCCGCCACCCTGCTCGTGCTGCCATCCGGTGTCCTGTTGTGCTGCGCAAAGTGCCAAGTCATTAGTAACAGGCGAGAGCAAACGTCAGATATGCTTTCTGGATTAGTCAATTCAAATTGCGTGTGAGTATTGAACCGTTGGCAGTTGCAAGGGCGAAATGTATTTGGCTGCTGCTGCTGCTGCTGCGGCGGCTGCTGCTGCTGCCTTTGGCCTGTTAACTTGGTCCTGGGTAGACCTCAATAACCAAACGAACTTGCCACATGCTGTGCCCAGGCATTCAATTCGCGGCTTCTGCGCGACTGCCGTTGACAACGCGCGACACGTGCAACACTCACGCAATTTCAATCACCCCCCTCTCCCCACCCCACACTCTATCAGAGCCACTCCTGCCTACACCCCCGCCGAAGAGCGTGTGTTAAATGAAATAAGTAAGCATCGAAAATGCGTTCAACTGTCAAAGTGGTGCACCACCGCCAATAGCAAACGTGTGTCTGTGCATGTGTGTGTGTGGGTAACTTTACCCAACCGCCGCCTTTTACCTTTATGTTGGCATGCAATGAAGCGTGCCGCAGCTACAATGCAATCACAGCCAAAATGGGGCATAGCCAAATTGTAGGATAGCTTATCAGCGGTTCGTCTGTGTCTATATGTCTGTGGGTGTATGTGTGTGTGAGTGTGTGTGTGGGCCTGGCTCTCTGGTTTTTCAATTGGAAATTGAATTGAGCCCGCGCTGAGTTAGTGCTAATGAAAACCAGGCGAGTGGAAATGTGCGGAATAATTTTACAAAGAGAAAGCCATCAATATGTCATTGAATTCCCTTAAAACTACAAGGTTCTCGCAGCTTGAACTTAAGTATTCTTGAGCTTTAAATGCAAGTTCTTTGATAATTAAGGATATTCTTAATTTATTTTAAAGGACGTTAAGCATAGTTTTTATAACATATATGCTTGATCAATCGAACAGTGCGGCGGAAATGGATGCTTGTTTCCAACTGAAAATTTTGAGAGTAATTAGGCAAAAAATGAAAAGCAGAATAATTGTTTTAACAGGAATAATAATAAGAATGAAATGCAAAATGTAAACTTCATTAAGAAACTATAAAATTAAGTGGAACAGCCTGAAATGAAAACGGACCTTAAATACGCTCATGACTGCAATTGGCTTAAAAGCATTTGCAATTCGCCTCAATCAAAATGAAATGCACATTAAAGCTAATAGTTATGTATATGCAACGATATCTGCGTCTATCTCGTTATATTGTGCTCTAGCGCTGTTATTTGGCGCATTATCAGTCAGATATTTCGCATAATTTTCGCGTTATTTTAAAATGCACAACAGGCAAATAAACACGACGCTTTGCGCCAATTTCATAAATATTTTTATGGCGTTTAATAAAATTTTATTGGCAGGGGCTGCATGTTTTATGACCGTCTGCTGCGCTCGCTCCTGCTGCTGCTCTTTGCTCGCGCTCCGGCATGTCCGGGGCTACTCCAATTTGTCGCCGCGCTGCTGCAGTTGATCAACTACCTCGGCCCCCTCCGCCTCCTCCTGCCAGCCTGCCACCGTCTCTCATTCTGTCTGCCACGGCAGCCGGCTGCATGCAATTTTTTGCGTATTTTAACGCTTCATTGTCAATGCAACTGACAGGCACTTGCCGCTTGCCACTGGAGATGGCGATGGCGATGGCGATGGCGATGACGATGGCGTTGCCGATGGCCATGGAGCTGCAGCTATGGAACGTTGCGACGTTGTCATCAGTTGCAACAATTACTTAAATGCAGCTATAATTTTTATGCAGACGGGCGGGCAATTTACTGGTCCAGCCAGCCGAACGCTTCTGGCTATTTTCACAAATTTATTTTTATTATTATGAATGCAACTATTATTATTATTATTATTATTGTTATTACGCTTTTGACTTTAGGGCTCATGCTTCAAAAAAATAATAATACAAAAGAAATTGACCAGCATACCAACCAAATATGTATATTAAAATACCAACTGCCTGTGATAAAATAATTGCATTATTGCCTCTCATGCCCGTATCGACAGTGTCAACCATCAATGGGTGGCGATTTAAAAAATATTTGTGGTCCATTAGCTTGTCGCATTGTTATACACAGTTCCACCCGATGAGCATTTATTAAAGTCTATGGCATATACGAATGTGAGTTTTTTGTTGGACTTTCAATTAAAGTACATTTTGAATAAAGACGGCAATAGACAGCTCTTGGCCCGTCCATTAATTAAGCTTTGGCTAACAACTTGCCAATAAATATTAATTTATGCCGTCACAAAAAACGCCGCCAGCATTAGCAATAACAACAACAAGCATCAATAAATTCCCAACATACCCTGTAACACGTCTCGCTCAAAAGCTTAAAAACAGATTTCGCATTTTTATATTCAAATTGCTTTGTATTTTTAAATACCTTTACTCTATATATGCGTTTATCGTTTCCCAACACTTTCTCACTCTATCCGGCGTTGCCACCTTATCGAAATGGCTACATTTGTGTTGCCACTGCTCTTTCTGCTACTTGTATTCATACTGTTCTTTTAAAACCTTTTTGTGTGACAAAATCATAAAATTTCTCAGTTCTGCAAAAAGTTATTTAAATATATATTCTACTTTCTTTTCGCGTTGTCCCACTCTCAACCCCATTTGGTTGAGATTATTAGATTTTTTTTTAATTTATTAAAGTTTGATGGATTTCAAAGCATATTTTGCCTTGCCCAAACGTTTTCTTAACCAGCCTGCTGCCTATTTTGTGTACAGGGTATTTAAGTGACTGAACGACAAGTTTTATTGTTCAATTTGGATATTTAGCATTTTGTCAATGTGTCATATTGCCTTTCGATTGCCTTCATTGGGTCGTCTTCTTGTTCATCTTCTGCTGCCCTTTTCAATTTGCCGCGCGGCACATAAATCAAATAAATCAGTTCGGCAGGCAAATAAAACATTTTTTACAGCATCTTTTTTGGCATTGGCTCTGATTGCCGAACAATAGCAATTAACCCATAAAATGAAAATGCCCACATTTAATCGTAATACAGCCCAGCCGACAGGCACAGGCCCATTCTGGCCAATCGGGGAGAGTCCAATTAATTGAAATTCAAAGCTTTAGCCTTAACTTTGAATTTAGAGTCAGTTTTATGAGTGTAGCGGCTGCTTTTTTGCCGGTTTCTGTTTAATTTCACTTTGCCCTGCATCATTATTGGCATCCCCCAGCCCCAGCCCCATCATCATCATTATCATCCGCATCATTATCATCATCGTCGCTGACTTGTGTTTCCAATGAATAATAAAGTAGAGTGGAGTACACCAAGTCTTCGTCGGTGTCGTCGTCGTTGTCGCCGCCGCCGCCAGTGCCACAGATATAAATCAATTCCAGAGAAGCGACAAAATTTACATTCCGTTTTGCGTGTGGATGTGTGTGTGTGTGTGTGTGTATATTGGACTGGAATTGGAAGCCAGGGCGGGAGCTGGAACTGGAGCTAAGCGACCGGAGGAGTGGGGATCAGCCATTTGGCTTATTGAGATTTCATCGGAAGTTTTGTGCGCATTGTGTCACAGGCGCATGCGTATTGAAATTTATGGGAACGGTAAAGCCAAATGGCATTGTATTAATAAAAAATAAAGTTAAGGAAAGAAAAAAATCAAAGAATAAGAAATCGTTATCGTTGAAATCGTGCGAGGCGATACAATTCGTAAGCGTTTAACTTTAAGTGGGCCTTGATTAATGATTTCAATGTGCGTTGCGGTCGACAACGCACCACGGGAGGCTGGCAGCTGGTCTAAAAAGCTACAGCAGGGGGCCAGGGAATCCAGTTCGAATAGAAAAGCTGTACAAAAGACTTTGGCCTTGGCTAAGTTTTGAGCCTATTTGTGCTCTGATCATGCTGAGACTCTGCGCCGATCTACATGCAAAACTAAACCACATTCATAAGTTTACAAGCCCGATAAAATTCATTCAAAGTTGAGCAAAATTTGATACCTTTTTAATGGGTTCCTCAAAGAAATTACTTGGCGACCTTATGGGCCATTTGTCAGACGGCCTTTAATATCTATTTACCTGTCAGACCTTTAGCTGCAAACATGTCCAATCAATGCCAGTCCCATTACTTTAAAAACCATCAACACGAGGGCCACTCGCTGCCAGAGAGTAGCTCGAATTTCACATTTCAAATAAAACACACACATTAGGCAAACAGAAAATAAAAATCGTAATCGAAAGAGAGAAGAAAAAAAAATTGAAATTTCATCATCCTGATTAGCTTGTCGCCATCAACTTGGGCTGTCGTCTAGAATTTGTGCTTGCGGCATATGCCATAAAAATAAAAAGACGATCCATTAATGAAAATTTCGAACCAACGAGATCTCCACACGGGGCACTAAAAATTTTCCAACTGACTGCAAACGACACACGATCAGATAAAATAAAATATAAAAACAATATATATTAAAGTTGAGAATGTCATGTCAAAATGTGGCGCTGCCACGTACAACAATATGACAGGGCTGATCATCGAGAGGGAAAGACAGAGAGAGAGAAGGAGAGAAATAGCAGCAAAAGATTCTGGGCAGGACAAGGTAATGGCAGCCAAAAATGTGTTGATACCCACACGACTCTGTCCAGTTCTTCGACTGTAAACCGATCTTCCACACGCGGCACAATGAAATTTCAGTTGAAAAGAAAAATTGACAAGCAAAACTAAAAAAAGAAAAAAAAAAAGAAAACACAAAATGGAAAGTGAAGCCGGGACCAGAGACGAACAAGGTTGGATAAGGACGACGACAACAATTACACAAATAAAATGAACAATATTAAACGAAATTATACTCTATATATACTTGTTCGTGTGTGTGTGTGTCTCTCTGTGTGTATGTGTGTGCGTATAGTACTTCCCCTCTCGGCTCAGTTGGCAGACAAGCGACACAACAAAGGCCAACGGCGGCATAAAACAAAAGGGCCCAAAGGCATAAGGCTGACAAGGCAGCTGTCCCTATGCCTCTGCTTATCCCTCTATATCTCTCTCTGTCCCTCTCTTTCTCGCTCTCTCTCTCTCTCTCTCTCTCTCTCTCTCTCTCTCTCTCTCTCAATGTGTCTCTGTCTCTGTTCTTGTCGCTGTGACAGTCTGTGCCTTTGTGCCTGGACTTGGGTTTGCCTTGAGCCTGCAGCGCGTTTTGTGTATCATTTTTCATGACAGGCAGCTACTCAAACGCACACACACACACGCACGCATACAGTCACAAGCACACACATAGCCGCACATACACACACAAAGGCAGTTGATATGTCCGCCTGGCTTGACAGTCGCACAGTTGGCAGGCACTTCAAAGTGCAATTGCTGCAGCTAATTACAACTAAATATGTTTCTTCCTACCTCACTCTCCCCAACTCTCACTCTCTCTCGCTCTCTCTTTCTCTCCATATCTTTCTCCCTCGCTCTCTTAAATTCTGCTACACTTAGTCACACATTAATCAACACGTGGCCAATGCTAATGAAGACGCATCTCGGCACTGCACAGCACTCACTTAAATTCTGATTTAAGGCAACCACCCAAAAATGTGCCCAAAGACATATATCATTATTTGGAATCTGCCAGACAGCACGAGTTCATATAACTACAAGTGTATGTGCGTGTGTGTGAGTGCTGGGGCAAAGACTTCATCATTTAACGATTATTTCTAGCAATTTCAATGCACTCAGCTCTTGACTGTTGCAGGTCTCGTCAGCTCACCCTTTCTCTATCTTTCACTCTCCGACCTCTCGCTCGCTCTCACGGTCTTTCTCCCTCTCGCTTGCTGCAACATTGCGAAAATTTACGATGCCTGTGACACAGTTAACTCATGCTCGACACCAAAACATATATCAAATGTGTGGCACGACTTGGAATGGCGGAGGCAGAGCCACAAGCATAGCCTGAGGGTAAAGGCTGCGTTACCTGCCGCTGGCACCCAACACCAATTCCCCCGCGCTCTCCCCCATCGTCTCCTAGTCTTACCAAGCCATGCCCAGTTTCAGTTTCAGCCAGGCAAACAATAACGTGAAATATGTGCGGCGTTTTGCAATTCATACGCAAAAATGGATGAGCGGCGCATTTGAATCGCAATGTAGATGGTTCTGTTGGAGGGCAACGGTAGCCGCTGCCAGCCGCCAGCCGCCAGTCGACAGTCGTGGCGTAGCTTTGTGGCAATGTGGGTTGTGCTGGCATCAAGGACACATATTGCCGGGCACAATAACACATTGTAATGGCAATGGCAAAAACATAAAATTAAAGTGCCGTCCCCAACACTGAAGTGTCTGAAGCGCTGGCCAGCCACTGAGGCAACCTTACCATAACCATGGAGCGGGTGGCTTGCATTTAATCTTCCAATTGAGTGCGTGCTGCTGCTGCTGCTGCTGCTGCTGTTGCTGCTGTGGTGCGCTGACATAGATAAACTGGCATATCCTGACTGTCTACACTTTATTTTTATTTTTTTTTTGTATTTTTGTATGCTGCATTGCCAACATTTTTGCTTTTAAAAAACAATTAATCTTTATTAGCAGGGGCCGTTGGCAACTTTGTCGATGGCTCAAAAGCCAATTAAAATGGTTTTGCCAGTGCAACAATCAAAAAATGGCAGCACCCCAAAAAATACTCGAGTGTCACGCCTCCACAACCCCTCGCCGCCCCCTTGGTATTCGGTTTGTGTAATTAATCATTTTTACTGATTTTATATTACATTACTTTCTTTTCTCCTTCTTAGTCTCTCTTTCTCTCTCTCAGACTCTGGCTCTGTGTCTGTCTCTTTCGCGCTTTGGCATTAAGAGTCAACGCTTTCCAAAAAAAGGGAATTGTGCAATATCCGTAAAATGCGCAAAAGTTGCCATCAATATGCTACGCTCGGATACGTCCATCAGAAATGCAGTGAAGCGTAGATCCTTTCGTGTTACCGTGCCTCTTCGACAAAGGATTCGTTACGGATTTATTGGCAACTTGATGCGGCCCCTGGCCCTGACCCTGATCCCCGCCAACCCGGCCCGGCCCGACACGGCCTGGTCCGGCTCTGGTCCTTCGGCTTTTTGTGACTTTTCTGGCTTTGGCTCGTGCTATAAATTGACTTTTTTTTTTGGTTCTGATTTGTTGAAACGCCTCTGCACACCAAAAATTCGTATCGTAAAAGCACAACCCTCAAAATTAAAAAAATATATTCTTTAGGCCTGCCCAAAAAAAAAAGTTCTGTGTGGTCAGTTAGACAAAAGACCAAATAAATAAGGTATCTAAAAGTTTTTGTGATGCCAAATTAATCCATGGACAAATCATTAAAGGCAAGGACGATATTATTTGTGGGCCTTAAAAGGACTTTGCGCGTTGGCAGCGCACTTGAACGGGATTAGTTGCCGATGGCTGAAACAATAAAGTCCAACAACGAAGGCGAAACAAGAAACCAAAGTTTCGGAAATTGCAGAAATCGAGCAATTAATACCCTACGTATGGAAATCTACAATAATATAAAACATTAACTTTGCACTAAAAAATTAACCACACAAATTGTACTGTGTATTGGGATATTAAAAATATGAAGCACGTAATTTCTTGTACTTATTTACATATAAACTAAAACCGGCGTTCGTGAATGTGAAAAGAAATTTTCTCGAATCGTAAAGCTCTGCTAAATGCCAGTTTTATCTGATTAGTCATAATGTTTAATATAATACAAAAATATGTTCAAATTTATAGTTAAAATTCTAACACGATTATAATAAAGCCAATTGGCATGCCTTGATTTATTTCACGCATGACAAACCCAACGATAAATGCCTAATGCCCATTCGCAAAGGGTATCAACGTTAGCTGTCGCACAATAAATTGTTAATCATCCCCGCGCCTTTCGTATAATTTTGGGGTGTGCAAAACTGGAATCGAGCAATATAACAATGCATGGAAATCCCTAAATGCTGTTAAACAGAAAATAAATGAAGTCGACGCGGTACGGGGTACACAGTACGCGGGGTGCAAAAGGATTTGTGCATTAGCGCCGCAGACAAGTATTGATGGCCGGACACGGGCTACAGCTGGACAGAAAGTGTGAGAGAGAGAGAGAGAGAGAGAAACAGCAACATTTAAATAGAAAATCAGTTGCATGTCGTATTTATTGTTAAGGGTAGTCAGAGGGAACGAGCAGGCGAGGGGCCCAAGAGGGAGTCTAATAATGTCGCCAAATGAATAGATTCGGCAATGGGCAACAAATTTCCCGAATTGGGTGGTTGATTTTTCTGCTGCGCGCTCACAAATTCATGTTTGTTGTCAACATTTGCAGTTGTTGTTTATTTACATATTGTTGTTATTGTTGTTTCTTTACTTAGTCATAGAAAATTAGCAGCACCCCAAACGTGTCTTCAAATCAGTTTATCAAAAATATTTGCCCAAATGCTTAGTCTGAACATATTCAGAATTGTTGACACTTTCCACAATGTTTGTTTAGGTCTCTCACTCTCTCTCTCTCTCTTTCTCACTCGATCTATCTGTCACTCGCTCTGTCGTCGCTTTTGATTGGGTTAGCTGCTAATTTGCGGCACTGTCAGCAACTGCATTTTTAAATTACATTTTCGACTAAAACTCAATTTCCCATAACTATTAGTATGCGCAGCCCATGAATATTCACAAAAAATCGTATGTTGCAACATTGATAAAAAAAAAACGAAAGCCTTGTTGCAAAAACCAAACACAAAAATATGAAAACTTTTAAGCTAAAATGCACAGTAGGAATCAGGTCAACTGGATATATGCAAATGCCATGTACAACAATTGTACAACATGCAGCGCAACAATGCACACAACTTGTTAAAAATGTTTTTCTCATTTTTTTTTTGTGTTTTGTTCTTCCGTCTTTTTAATATATCGCACACACAACACGCAGCCTGCCTGTGCCACATGGCATTGGCCAAAAGGCGGCTGCACCAAAGAACAGCGCCAAGTGCAACTGCAACCCGGCTGCGGCGGCGGCAACTGTGGCGGCGGCTGGCCAAGACAATGCCACCAAGCTGACTGTGTGCGCCGGCCCACCAGCAGGTCTACTGTCATGGTCGTTCCAGCTGCTGTTGCGGCTGTGGGGCTATCTTTGGTTTCATATTTTTGCTGCAGTTTATAATTCACGATTTTTTTGTATTTACCGAATCTTCAGCTGCATTTGCATTAAATGGGCACAGCATTTTTCTAGGACAGCTTGTGCTGCCAAATTTTATGTAACCTAGCAGTATGCAAAAGTTTAAAGCTTTAAAATATAAAATAAAATATTATATATTGATTATACGGATATGCCCAGAAACAATTTTAAGAAACTTACGACAAGTTTTTGGGTTTTGCATTGCTAAGAGACTATTGATAGGGTATTAATGAAAATCAACTTAAATATATTACTCGAGATCTTATAATAATAAATATATATGATCTCTAAGTTATTAATTTCTATAGCCCTCTGAGCTATATCTATAGCCAGATCAATCAAACAAAATTGATTGACTGCCACACTAAAAGCCCTTATGTATCTATCGAAACTTGAGCTAAGCTGCGATTACAACCTGTGCCAAGTGCAGCTGAACAACAAATAATCTTGGCTCTTTGCGGCCCTACAATTTTTTCGGTATATTTGGCACCACCTCCGCCCTGGAGCTGGCACTAAACAAAGTTTGTTCAACGAACACGTTTCTTTTTTCTGTAAATAGTTTGTTTTTTTTGTGGGTTTACATTTGCTGTAAGCCTTTTTTCGATTTCGAGAGAGTGCAGGCCGGCATAAAAACCAGTTGCAGTTGCAAACTGAAAAGGGGAGTTACAAGTTGAAAGGGGTAAAAAACAACAACAACAACAACAACAACAAACAGAAGAGCTTCTCTCTTTTTTGCACAGTGCAAAGTGCATTGAGGCATGCGCCTGCAAGGGATGCCCGCCATTTGTTTACAAATAGCCAAATACAAAATGCGAAATGCAAAATGGAAATGGGAATGCGAATAGCGTAAGAGAACTGTTGGATGCATAATACATAACTATGTATAACTATTTTTGCCGGATTTATTTCCACCTTTTTTTCGCTTTGTGTATTCATGCCGGCCGCCCAACTGTGAAATTGTGTCAAAATCGGATGCTGCAGGCTGCAGTTTGCTGCAGTTTGCTGCAGTTGGAGTTAGCTTTAAAGGCAGCGGCGCAGGCGAGTCATTTATAGAACTGGCTGAGCAATTTTCCAGGTACGTTACCTGGCAATTTTAACGGTATATTGTAAATTTCATTTAATATGACAGCGCAGTTTTCCAATGCCGCGGCGCAGTTAATAAAGCTGTGCACAGCTCAGAGTCAACTAATTAGATGCGGCCCAGATTCGCCGAACGGCAAGAAACTTACCTAAAAAGAGACAGAAAAATACGAAAAGAGATGAGTAAAAAATATGATTTAATAAGCAATTAAATTATTTTAATAGCATCAACGCCCGGCGCAGCCAAACAAACTGCACATAAAATTGCAATTTTCCAGCAAATTTATAAGAAAAACAACAACAACATTAAAATTCTGAAAAACCAGGCCGCAGGCCTTTGGCAACACAAACTGGCATTAAACAAAAATTAAGAACGGCTACAAGAGCCTGTGGATAAATAGTACAAACAAGTGAAGACGGATATCTGCGGCACGCCGAAGATTAAATACGATTGATATCTGGCTGGAGAAGTACTTTTGTACAATATTTGGATATAAGTCCAAGCCGATTCTTCCCATTGAAGCATTGAGATATAGCGGGCCGGTTGAACACAGGTTGGGCGCAGAGAGGAGTTCTTTATTCATGCATTTTACCGATCGTTCCTATGGTATCTTTATATAGTGTTCCTATCCGTTCAACTATAATTTGCAAGCGAGGTATGGACCTGAAATTGATACTGATCAGGAATATATTTACTTAATGGACTTCGAAATGTCTCTTTCTACACTCATTTCGTGACAAAAATTATAATACCCTTTGCCAGGGTATTAAAATAAAAGAGAACATCTCTAGGAACTGGGCAAAAACAAGACTCAACAGCTGCCAGGCCAAATCGACGTCGTCATCATCAGCTGAGATAGCAACAACTCAAGTGGCAGGCAACGAGCGAACAAGGGGCAGGCAGCAGGCAGCAAGCGGCAGGCGGCAGGCGGCAGCATCTCAACTAATGCCATCGAGCTGATGCATATAGTGATTAGACTGGACGCACTACTGACTCGCATCGGTTGCAGATGACGATGACGATAAGTGCAGTTTGCAGCGTAATAGAAAAGTTGCCAGCACACACACACACACACACACACACACACAGACTGCAACACACACATGCTCAGTGTGTGTGTATGTTACTGATGATAATGATAGATAAGTGTGCGCCAAGTGTACTACGTAACTTTAGTCTAACTTCAAAAGCTATCAGCAGTTAAATCGAAAAGCAGTAACCCAGCAGACTGGAGTCGACTCGAGTCCGGGCTAAGCCAACGGGCAAGAACTGTAAATGTGGCGCAGCCTAATGACAAGAGCGCCCAGGAAGCTGTTGCTGCTGCAGCTACTCACATAGCTGCCAAGTGCGCGCACCCGAGTCTGCATCATTAGCAATTGTGGGCTGGCCAAGGCGGGCGTGGGCCTGGGCATGGGAAATATTTACTATAAATGCATGCAACATTAAGTAGAACGCATTTTTGCTATAACAACAACAACAACAACAACAACAACAACAATAGCTGCAGCAGCAGCAAGAAGAGCAACCTGATGATGACGCTGCTGCCGCCAACGCCACACGCCACTTCACTTGACTGCAGCTCCTTGTCGTAGCTGCTGCTGCTGTTGTTGTTGTTGTTGTTATTGTTGTTGTTGTGCCTTTTCACAGCTCAACGCTTGCGCGCTTTTGGAGCCAGGCTGGCGCAGAGCCTGCAAAAGGGTTTTCGTTTTGCCACGCCGCATGCTTCATATATACATATATATATATATACATTATTTTCCAAGAATCTTGACGGCTATTAAGAAAGCGGGCAAGCCAAGCGCAGGCAGCCTGTGCGCGAACTGGGCTGCTGCTATAAAATAAAATTATTATTTTCTTTTCGTGCTCATAATTTCAGCATTTTCCTAACTGTTTTTCTTCATCATCTTCTTCCTCTTGATTTTTGCAGCGCTCTGCTTTTGGCCCCAATTAGCAAAAGTCTCTTCCTTATTCATTTTTTAGCCTTGCCTTTTGCTCTGCTGATAGATTTTCTTTTTAGTCACAATTAATGTGGACAAGACGAGTTACAAGAAACTTGGGCATAAGCGCCAAATTTTGCAGTTTTCTTGAGCTTGTAATGCGCCAAAAACTTGAATTTTAATTAATTATTCAATTTTTGTACTCGTACAGCATATTTTCAGCTATTCGTTCATTATTTATGTGCCCTGTTAACATTGACACAAAGCGTGATTCATGCGCTTAAGCATCTTTTTTATGGACACATCTTCAACTTTAATTTGAGATGGCCTTTTGGCTTTAATGCCAAAACCGAGCACCCACTCAACTTTTATTTATTGACTATTTATTTCATTTAACTGTAGCCAAATCAAGCGCTCAGCATTTGCGGCCATTTAGCTGCGATAAAACCAAAATTTATGCAGCGAAATCTTTTTTATGCACCAACAAAATGCAGCTAAAGAACAGCAACAAATAATAATAAAAAAATAAATAAAAGAAGAGAGAAAAGAAGCATATAATAAAATATAAGAAAAATTCTATTTTCTCGGGCAATAAAAATGTCAACAGCGTCGCCGCAACGGACACAGCCAATTGCAACTGGGGCGGCTGCTGTGGGTCGACTTCGCCGGCTGATTTATGCATTTCGCATGCAAAACGCTAATCAGTGTGCGACTCCCCCCACCCCACCTCCCCACGACCCGATCGTCTCGACGGGCGGCCTTTACAAAACCAAGCAAGCGTACTGCATGGGCAGGGAGTCTGTAATGCAAAACTCAAATAGCGTTTGGCCAAAGATGACTAATGGCGCGTTGCAGCATGTTGTTGCAAGTGGTCAAGTGGGCTGAACGGGCTGCATGTGGAGGCAGTTAAATGAATGTTAACAGCAGCAGCAGCAGCAGCAACAACAACAACAACAACAGCAGCAGCAACTTTAACAAGAACAATAACTTTACTGTAGCATCGCCAGCCGATTTGTGGCCTTATAATATGCAGCGAAATTCCATAAATTTGCATGACAGTTTGTGGCAAGTGCGGCGATTGACATGCAACGCAAATACACAATTGTATCTACGCATATTTATGACTGCATGTAGGTGTGTATGTGTGTGTGTGATTTCAGTTTGTACTTGTGTGTGTAAATGTACATATGCCTGGCCTGTAGTGGTGCTCAATTAATTTTCCTTTTTACGCACTGACTGATGGACAAACTGAAGCCGATTTTTGTGGCAGTTGTTGTCGTTGTTGTTGTTGTTGATGATGTTGCAGCTTCAGCAGCTTGTTTAATATTTTGCGCTTCAATAAGTTTTAACCCCAATTGAATTCAATTTATTCCCGGTCAGCCTTGGGGTGGCGCACTATATTCTCCCATTTGCAGTTCTTGTTGCTGAAAAGTAAATGCAAAAGCTGTTGAAATGCTCGCATATGCCTTGCATAATTACATCATATTACGAGAAATTTTGTAAAATTTTGTAGCTTTTAAAGTGCTTTAATAAATAATAAGAGCTTTGTGAAGTGTGCTTAATATTTTGGCCTGATTACGCACTGCGTACCTCACTCTCAGAAGGGTAGCATATCAAAATACTTATGTTCATGAATAATATATATATGTACAAATATTACAAATTAAAGTTTCCCAAGATTTTGTAGTTTATCATGCAAACGACCTAATCATTGATTTCTTGAGCACACAAACAATATTAAGAATTCACCCTTAACATCTATTTACTGGGTATTTATTAGTCTACTGCGTAGTTTTGTAAAATTCGTTTATCTTTGGCCAGCGCAACTTTGTACACTCTTGAGCTTAAAACCTTCAAGAACTATTCAAAGTGCTTCAAATTTGGGTTAATTTAGTTTTGTTTAAAAACTAAAAGGTTTCTCCAATGAGGGTTAAGTTTCACATTAAAAGAGAAAGCTCAACAAAACTTTAAGAAAGCAGCTTATAAACTAAAGCAATTATAAATGAGTGCAGAAAGTCGTTTTATCGAAATTTTTGTATATTAGGGCATGAGATTCTACCTTAACAAGTTGTTTATGTTTTCTAAAAAAAAAAACGAATAAAACTAATGAATGTTATTTTCTTTGAGTGCATAATATAAATATATTAAACAGCGCTTAATATAATATTTGTAAAGTATGACGTACTTGATCCGGAAGCTGTATACTAAAATCTCTTTTTCAATATTTTTTGAAAGTTTGTTTCAACTATAACAAGAATATAAAAAGCTTAAGACATCCTATAAACATTAATTAATCAATCCTGAACAAATAATCTAGCTAAGCAAATTTAATTAGAGCAGAATTATTAATTTCAGGTGGTTGTTAAATGAAAATGATTAACAAACATGCATCACAATTGAGCCGAAGGCAACGTCTCATATCGAAGCAAGTTCCAATAGAGGCGTTGCATGCCACTTGCCACATGATAAGCCCAATCAAAATCAGATACATATATATCAATGGACAGCACTTGTCAGGAAAATTAATTAACTAAAATATTTACATATATTTGCACAATTGAAGTGAACTTGAGTGGCAAAAACAAAACGATACACACATAATCAGACAGATAGACAGACAGACAGGCAGACAAGTACATGGACTACGCCCACTTGAAACAAAGTTATCTAAAACCAAGAAATATGAGTCGCATATGTGGCCAGTGTAGGAAGCGGTCGAAACGGGGGGCAACAACTGCGGCAAATGTCACTTAAGAGGTCATGTCCTGTACTCTAACTAGCGACTGTTTGCAGTTGAGTATGTGTGTGTGAGTGTGTGGTGTGCATGTGTGTGCACAACATATGGGCTTAGTTATTGTGCATAGGCAATGCTCATGTCCTGCTGCCACAATTAACTAAAAGCGCGCATCAAATTACAAACAAACGGCAGCAGCAGCAACAAGGCAGCCCCCAAAACGGGCGGACAGGCAGACGGACAGGGAGTGACAACGACATGAAGCGGAAGTAACAACTGTGCATGCATGTGTGTGTTAAGTGTATGTGTGTAGAGTGTGTGAGTGTGTATTAGCTGTATTATTGTTATTTCCCTCGAATGCTTGTAGATTTGTCGCCAACAGCTGTGCAGCTTTTGTAGCCCAGCTCGACGGCCATTTTGTCAATGTATCTTTACCTATATGTATAGATATATATATTTGTGTATCTGTATCTGTAGCTGTGTAACAACTGTGTATCTTTGTGTCCGTGCACGGCTGCAATTTATGTATATTTTGGCTTACAAGAATAGATGGTCAATGCGCTTGTTGCCAACTGTGCTGTAGCCGTATATTGCCAGAGCCCGACCTCAATCAGGTGCCCTCAGGCAGACCAGGCCAAAGCCTGGCCAAGCGAACGTTCCTCATTGTAAGCTACTTAAGATTTTGCACAGATTATATTATATATGCTAAAATAGACGCGCAAATTGAGTGTGAGTTTTCCATAGATAATCTTTACAAGCAATTTAAAGCTAGACAAGTGCTAATATAACAAGCCAATGGCAACAACGGCCAGGCAGAGATACAACAGATCTTAACAACATCCACAACAAAAACAACAACAACAACAACAAGAACAATGGCAAGCAAATTAAAGGCTTAAGTACTTGCTGCAGAGCAAAAGGCCAGACAGGTCGAACAGGTCGGCCATATCACGTGCGATCAACTAATTAAAGCACAAAACCGTAAAAACAGGAAGCCGCACATTAGGCAACAACAAAGCGTCCGATAAAGGGGCGTAGAGGGGGCAGGGAAAAGTTTTAGTTGAATGATTGCCACGGCCAGAGTTGAGACTTTTTCCCTGTGCAACATTAATGAGGCAAAGCTGCAACTGAAGCTTGAGTGGGGGGGCAACAACAAGAGCTTCCTGGCCGCACTTTTGCCATATTCAATTATGAACGAGCACCTTAAATTACAGTTAACCCAGCAGCTAAGCCTATTGAGGAAGCCAAGTCTGATGCTGACTACTGTAATAAACACGAACCAAAACTTCAAGTCAAATCAGCAGCAGGGCTCGTGGCTGCCACCAATTCATGCAACGTTCGCTGACAGCCAAGCACAAAAGATAATTCTCTCGGTGAAGTAGTTGACGAAAGATAAAGCTGACAAAGAGAGAACGAGAGATGAGCTAGAGGGAGCGCAATGGAGCGAGTGGGGTAGTGAACATCTCTGGCATGCGTAGATAAATTGAATTGAATGGAGGCGCCACTGATTGGTACACTGCCAGCGGTCTATCCAATTCAATGTCTGCCTGTCAGGTTGGCTTTTACGTGCGGCCGCTTTCACATTTTTCAATTATGGTTAATCATGCAAATGTTTGTCGCCTGTGCAAAATGTTTTACATAATGCAAAGTGAAAAGTGTTGCTGCCGCCAATCGGGAAATCGTTGGCAACATTGCAGCAAGGCTGCATATATGAATAATTGTGTCTTTTTGTGTGTGCCCCATGCCCCTGGACTTACAGCCGGTGCCCACAGGTAGCACAAACAATTTTTGCCACTTCATTTCACACAGACGCACACACAAAGACAAGAATGGACAACTACCTGGCCACAACCGATTGTGTCTGCGAGTGTGTGTGTGCTACGTTTTGGGATTAGAAACAACCCCGAAACGTGTCGCATTATGCGTGCGTATGCTATAGAGAGACGAAAGAATTAGAATTGATGTGTCCTTCGTTTGGGCTATGCAGGATTTAAAGGGTGTCCTGTGTCCCGCATTCACCAAATGCAAAATACCTGCGGGCTTAGGGCATGCACAACGGGCGGATGCCACAAATTTTGCCTGACCAAAGAAAAGGTAATGAAAATGGCTTAAACAGTATTTGGAATTGTGCTCAAAACTGATCTGCGATTCTATGACAAATAGATATTTTAGAGATTTGTAATCCTATATTTAAATGAAATGTAAGACAAATTGGAATGCTGGGAAACTTACAGCATCAATTGATGCAAACTCATTTGGTGGATATACTCTCATAAATTATTTTTTGAAGTAGTTTTTCATCATAATTATTACAGCTATGTTGAACAGTGTATAGAAATTCGAATCATAGACCTGTGTATCTGAAGGCTCTTGCCAAAGGCAATAAAGGCGATTTCTAACTCCTTTTACGATATATTATTTGAATATATTTTATATTATAAATGAATAAAATATATTAAAGTTGAATGGATTTGGAGTTTTGAATGCACTATAACAATGTCGAAGAATTTGAGGAACTCGCGAAGTTGATTAATTTTTTAATACAAATTAGTTATATATGGAAAAAAGAATCAAATAAATCAAACTTTTGATCATATTTAAAATGAACTAAAGATATATCAATGAATTTATAAAGAGTTGATATCGAGTTTTAATATTATCAGGGGGTTTTCCACTTTCTCATTTACGAACAGCTATTACGTTTAGTCATGCAAAACTGTGCAATTCATCAGTATTTTACCCTGAGTTGTTTCATAATATATGGTTTATTCTCATGGCATTACGTTCTGCGTGTAGGTTTGTTACCCACATAATGCCCATTCAGTTACGCACCCTATAGCCACTACCCCCACAGGCTCTCTACTTCAATTCCCATGCGTAAACCAGACTATTTATATGTCTGCGTTTGAGTGTATATGTGTGAGTGTGTGCGCGTGTGTTTGTGCCATTTGGTCATAAATTCAAAAAGCTGTCCGGCTTAAATTTTGGTTTTTCAATTTTTGAATGTTAGACCTACTATAGCAAAAACTTCCTCTCCCTCTACTAACCCCCTCTCTGACACACACACAGACACACACACCCACACGCACACATCGGATGCTTCTCGGGCACAGTCGCATAG
Organism: Drosophila ezoana; assembly: GCA_035045725.1. NCBI lineage: Eukaryota > Metazoa > Arthropoda > Insecta > Diptera > Drosophilidae > Drosophila > Drosophila ezoana. The sequence goes on from JAWNOU010000093.1 coordinate 2,492,776, forward strand.
TTGTGCGTGTAACTGTAAAACGTGTAAGGAGTCAACGCACGGAGCACTGTTCAGAAGTCCGTAAGGACGAGCGTCACACAAAAACCATGAGATTTCATTTAATTAAAGCATTTTTTTTCCCGAACCCCGAAAAGACCCGAAATCCTTGCATGCATGTTGAATTTTTGACGCCATATGTGCGTGGAATATATTAAATATATGTGTACAAACATGCCTTTAAAAGGGATAAGCGGACGCTTAGGCGTTGTCGTATTCGAAATATTTGTAGTTTTGCGTTTTTACGTATATATTTGTATATATATGTTTTTGTTACGTTCGTGTTTTGCAGCTCCTAAACAAATATGTGACATTGCCCACAAAAATGGTTTGCGTTCGGATTATGTGTTATTAGCTGGCCCCACAATTCGCCCCTGGCAGGCAAAATATGAATTCAATGTTGGGGTTCGAGTTGGTGTGGAAAGGGCGGGGCGGGACTTAAAAAGGTTAAACAAAGGTTAAGCCTGACCCCGAAAATGGTTGGGGCTTTGGCAGTCATCAGAGTTATTTAGTTAAAATTAGTGCTGTCGAGGATGTCTTTTCAATAAAGCAAAGCAAACAGGCGACAGACACCAAGCCAAATGAGCTCCAGGCAATGGCAAAGGATAACAGCGAAGGATGTTGTCGTGCTGCTGATGCCGCTGCTGCTGCTGCTGCTGCTGCTGCTGCTGACAACTACGACGTCAAAGGCCGCAGTAGCTTAAAGGCATCTTGGGACTGAAGACGCTCAGCTGGAAAATCAAGTTGGCCACCCAACAGCAGCAGCAGAAGCAGCAGCCGCAGCAGCAGAAACGGACCCCAAGCCGCAAATCATGAAATAAACTCTTTAATTACGCCTCACGACTTGCAGCCAGGCGACGGGCAGTGAGGCACGCAACAAGCTAAATGGAAAATTATGCAAAATGCAGCGGCAGCAGCAGCTACCGAAAATGTAAGTAAAAATTATAAAATCTTTGGCACGACGTCGACGTTGGCAACGACAAAACTGCAAATTACCAAATTATAAACAAAAAGCAATGTTGATGACGACGACGACGCTGCAGCAAAACCATAAAAACCCCGAGGATGCAGCAGCTCGGAGAGACCATGCAGAGGCAGAGGCAGAGGCAGACCGCACACAGCATGAAGCTCAGACATGGTAAAGAGTCCAACCACCCTCCACCCTCCCCACTCCTGTTCGACTGCTGTAAGCGCATTTAAACAACCTGACGGCCCGACCAGCCCCCCTTTTGGCCAGGCTGCCTGGCCAGGCCTGGCCCGTCAACCTGCCTGGCCTGCAACGCTTGGCACCCACTCGATTATCACCGAAAAACGATTGACCTCACGAATTCGTAATTAATTTTCACAAAAGTTTTCCATTCGAAGACAAACTTCAAACAAAAGGCTCGCACACAATGTGAACGTGGCGGCGACCGTGCTGTGAATCGTTTTGGGTTTCAGTTTGGGTTTGGGTTTTTGGATTGGTTTTGCCTCGATTTCTTTACACTATGGCATATGCATGTATGTACAGTGTATGCAATGGGGACTACAATGTTTAAACATTTAAGCAGCGGGCTAGCTGGCCCCGGCACACCGAGTCACACTGTGGCACTGTGGGGGGGCGCTGCAAGTGGCTCTCGCTCCAACTTGAATCTTGCAGCGATTCGTTCGTTTGTTGGTTCATACGCTAGTTGTGCGCATGATGTCGCTTAAGTGCTGAAACAATGTTCCAAGTTGTAAGAGCAACAGCAACAACGACGACGACGACAACAACAACAAGAATAACAACAACAGCAGCAGCGGCAACTGCCAGTCGTTGCACCAAAAATAAAGTGTGTAAAAATGAGCAACTTTTTCAAGTGAGAAGCAACTATGTGCCCTGCCAAGCAGTACTCACACACACACACAGGCACACACACATTCATAGAAGGCAATGCATAGTCTACGCCAACGACAACAACCTCAGCCATAGCCTCAGCCTCAGCCTCGATTTTGACGCTGACTAGCAGATACTCGCACTCTGCTCCACAAACTGGCAAAAGATACAATTTCGCTGCGGCTCAGACTGAAGCAATGCATGTGTGATGTGCGTGTGTGTGTTTGTGCATGCACACACAATTTTCCAACTGGCAAAGTAAAGTGCACAAATTGCAATTGCAGCGCGGGAATCAGGACAAGAGCACATTTCCTGAGGAGGCGCTACAAAGGCTAGCAACCTATGTGCAACTCAGAGTGTAGACTACAAAAGCCTAAGCATGCATACTATGGAAACAGATCTAATGCTACCAAGTGCAGTGGGGAGCATCGATAGAATCGAGCGTTGATCAATAAAGTTTAATGGAAAACAATTTCGTTTAAAAAGGTTATAAGTAGATTTCCACTATATGCTATAAATTTTACGTAAGTTTTTTTTCCAAATACATCTAAATTTAAATATAGTTATTGAAGAGATGGTTCTAAATAATGAAAATATATATAGAATGATTGAATATTTAAACTAAATTCTTAAAGTAACACCTAAAAAAACCTATCTATTAAAAACATTTGGATTAAACTTTTGGAATACAACATTTTTATTGAAATAGTTCTCTACGAGTAATAAAAAAATCTATTATTTTTAATTTTTATGTAATTTTTTAATATTTTTATTTTTTTCGCATGAACTTTTTGTGTCCTGTTCCACTTCCTTTCCTTTTATTTACACATTTTCGCTACAAATAAATCATTCAATATATCATTTGGACATTTTATTTGGAAAACCTTAAAATATTCGTTTAAACGCATATACCTTTTAGAATATACCACAAAGAACTTTATGATAAGCAGGACAGTTTGAAATTTATAGTGAATTGCTCATTTCTAAGTTTGTGGCCAGCTTACAGAGCTTGCACTGAGAGAGCTCTGGCATAGATTAACGCCATATTTGCTTGTTCTGCACAGACACATACGCAGACACACACTCGCACGCACATATGTCATTATAAGACAAGCCATTCGTTTGACCAAAATGCAAAGTGCAACTGTGGAATGCAACGTTAAGAGGCGTTGACCACAACACAACCTGCCAAACTGATAGTTTCCTGGCATTAGACTGTTCCTGCTCCTACCCCTGCTCCTACTCCTGCGCTAGCTGCTGCTCCTGCAGCACGCACATTGACACTTTGATATGATATTGAGCCACATGCCTGTGCAGCATGATGTGCGGTCTACTCCTGCTACTCTTCCGGCCTCCTGCCAAACTTTAATTTAAGCTCCTTTTGTGTGGCATTTTTAGCATGATTGCACCACAGTTTTGCAACTTCTGTGCTTGTGGTTTGTTGTTGTGGCAGACACCCAATGACGCTGCACAAAATTTTCAACCGATATCAGGCAAGGCTGGACATCAATTTGTGCCTGTTGCAAGCAAGACTCAAACTTATGTCAAAATGCGGCTAAGCAAAGTGTAAATAAAATTCAACCACAAGCAAGATGCAAAAAAACTTAAATTGGACCAACAACAGGAAAAACTTCAACTTCAGCTACAGCTAAAATGTAGAAAGGGAAGAGTTGACTAAACATGTTTTCTATATACCTGCTATAAGAATAACAAGAAATAACAATTATTCAGCAGGGTGACGAAGATTAAATACCTTTAAAGTGTAATCACACGTGTGTAATACAATATTAATCAGTTGTCGATGTTTGCTTTCTATCATAACTGTAGGAAACAGTTCTTTAATGTCGCTAAGATTTTTCATACCTTAGCTTGTAATTGGTGGGTTTGGTTGAGATATCTAGAGAAACCAAAATTGTTTTCATATTCAATAAGTGAGCGTTTGTTGCTATGGGATCTATTAAAGAGGTCCTAGGCAGCTATATGCATAATATAAGGATCTGAATTGGTTGCGACAAGTAAATAAATTGATATATGTTAAGGTTCATCAAGATAACTTTACAGACACTGACAAACATGTATATATAGAGTCGACTGTTGAACAAGAACATATATGCCCTATACATATGTAAATATCTTCTTCTTTCAAGCATTACACGCTGCATCTCAACATTAAAATAGTCTTGAAAACAGTATCAAGTATTTGCTCTGCGTTAAATTCGCCGAATTTCACATAAAGTATCTCAAAGACTTGCGCTTAAGTTTATCGCTTTTTTTCTCACTTGTTTCTTGATATTGAAATTAATTTTTGGAGCTGCTGGCGACAACAGCAGACAACAGCTGTTACCAGGCAGCATCCTCCAAATACCCGCCTCCCGCCCCGCCGTTTGCTGACTTTATTGTGTGACTTGTAACTTTTGTAAAGCGTTTTTGGAGCTCAACTTGAATTTCGACGCTTGACTTGGGCAACTTTCGCGAGTGACAGTCGCCAGTTGAAGCCCGTTGAGGCAAAGTTGCAGCAGCGGCCTTTTAGACGGCGCAAATTACTTCAAGTTTCTTCTTTTTTTTTTGGTTTATTTATTTTGGCATTCAAGTGCTTAAATGTCTCTCATGAGTCGCGCACGTTGTGCTCTTACACGTCATTTAAGTGCACACTCGAAAAACTAACAACTACAACTAGAGCCATGAATTAAACGGAAAGCAGCTGCAGCAGCCTTTTGGCGTTAAGTATTTTTTGCTTGTAGGAACACACAGAGGAAGGGGGCAACCGCAGCGGAGCGCGCGCAACGTCAAAGCTAGAGACAAGTTCAACTTAATCAATTTAAAGTGCTTACCGCAAAGTCAACAGTTCAAACTAACCGCAAGGCGGTAAACACACACCCACACATAGAGGCAAGCCGCACGCCACGCCCCCATACCCTCACTTCCTCTCTCTCTCTCTCTACTATGCTTGGTCTGAGTTATTAGGCAAATTGCCGCACATAGACTCTCAGCAGGTTGTCGTTTGACTGACCAACAAGTGCCCAAAGCCCAGTGCCCAGTGCCCAGTGGCCAGTGGCAAGTCTAGAGTCTACATTGGAGAGTGGACATTTCCTAGTGTCCAGTTACCTACCCCCCATTGTCCTGGCACATTAAGTATCCTTTTCACTGTGCGCCTTTTGTTTTTATTCTTTTTGTTCCAGCACGCTGCGACGCTGTCAACGTTCTGCACATTGACATAACCCGCTGGCCTCTTTGCCTAGCGGCTGGCTTGTTTGCCTACGTGTATTTATGTTTACTCTGTTGTCAGCATTGGAAAATTATGAAAATTAATATGAAAATTGTTGTTATTATGGACACTCTGCTCTTGCCCTGTGCGTGTGCGCGCGCTCGTGTGTGTGTGTTTGCATAGCCAATTGTTAGTTTTGGATTTAATTACTTGGCTCAACTTCAACATTAATTTGATTGAGTATTATGCGACATTCAGTCCCGGTTTGGGTTCGTGCCGAGTTTAATGTTGCCCAATTGACAGCGCACTTAACCCTATTCGCCCTCCTTCAATCCCAAAAAGGGTCTGCAGTTTTCCCAGTCAAAAGCATTTGTCAAAAGAAAAACCCACAGCGCTAGCTGCTCGTCTGAGCAAATCAATTGGGCGACCGGTTTGCACTCTCCACATTTGCATTGCTTCGTTTTTGTTGCTGCTCTATTTGCATGGAATTATGCAATCAGCTTACATGCAGCACACACTCACACTCACACACACACACAGTCATGGCTTATAAAATATGCGAGAAAAACTTAAGCCATGCATGAGGCTGCAAGGATATGCAAAGTAGAGCAAAGCCGCGTTAAGAGCTGCAGAGCAGAAGCAACAAATGACAGCTCAATCTGAAAATTGAATACACATACGGAATCTATGATGATCATAAGCCTGATATAATGTAAATTGGCTGCTTATAATAAGACAAGTTATGATTATGATGATTTTCAGCTTGTTTATTTAAATATAGAATGCTTCGTTACAAAAATGTGCCAAGTTAACTTTTGGTCTGCATTTACGGACTTCCTGACTGATTGCTTGCTGACCAAAACGTTTAAAGTAGTTTCCTAATGACTTCCACAATAAGATGCGGTTTTGAAATATTCCACCCACAACTGTGGAATATTTGTGGAAAGCGATTGTAGAAAAAGTTGTTGTTTACCATCCGATCTGCTTCAAAATCATTGTCAAAGATTGTTATTAAAATTGATTTCGGGTCAAAATGCACATAGCTAAGTGAAAATGTGAGTTTAAAGTGCCACGGAAACTAATGTATGTCTGCGCATTGAGATCAAATGCAAAGCCTGCACATATGTTCTACATTTGTTTTCAATTAAGGGCAATATCAACGTAATAGAACTAAAGTTTATGCAGCATAGTGTAAAATATGGCGGCTAAACTAATCAAATGACAGCAACGCCTTTAAAAATGGTTCACACATTTTTAGATTTGTTTTAGCTATCATTTGCCTAACTCATTAAAAAATGACACCTTTAATTAGAGCTCTTAATAGACCAGCAAAATCAATTCGATATCAATTAGCGAGCACTTAAAAATTAGAGAAACACTCAATAAAGAAAAACAATAGTTAGCTTCTCTTTTAGAAACGTCATAAAACTCTCAATTAACTATGTCGAATGTCAATTGATATCGACATCGGCTATAAAGTGAAATTGCCCAAATTAAGCAGCTGCTTAAAAAGTCCTCTCTATAAATATCGTCATAATTCATATGCATTTTAACGAGTTATGGCCAAAGAGGAGGGGGTAGGGGTAGGCAGGAGGCGCTGGCTGGCTACGGCAGCCATGACAGTTTTTTATGACACTTTTTATTTCCTGTAGGCAAATAAAGCAAGCAGCAGGCAAAGGGGCACAGCTCGTGTGCAGTCAAACTTTAACTTCATTATCATGATGGCAGTGAATGCAGTAAATGCATTTTATTTATTATTATTATTTACAAATGCATTAAACACCATATTTAATTGCATCATAAAAACGGGTCGTTGCGACAATTGGACAGCCAACAGCCAGTCGAACTGTCTGCCACCGAAAAAAAAAAACAAAAACGCAGCAATGCAATTGTATCTGTATCTATACAGGCGTGTTGCGTGTATCTGTTCGTATATTTGTATTTGTAGCTGTAGCTGTAGCTGTAGCTGTATCTGTATCTGTTTATTTAGTTGCATTGCTTATCGCAAATGCTTTTTCCTATAACGCTTATGCGTGTGATATTTTTATGGGTTTTTCCAGCCAAGCTGATAGACAAGTTACGATTTTGGCTGCTGTTTCTGTTGTCTAGTGTTTTTTGTTGTTGCTGTTGTTGTTGTTGTTTGATGTTCACAGTTTTTCTTTATTATTTACACAATTGACCCTTTCACACCAAAAACTCATTGAACTTCGGCAGCAACAGCTCACGCATACATAGGTCCAGTTCTTGGCTGCGAGTGTGCCTGTCTATGTGTGTGTGGGTGTGTATATGTGTGTGTGTGTGTGTGTGTATTTGTTGTGTGCACCTCTCGCTCAACTGTAAATAGTCATAAATGTTTTGTTTATGTTTACAATTTAGCTGCTGTTGTAGTTGCTCTTGCTGTTGCAGTTCGTGACTCCTCTAATGTTGTCGACGTGGTTGTTGCTGCATGTTCCGCAGTTGTTGCTGTTGCTGCTGCCACTGCTGCTGCTGCTGCTGCTGCAGTTGTTGCTGCTGCTGCTGCTATTCGAGCCAAGATTTCTGAATTGGTAATGGAGCATGTGCAGTTCAGAGAGGTGAGCGAGCTGCATTTTATTGCTATCTAAATCGCTGACCAGCCAGGCCATTTACGTATGCCTTGGCTTATGTCTTGGCTTTTATTTGCTTTTAATTTGACTCGAAACGGGACTTAAATGTCAGCCGTACAGCTCTAATCTACATATGTTTAAGAAAATCATCTAACCCACCCGCCAACCCACCTCTTCACTTGACTAAATAAATCTCTGTTTTTTTGGTAGCTACATTTATATGGCATATAGTATATTATTAATGCATTCAATTAAGTGACCACAACAATTAAACTCATTATGTGATCGCAAAAATTTAGCTAAATGCCTGCCCAAAGCTATGGAAATTGCTTTTGTTATTGTTGTAGTTGTAGTTGTTGTTGTTGTTGTTGCAGCTATTGTTCTAGCGCTCTTGTCAACTCAACATGTAACTGCGCAGTAAATTATTTATAATACCAAAAAAGCTTTATAAACACATGCACTTCACATAATTGCAAACAAAGCCTAATAACATTATAAAACACAGTTTGTTTTTGCTTTCGCAGTTGTTATTAGCGCTGGCCTAATGAAGATCTGGTTTAAAGCATGACAAAAAGTGCTTAAAATAATTAACAAAGTTACATTAACTATGGTAGATATTAATATTATGAGTGTATACTAAGTCCTCTTATTTTTCAACAGCCCAAATGACTCGATAATTTGGACTCCTGTTAAGTATAATATAGTATCTATTAAAATAGAAACCTATTAAGCAAAGCTTTAATGCTCCATATTATAATGATTTTTATAGCTCCAAAATTTGTATATTCAACTCCAAGCGACTGCTCATCAATAATTGTCATTAATTTAAAAACAATTCTCTTAGGCCAAGCCAATCTTTATCAAATCAGTCTTCGTCTTTTTTGTTAAGCTGGTTTTTCCAACCGGTTGCCCGCATCTAACTTCAACTCGAAGCTAGTCAGTTGTAGACAATAACTAAATTAGATTAGGGCAAATTAATTTAGATGCCAAAATAAAAAGGTGGCTCCAACAGTGAAACAAATCCTAACCGAATACAAAAATGTATGGAACATTAATTAGGACCAACCAAATGACAACAACAAACGCGACTATCTAAATCATTCGCTTGTCTTTTGCGAAGAGCATTTTAAACTCAATTTATCATTGGGACTGATGAGCTTAGGCCGAGCAATATAATAGACGAGTAGCAGATACCCTGCAGTGAAACATATGTGCATCGATGCGTAGATAGGACAGAGTTTTTAGAAACAATTTTGTTATTTTCTAGCTTGTGAATAGCAATAAGAAAGTTGCTGGAAATCGTAAATATATATTGTTAAAAGAGTCAAGATGGTCGGTCCCTGCCTGTCACATAACTCGGCTTGAGTCCAAAACACCCTTCTCACTAATTTGACTTATTACAGGGCACAACAAAAACGAACTAAAACCATATGATTAATGCCAACATATTGTTGCCAATCAATATAATGAAATAACACACAATTTAGCATAAATTATGCAAAGGGTATAATTAAATAATAATAAAATCGTTTTTCCGTCGCATGCATTGGGCCGTGCGAATGCAAAATTAACTTAAATTATTTAATTTATGTGCCCAAAAACTACAAAGCCAAACGGAATTTTGTGATATGCAGCAAATGCGAAAACGAATTTCGGCTCTGCAATTAAAAATGCGCATAAATTACAATTAAGCAACAACAAAAACACCGTAAAACGACAACAATATTAGTTTATAATTGCAATATAAATTATAAATGAATGCGCACGCCTGTCACAACAACTACGATCCGAATATTTTGCATATATTAATGAAAAACGAGAAGAATCAGAAGAAGAAGAAGAAAAAAGGAGAAAACACCAAAATGAGAAAAACAAGCAACAATGAAAATTAATTAAAATATTCATAAGGCAAAGTGCGAGGGCGTCATCAAACAGACGATTAAATGTCAAATGCAGCCATGAAAAAGAAAAATGCAAACTTTTTGCCTTTTGCCGCGAAGTTTAAATAAAGCTGCTCAAGTTTATAACTAGTATAGAATTATAAATAGTTAAGTTTTATCACATTATTTTTTCCCATTTTAATTATTTCACGCAGAACTTGAAAATAGTTTTTGATACTCTGAATCTATTTGGAAAGAGGAGCTATACAAAAGCAGAAAGCTTTAGATGCATTATATTTATAAAAGAACATATTGATCCACACGGATGTGAGATTTTGATGTGGTTCACATGAATTGTTATACAAATTGATTTATGTTAAACTTTTAAATATCTCAGAGTTAATAATGGATGTCATATAATAATACATATCAATTATCGAAACATATTAGTATGAAAGTCATTTTACTGATAAGAAAAGGAAAACTTTAAGCCAAAGATGCAAAATAGTAGAAATTGAATATATTTTTGAGCAACTGATAGCTGTTTAAAATTATCAATATGCTTAATAAGGTTCCCTCGGCGGATGAAAAAAAAAAAAACAAAAAAAAAAAAAAAAAAAAGAAAAAAAAAAAAAATTTTCCTTTAACATTTACAAAAAAATTTATTTCACTTTCAAACTTATTCTCAAAGATATTTTGGAGAATTTATTTAATATTTTATTGAAAAATTCACCGCTTTTGGCTGGAAAATGCGGCTCAAAAGTTTAAAAAACGAAAGTTTTCTTTCGGCTAAATGTTTCCCACCACAAGACTAACATGGAAGAAACCCGTTGGTACCTTATTCAATAAACTTGAAATTTATTTCCAAAATTACTTGCAGTTCAAGAAGTGAGCATATTTAAATATTTCACCGACAGGAACTAGATGAAGAAGTTGTATTTAAAATATCAAGCACACACATATTACCACAGGCAAGGCCGCTTATATACATACATATACACATAAACTTTTTAATTTTTTGGCCATTTTAATTATTGTTATTTGTAATTATCACATAAAGTTTTTATCTATGTTTATAGCATCGTGTTCGACTAAGTTCGGGTACTTATATTTCTTCTTTTCGATTTTTGTTTTGTTTTAATTATCAGCCGATAACTTTTAGATCTTTGAATATGTAGTAAGATCTTTAAAATTGGTTTTTTTATTTCACAAACTATTTATTTAGTTGTTTTTTTTTTCCGATATTCGAGATCGCACTTTCAAGCTCGTGTCTCCATTTCTGGCCTATCGATAGACTTACATAAATATCGGTTGTTAACATAAGTATTCTTACAACTAACATTGCACTTATTACATACTGCTATAATATTATTTATATTAAGTATGTTAAATTTTCCAGAACTTCAAGGAAATCTCCTGCTAACTTTAGTTAAAGGCATACGTTCGCATTCACAATAATTACTGTTATTTTATAAGAACCTGCGAGTTAGATCCCTAACATGGATTAGGTCTCTTTTCATGTAGAGCGTGGGCGCGACGTGTGAAAAGCGGTTCTTGTTTTCTAATTAATGGTGCCGTCGCACAACTGCAACAACTCCAAAAAAAAAAAAAAATACAAAAAAATGCCTTGAAAAAGGGTTCAGTGCTCTTGGATGTTGTTGGTGTTGTTGGTGTTTGGCATTTCCTGTAATTTGTCGAGCACGGAAATTGCTAGCTGGCCAGGCTCAGTGTGTGTCGAGCTCGTTGAACGTTTGGGCCACTTGCATATTAATTTAAATATAATTATGATAATTTTTATTGTCAAGGCAGCGCAGGCTGCCACATGTTGATGTTGGCCCGGGGCAAACAACCCTTGCAACGTCCTTTACCATCCGATTGGATTAGTTATTGAGTTATTTTAAAACTAAAAAGGCAACGATCCAAAAACAACTGACGCGCCTCGATGAACCAGTCTAGTTCTGGCCGGGCCAACAACTTGTGACTGACATTTGTGCGTCAAATTAAGTGAACTCTTTTTTTTAGTTTTTTAGTTTTTTTTTTTGGATTTTGTTGCAAGGAGGCAGCAATCGAGAATACATTTGCGTAGTCTGTGGCGAAGAACATAAAACGTCCGATTGCACACGTCCAAAAAATACTCCAGCCACTTGTGCCCTGTGTGGGGGTGATCATCCGGCCAACTTCAAGGGCTGCGAAAAATTCAAACAATATTTGCAACGAACACAGCCTAAGAAAAAACCTACAAAGAGTGCAGGACCCTCGAGCACATATACTCTTTGGCGCCATCCCCTTACGTAAAAGCAACTGGAATCTCCTATGCAGACATGGCACGTAGTCATGCAAACAGAGGTCCCAAAAGGCAGGCTCCACTTAATGCTACCAACATTTTAATAGTGATACACATAACTACCAACAACAACACCAAGGGCACACAACCCAGCGAGTACATTTGCGACAACAGCCGCAAAATAATCAAGCTCAATCGCCTTTCACCTTTTCCCAGTGGGAGAACGAAGCGGCTCATGAGACGAAATTTGAGCAAATGATTAAAGTGATGCAAGAAAACTTTAATAAATTCTTCGAGCAGCAAAATAAACTATTTGAGATGCAGAGCCAAATAATGGCTCTCTTATCTCGGCCAACCAAAAATGAAGCTCAAAACACTAGTGTGGAACGCCAGGGGTCTGACTGGCAAAATGCTAGAGCTATGTAATTTCATCACAGACAACAAGATCGACATAGCCCTAATTTGTGAAATAAAAACAACTAGCAGAAGACCTATCCAACTAAATGGATTCTGTGTATACACAGCCATTCATTCTAATGACAGAGGAGCAGGAGGAGCAGCTGTTATAATACGAAGAAATATTAGGCACTTTCCTCTCGAGCCAATCGCCACAGAGCGAGTCCAGCTCTCACTTGTCAAAGTCAACACAGATCTTGGCGAAATCACGTTTGGTGCGATCTACTGTCCCCCCAGATTCACCTGGCGGAGCGACGATTTTTCTGACCTGCTCACCTGCATGAACAACAGCAAATATATTGTAGCAGGCGATTGGAACTCCAAACACCCTCTATGGGGCTCGAGATCCGTCAACGCACGGGGAAGGGAGCTTGCCTGCACTCTCCAAAGGCATCAGGCTGATATCCTTGCAACAGGCGCCCCCACTTGCTACCCCAGCAGATTAGATGCCACGCCCTCATATATCGATTTTGCAATATACAAAGGCGTACCCCACGCAATGCTTAGAATATCCGATAGTTGGGACCTGGAGTCTGACCATCTTGCATTGGTCATCGACTTAGACTCCGAAGGAACTGAGATGACAACGAACTCGCGGCTCCTAACCAGAAATGCCAATATCGCAGCATTCAGAAACTCACTGAATAGGTCCATCCATCTCAATTTGGATATAAACACCGGGGACGACATAGATCATGCGGTAGATCTCTTTACTAGTAAGGTGTTGCAAGCAGCCGAAGAAGCAAACAATAACGGTAGCAACTCTGAATCACGTTTTATCGACCAGTACGTCGCTCTTCCCCGAAATAGCAAACCTTTTAGCCATCAAGAGATTATTAAGAAGGCGCTACCTTCGGACCCACCTTCCCGAAGACAAAATGCTTTGGCGAAGAGCTGCCAGCGAGCTGCGTGAAGCCTTACAACTTCTCCGCAACAAGCATTTTGATACATTGCTGGCGAACTTGGACTACACCGCTGACTCCCACTACTCGATATGGAAATTTACAAAAACTATCAAACGGCAACCACAGCAAGTAATTCCCCTGCTTATAACTCTGGAGAATGGTGCAAATCATTTGAAGAACAGGCGACAACTTTTGCGGAGCACCTAGCCGAGCGATTTACGCCACTGGACACAGCCACAACAGCTGATAAAGAAAACACCGAGGCAATTCTTTCAACTCCGTTACTAACGTGTCTACCAATCAAAGCCATCCGTCTAGAAGAGGTCAGCAAAACAATCCGTAAGCTTAAAAACAAGAAAGCCCCAGGTCTTGATCTTATAAATAATACAGTACTGAAAGTCCTTCCAAAACGAGCAATTCTTATGCTCACGATAATATTTAATGCATGCTTAAGATTGCAACACTTCCCCACGCATTGGAAAGTCGCAAGAATAACAATGATACTGAAACCTGGAAAACCTGAAAGAAATACCGACTCATATCGACCTATAAGCCTTTTACCCTCCATCTCCAAAGTCTTCGAAAGACTTATTGCTCCGCGGCTACTTGATCACTTAAACCAACATAAAACGATTCCCGAACATCAATTTGGGTTCCGCGCTGGTCATAGCACAATAGAACAAGTGCATCGGGTAACTGATCACATTCTTCAAGCGTTTGATAAAGGCGAATATTGCAACGGAGTATTTCTGGATATACAACAGGCATTCGACCGTGTTTGGCATCCAGGATTACTAGCCAAAATTAAGCAAGCCACCCCAGCTAATATGTTTAAACTACTAAAATCATTTATGGAAAATAGAAAGTTCCTGGTACAAGTCCAGGATAGTCAATCGCCAATCAACCCACTACTCGCTGGAGTCCCACAAGGCAGCGTTCTCGCTCCTATTCTATATACAATATTTTCAGCCGACATCCCACAAATTAATAATTCTGGCATGTTATTGGCTTCTTACGCCGATGATGTCTGTGTTTTAAACTCAAACACATCAGAAAGTGAAGCAACAACAGGTATTCAGCGATACCTCGATGAATTTGGTAATTGGGCCAAGAAGTGGACATGGGAATTAACACCAGCAAATCGATTAATGTCTGTTTCACATTACGACGTAAACGAACTGCACCAGTTTCTCTCAACATGCAACCAATTCCACAAGCATCCTCGGCCAGATATCTGGGCATCACCCTCGACCAACGACTTACTTATCGAGAACATTTTGAAAAAGCTGCGACAACCTGTTATCTGAAGAGAGACAAACTTCACTGGATGTTGAACCGAAGAAGTAAGCTTCCATTACGGTGCAAAACTCAAATCTACCAGCAAATCATTGCGCCAACTTGGAGATATGGCATCCAGATTTGGGGCACAGCTGCCAAATCAAACAGAAGACGTTTCCAGACAATCCAAAATAAAGCTTTACGCCTAATAACTGGCTGCAGCTGGTATGTCAGTAATCTGACCCTTCACAGAGATCTGAATATTACGCTATAGAAGATCAGATCTCTTTCTACTCCAGTCGCTATAACGAAAGACTGATAAACCACCAAAACAGATCTGCACAAGCCCTTGTCGGATCTATTCCTATAAATAGACTGAAGAAAAGACACTTCGGTCTTTACAAAACAATTAAAAACAATTCTTAAGAAGACAGCTTAGCCTTAACCTTATGTAGAGCAGGAGAAAATAAACTAAGAAACAAACATTGTTAAATGCAAATTGAAGCATGTACATGTTTAAAACTCATATTATCTGTTAATATAATAAAGATTTTCATAAAAAAAAAAAAAAAAAAAAGGAGGCAGCAGCAGCCGCCGCCGAGTCAGTGGCACATGGTCAACAAGAACTCGGCTTCCTGCCTGCCTCGGCCTGACTGACAGACTGAGTGACTGTTATTGTTGTTGTCTTCGGCCTGTCCCCTGCGTTGCGTAAACTATAATTAATAACAAAACATGTTATGGTTATGGCCGCGCTGCCGTCTCTTGAAAATTGTTTCTTTGTGCCCGCGCCTGCGGCTTACAAAAGGCGGTCGCTCTCTGGATCTGGGTTTGCGTCTGGCCTGGGTAAGCGGCTGCTGCTGCTGCTGCTGCTGCTTATTCTGATTCTTTGGAGTCTGACGACTCTGGGCCTGCGCAACATATGTTATGCATTTTTTAGCTGTCTTCGGCATTCGAAAAATTATGTAGCATTTAATTAGCGCATAATTGCAGCGGTCGCAGCTCACTCGTTAGCTGCGAAAGCTGACAAAGACAAAGCTCTGGCTTAATCCGCGCAGCTACTTAGCGAAGCGACCCAGGGAAATGTCAACGCATGTCAAAATGTCTGCTTTTCCCGATCCCTCTGCACCCGTGCATCTGCTAGTTTTATGCATTTTCTATTTATTTTGCGGTCTAAGTATGCGGCATACAAGTTCAAAAAGCAGTCAAAAGCTTCTGTTGGAAAACTCTTCGTCTACGACATCGTCATCCTTTCTCAGCGAATTTTCTCCTTCCTCCTTCCCGGCATTTGCCAGTTCGCCAGTTGCCAGTTGCCAGTTCCTTGTGGCTTGGCAAATACTCAACAAACCATGAAAGTAAATAAATGTTTTGCAACGTTGCAGAAATAAAATGCAATTTAAGTCGCACCAAAATGACTAACACGACCCCGAAAAAAATAAAAAACAAAAAAAATAGCGGCAAAACTGAACAAAAAACTCAAACATCTAGAACGTTGCAGCGCAGCATGCCTCCTGTCTAGGCTGCAGCCTGCTGCATATTTCTCGGTTTTGTTTTTTATATTTTATATTTTTTGCATTAGAATCGCCTGTTTTGTTGGCAGTTAAAGTTACCGTCGCACTCTTTGGGAGCTTCGAACTTTTGCATTCTGCCACAAAGGAAAGTGAAATGCAAAATGGGCGCTTCGACTTGGATGTCTATGTCAGGGTATATATAGATATATATATATAGCAGCATATATACATATATACTTAAATACGTATGTATGAGTTGTGGGAATGCAATTACAGAAGCAACAAGGCTGAAAATGATATACAAGTCTTATAGAAAGAGAATTACGTTCTGAAAACACATTTATAGAGAACTTGAATCTGCGCAAACTTGGTAATCTTTAATTTGTAGACAATATGCATAGTTTACATAAAAACAAATTTAAAAAAAAAAGTAATTGTAGCACGGTAAAAGATTCATCTATATTCAACAAATAAATGGCTTTTAAACTGTTTTCTAATCTATAAAAACTTATGTACGAAGTAGATTTGATTTCATATTGATAATTAATTAAGTTTTATTGATAAATATTTTAGTGATTATCATGAGTAATATTTGTTTAGTGATACATTAGTGGTACATTAACTACATACATGCTTCCATTATATCATTAAAATGATGATGAATGAATATTTAAATAGTAATGAGCAATATTTGTTAAATGATTTAATTGTGCATATTTCTAATAGGCATTAAGTTTATTAAATTTATAATATAGTTCTTACACAATTCAAAAAGCAGATACTCGCTTAAGTTTAATAAAAACATCTTCAAAAATTACTGAAATACTCGAAGAACAATTATAACTGAATTTTGTAATATTTGCTATTATTTTAAACGATTTTTTTCGAATCTATCAACCGGCAGCTCTTATTGTGAATGATTTAAATAATTTTTTAGGCCTATTGTGCTTTATGCCCCTCCTGGGAAACGTTCAAGTAAAACGAATTGAAAACCGAAATAATAGGAGAAAAAAAATGAAAAACACGCAAAAAAGAAGTGCTGCAAATGGCAGACGAAACGGAACAATAATTAAAGCAAAATCAACTACAACAACAACAAAAGCAACAACAACAACAAGAGGAACAAAACGGGGACACAACAAGCAGAAAAGCCCAATGATAAAATCCAAGCAGCAGCAGCAGCAGCTCCTCAACTTTTGAATGGATGATGTGCGCCTGGTGGATGGCTGCCCCATGCAACAAAATCATGTCGTTCCAGTTGTCGTTTGTTTGTTGTTGCTGCTGCTGCTGCTTTTTGTTGTTCTGTCATTGATGCCGCTGCCGCGTTGATTTGTTGTTTTTGCTGATGAGCCAAGGCAGGAAAAACAGAAAGAAAACAGCAACAACAAAAAATCAGTGCAAAAGTCGAGTGCAGGCCAAGGCAAGAATCCACAACGTCAACTGGTTGGGTGTCGCTGCAGACTACTTGAAAAAAACAGACAAGCATCGGGTGGGGGGTGGCTTGGAGTAGAGAAAAACTGCAGCAGCAGCAGGCCCCCAAATGCAGCTCAGCTAGCCGCGCCCCTCAATTGACAGTCACGTCATTTTAGCCAGCGGAACACACACGCAGCTAGGCCAACAAACAGATTTACCAGACAAGCAGGTGGCAAAGGCTGCAAGCAGCAACAACAACTACAGCAACAACAATTACAGCAACAACTGCGACAACAAAAACAACTGCTATTGATGTGCCACGCAGTAGCAGCGGTAATTGCTGAACGGTCTACGGTCCATGCAAATTTTGCCTTTGCGTGTCTAGGCCTATACACACAAACACACACACACACTTACGGCCCGCCCATCACTGGCTGCCGCCGTTTGTGGCAAGCATTCAGTTTGAGTTTGTTTCTGGCTGAGATTATGTTGTACTTTTCGAGAATTTAGTTGTCCTTATGCCCTTGTAGCTGCCCAGGCGTTATAAACTTGCCATCAAGTGTGCAACACAATTAGGCATTGTTATTAAAAATTAAAAACAAAAATTGAAAGCGTTAAGAAGAAGATATTTAATTATAAGTATAAAAATATAATAATATACCATATAAAAAAGAAAAAGATATCAGTTTGCTTCTCTTTGGATAATATAATTATTATTTAAAAATAAATCAGTTTTACTTATTTCAAACAATTAAATTTGTATTTTTTTTTTTATTTAATTCAAACTTTAGATAAGTTAGCAAAAAGGAAAAATATCTGAAATGTTCTATCTAAAAATCTAATCAACATCGAGCTACGATAGCACCTGGCTTCGATGAGAAATATTGTGTTTTTGGTCTGCAAGAGTATTAAATCTTCGGCATAGAAAAATAGCTTCTTAGTTCTCTTTCATTGCTGCTGCTGTGCTTAGGGCTTGGCTCCAGTTGAGATGATTTCAATTAGTGATAAATCAGCGGCTGCCAAAGGAATAAACACACACACAGACACACACACACCGCACACACACAGAGTGTTGTGCAACGGAATTATAGCATTAACAAATTTATTTATAACACAAATTAAATAAACCATTGCCGAGCACTGTTTGAGGCAACTAGCGAATGCAATTTGCAGATTTACCTCCTTTTACCTCCCCACAGCCGCCGCCCCGGCAGAACTCATCTGCCAAGTGACTGTCTGTCCGTCCGACTGCACTGTTGCTGTGGCTTAGGCCAAATTGCAATTGCAATTACCAATGGCCGTGGCGCAACAACGTGGCATAAAACAACTAAACAACGCTGAGCGACGACAGTTTGACTTGCAATTTTGCTGCTGCTGCTGCTGCGGCTGTCGCTGTCGCTGCCGCTGCCGGCCGGCGGTCGCATCATCATCAACATTGAGCGCACGCCTGCATCCAGGCTGGACACCCCGTATCCATTACTCGTTCGAGGAGCCGCTCGGTCAGCGCCAAATGGATATGGGGGCCGTTTACAACAGAGGGAGAAAGGGAGGGAGGCCGAAAAATGCGCGCGTTTCAAGCCCTGCGGCTGAATGGCCCAGCCTGGACGGGGCTCTGGCTCTGGCTCTGGCCAAGTTTGCGAGAAAATCGATTTCTGCTGCTGCTACGCTTGGGCCAGTGCCGCCTTTTGGGTCCAGCTGCCGCACCACACCGCCCCGCCCCGCCCCGCCCCAACTGCGCTTTGCCAGGACCTGTACGTCTGTTTGTTTGTTTGTCGCTTTTAATGTTCGCAACGTTCCACCGCGCGCGGAGGCGACTCTTGACTGATTTTTATGCTTTTGGCCCAATTGCCCCGCAGTAGCCCAGGCACAGGCGCAGGCACAAACTGAGGCAGAGGCCTAGCAACCGGTTTGGGGCAGCGTTGATCTCTGCGTCAACACAGCATCATGCAACGTCCCTGCAAAGCCCGCCCGCACGCTTCCCGCCGCGCCCTATTAGCGGCTCTTTGTTTGCCTTGCAGTTTTGCAATACATAAGGTCATTCCCTTTGCTCTTGTTATTGTTGTTGTTGTTGCAGTTGTTGCTGTTGTTGCTGTTGCTGTTATAGTTGTTGCCGCGCCTGCACGCTTTTCGTTTCGTTTGATGGCAGCGCGCACGCGGCCTTTTGTTAGTTTTTCCAGGCGCATTTTCATTATTATTGCCATATATTTATATATATATAGATACCCTTTGCAAATGTGGCCCAATTACTTTAATAAGACACTTGCCGATTAAGGCATTTGCGCTTAACGTACATTTAACTGGGTAATTTATTTTGCAGCTTGTGTATTTTATATTACTTTCATTTAATTTGTACTTTAATATTTTAAAAGCAAAAATTATAGCTGCCTCTAGAATTTTCTGGTATACTTTCTATTTAACGAAAGGTTTTTAAAAATTAATGAATAACTTTTAAATTATATTTAACATTTTTCTTTAGATTCTTCTAGAGCATACATCATTTTGAAAACCAAAAGGAATTGGAATAAGAGAGAGTTTCCATTTGAAAATATCACTGCAAATATTTTGTATGATTATAAGCACAGCTTCAAACCGAGTTAGAACCAAAACGGTTCAAACACAGAATTCGATTTAAGTTCTAGCTGTAAACCTTAAACATGAACTTAAAAAAGAGCTGAATCGAAAGTCGAATTTATTATTCAAAATTACATTGATTAAAAATAGAAAACCTTTGAGCAAGACTCAGCATAAATAACTTCGCAGCGATCTTTCGGTCATATTTAGTCCTCCACGTCTCTGAGAAACTTTACATTGTTTGATTTACTGGAAAAGGTTTTTCGCAACTCAAATAGATAAGTAAATGAATTTCTCAGTTAACTTCCTTTTTGAATATCTTAAGCAAATGCTTAAAGTTACAATGTAAGCGTAAGATCACCACGAATTAATTTGAGTAAATTTTGCTTATAACTGGCATTGCATTGTACAAAAGCGTATTCACAGTTCGTCAAATTAGTTGAGTTTAAGTTTTGTATACGGACTACTCACAGAATGAATATGTGAGTGCTGTATTTTATTCATTGCACTCACAATTTGATGCTCGCCGAATTGCGCGTAGTATTTGCTGAGGCTTTAAGTAAAGTTTCTGTTGCCACTGCCTTAAAGTTGGCTTAAAGTTGGCCGGGAGGCAGCGACTGCTTATCGCATAATTGGTAGCAATGTTGGCTGCCACTTTTTGCGCTGCTTCTGCCGCTGCTGCCGCTGCGAGTCGGACGCATTCCGGACATGCCGGCAAAACACTTGTCAGCGACTTAAATGGCGCGCAGCTGTGCCACGGCATTAGCAGGCCAAGAAGGAGCCGCATTCACGTCCAGGGCGGACACACCTCTGCCGCAGACACTGCAAGGTGTTGCCACTGATGTTGCTGCTGTGGTTAGTGAGACATTTGATGTGATTATTGAGTTATGCCCAACGGGGGCAGCTGCCTCGCATATTTCTCTTAATTTTTTGATAAAGTTATTTTTGGTTTTTGTTGTGTACGAGAGCAACAACAACAACAGCAATAATACAACACACGATTAGCTAGAAGAGGTAGGTAAAGCTTTTACCGTTGCGCCGGCAAACTTCACCCACGGAGCAGCGCAGCAGCAGCGACGGCAGCTGATGAAAACATGGGAATGACAAAACTAGGAAAAGCAAAGTCAGCAGCAAAGCAGCAGGCTCACATTTTATAGCTACAACTACAACAACAACCCCAAATGAGTAGTGGCCAAAGAAGAAGTAAAAAACAACACAGATTGCCAGCAAAAGCAACAACTACACACACCACACACACACACACACACTTAGCCACGCAATGCTGGCAGAGCACTCCAGCTGTGCTGCCTGCAATCAATAAAACGGATTAGGAATATCCTCAAATGCGGCGCTCACACAGAGAGAGAGAGGTAGCGTGAGAGAGTGAGTGTGCGAGAGCAAAGGTTGGGCAGAGAGCACAGCATTAGGAAGCAGCGTAGCCATAGTCGAAGGTGACTGCAAATCATTTGCAATAACAACGACAAATGCGAATAAAACAGAAGGGCAAAAGGGAAATAAAAGTAGCGGCACTTACCATGAAATTTGGAAGCTGCGTTGACGTTGGCGTTGGCAGCGACTGCTATTGGTGTTGATTGTTGTTGAATTTATGTTTTATATTATCTTAAAACTCGAAACACACGCGTTTTGCAGATTTACCGTTTTGTTGGCGCGATAACCGTCGTAAAGAGCTTCAATTGTTGTTGTTGTGCTCCTTAATGTCACACTTGCAACACAAAATTCTTACGCTCGCCCTCTCTCTCTCTCTCTTACGCGCGCTGTCTGACTGTGACCTTAGCGCCAACGACCTTTGGGGCGGCGTCGCTCGAGAGCGTCTGCCGGCAAAAACACACAAATTGTATGCGTTCTTGTTGTTGTTGTTGTTATTTATTTATGCAAAAAAAACTGTGTACATTAATTGCATGCAAGAGACAGCGACAGCGACTGAGACAGAGGCTACGGCAGCGGCAGCTTCTGCCTGTTGGTCTTGTTGTTGTTTTTGCTGTCTACCTTTTATTTAAAAAGTCGCTGCTGCTACACATAATTGCAGCAGCCGGCAGCAGCGCCGTCGACGCACGAAAATTGCTCGTTTGTTTTTGTTGCTTCTGCTGCTGCTGCTGCTGCTGATGCTGATGCTGGAGGAACACACACGATGTTAACGGCGACTGAGCGTGCACACGACAAGAACAACAACAGCAACAACAAAATACTGATGCCGCTGCTGCTGATGCTGCCTGTCTGTGTGTTTGTGTGTGTGTGTTATCACGATTTCTTATGCTGCACGTGAAGCTCTCAAGCTTGTCATATACTCGTATTATAATTATTTGATTGTCTTTATTGCTTTCTGTTTTATTATTAGTATTATTATTATGTACCGCACACGCGCCCCGTTAAATGATTTTTATTTATGTTCAATTGCATTTTGTACAAATTCAACGTAAAACGAAACACAAAATCAAAACGTGTAACATAAAATAAAATTAAACATGATTCCCGATTTATTTTCACTTTTGTTTAACAACGAATTTCTAGAGCAACAAAAACCAACTCACGTTCGTTCTAAGAAAGTATTGTATTAATATTACGTTCTGTTTAACGTTCTTGCACTTCTTTTTGTATCTCTTTAAGTTACCGTGTTTTGTATTAATCGCTGTCTGTTCTTTCGTTGTACTCGCTGTGCTTGCCGCTGCGAAGAAATACACGTCCGTTCTCGTCAAGAGTTGCTCGGCAACAGCAACGAAACGTATAATATGAAACCTTACGAGCTCCAAACAGATAAACTAAACGAAGCGAAGTGAAACGTCGGAATGGAATGAAACGCGTTCAGCGGATTAACTGAGCATTTCGCCCAGGGAAATGAAACAAAGAGAGCGCCTAGCACGCAAAGAGAACGACCGAAACACATTTACACGCGTACAAGCTAAACGAAACGATGCGAATTGAAACTAAGAGAAAACTGAACGAATCGCAAAATAAGCAATAGACTCAACGAAATCTCCTACGCACATTTACAGGTGATTTGAGGCATTAATTTTTAAATTTCCTTAAAACAGACGATCTCGACTACCCAGAAGCACCTGTTGGTATCTGACAGATAAAAATAAATAATGAAATTGAATACAAAAATATCTTCATCTCTAAGAAGATGGAAAAATCTAGCTCGTATAATTAATGTTAAAGAATCAGGTCTCAATATAAATTTGAATGGGACGAAAAGTAAACAAAAGAAAAAAAACTTTATCTACGTATGATATACGAAATATATATTTAGTTAAATTTTCAAGTCTTTAGCCTTCCGAGATCGATACATTATCACAGACTAAGCCGACTCAACTCGTCCTCCTGATAGAAAAAAATACACAGTTAATAGAAATGAAGATGTTTTCTTACAGAAGATACATGTTAGATCCATTTGCACGAATCTATTTTATCCATTTTAAACAAGTGCAGGGTATACAAACTAAAGTGCGACCCTTTGTCCCCACCGAGCCAGGAAGTATGGAATGAGAAGTGAATTGTATTACTTTAAAAGCCCAAATATTAATACTTTAGTATATTTTAGGTAGTGCGAAATTTGTAAAAATGAAACAACATTAATTACCTATTGCAGCGCTGATGTAACACAATTGTTTATGGTGTCTAAATGTTAAACATGCTTAACATGTTTTTGGCATGCTAAATGGCATTTGGAAAGGGTATTATTAGCGAAAAGATAAGTTACGCGGCACATGTGCGATATAGGGCCTGTGCTGTTCCATCAGACTAATATGAAGACTTTTTTTTTTTTGATCTGTTAAATGATATCCCAAGCGATTTGTAGTAAGTTTTGTTTGCTGCTTCTGGCGCTTCAGGGTTGTGAGTGCAAAGTAAGTAGATCTTCAAATCGATTTGAACTGCACAATTGATCGGGATACTCGTACGTGGATAGCGTAATTGGGACTACGACCCGAAATCCCTCACCGGCCACAGTTCAGATGAGACTAATCTTAAGCCCGCGTGGGTCGCTACGATGTTGGCTTTTCGGGCACCCTGGACTGGCAATATGATATCGATTACACAACAATGGTAAGATATGAGAAAATGTAACTATAATAGCTATTATATAACTTTTTATTTTTGATATCATGGTAGATTGAGGTTGAGATCTTTAGCAGCGCCAGCGGTAGCGAAAGTGACTACAAACTGCTTCCCTACGCCGATCCAAAGAGAACACTTTTGAATGCAAAGGACGAATATGATAATCTGCTATATTTTGAAGAGGAATTTTTTGCATCCGTGGCCCAGGAATCAGTACAAATTTTATATGTGTGACTTCAGAAATGAAATGTGGCCTGAAATATTAGTGGATGGTTTCTATAAGGTTAAAGTCATCATTACTGATATTTCTGTAAGGATAAGGACAACATTATTCAAATGGAATGATCACTTAGGGCAAATTTAATCTGGTCTTAGTGGTCGTTCAGGTAATATAACTAGCTATGCTCTGTACCCTTTGCTGTTTTGCTAGGTTTGCTATTTAGTTGAACTGATTCAAAAGCGAGATGCGCTTCTTCCTTCGAATCTATTCAACATGCAGCCATTCAAATTAAAGATACTCGGCACTGCGTTTGTTTCTTTGTGGTATTATTCAAATGAATTATTGTAGCTCCCACAAACTGAAAGTAGAATTACATAGATAGGTAGCAATACTTGGAAATGGAATTTGATTTAGCTTCAATAATATAAATATATATTTATAACGGGATAAATATGAATATCCTTGCATCTTGGCAGCAGCTCTGTCTGACGAGCTCACAAGAGCCAGGTCAGGTTCCCCTTTTAAAGGTCTTTTGTGCTTACCCGTAGACTTCCATCATATCAGAAATTCTCTGGCAAGTTTGTCTTTCGGCTGGCAGGTGGGTCAAGCCAACTATGCACATTCTCTTCGACTGCCCCCAGCAAAGGGCAGAGAGTTTCACTTCCCAGTTCAGATAGGGGCTTCTTTAGCAAGAGTAACTCCTGCTCAGTTCGGCAGCACAGGCCACGATAGCCCATCTCAGTCGCAGTGCAGCTCCCCTTTACATATATCGACCGAATCGATCCATTACACGACTTAAATGACCTCTTAATTTAATAGAAACCATTCACCAATTCTTAAGCATTTGTACAGATTTCTGGACCACGGTTGCCAAATCTCACAAATCAACAGCGGTAAATATTGCGATATAGTATATCATTGTATGCGACCTTTGTGGTCAAGACAGGTTTGTCAGGTAAGGCGAAGGAAACCTGTCAATTATCAAAAATATTTAGTTTAATAATAATTGTGTAATCGATATCATATTGCCAGTCCAGGGTGCCCGAAAAGCCAACATCGTAGCCACCCACGCGGGCTTAAGCTTGGTCTCATCTGAACTTTGACCGGTGAGGTATATCGGGTCGTAGTAGTAGATATCGGAGTAGCCCGATCAATTGTGCAGTTCAAATCGATTTGAAGATCTACTTACTTTGCACTCACAGCCCTGAAGTGCCAGAAGCAGCAAACAAAACTTACTACAAATCGCTTGGGATATCATTTAACAGATCAAAAAAAAAAAGTCTTCTGATTAGTCTGATGGAACAGCACAGGCCTTATATCGCACATGTGCCGCGTAACTTATCTTTTCGCTAATAAAACCCTTTCCAAATACCATTTAGCATGCCAAGAACATGTTAAACATGTTAAACATTTAGACACCATTAACAATTGTGTTACATCAGCGCTGCAATAGGTAATTAATGATGTTTCATTTTTACAAATTTCACACTTCTTAAAATATACTAAAGTATTTAAATATTTGGGCTTTTAAAGTAATGCAATTCACTTCACATTGCATACTTCCTGGCTCGGTGGGGACAAAGTTTCGCACTTTAGTTTGTATACCCTGCACTTGTTTAAAATGGATAAAATAGGTTCGTGCAAATGTATCTAACATGTATTCACTTTGAGAAAGCATCTTTAACACGATTAACTCCATTTATGTGTTTGATCAGGAGGATGAGTTCAGTCGATTTAATCATTCCCGTTTCTTCGTCAGTTCGTCTATTCATCAGTCTCGGCCTCGAAAGCCCAAAAAGCTAGGCAATCAAAATTTGATATACATGTTCTCAAATACCAACCCGAACTGTAGAATAATATATTTTATTAATATCTCGTTTCACTTTCTTGTTATCGATAAAAATCGATTTTGACAATTTGTTTCTTAAGCATAAGTCGAGAGTTATAAGAGCTCTACAGGCCATACACATATTGTGGGTTCTTGTATAGTACACGCAGATTGGGGATATTTTAAGTTTTTGATACCTCCCCTCGTTCCCATCTAAATTGAAAAAACTTCCATTTTTAACGGTAGCGCCTTGGGCTTTGGTATAAACGAACTTTTATATGTCATTTTTAAGCCCAGAAAATTTCAGAGCAAGCTGACTTTAAATGCCGAAGGTAATCAAGAACGCATTTCTCATAGTGTGGGGGAAAGGGAAATAGTGTGTATATGTTAATTGGTACAATGTTTGTAAAGGCTCATGGCTGCATTTAGGGTATCTGCTAGTTGAATACTCCCGCCTAGTACGCTCTTATTTGTTTTTATTTGACCTTGACACTTTGATTATTATCCCACCTGTTTTGAGTTTTGACACCGAGTATAATACACGTGTGTCGACCACAATCTTCGATTAAACTGAACTTCAAAGTAATTTGATTAATGTACAACTTATTGGGAGCTGTAAAATGTCCTAGCCATGCCTCAGTTCGTTTTTAATACTTGGCCCAGAATGTTAGCCTTAAGCTCGTTCAGCTTTAGCCTGCTTCTGCTGCTGCTTCTAGCTGGCGGCTTGAACACTTTTCCAGAATTAGCAGAAAAAGGAACCGCAGGAATTAATTTTATCAACAACATCATAGAGAGAGTTCAGAGGGAAAGATCCGTGGATACGCTGTTGCTAATGAAACGCCGGCAGGACAGCAACTGCCCTCTGCAGGACATCAATTCATTGGGAATACCTAGTCTTCGCATAGATGAACGACTCACAATTAATATAAAGCAGCGCTTTAATAGCGAGGCCCTCGCTCTGGTTTGCATGGCCGAGCTCGGAGATGCCGCCCTGCTGAGCACCTTGGCCCAGAATCTACATCGCATGAGAGAAGCGCCAATCATTGTGTGGCTATATAGCTCGGACTCGGATCTACAGGAATTTCTGTCTATAGTCACCGAACAGGCAGAGAGATATAGTTTGATCAACCTCTTGGTTTTACGTACAGGCTTAAATGCTCTCGAAGACTCCATAATTGGCTATCGATTACAACCATTTCCCAATGCAACTCTTGAACTTATAAGTAATTTAAATAAGGTACCATTTTTATTTCCTCTCTGGCGAGATTTCCGCCGAAAGGTCGCCGTAACGGTGCCCACTCTCTCCCCACCGTCCAGTTTCCTGCTCCCGGACAAGCGAACAGGCAGCAAGTACCTGGACGGCTTCATGGTTCGACTCGTAAGGGAGTTCGCCCGGAAACATAACATAGAACTCCGCTTGAAAAGATCTGAAAATGAGAGTGTTTGGATCGATCATCGCAGTATTGAGAAAATGGTATCGAAGGGTGAAGTGGACTTCCCAATGCATGGACGCATACACACATTCAACATAGAATCTACGCCCTATTTGGATATCACTCAACTATTTATTGTCGTGCCCTGCGGCCAGGAAATGAGATTGGGTGATGTTTATAAAAGTATGAAAACCTACTTCTTTGTGATGCTTGGCGCCTACTTTGTATTTGCGCTGCTCGAAACAACGCTCAAGCTGGCCAGCCAGCACATCTGGCGGCGCAGCTCGTGCCTCGGCTATTCAACATTTTTCATAAATCTGCACTCATTTGCCGGCGTGCTGGGCCATCCCATTGGCTTGCGTCGATATCGAAGCCTATCGCTGCGACAGTTCCTTATGGTCATGAGCATATTCAGTCTGGTTTTCGGCTGTTATTTCAATGCCAACCTGAGCGCTCTGCTGACCAAGCCGCCCTGCTATCAACACGTCCAGAACTTTGAGGAGCTAGTTGAAAGCGGCTTGCCCGTCATATTCGACAAAGTAATTGCGAATGTGACGAGAGTGCATACGAAAGAACGACTTTTTAAAATGTCCAATATTGTTCTCATGCCGAACAATCAACGCAATGATATGATGTTAGCCCTGAACGGGAGTAATGCCTATCAAACATTCAGCAAGTTGTGGCATATCGTGAATAGTCACCAGAAAAATTTCAAAAGGCAAGTCCTGTGCGTGTCGCCAGGACTGAGCCTTTTCCATGGCTATCCCATTGTAGGCCTTTTGAGGGAGAATTCTATTTACATAAGCGCTGTCAACGAGTTTATTTATAGGACTCACGAAGTTGGTCTCTGCCGGCACTGGCAACTGGCCTCTATGCGCAGCATGGTGGCATCCAAGAAGCAGCTTGTCGATCAAACAAGTTCACATACAGAGTTTACGCATGCTCCATTAAATAATGAGGATCTGCTCTGGATTTGGAAAATGTTGGCAATATTATATGCCGCAGCAGGATTTGTTTTCATCGGAGAATTGGTCATGGCTCGCTGGCAAGGAAGAGGTCCCGCAAAAGCATCCTCAAGGGTGTAGATGAAACTATTCTCAAAACTTATTTTTAAGTTTTCAATTACTTTTAGGCGTTTTAATTAATTTAATATTCTGTAGAAATTGCATCTAAATTTTCAGCAGCTGTTAAACAAATTTAAAAAATAAAGGATTTCTTTGCAGATAAGGAAAATTATCTTTAATCAATCTGCGGAAGAATACCTAATATATATTTGATAGTCAAGTAGACTACCTGATTAACTAATCTTTAAGTTAATACTGAAGTTATGTCCATCAAGGAAATAAATATTATCAAAAACATAATATATATTAATAGCTTGAAAATTTATATAGTCATCGGCAGTTATATGGCCTTGCAAGTGTGAAGGGAGAAGTGTGAAGTTTTGCTGAATAATTACAAAAACGTAGTTTTCGACCGATTCTTCCTATGCAGACGGATGACAAAATAATTAAATGTTGGCAAGATTTGGTAAGTCCCACCGTGAAACTAACAAATGCCAAGCATGGTCAAGACATCTTGAAAAACAAAAAAGTTCTTCCTACAATCTAGGAAACCTAGTGAAATAAGGTATCTTGGTAAGCATACAAAAAATTCATGCAACAACATAAGATTCGACCGATCATTCCGATAGCAATGATAATATAATATTAAATGGCATGTTTGGTCAAGACATCTTGAAGAGCTACAAAGTTTTTCATATAAGAAATTAAGTTTTAACCGATAATATTTCACATAATTCTAGAGAGCATCATAAGCTCTAAGTTTAGTCAAGATATCTTGATGTACAAGAAATTGTTTCAAACAAGAGCTTTATATTTAACCGATCGTTCCTATAACAGTTATATGATAAATTGTTATATATGATATATCTAGGGAGTAAAGTGAAATTAACAATTGCCAGATTTGGTCAAAATATCTTGATAAGCAAAAAGTTTTTTTATAAAAAAACTCAATTTTTGCCGATCGTTCTTATGGCAGCTATATTATATATTGATCCAATCCGGCCAGTTCCGACATATACGAAACTAGCCAAATTTTCACTCTTACATACTATGCCTATATCCACTCGGCAGTGATAATACTGATAAGGAATACGATTTGATCATTGAGTACGTTCTTCTATGCGTTGTAATATTCTGAGCACTACTCTAGTGTAAGACTTGTTCCAACAACTCCTTCTTTGTTTTAGGTGTGTTTATTTTTGTAAATCAGTTTCATAAACCAATTAGATTGAATTTATTTTACAATTTGTATGTGTCCAGTTGAGAGTGCATGTGCATGCTGAGTCAATTTAGTCATATCCGTCCCTCTGTCAGTTCGTCCGTCCGTCAGTGTCGATCTCGGAAACCACAAAAGCTAGGTATTTAAAGTCTGAATTACTTGTTCTCGTGTAGCATGCGCTGAACTATTTTAATATATTTTTGTTGCTATCTTGTTTCACTTTGTTATCGATAAAAATCGATTGTGACAATTTGTTACATATAGTAGACTCAGGATACTTCCCTGTTCGAAAACCTTCCTTCGTTCTTCTCGAAATTCCTCATTTTACATAGATAGAGCCTAGAGCTTGGGTTTAAGGGCACCTTTATATAGCATTTTTAAACCCTCAAAATTTCAGAGAAAGCAGACTATTAGTAATCAAGAAACCATTTCTCATAGTGTGGGAAAAAGGTAACAAGCAGCATGGCCGGCGCGATATGTATATATGTATGTGCATCTGTGTGTATAAAAGAAAACTACAATGAATGTTAAAGCTAAACGCTGCGTTTAGAGTATCTGCTAGGTGAATACTCCCGCCTAGTACGCTCTTATTTGTTTTTATTTGACCTTGACACTTTGATTATTATCCCACCTGTTTTGAGTTTTGACACCGAGTATAATACACGTGTGTCGATCACAATCTTCGATTAAACCGAACTTCAAAGCAATTTGATTAATGTACAACTTATTGGGAGCTGTAAAATGTCCTAGCCATGCCTCAGTTCGTTCTTAATACTTGACCTAGAATGTTAGCCTTTAGCTCGTTTAGCTTTAGCCTGCTTCTACTGCTGCTTCTAGCTGGCGGCTTGAACACTTTTCCAGAATTAGCAGAAAGAGGAACCGCAGGAATTAATTTGATCAACAACATCGTAGAGAGAGTTCAGAGGGAAAGATCCGTGGATACGCTGTTGCTAATGAAACGCCGGCAGGACAGCAACTGCCCTCTGCAGGACATCAATTCCTTGGGAATACCTAGTCTTCGCCTAGATGAACGAATTACAATTAATATAAAGCAGCGCTTTAATAGCGAGGCCCTCGCTCTGGTTTGCATGGCCGAGCTCGGAGATGCCGCCCTGCTGAGCACCTTGGCCCAGAATCTACATCGCATGAGAGAAGCGCCAATCATTGTGTGGCTATATAGCTCGGACTCGGATCTACAGGAATTTCTGTCTATAGTCACCGAACAGGCAGAGAAATATAGTTTGATCAACCTCTTGGTTTTACGTACAGGCTTGAATGCTCTCGAAGACTCCATAATTGGCTATCGATTACAACCATTTCCCAATGCAACTCTTGAACTAATAAGTAATTTAAATAAGGTACCATTGTTTTTGCCAGTCTGGCGAGATTTCCGCCGAAAGGTGGCCATAACAATGCCGAGTCTTTATCCACCGGGCAGTTCTCTGCTCTCGGACAAGCGGACGGGTAGCAAGTACCTGGACGGCTACATGGTTCGACTCGTAAGGGAGTTTGCCCGGAAGTATAACGTGAAACTACGCTTGCAAAGAGCTGAGAATGAAAGTGTTTGGATCGATAATTATAGTATTGAGAAAATGGTATCGAAGGGTGAAGTGGACTTCCCAATGCATGGACGCATACAGACATTCAGCATTGAGTCTACGACCTATGTGGATATGGTTGATCTAATTGTTGTCGTGCCCTGCGGCCAGGAAATGAGATTGGGTGATGTTTATAAAAGTATGAAAACCTACTTCTTTGTGATGTTTGGCGCCTACTTTGTATTTGCGCTGCTCGAAACAACGCTCAAGCTGGCCAGCCAGCACATCTGGCGGCGCAGCTCGTGCCTCGGCTATTCAACATTTTTCATAAATCTGCACTCATTTGCCGGCGTGCTGGGCCACCCCATTGGCTTGCGCCGATATCGAAGCCTATCGCTGCGACAGTTCCTTATGGTCATGAGCATATTCAGTCTGGTTTTCGGCTGTTATTTCAATGCCAACCTGAGCGCTCTGCTGACCAAGCCGCCCTGCTATCAACACGTCCAGAACTTTGAGGAGTTGGCGGAAAGTGGATTGCCCGTTATATTTGACAGAATCATTGCGAATGTGACGGAGGTGCAGGTGAAAAATCAAATTTTGAAAATACCCAATATAATCCTCAAGCCTAACAATGAACGCAATGATTTGATGTTTTCCCTGAACTCGAGTAATGCCTATCAGGTATTCAGCAAGTTGTGGGATATCGTGAATAGTCACCAGAAAAATTTCAAAAGGCAAGTCCTGTGCGTGTCGCCAGGACTGAGCCTTTTCCATGGCTATCCCATTGTAGGCCTTTTGAGGGAGAATTCTATTTACATAAGCGCTGTCAACGAGTTTATTTATAGGACTCACGAAGTTGGTCTCTGCCGGCACTGGCAACTGGCCTCTATGCGCAGCATGGTGGCATCCAAGAAGCAGCTTGTCGATCAAACAAGTTCACATACAGAGTTTACGCATGCTCCATTAAATAATGAGGATCTGCTCTGGATTTGGAAAATGTTGGCAATATTATATGCCGCAGCAGGATTTGTTTTCATCGGAGAATTGGTCATGGCTCGCTGGCAAGGACGAGGTCCCGCAAAAGCATCCTCAAGGGTGTAGATGAAACGATTCTCTAAACTTATTTTTACATTTTTAATGCTTTTAATATCAAATTGATTTACCGCTTTAATTAAATTTATAGAAAAAAATATGTATAAGAACGATTATCCGCAACTTTTTTGTTAACGATCCAATCGGCCTCAAGCGTGCGATTCTACGATTTTTTTTTGGTGAAATGTAAAGTTTTGTCCGATTTGCTTCAAACTTACTTTTAAAGCTCTACATAAGAACTTAATAAACTCGTAAAACGTTGGTATGAAACTTTTTTGTTCCCAAACTCCTTTCTAAGATCTTTGCTTAAATTCATGTGAGGGGTTTTTCGCACTTCTTAGAAAATCGATCCCTCCTTGGTGGAAATGAAAAATCATTTGAGACCTGTTTCACATTTGTCGCAGCATCAAAGCATCCTCGGTAAAAAGTGAAATTCAAAGATTTTTTGATGAAGTTTTAATATTTTTCCGAATTGCTTGAAAAGTTGTTTTCAAACCTACATAAAAACTTAATGAAGACGTGTTTCAACGATTTGCTAAATTCCACCTGCAATAGTGGCTTGTATGATAGTTGTTTGTTTACCGTCCGATCAGATTAAAATTCACTTTCAAGGCTTTTTGAGACCATTTACTTTAGACGTGCCACGGGCAAGGCCGGGCTATACCCGCTAGTATAATATAAAAGCCTGATACGATGCCGGGTTGTTCAAGCTATCTTGGTATACAACAATATTTTGATACAAAAACTTAATTTACAATTAATTCTCCCTACAGCAACTATATGAATTGGTTTTAGTCCGATCCGGTCAGATCTGATTAATGTATTGCCTTCAAACCAGCCAACGTTTCATGACGAGAGCTTTAAAGCTGAGAGCCTGGTTGGCACAGATACTAAAACTATATCCACTCGGCTGTTGCTACTGATCAGGAATATATATACTATATTGGCACTAAGATGCCTTCTTCTGTGAGTAATTATATCGTGATTATATTATAATGTTCTCTGCGAGTTTCTGAGCTCTTTTCTAGTGTAAGACTTGTTAAAAATATTTACATTTATTTCGTTCTTTGTTTATGGTCTCTTTTTTTTAACAGCGGTTTCATAAGCCAATTAGATTTAATTTATTTTACAATTTTTATGTGTTTAGTTGTGGGTGCATGTGCATGTTTTCTGAAAACTGTCAGTTGTGCAAATAAAAGGGCATCTCTGGCCTTAGGATCGGGTGTGCAGCGTGTGGTTAGTGAGTGAAGGACACTCGTCGCTGACAGCAATTCGGCTCAGCTCGACGGTGCCTCAGTTGATGGGACTTTTGCTTGGCTAAAACTCGAAACGAAAGATCGAAGTTGTGCGGATCAGACGGCTGAGATCATGTGGGCATCGTCCTCGTTAATGCGATCGTTGCATTTGCCATTGATTTCAATCGTGTGATTCGATTCGGTGTCGCTGGGCTCCTGTTCGCCCTGTTCCTCTTCCTCCTGCTCCTGTTCATCCTGTTCGGCATCGTCCTGGCTGGAGGAGCTGCCCGTCTCATGCTCGGGCGATTCACGCTCTTCGTTCTCCTCGTAGATGACATCACAGCTGGTGGGTAATGTTTTGGGCGGCGGCTTCTTCAATGCCTTGCCACGCGACGCCGCCTCGCCATTCTGCTGCAGCTCGGACATTTGGTTTTGCATTTCGCGCAGCCTGTCGGTGAGTACAAACAGATCCCGCTCCTGGCTATCACAGCGCGTGCGCAGCTCCGAGATCTCGCGCAGGTCCTCAGCGCGTGGATCACGTCTTTCATAGCGCATGCGCATCTCCTCGAAACTGTGAACGGCACAAAAAGTTCGGATTAGTTCGGGAGGCGGATTACAGGAACGACAGCTTAGCACACAACAAAGACGACATGGCTAAGCGTTGGTTATGTTCAGGGTTGTTGTTGTTGTTGTTCTGGTGGCTGAACTTACAGATTGGTCAGGCAGCGACATTTGCGATGCAGTTGCTCGATCTCGTTGGCATTGCTAATGTCGCGTTTGTCCAGCGCCGCCTTCTCGGCATCGTAGGCCGCCTTCAAGTCCTTGAGATTGCGCTGATGCCGAAGCTCTACATCGCTGTGGTGTTGATTTTGATAGGTTGTTAGGATTTGGTTTGAGGTTTCACACAAGCAAACAAAGAGAGAGAAAAGGAGAGAGAGAGAGAGAGAGAGAGAGGCGGCAGCGGTAGGTATATAGCGAAAAAAGAGAAAGTAAATGTTATATATATATATTCATATATGCCAGACGGATAATGCGTAGCGAAGCAGGCACAAACTTGCTAAGTGATTGATTGATTGATTGTTTTGATTGACTGATTGATTGACACACTTGCCATATATTTTAAACTTAGTGCTAGTTAAATGTTGTTTAAGAGATAACCATATTTGATATAGAGCACTGCGATTATATTGAACACTAAACATGCTAAGGCAATCAATGGCGACATGGTCAGATATAGCACATAGATGGTGGGCACATATGGACACGCCCCCTTCGCAAGCACACACAAGGCGGTCGCACAATTGAAACCAATGCAGCTATGTTTGTGTATAAGTGTGTGTTTATGTGAGTATGTGTGTAAAAGAAAAAACAAAAGACAAGTAAATGTATATGAAAATTGTGGCAGGCAAAATGAATGAACTGAAAGGCAAACAAAAAACAATCGGAACTCTACTGGCAGGCACTGTATATATGAATATGTCTGTTAAGCTCTAATACAGTTAGCTAGGGTATATATGTATATATATATATTGAGGTATATGTATGTTAGTATCGGACTAAAAACACTCACTTCATTCGTTCCTCGGCAGCGGCCATTTTGGCGCGATGTCGCTCGACCAGCTCTTGCAACGCTTCATCCTTCTCGCTTTGCAGCTTGGCTTTCTGGGTTTCTATCGGGGAAAGTAATTAATTTTACGCCTGGCACAGTTTATGGGCTTTTACCTAGCTCCTTGCGGTGCGTTTCGTGCAGATCCTGTGTGGACAGCTGCAGCTCCTTGGCGAACTCCTCCTTGACTTGACCCAAACGTTCACGGAATTTCTCTTCCATTTCCTGCTTTTCGGTTTCGAACTCCTTGCGCAGCTTCTCCTCGAGCTCGACGCGGCGATCCTCCTCCCGGCACATGGCATTCTGATACTCGCGATCCGCACGATCCAGATGCATACGCGTCTGCAGCAGCGCATTGTCGGAGCGTTCGCGCAGCGCCAGAAAGTCTTGTTTCTTGAGCTCCAGATTCTCGGTCAGCTCATCGATCTGTAATCAAGGATTATTTATAAAGTGTGCTATATGTGTATTATACTCGGGCTTAACCTCTGCACGCAGCTCATCCTCATTGGCCGTGTAGCGATTGGTTAGCGCACGCAGCTCCTCGATGTGCTCCGCCTGCAGCTTGTCCAAGGCATCGCGTCGCTCGTCCACATAAACGGATTCCAGTTCATTT
Source organism: Drosophila ezoana (assembly GCA_035045725.1). NCBI lineage: Eukaryota > Metazoa > Arthropoda > Insecta > Diptera > Drosophilidae > Drosophila > Drosophila ezoana. The sequence goes on from JAWNOU010000093.1 coordinate 2,528,674, forward strand.
GTCAGTCTTGTCATCTCTGTGCTGTGGTTGAAGATCACAAAAACATAGATTAATAATGTGTTCACTTTATGAATAGGTAGATAGATAAATGATCGGTAGAGACCAAAGCGAGGAAATGCAACAACAGAAATTCACTATGCATATATTCACCGCGGAGGGTGAAAAATAAGTGAAAAACTATTGTATGCAATACTTTGGTTTTTAGCCGACACAAATTCAAGCTTAATTTTATAGATCTAGATAAATACATTTCAGATGAGTTTCACCAATCCGCCCGCACGGGCGAAAGATGCGTGGAAATTGTATAGCTAACATTTGGAGAAAAAAATCACACCGATAATACCAGCCAGTCTAACAGTTATCTTATGCATACATTTCTAACACTTACTAAAGTTTATTCTCCCAAAAGGCGGCAGCTTCGTTGCGCACCTCATCGATGCGATAGATCATTTGACGCTCCTTATCATAAATGGCGCTACAATTAAATTCTAAATTGATATTCCTTCTTCCAAATTGACCAGCAGGTTTACTTACTTATCACACTGATACTTAATCTTGCGCACGGCTTCGATCTGTGTCTCCAGATTGTCATTGGCCGTCTCCAGTTCACCTTTCAGATTCTCGATGCGCTCCATGAGTGTTTGTATGGAGCGCTCCTGTTCGCTAACTACGCCGCTCAGGGACTTCACCTGTGCCTGGCAAATGCGCAAACTTTCCGCCTCTTTGCGACGTGATTGCAGCTCCAGTTCCAGTTCCTCGGCCTTGGCCGTTGCCTGTTTGCGTTCGTAATTGGATTTGTCCAGTTTATCCTTGCACTGACGCTGCATTTGCCGCATCTGCCATTCGCAGTCCGACATCAAGGTCTCCTCGCGTTCTGTTAATCAGAACAAGAAATTTAAAAGATAACGACTAGAATATATACCCTGTACACAAATGACACTTTAATGTGTCATATTTGAGAGTGAGGAAGAATATGCATCAAAACCATACAATTAAAGCAAATAAGCCTCATTTAAGGAATTGCAAATCGCATAGATAGACAAGAAAAAAAATAAATAAGTAATAAAGAGGAAAGACAAAGAAAAAGGAAAGTAAGCGGGTGAGATTTGGTTAAAAATTAATGTGAGGACAGTGAGCACATTATAAAGTGAGGGAACAAGGGAGAATGTATAGAAGGGAGAGTAAGATAGGCAAAGATAGGGACTAAATGCCTGTAATTAGTTATAAGGAGAAAGATAGAGAGAAAGAGAGAAAGAGAATGAATAGATTTGACTTTAAAATCGGTTTACCTAACTTGAGGATATGAGAACCGCATAAGAAGGTAATAGTTAAAAATATGAAAAACTCTTTAACTGTGTATCAAAGAGGGAAGGAGGTAAAGATGTATTGCAATGGACAATACTCAATAATGGCCTTCACTCCAAGCCTGGATGCCTTTGTCTATTTAAAACCTTCTCAAAACTTTAATATACCCTTTATAGTCGCCTATAATTGGTATAGGGTATCTAAGAGCAATATTTGGTTTTCGCAAGCATGTTTTACATTGTGTGTCGCACCTCTGTTGTGTGTTCGGAGCATCTCAAACTCCTTTTGCCACTTATCCTCGCAGATTTTGCGCTCCGCCTCGGAATTCTCGAGTGCATTTCTCAGTATGCGTATTTGTTCCTCCAGCTCTTCACGTATTTTATCCACCTCATTGCGCCACTGCTCCACCTCGACCTGGGCGCCCGCCAGTTGCGTTTGGAGGCTGCTTGCCAGGGTCTGTGTCTGTTTGTACTTTTCGGTTAGTTCGTTGTACTGGGCCTCAAGACCGTCTGGAATAGTTTCGGTTTTGTTTGAAATCAAATTATTGATAAGCCACAAACTCACCATATTTGCGTCGGAATTCGTCCTCATCGTCGCTGTATTTGTGCCGCAGATGTATCTTTTCATCCTCGAGCAGTTTCAGCTTTTTGCGCACATATTCGTCATCCTTTTGCGCCGCCGTTAGTTCGCCTTGTAGTCCTGTCCAAAGATGGGGTTAGCTATTTAACATACAAGTTTTGTGCTGAACTTACTGTCCACATTCCATTGCTTTAGCGATAGCTCCTGCTCCAGATTTTGTATCTTTAACTGCATAGCGCCCACTTTGGCCTCCAGATTTTGAACATTTTTGTGTGCATCGTCCAGCTGTGTGCTGAAACGCGCCTTCTGCAACTTGAGCTCTCTTCTGCAATTTTTTTAAAGCAAAATTTAGTTCAGTGTTAATAATTTTTCTAGTCTTAAAAGCCAGACAAAATTTGAGCTATATACGCATTATATATTTAGTCAACAAATCTCTAGAAAATCCGCTTGAAAACAAAAAATGACTCAGCTACGTGAGCAGCGCACGCACTTGTGTCTTATGTTAGAATTTTAACTAAGCCACAACATAAATAAATAAATAGACATAGAATTATATACCTATATACCACACATTCACACATATATATGTATATATACTATATATAATATTTTTGTATATGTTAAGCACTTGACGCACTTGAATCGAAAGACTCGTAAACTGAAAATGAGGTGCAAGAAACATTGGGAATGTCTTCCCCCAGGTTACACATAATTTGCCTGCGACGTAGGCAACGTAGACATGCGCATTTATATAATATTTGTTATATTTCTTTTGATACTCTTTCAGGGGCTATTCTGATCAATTTAGAACCAACAACAATGCTTAAGCTGGTTCAACATAATTCGGAAAACTGTTTTCCCCGTCTGTTTACCCAGGTTTTACAATTTTCGTGTATTCGCTTCATGGTTAATTCGAGATCCGAGCTTTAACATCTAGTCAAGGCGTTCAGTCTCTATAAAGGTGAATTGTCCAAAACATTTTTGCTTCTTAAGCAAACTGGCATTCATCGAAGCTCGCAATTTCAAAAAGTTATCTTAAAGCTGTCATATAAACAATCAATATAAATAAAAGTCCTTCTAGATTATTTGTGTGTATTCTTTGTCTTGAAAGGGTATTGAATCTGCGGTCAGGCCGCATATAATTTCCTTGTTTTGTTTTCTTTTTGCATTAAACGCAAAATAAAATACGTTTTAATTGAATTTAACTTATTTAAATGTGTTGTCTTGTCGTGCTGCGATGTGCAAATGCGCAAAGCTATTTTTAAAAGATACAACGTATCTGTATCTGTGTCCATATAGCTGTGCAGTTTGGCAAGTGTTAAGATACTCGTCTCGAGACAATGAGCGGCGAATTTATCAAATTGTGACACGCGCTGCGTTGAGAGCGAGTGCAAATGCACACACACCACGACAAGATACAAGATACAAGAAACAAAGATACAACACAGCAGACAAAATGTATCTCGCAAGTTATTTCAATTATTTTGACTTAAGTTTGCCGAAGAATGTTGTTGCTGCTGCTGCTTTTACTTTTGTTTATGCCCAAGTTGTTCTTGAAATTACTTAACCTAAACACATCAGCTCATAACTTAGATGCGAGCTAAAGAAATTACGCATACGCCCCATTGGGCTGTGCTGGGAGTAAACATTCGGCCAATGCTAAGTAATTGATGGGCCAAAAAGATTGTTTACTCGGCCACTTTCATGGGCCAGCTGCTAAATCAAGTGCACCCACCCCCCTGACACGTCGCCCTTAATACGTTGGATATTACACGAGCATTTGAAATTTAGAAAATTTTGCACTGCGCGTCCGGTGAAAAAAGAGAGAGCAACAAAAATCGAATGAAAAGAAACTAAAATAAACCGGAAAAACTAGAGCAGGCTGCTCGCGAGTTCTATGCACATTTGACGTAGACGGCTGCGAATATGAAAAGAAAATTATTGAAAACTGGCGTGGGAAATGCGAACAGGCGAACATGTTGCCAAAGAAATGACGATGGGAAATTATTTTAAGATGATTTACGAGGAACGGCTCTCAAGACCCAAATGGGGAAGGGCACAAAAACATGCCATTAAACGCCGTTCAATTGCTTTATTTTGTTTAATAATTATTAATTTTATAGCAATACGTAAGTATATAAATAATTAGCGTTCTGCCAAACGTATGTGTCGGAATATAGTTGGTCAAGCCACTTGTCGACCGGCTGTCACAATCCGTCATAAATTTTGAAGGCCAAACAATGGGCAAGTGGTATTTGTTATGTGTGATAAATTGTTTCAAAATTACGTATACGTACTTGGCAAAAAACAAATATTTGCTCATAAATTGAGATTAATTATGTATAAACATAAAAATGTATTAAACATATACTATATTAAGATATATGTGTTTTGTATATGTGTATAGTTATAGGATCTGTTATCACAGTCCTAGGCTATATTTTTACTTTTAAAAAACAAGAATAGATCGAAAAAGTAGGTAATAATTTATGTGATTTTTTTTAAGTTGTGGAAATGCATAAGCATATAAATTCCTTTTTACGTTATATGAATATGTAAATTGGAAATAAATATTTTATTATTATAATTATTATTATTCATCATTTTCTCTTCTAAAAGGCGATTCTCCGAATAAATGTATAAAACATTCTTTGAACGTATAAAAATAATTGGCAAATGCAAAAAAAATAAATGTTACTTATAATAAAAAATCTATATGCATATTTGCTGCCACAAAAAAAGAAACAAGACAGCGCCATAAAAAAATGTTTTCTTTTTTATATAAAAATAGGCGCCTTGACTGGAAAACTGCCACAAAATACACACATACACACAAACGCATATACACACATATACATTCATTATTGAGCGAAACAAGAGATCAAGATGAATGGCAACAAGAAAATTTGCCACGCAAATGGCTTGGAAAATGGAAAATGCTGAGCAACTGATTAATTAACGCGTCACATTTGATTTGGCACAAAGAAAACTTCAGCTGCAGCAGAAGCACATGAAATTAAAAACAATAACAGTAGTTAGTGGCACAAATATTGCGCATACGCCGCGCTGCACAAACAATAAACAAAAGGCGAAAGCTGGCTGTTGAATCACAGACACACAAAAAGGCGCATTAGATCATCGCTTGTTATTTGCTTGATTTGCTGTTATTGTTGTTGTTGTTGTTGTTGCTGTTGCTGTGGTTTTTCATGGCATTAGCTATAGTTGGCGTGTAAGACATGGCGTATACGTTACTTGAGCTCGAGTGTTTCGCGTCCGCTCTGCGGCAACTCCTGATTATTGAGCACACTGCCATCCTCGACGATCTCAACGCTGGGCGGCATATTGCGTCCTATGCAGCTATCGTCCAGACTGCGCTGCTTGGGACTGTTGCTGCGACTGCGTGCAGCAGCCGAACCAGATCCGCCGCCCTCGATATGTATGGGTATGAAATGCACATTGCCGAGGCTATTGCCACCGGCGCCATTGGCAATATTGATATTCAGATGTCCATCATGGCTGCCAGCGCCGTTGCCGCTGCCGCTGCTGCTGCTGCTGCAGCTGCTGTTGCCGCCGCTGCTGCCACTGCTGCCATTTGTGGACGTTGTGGCGGTCGTTGACTCGACAACCACGTCGGGCAGGCTAATGCTCTCGATGCACACCAAACGCTCATCGAAATGCTGCTCATCATCGAGTTCGTCGCACTGCAGCAGCAGCTCCTCGCAGTCGCAGTCGGTTGACGTTGAGTTGCCGTCGCGCACGAAGGGCGTGCGCAGCGGCAACGTTGATGCGCTGCGCGACGGCAGCGGCGGCTGCTGTCGCTCACCCTGCTGGCGCTCACCCTGCTGCTGTGGCAAACCCATGCTCATGCTCATGCCCATGCCTATGCCCGAGTCTGCATAGCTGCTGCTTAAATTGGAATCGCTTTTTAGCGCGCTGCGTTCGCTGCTGGCCGATTTCCTTGAGCCGTTGGGCGTGGCACGCCCCTGCTCATCGATGCAATCCAAGTCAAGCGCCTCATCGAGCTCATCATCCTCGGGCTCGGGCTCTGCTTGCGGATCGTCCTCCTCCTCTTCGGCCTCTTCCTGCACATTCTCCAGCTTGACATTGGTCAAGCGCGTCCAGGGCCGGGGCACGCCATTTGCCTGCTGATAAATGGTTGTGGGTATGTCGAAGACCTCATCCTCTAGCGTCTCCTCATGTGCCTCGTTCAGCTCCTCAATGTTGAGGCTGTGGCATGGTGGGCTCTCAAAATCGTAAAAGACTTCCGCTGCGGACTGTGGACTTTGGCTGGGACTCTGCTCAAAGCTGCAGTCCTCGACTGTTATTGTGGGCAGCTCCTGCTGCGGCTGCTGCTTATGTTGATGCTGACGCGGTGGCGCCACCGGCACGCCTTGTGGCTCGCTCACGAACGACTCACGAAATTCACGCGGCGTGCTGGCGCGTGAGCTATGCGCCGATTGCGTGCATTCGTTGGGCTTGGCGCTTGTTTGGCCCATTATGTCACTTGTGTTGTTGTTGTTGTTGTTATTGCTGTTGTTACTGCTGTTGTTGTTGTTGTTGTTGCTGCTGCTGCTGCTGCGTTGCAGTGTTGCAGCGCCTTGCTGATCTTCCGCGACAGTGCACAGCTCGACGTTTGCCGCTTGAATAAAATTCGCACTCGCTGCTCTATGCGCATCTTGTCGCTCGTCTCTCGCCAGCTGGTGGCTCTCTTTTGGCTGCTGCTGCTGCTCCTGTCCAGCTGAATTACTGCTGCTGCTGTTGCTGTTGCTCCGCTCTCGTTCGTGTTCGCGCTCACGCTCTTTGCCCGCGCTCTGCCGCTTCGGCGTGCTATTATTAGACACAGTCATTTGATAACTATTTGTGGATGCGGTCGCGGGGTCGGAGTTCGTTTCAAGGTGTGCGTCTGCCGCTGCTGCTGCCAGCGCCTGCCCAATGGCGATTACGTCGACGTCGTTAGCTGTTTTGGATTTGAACTGTTGTTGTTGTTGTTGCTGCTGCTGCTGCTGCTGTTGCTGTCGCTGCTGGCGCTGATGATTACGTCCACGCGCCATGAAAATATCAGTGAGAAACTCGCGACTCTTTTGCAACGTTTTGCGCTTCTTGTGCACAGACTCTGCTTCGGCACTGTCAACTGCACAGTCCCTGTTGCTACTTAAATGCAACGTTGCCAGGCTGCCTAGCGATAGGCGCGATTGTCGTTTCTGTTCGTTCTTCGATTGCTTCGATTGGCTACGATATTTAACCGTATCCTCAGCATTAATTACCGTGCCAGCAGCAATTGGTGTGCCATCGATAATTGGCCCGTTATTGTCGCGAATCGTTTGGCTAATGCTACTGCCAATTGGCTGACCGTCGACGTTGTCTGCCTTTGCGCTCGCGCTGGCCGACTCGTTTGGACTGGCCGCCGTGGCATGCCCAGCAGCAACATTTCGATCAACAACAACTGTCGTTGTCCTCGCCGTTGTCGCCCCATCGCCTGCGCCCATGTTATTTATATTCAAATTGTCGGAGCGCCAAGAGATCGCTGAATGGCCATTAGCTGCTGTATTTGCTTTAGATGCTGCTGTCGGCGCAGCTGTTTTGGCTAAATTTACACATGTCCGCTCTTCGTCGGGCTCCTCGACGTCGCTGCCAAAGTCCTCCAACTCTTCGATCACAGCGCGTCGTGCTGGCGGCCGCACACACATTGCGCGCAATTGCTCGCTTTCTCTTTGGCGCTCAGTGGCTCTCTCTGCAGCGCTGAATAGGCAACGGTTCTCAGCGCCATTGCTGCTCTCTTGCTGAGGGCTCCTGGCAGCAGCACTCGCTGTTGTTGCTGCTGTTGTTGTTATTTTCGTTGCCGCAGCCTCCTCTTCGTCGCTTACATCGTAGTTTTTGTTTTTGTGCGCTTTTCTCTGACGCGTGCGTCGCAGCAAATTAAACATTTTTGTCAATTTGTTTCGTTGTCGCGCTGCTTAGACACAAACACACACACATGTAGATAAATATATGTGTAGTTTTAATTTTTCTTATAATTCATTTAAATGCATGTCCATCGCTTTGTTGTCTTTCTTGCAATTCTTGCTGTTCGTTGTTTCGTTTATAAACAAATCGTTTTTATCGCTTATTTCAGTGTCGCAACCTGTTGATTTAAACAATAATTATTTATGTGAATTTGCATCTACACATACATATGACACCCTCAGCTGGCTAAAGAGTCACAGCAAATTAGCATTAATCAATTGCTTAGATTACTTACATACACTGTGCAACGCGTCCGTCGCTTTGCACTGGCTGACAGCTGAACTGGAACTGGAACTGCGATTCCACTTGCGATTGCTCCAAGCGATGACAAACACTGGACAAATATGAGCAACAGCACTCGCGCATACACTTGACAAAAAGACACATGGCATAATTAATTTTAATTGCGATTGTTTTGTTCAGATACATAGCTGTGTGAGTGTGGCTTCGGCTTGGATTTAGCGCTTCTAAGCGGCATATGTGTGTGTGTGTGTATTAGTGTGCTTATGAATATTAATTGATGCGTTGAGAGCTAAAGGCTAATTGTTCGGTTTGATCATTATGTGTCATCAGAAGCGACAATAGCATGTGCTTTGCTCACAGCCCATGACAAACAACATTCCATATCTGTGCCCTATTGAAAACTGAAAACAGATTACATGGTGCAAAATTGGGAGCATGTTGGGTCTAAGCGGAATTTATCAAATAATGCATTGAATATAAATATAAGTGTATATATCTGCCTGCTTTCATGTGAGTAGCCTTTATTTAATTTTTGACTTAGTTGAAATATTTTTAAATATTACGATCTCTGTCAGCGCAGCTTGTTTCCGGTCTGTCAGCCTTTCCAGCTGTATATTTGTCATTATCTGAACTTAATTGCTTTTTGTTCACTCGTTCTCTTTCTATCTTCTATATCTGTTTAGTTTTTCTCAATTATGATTGCTTTCTTACTTGCTAAGTCTCCGAGACACACCCCTACTACCACTTTCTCTATTCCTCTCTCTCTCTTTCCCCCTATCTCTCTCCCCTCTCTCACCCCTCTCTCTCTCTCACTCACTGTCTACCGCTTACTCTCTCTCGCTCTTTTACACTCTCCTCTGTTTCCCTTTCGGGTTGTAAATTGAATTATAATATTTCTTTATTGCATATACCCACAATATTATCAATCTACTTAAAAATTTCTGAAGGAAAACTCCAGAATTTCTTTCCCTTGTATCATTATATTATTTTTTAAAATTTTAAGTTTTATATTTCTGGCAATTTTTCGCAGTGTCGCCGCCTGCACTGAGTCAGCGGGCATTTCAATTCTCCGCCAAAGTTCAAATTGCAGCAACGTGACAAAAATAAACCTAATCACAGCATCGTCTATAACATCATAATCCCAGAAAAAAAAAAGAAGAGAGAACTATAGTGTGGCAACAAGCAAGTGCGGTTAACTCCAAACCTATGTTGCCCCATGCTATTGCTGCCGTGCCGCATGAAATCGTTTCAAGTTCAGGGCGCTCACGTCTCTGCACATAAACAGACCAATTATAGGCAGTAATAAAAAAATAAAATGGCAAGTGCCTCAAAAAGCAGAAGAGCAACAGAAGAGATCGCTAAAATTAGAGGCAGTAATGCCCATGTACATGCGGACAATGTGTAGGGCCCCATCGCTCAGCGGGAAAACACATTGACGTCACCATAAATGATGCGAAAAGGCAGCGTGTGTTTTATAAGTAGACACAACGGGCACACAAACGGACTGTTCGGCGCGTTGCATTTGATTGTGCCACTAATTGATGGGGCACAGCGAAATGCGGTGCCTGCGATTTTCGCGAACTTTGCGGCGCAATTGGCGCGCATTTTGCTTCCATTGAAATCTATTTATTTTCAAAATAGATAAAAGCTAAAAATACATAAACTGCACGAAAATTTGCGCAAAATTTGGAAAACGTCAATCGTGCAGCGGTTGGCTGAGGGGGGGGGCAGAGGCAGTCTTGAGGTTGGGTTTTGGCAGCGAAACTTAAAGATAAGCAAAGCCGACAAACGGAAATGATGCAGCAACAAATGAAAGCAATATGTTCAGCTGAATTAAAGCAAATTGGACTGTAAGATCGGAAGATATATCTAAACAAAATAAAAACATTTATGTATAAGAAAAAGCCTTCTTTCTTGACTAGCTGACTGATTGATTGACTGACTGATTGACTGACTGCTTGTTGTTAATCACACAGTCCAACATCGCTCAGCCCGTAGGACAAAGGAAGCTGCATCTTTCAATGCACTATAAAAAAATGGTTTTGGAAAGTTACACTAGCAATTGCGGATAATGTTTGTAAGAAATCTTTTTGGTTGTCCTTCAATCGGCTTTAAACTAATTTCTTGCAAAGAGCTTTGTGTATATTCAGTAAAGGTGGCAAATGCGGGACAAAGGCTTAATGGGCAAAAAGTCTAGTCTAATTTTTAACAAGTAAGAGGTTCTAGTCGGGAGCTCCCGACTATGGGATACCCTGAACCCTCTTATTCCATCACCAAATGTGCTTATAGATAGAGAGTAGCGGGGAGTTGGCGATAGGTATAAAATGAAAGATAATCGATATATACATACTATTCTAGAAGCTACATGTCAAGTTTGGTAACTCTAGCTCTGATTATTTACCAAAACTGCTTAAAAAACGGGATTTCGATATACATTTTTATCGATTACTTGGAAACGGGGCAAGTTATCGTTTATCGGAAACAAACTCGATCTGCGCGGGCACTAGGAGCACCTACATCTTAAGATTCAAGTCTCTAGCTCTTATAGGTTCTGAGATCCTTGCGTTCATACATACGGACGGACGAACGGACGGACGGACGGACGGACGGACAGACAGACGGACATGGCTAGATCGACTCGGCTATTGATGCTGATCAAGAATATATATACTTTATGGGGTCGGAGATGCTTCCTTCTGCCTGTTACATACATTTGCATTTTGCACAAAAACATAATACCCCTTTTACACATTTTTAATGGGTTCAGGGTATAAAAAGCTTGTTTCTGAGAATGTAGGGAAATCTAAGAGAAAACTGATTCACCATGGAATTGTGAGTTTAAGATAGAACGGAAAATTTGAATTTCACTGAAATGAAAAAGTGGTGAAAAGTCGAGTAGTACACGCCAGTTGTGTAATACATATTTAATATTTAGTATGCTATTTAATTTGTATGTTTGTTTAGATGTGGCGCCACGCAAATCAACCAACCGCCCAACCTCAACTGACCCAATTTGAAAGTCGATCAAGTTTACAGCCTTCGCCAGATGGCCGCGTCATAATTTGTTGTATTTACATAGCATATCATTGCCAATTATTGCACAATTCCGAAAGAGATTTAAGCATAAACTTGAAAAGTTTTACGACAAAAGCAGCGGAACAGTCAAATTTATAAATGGACCAATAAATTTTGCACTTGGGCCAATGCCATGTCAGTCCAGTCGTAAGTATTTAAAAAATGTGCTAGCTAGCAAAAACCAAAAAAGAAGTCAATAATATTTTAAATAATATATAAAATATGCCAGGCATATTTATGGCAAGCTTTGTCGTCGTTTAACATATGTCTTCCATATATATACATATATATATAGAAAGAGATAATAATTGCGGCCTGCCACTTGATACTTGACGTCCGAAAAAAAACAATTGAAAATTGCTTTGGAGCATTTTTGTTGTTGTTGAGTTGAGCAACTTTTCGGTTACTCTGTAGCGCATCTATAATTTTCTAAATTTTCCTCCCCACTCGACTGCAGGCATGTCGTCGCACACTTTCCCTTTTGTTTGTCTACGCCCCCGCCAAACTGGCAGCGGGCCAACTGACATTGACTGATGCCAGACCTGGCAGAGCCTGGCTGGCTGGCTGGCTGGCTGGCTGGCTGGTCAGCGTTTTATTCCATGTCGGCGTGTGTGGGTTAATGTTTTGCTTTTGACTATAGTTAAGCTTTTTGCGCTTAGCATTTGTGACTTTTATAAACAATTCAGTGCGCCATTAGGTTTTACATATAGTTTGTAGCTAAATAAACCGAAGATGACCCCACGAAGGTGATCAAAATTGTTGGCTAAATTATGAATACGCATAAAACGGATTTGTAAGCTAGTGTGTGGGGTGGGCGGGAGCAGGCATAAATTTAAAAACTGTTGAAAAATATTTCAAGCTATTAAAGCGTGTGACAGCGCATAAAATATTGCGACATGCGACATTAAATTGCGCTGAGGTGTTGAGTAAATTAATTGGGTATTTGCTAGAACTAATCGGAGCACAAGCAAATGTTAATTAATTGCTACTAACTGCATAAGCTATAAACGGCAGTATTCATAAACTAGCCAACCTACAGAGAGCACTGCTTTTAGTTACGAATAATTAACATACACACTTAGCACACATTCAATAATTCTATCAGAATTTACAACACATCTTTGATAAGACACAATTTTATTGTTATATACACGAGTTATTTATTTATATTTCAGTTTTGCAACATTTGTCAATGTCTGATTGCACTTTCCGTCCGTGTTGGGGCAAGCGTCTATTAACACAGATTAATTTGTCATTGGAAACGGAAACACTTGTTAATCGCTCGCAACACGCGCGGCGCATGTGGCGTATGCGCAACAAATGAACACGGCAAAAACATTTTTACCACACAAAAAGCACACGGCGCACGGACCAAGCGGCGCAACAAACTTTTCACGACTAAAAAGCCAGCTGCTCTGATGCTAACGTGGCGACGAGAAAATTTTGTCGTGCAAGTGAAATACGTTTGGCAATAATCGCCTATCGATAGGCCCCACAAAAGAATCCAATTGGCTTGCAATATAAACTTTTATAGGGGAAAATATATAATTAAATAAATAAATATCTATATAAATAATGACATTTTCTAGTGTAAGCTAATGTTGTGTACTAAAGTGTGCAGATTGTCCGTCTAGCTACTTTAAGAACCTTCCGGTTCTACCATCCGCAACCTTCGCTACAGACTCTAGATTTGCAAGCCCTGTTCCCCAAATATTTATTTGACATGTACTTTTCTTGAGTAAATGCATTTGCAAAGATATTAAAGAAAACGTATTTGAGAAACTTTTTAAAGCTTTTCGAAACTTCCACACTTCCTCGGTAGAAGCTGTAGGTGAAATTCTAACTTCTGATTTTTTTTAATGATCTTTATGACCATTTTGGAGGTGTTTCACACTTTGCGGAAAAACCACAATACGCGAGTTTCTTTTTCGGCTTCAAAAGTAAAATGTTGATTTGAACTTTTATTTCTTAATTCAATGGACTTCAAACTCTTTTTAACATATATTTGTTAAATAGTTTAGATATTAAGCTTAAGTATAGGTATAACTTATAAGTAGATCTTGATCTCCATGGTGGGAAGTTGGTTTTAGAAATTAAACTTGGACCGGCAAGGATGGTTAATACCATCTTATAGTTATAGTAAAAGCTACCTGATAAATAAAAATTTACATTTTTAAAGTTAATTAAATTAAATAATAGACAAAAAGTTAATTTCGTTAGAAACAATCTACATTTCCTATTACAAATACATTTATTGTAACATTATCTTTCTTAGGGTATATACTGTGTGGGTATAAAAGCAGACCTTTCAGCTCGTTTCTTTTGCCAATGGGCTATGCAGATTTCCCCAATAAAAACCAAACCTGCTACACCGTAGCATACGCCGAGCAATTTCCATAACCATTTCAAGTCCTCAATATTAAGGGGCATTGGCTTGAACTCCAGGTTGTCTGCTAGACTTGTGTTCGCCAAGCGAGAATGTACGCTCGACATCATGTTTTGTCCAGCCGTGAATTCCCAGTGTTTGTAAAGGCCAAATCTGTTAGTATCGTGCACAAAGTCCATAAAGGCCTCCCTATAAACGGAGTTTTTCTTTAGGATATTACTGAGTGGAGCATCACCAAGTAAGTTTAATCGACGTGACTTGCACAACACAATTCGATTGTGCGATTTTTGATAACGGTCCAAAACTTCCCAGAAATTGGTATGCATGTGGTATGCATAGCTGGAGTTTAATGTCAATATTTTATTTACATATTGTTTAGTTGACACATATTCAGTATTCGTCAATAGCTGTTCGAAATCTATTTTGCCGATTTCTCTTATTAGGGCAGCTTTAAAGCTCCTATCTAACAGAACACTTAACCCACTACTCCGCAATTCCTCGAAGTTTTGTATCTGTTTAAGCTGAGGATGCTTTGTCAGCAGCGTGCTTAGATTGGCATTGAAATAACTGCTGAGAACTAAACTGAAAATACTTATAAACATTATAATCTGTTGCAGTGAAAAACTGGTTCTATATCGCCTGAAGGGCATCGGGAGTCCCAAAACGCCCGCCAAAGCGCGTAGATTTAACACTAGGGTGGAGTATGTTAATAGGGGTCGGCGCCGAAATATATGATTTGTTGCGCATACAAACAAAGTTTCAATTATGGCAAACATAAAATATGAGCTCAAGACGATTGTGGAGTAAGTCCTCAAGCCTGTGTACACATCACCTATTCTCATTTCCTTTCCACAAGGAACTATAACAAAAATATTTGAAAGACTTATAACATTTGCATATTCTATATTGGCTGTAGGAGGCCACGATGTCTGCACGAAGGGTCGGATGGGCAAGTCAATGAGACCCTCTTTTGTTATATCAAAGACATCGCTAATGTCCATATTTCCGATATCGCTTGAAGGCTGCAGCCAACGCAAGCTAATATTGTTTTTCTGCGCAAACTCCATAATAAATCGATCTGAGGATCCACAAAGCTTTTGCTCTCCAGTGCGTGGATTAGTTTTCAACATGCTGCGAGGTGGGAATAGGTCGGGCAATATAACAGCTGTCTTTCCATGAAAATTCAGCCAGACCTTGGGAAATATAGGACCGTCCATTATATCCACAATACTTTCGAAAATCGGACTGGGAAATGGCTGTAGACGAAATGTAGCAATCGGTCCTTCGAAATCGTACGAAGTTGAGTGCAGCACAATTAGATTAAGTAAGTTGTATTCATTCGCTTGCTCACTGACGATGCGTAGAAACTCCTCAAGATTGGATGGTATAATTTGCGACAAGATTACGATTCGAGCCTCTCTCATTCGATCAAGATTCTGGGCCACTGTCGTCAGCAACTGGGAGTCGGCGAGCTCAGACATGCAAACCAGAGCGAGAGCCTCGCTATTGAAAAGGTTTTTTACATTGAAGACGGTCCTTTCATCTAAGCGTAGAGTAGCTAGGCCAACTGGACTGATCTCTTCCATGAGGCAGTTGAGGTCCTGTCGACGTTTCATGAACAACAGCGTCTCCACGGGCCTCTCGCTCTGAACTTTTGCCATGATACTGTTGATAGAGTCAATTTTTGAAGTTCTCAATGCCGGATCCGTGAGCACTAGGCTAGTTAAGAGCAACAGAAGAAGCAGATTATTCATATACAACTTAAAGGACAACATTATGAGCCCAGTCTAAATGTGTAACTGAGCACGGGCTTCACATTTTGCACTTAAATTAAAAAGGCAGCACAGCAATTAATTAAAACATTACTCTAATCGAGTTCTCGGCATAATTGACAGTGGATCTTAGATTTGCAAAGGTGACATGCTTTCGTTTGATAAAGTGAATTAAATGCTCGATTCGCACACATACATCAAGATTCCGTTCCGGTTGAATAATTGTTAATATAGTTTTTAATTTCTCAAAATTCTATTAAAATTAAATACGAATCCTATGTATCAACACGATTTGTAATATTTGTAAAACGTTCTAAAATCCCAAAATTTGTGTACAAAATTAAAAATATTTTAAAAGAAGACAGCGCTGCAAAAGAATTGCTACTTCGTGGTCAGACCGACATGATTAAAGTACATTTAAATTTTCTTTGCCAGCATTTATTAAGCACATTTAACTTGTCTTCTGTCTATAAACAATCTCCGAGCAATTGCTAATGGCAAATTAGAAAAAGCTAAGTTATTTCAAAAACAAATAATCAATCCGCACAGCTGGCGCGGCAGCCAACCCGAGAAAACTTGGAAATAATCAGATCTATAAACAACTTGTATTTTTATGACCATTTTCCGAACGAACTAAATGTTTCGGTAAAAAAAAACGAATGTATTCCCGAAAACAATGTATTAATACAATATACAATGCTGGATTTGGCGACCTTTCCATAGTATAAATACATATATGTTTGGCTGGCTCGAAGTCCAGTGTTTTTTTTTTTTTTTCAAGACAAAAAAGAAACATAATTGCAACTAAACTACAAAACGGACACCGAACTGCCAAAGAGTTTCAACGTCCACGTTAAAGAGTGCAGACGAGTAAAATAATATATGTTTTAAATAATTTAAGTAATTATTTATTTAAATTTATTTTGATGTGATTTGTTTTTGTGTTAGTGCCCTGAAGACGGTTGCAGAAGTGCAGCAAAGCCCCCAATACCAAAAACATGCAACATTAGGCTTTGACTAACTGACTGATTGACCGACTGAATGATAGATGTACAACGCTTATCCGTGATGCAGTGCACTTTTAGATGGGTGGTTTATGAATTCTAGGACTAATTTTCAATGATATTTGCTCAATTTCATTTAAAAGGTTTTCCACACTTGGCGTAAATGGGCTGGTAAGTCTTTGGTAGGTAAAAATTTATATTCATTTGTCATGTAAGTTTCTTGCGTAAGTTCATTTGCCAAGATATTTAAGCAACCGCATTTGAGAACTTTTTCACGCTTTTTAGAAAGCCGCAGCTGTGGAAAATTGGCAGAAAACCATTGAGTATAACTTATTGTTTACCCACCGATCGATTTCTAACTCATTTTCAATGGTCTTTATGAAAATCCATTTGAGAGGTGTTTACCAATTTGCACAAAAACCACAATACGAGAGTTTCTTTCTTTCGGCTTCAAAAGTAAAATGTTGATTTGAACTTTTATTTCTTAATTCAATCGACTTCAAACTCTTTTTAAAATATCTTTGTTAAATAGTTTAGATATTAAGCTTAAGTATAATTATAACTTATAAGTAGATCTTGATCTCCATGGTGGGAAGTGGGTTTTAGAAATAAAACTTGTAAACTAAATTTTAAAAAATTTATTAAATTAAATAATAGACGAAAAGTTAATCTCATTATAAGCAATCTACACTTCCTATTACAAATACATTTATTGCAACATTATCTTTCTTAGGGTATATACTGTGTTGGTATAAAAGCAGACCTTTCAGCTCGTTTCTTTTGCCAATGGGCTATGCAGATTTCCCCAATAAAAACCAAACCTGCTACACCGTAGCATACGCCAAGCAATTTCCATAACCATTTCAAGTCCTCAATATTAAGGGGCATTGGCTTGAACTCCAGGTTGTCTGCTAGACTTGTGTTCGCCAAGCGAGAATGTACGCTCGACATCATGTTTTGACCAGCCGTAAATTCCCAGTGTTTGTAAAGGCCAAATCTGTTGGTATCGTGCACAAAGTCCAAAAAGGCCTCTCTATAAACGGAGTTTTTCTTAAGGATATTAAATAGTGCAGCCTTGCCAAGTATGTTTAATCCACGTGACTTGCACAACACAATTCGATTGTGCGATTTTTGATAACGGTCCAAAACTTCCCAGAAATTGGTATGCATGTGGTATGCATAGCTGGAGTTTAATGTCAATATTTTATTTTCATATTGTTTAGTTGGCACATATTCCGTATTCGTCAATAGCTGTTCGTAATCCGTGTTCCTGATTTCTTTTTTTAGGGCAGCTTTAAAGCTCCTATCCAACAGAACACTTAACCCACTACTCCGCAATTCCTCGAAGTTTTGTATCTGTTTAAGCTGAGGATGCTTTGTCAGCAGCGTGCTTAGATTGGCATTGAAATAACTGCTGAGAACTAAACTGAAAATACTTATAAACATTATAATCTGTTGCAATGAAAAACTGGTTCTATATCGCCTGAAGGGCATCGGGAGTCCCAAAACGCCAGCCAAAGCGCGTAGATTTAACACTAGGGTGGAGTATGTAAATAGGGGTCGCCGACGAAATATATAATTAGTTGCGCAAACAAACAAAGTTTCAATTATGGCAAGCATAAAATATGAGCTCAAGACGATTGTGGAGTAGGTTTTTAAACCTGTGTACACATCACCTATTCTCATTTCCTTTCCACAAGGAACTATAACAAAAATATTTGAAAGACTTATAACATTTGCATATTCTATATTGTCTGGTAGAGGCCACGATCTCTGCACAAAGGGTCGGATGGGCAGGTCAATGAGACCCTTTATTGTTTTATTATAAACATCGCCAATGTCCATATTCCCGATGTCACTTAAAGGCTGCAGCCAACGCAAGTTAATATTGTTTTTCTGCGCAAACTCCATAATAAATCGATCTGAGGATCCACAAAGCTTTTGCTCTCCAGTGCGTGGATTAGTTATCAACATGCTGCGAGGTGGGAATAGGTCGGGCAATATAACAGCTGTCTTTCCATGAAAATTCAGCCAGACTTTGGGAAATATAGGACCGTCCATTATATCCACAATACTTTCGAAAATCGGACTGGGAAATGGCTGTAGACGAAATGTAGCAATCGGTCCTTCGAAATGGTACGAAGTTGAGTGCAGCACAATTAGATTAAGTAAGTTGTATTCATTCGCTTGCTCACTGACGATGCGTAGAAACTCCTCAAGATTGGATGGTATAATTTGCGACAAGATTACGATTCGAGCCTCTCTCATTCGATCAAGATTCTGGGCCACTGTCGTCAGCAACTGGGAGTCGGCGAGCTCAGACATGCAAACCAGAGCGAGAGCCTCGCTATTGAAAAGGTTTTTTACATTGAAGACGGTCCTTTCATCTAAGCGTAGAGTAGCTAGGCCAACTGGACTGATCTCTTCCATGAGGCAGTTGAGGTCCTGTCGACGTTTCATGAACAACAGCGTCTCCACGGGCCTCTCGCTCTGAACTTTTGCCATGATATTGTTGATAAAGTCCATTTTTGAAGTTCTCAATGCTGGATCTGTGAGCACTTGGCTAGTTAAGAGCAACAGAAGAAGCAGATTATTCATATACAACTTAAAGGACAACATTATGAGGCCAGTCTAAATGTGTAACTGAGCACGGGCTTTCACATTTTGCACTTAAATTAAAAAGGCAGCACAGCAATTAATTAAAACATTACTCTAATCGAGTTCTCGGCATAATTGACAGTGGATCTTAGATTTGCAAAGGTGACATGCTTTCTTTTGATAAAGTGAATTAAACGCTCGATTCGCACACATACATCAAGATTCCGTTCCGGTTGCATAATTGTTAATATTGTAGTAATAATTAGCATGTAAGATTCTACTGTGATATAGCATTAAGTGTCCCACTGTAAATATAACTGTAATCACATCGAAGGCTTCGCTCAGAGAGCGAAACATTCGATGCTCTTACTCTCGCTCTGACACGAGCATAAGAAAAACGAGAACGATGGTGAAATAAAAATGATCTGCGACGGCATTCCAAAAAGTGACGCGCACAAGAACGGTTGCATTTTATTTGCGTCAGGCCATTCCTACAAATTCAGAAGTGGTCACGGAATTAAACCTACAAAATTATTCAAATATTATCAATTCAAACTTGTTAATATTAGTTATTAAATAACTAGATTATGGAGTCGCGTGTGAACATTGGCAATCTAAGCCTATCCGACCTAAAAATGTGGTGCGAAAAACTGGGTTTGCCAACTAGAGGCACCAAAGCTGCTTTATTAGCTCAACTGAATGCTGCATTACCGTCAGCAAGTGCTCCAAACCTCCATTTGGACATGCTAGACTCCAACGAAGAGCTGATCGATTTAACACCAAGCACCAGCAACAACAACAACGGTTCTTGCGGCGCTCAGACAGCCAACAACAACAACAGCTCTGTGACGAAGAGGCGGCCAGCCATAACGGCTTTTCCATTTCGGCAGAAATTGGCGGCATAGCACATGAGGAAAACGATGACGTACCGGTCTGCGATCTTGGTGGCAACGCTCAACACAACATTGAAGTTGCCAATGCTGATCCAAACGCTGATGCTGGCAACGCTCAACACAACATTGAAGTTGCCAATGCTGATCCAAACGTTGATGCTGGCAACGCTCCACATAACATCGAAGTTGCCAATGCTGAGCCAAACATTGATAGTGGCAGCACTGTGAATGAAAATGTAAACAATGCACCTAACAGCAGTGTTTTCCAACAAAATTACGAAGACATGGAGCGTATGGTGTGGAATTTACGGTGCGAAAACATAGACCTGCGTAACCACAAGTCTGAACTAAACCTTAATGCTGTAAAAGAGTTCGTACCAGAATATAATGGTGAAAACAACATCAATGAATGGTTGGTGTTAGTAAAAAATATTCGAGATGTGTTCAAAGTGTCTGATGACGTCATGCGTACACTATTATGTGCTCGCCTCAAGGGCAAAGCAAACATTTGGCTGCTGTCTCGTCCAACACTTCTCTCAGGTAACATCGATAATATTTTAATGCAGTTAAGGATCATCTTTGGCACCAAAGAGAACGTCCTTGAAATTCGCCGCAGGTTTGAAAGCCGAAAGTGGAAACCTGATGAAAAATTTGCAGTGTATTATTTTGATAAAATGACCCTGGCAAACGAGTTGAAAATGGGAAACGACGAAATGGTACAATACTTGATTGATGGAATATCCGGTATGCAGCTAAAAAATCAGGCTAAATTACAACGCTTTGCTGCGCCGTCCGAAGTTCTGGATGCTTTCCAAGACGTTGATCAGCCGAGGGCTCATCTTGGCAAGCCCCAAATAAAAAACATGCTGACGTCAACGCGTGGAACCCCGGAACAGAAGGTCAACAAGTGCTTCAATTGCCACAGCTTTGGACATCTGGCCGCAGACTGTCGCAAGCCAAAACGAGCTGAAGGAGCATGCTTTGCTTGTGGCAAACTTGGACATCTGGCTAAAGAGTGCTCCCTTTACAAGAAAAACAAGGCGACCGACGATTATGTAAGATATTTGGATGTAAGTTTTCTTGATAAAAATAATTTAAATGTTACATCCTCCATAGAGTGCCTAATAGATTCTGGTAGCCCAATCACCTTTTTAAGAGAATCAACTGTTCCAAAAGGAGTTAAAACAAATAATGAAAATCTAAATTTATGTTATTATGGAATAAATGGAAGTAAATTAAATATAGTTGGAAAAATATGTTGTGTAATCAAAACTTTAAATAAAAATGTGAAAATTGAATCTCTTGTTGTGAACGATGAATCTACAAGGCACCCAATGGTTTTAGGTAGAGATTTCCTATTTCTTAGTAATTTTAAAATTGTTGAAGTCGAAGAAGTTATGAGCAAAAACGTTGAGCCAACGGTGATGCACAAAGAAAAGTACAATAAAAATACAAAAAATGAAAATGTGAATAATAAAAAAGTAGAGCACAAAGTAGTGGAAAAAGAAGAGAACAAAGTAGTGGAAAAAGTAGAGAGCAAAGTAGTGGAAAAAGAAGAGATCAAAGAAGTGGAAAAAGTAGAGAATAAAGTAAGGGAAAAAGCAGAATGCAATACAGTAAACATAAAAAAGAACGAAATGGATAATAAAGAACAAGGTTACAACGAGCAAAGAGGAGAAAGATACGAGACAGAAAATTTTGAAAAACAAATGTTGGCAATAAACGTAATAGGCGCAGACAAAGAAAAGTACAAAGTAGGAAAGGAAATCTGTCAAAATAGTTTGGAAAGGTTTGAAAAGATATTCGAAAAATATTATGTAGAACCAGACAGACCTGCGGAGCCTAAAATAAAGAACTCAATGAAAATTACTATTGAAAACGAAAAACCGTTTCGCTGTTCCCCAAGAAGGTTATCATATGCAGAAAAGATAGAAGTACAGAAAATACTAGACGAAAACTTAGCTCGAGGATACATACAACCAAGTGAGTCAGAGTATGTGTCACCAATTGTCCTTGTAAAAAAGAAAACAGGAGAGCTCAGAATGTGTGTAGACTATCGTCAGCTTAACAAAGTAACAGTGAAAGATAACTATCCAATTCCACTGATAGATGATCTACTAGAAAGACTAGCGAATAAAAAACTGTTTTCAAAATTAGACTTAAAAAATGGGTTTCACCATGTTTTTATGGATAAAGAATCGGTAAAGTACACATCATTCACTACTCCGCTAGGACAATTTGAATACCTTAGAATGCCATTTGGATTAACGAATGCACCGTCAACGTTTCAAAGATATATTAACAAAATATTTGCAGAAATGGTGAGGACAGGAAAAGTGGTGATCTACCTCGATGACATTATGATTGCTACAAAAGATTTAAATGAGCATTTAGAAATTCTCAGAGAGGTTTTTAAACGTGTTGTAGACAACAAACTAGAACTTAGACTCGATAAGTGTGAATTTTTGCAGTCTTCAGTTGATTATTTAGGTTATACTGTCACTGGAAATGGCATAAAGGCTAATGAAGCTGGGCTAGAAGCAATTCGATCTTTTCCCGTACCTACAAAAGTCCATGAAGTTCAAAGTTTTATCGGCCTATGCTCATACTTTAGGAGGTTTATTCAAGATTTTTCACTAATTGCAAAGCCACTGTATGATCTAACAAAGAAAGATAAAAAGTTTGAGTTTAAAGAAGTAGAATTAGATGCTTTCAATGCACTAAAAAATAAGTTAATAGAAGCACCGATATTAGCAATATATGACCCTAGAGATGAAACGGAATTACACTGCGATGCAAGTTCTCTAGGCTACGGGGCGATTCTGTTACAAAGGAAGAGTGATGGAAAACTCCATCCTGTTTTCTACTTTTCAAAACGAACAACAGAAGTAGAGTCAAGATACCATAGCTTTGAATTAGAGACCCTAGCGATCATAAATGCGCTCAAAAGATTTCGAGTTTATTTACAAGGCATTAAGTTTAAGATAGTAACCGACTGCAATTCATTAACACTAACACTAAATAAAAAAGAATTGAATCCACGTATTGCCAGATGGGCCCTTGAACTGCAAAACTACGATTATGATCTCGAGCACAGGTCAGGGAAGAGAATGCAACATGTAGATGCATTAAGTCGCACCAACAATATCCTAATAATTGAAACTAACACGTTCGAAGAAAATCTTATAGTATGCCAAGGAAAAGATGAAAAAATAAAAAAGCTCAAAGAAATGCTTACAGAAAAAGAAAGTGAACACTATGAAATGCGCAATGGTGTTATATATAAAAAGAAAAGTGATAGACTAGTATTTTGTGTCCCCGAATCCATGGAAGAAAATGTTTTATATAAATACCATGACGAAATGGGTCATGTAGGAGTTGATAAAGTAACTGACTTGGTTAATAAAAGCTATTGGTTTCCCAATATAAGGAAAAAAGTAGAAGTTCATGTAAAAAACTGTCTCAAGTGTATAGCCTTTTCTAACAAGTCCGGTAAAACTGAAGGTTTCCTACATTCCATACCAAAGGGAACCAACCCTTTTGAAGTAGTTCACATTGATCACTATGGCCCAGTCAATAGCAAAGACACGAAAAAGAAACATATACTAGTAATATAGATGCATGCACTAAATTTGTCAGGCTATATGCTACAAAAACAACTAGTTCGAAAGAAGCAATTGAAGCATTAAAGGATTATTTCAAAGCGTATAGTAGGCCAAAAAATTTATATCTGATAGAGGAAGCTGTTTTACGTCCAAAGAATTTGATGAATTCATCGAGGAAAATAACATTTGCCATACAAAAATAGCTACAGCCTCACCACAAGCCAATGGACAAGTGGAAAGAGTGAACAGAGATCTAGGCCCAATGATGGCAAAACTAATAAATGTAGAGAATAGTGAACCATGGCATAAGGTGTTGGACAAAGTAGAACACTCGATGAATAACACGAAGAATCGAAGTATCAATGAATACCCCAGCGTTATGTTATTTGGAGTCAAACAGAGAGGAACTAACATAGATAGCTTAAGCGAAAATGTTATAGAAGAAAATCAAGAAACAGCAATAAGAAACTTAAGAGAAATAAGAAAGAAAGCAGAAGTCAACCAACAAAAGACACAAGACTACAATAAAAGCTACATAGATGCAAAACGTCAGAGTCCCAAAATTTCTCAAAAGGAGATTATGTAGTTGTCCGAAACTTCAATTCACAACCTGGAGTATCAAGCAAACTGGTTCCTAAATTCAAAGGACCATTGTAGTATCAAGGGTGTTAGATAATGACAGATACTTTATAGAAGACGTAGAAAATTTTCAACAAACACAAATACCATATTCAGGAATTTGGGCAGTACACAATATGAAACCTTGGCTCAACGGTAGAAAAAATTTTAAACAACAACACACAAGAAGAAAACAGTTCAGATAGTGATACTGAAGAAATAAATTTAGAAAACAATAATTAAATAATGTATGTAATGAAAATGACAAAACCAAAAATAAACCAAGCAAAACAATACCGAAAATATTAAGAAAAGAAAATTGTCTAAGTAAATATGGGCAAAGTAATATTGTAACTAGAAGTATGTCAACGAGTATCAGGAGATACTCAACGTCAGAACGGCCGAATTGTAGTAATAATTAGCTTAAGATTCTACTTGATATAGCATTAAGTGTCCCACTTAAATATAACTGTAATCACATCGAAGGCTTCGCTCAGAGAGCGAAACATTCGATGCTCTTACTCTCGCTCTGACACGAGCATAAGAAAAACGAGAACGATGGTGATAAAAATATCTGCGACGGCATTCCAAAAAGTGACGCGCACAAGAACGGTTGCATTTTATTTGCGTCAGGCCATTCCTACAATATAGTTTTTAATTTCTTAAAATTCCATTAAAATTTCATACTAAGGTTCCAACTAATAATCCTATGTATCAAAACGATTTAAAATATTTGTAAAACTTTCTAAAATCCCCAAATTGGTGTACAAAATTTGAGATATTTTAAACTGGCGCGGCAACCAGCCCGTAAATACTTTTAAATAATCAGATCTATAAACAACATGTGTTTTTATGGCCAATTTCTTGCAGAGCTAAATGATTTGGAAAAATGACCCGAAAACAATTCACTTATACGATATATTATTTGATCACTTTTCAGTATTATGCTCTGCATTTTGTATACTATATAAAATGAAGTAATTATAATATCTGCTGCTTATATGTTGTGCTTTAAGTCAATTACAAGTCGCATGCCAAGTCTTAACGATGCTAATTTGATTAATTTGCATGGCTCACAGCCCACACACACACACACATGCACACTTAAACTCACACCGTCACACGTGTCGGATGTGTAATGTACGTAATACGCGAACTCAAACAGTTTATTAAACCTTAATTATCGCTTGTTATTGTTGGAAAGGCAAGTTAATTGAACAGGCACGTCCATTTCATTATGCTGATTGAGCCCGACATCTTTGGTGGAATGTAGTGACAAACTGGAGATTTAAAGAGCAATCAACCTAAAGATGCCTTCAATCTAAGGACGCCTTCAACCCAAAGTTGCCTTCAACCTAAAGATGCCTTCACTTCTGCATGATATACTTTCAGTTATGCAGCTTAAGTAGATATTCTCTGAATAGGTATTTGTTTAATAAGTGCACAACATTTATTATAAGATGGAGGTCATTTTGATAAACTTAATTTACGAAACTCTTCGCTTAGCTTTGATTTTAATAAGCAATTTGTATTTATTTAGTGCTGACAATGACCATGTCAGAACCATTCGTTAATTGTTTCAGCCTATCTTGGCCTCCATAACCGCAAATTTAATTTTGAAATCTGATTATGCGTCAGCTGCACACAACAAGACAGGCCCACCCACACACTCACACGCACTCATGCCAAAAACGTGCACTATTTTCAATCCAGAAACCGCAATTTGTATTTTCTGCAGTCGGCGTATATACACGACTTTATACATACATACATTTGCTGTTTCTATTTTTCTGCATTTATATGTGTATATATATACATATATTTTCCAATTTCCATAGCTGACAGTTGCCAAAATCGCGTGCGCTAAATGTTATTTATAATAGAATTTATGCCTAGAACCAAACCAAACTGAACCATCCATGGACCAATGCAAATGGCAGCCTGTCGCAAACGCTCCAATTTCGCTATGTATCATTTATTTATTTTCATTTTCAGTTTTTTTTTTTTTTTTTTTGAGAGAGAGAGAGAGCGTGAACGGCGGACGACCGCAAAATTCAACAACAGCAATGGCGGCGGCGGTATAATAAACCATTTTGTGGCTCTAAACTGCCCCCAAAAATGGGCAAATAAATGCATGGAAATGCTAAGCGAAATTCTTGTGCTATGGCAAAGAATTCATTATTGGATACGAAATTGAATATGGCACTGCGCAAACAATGTTTGACATTATATTAAAATGTTGTCATAAGCTGTGCCTCGAACCCATGCAAATCCTTTTTTCTGCAGTTCCCCAGCTCGTTTTGTGTGTGCTCTGAGGCGTTAAAATTGCACATCTCAATGGCAGTTCGTTTATGTAGCTCAGTCTCACTCTCACTCGCTGGCGCTATCTGCCGATCTCGCTCTGTCAGATAATGACAGCCAGTGCGGCGGCTGGTGTTGGTTGGTGTTGGCGTAGACTACAAAATGGCCGCTGGTGGAATATGTCAACAGCTGTTCGCGCACTCGCATGTGTTGCATAATTTTTGGCATTTGGCTTTCCGCTGTGCAAAAACAACATCGAAAAGTCAATTTAATTACAACACGCGCATTTAAATTTAAATCAACCGGACGTGTGTGGGTGGTAGTGTGTTTTTGTGCGTGTGTGTGATTTACAATGTCAGCGCTGCCGTGGCCGGCGTATAATAAAAGCTTTAAATGGACTTAACTGCCTTTAAAAATGGCATTGTGTGCGCGTGTGTGCATGTAAATAGTTCACACGGCCAACTAAACGGAAACCGCGGTACACAGACACACACAATTGGAGAGAAAGAGAGAGAGATACACAATGCACTGTGTGTTAGTGTGCCAATGCATGCGGCTGTTGCCGCAAAGTATGCTACAGAAAATTTTCAGTTTCATGCGCCCAGCAGCTTTACATTTATTGCACACACACTTTCCTTGCCACGCCCCAAAACCGAAATGCTGAGCCAAACGCCCTGTGCGCCACGACGCTGGGCAGCAAGAAAAATAGAATTGTTTATTTGCCTTCGCCTTTCTTATTTAAAACTATTTTATGTGCCGCCTGTCCCAACGTAAACTTTTGCAAAAATTGTGGCAACTGCAAGGGGTGTGTGGCCAGGGGCAAAGATAGAGCAATTGGAGTGTGAAACGTTTTCACTTCCGTGTGTTGGCAGTAGATGCTGCCGCTGCCACTGCGTCTGCTGCTACGGCTGCTGTTTTCCAGCACTTTTCCTAACATGAACATAAAGTTCAGTCGATTTTGTGCAGTTCTCCTTGCCTCCTCCCATCCTGTTGTTGTTGTTGTTGCTGTTAGCCCAAAATCCCATTTGGCACTGAATTGTGTGCACACATTGAATATTTGTAGCAAGCTTAAGGCCCCTGCTATATATATGGGGCATTAATAGATATTTTGTGTGCGATGCTGGTGCACTATTTTTTGCCAGTGTATGTGGGTGTGTGTGCGTACCTTGTAATTGAATCGTGAATGTTGCATACTTGCAGGCGGCAACACTCGATGGCAATGCGAACCGTTTGTGACGTGTTTATTTGCGGCCCAATTTCAACACAATTGCAACACATTCGTGCCACATGCAGTGACATTTATGTGACCAACGCTTCGCTCGAGTGTCTTGTCTATGAGTTATTGCTTTTCAAGCACCAGAATGGGCAACTGGTCAGCTGGGATGACTGGGGCAGCAAGCACATTGCATTCAGCGTTGACACATTTAAATCTATATCTATGACAAATGAAGCATTCCAAGAAGGGAAGGACGTTGCCTTGGCTTGGTAAAGGCTGCTTAAGCAACAACCTAAATATGCTTACCGAAGATTGGAGCCAAACACACATTTAATGTCTTTTATAGTTTATATGATATGAAATGAAATGTTGGAAATTAATAGATAAGCACCACTTCAAGGAAAGAAAATGTTAAGCTCATTCTCACATATCAAAGAAAGCCATACATTGGGGAAAAACGTTTGTATGAAAGTAGTTTGTTTACCGTCCGATCAGTGACAACATCATTTTTAAAGCTTTTGGGAACATTTATTTTATAAGTGCCAAGTGCAAGGCCGCTAGTTATAACATATAACATTAGATAATTGAGTGACTAACTTCGATTAAAGGAATTGAGTTATGCATTATACATTTGGTTGCGTAATGAACGATTAAGTCATTTGTTAAGTTGAGATCTGTATAAATGTTTGCGGGAATTACACTTCTATGATGACATCTGCTCGTTTCGTTTGCCAACGTGCCACACAAATTTCGCCAATAAAAACCAATACTGCCAAGCCGTAGCATACCCCAAGCAACTTCCATATCCATTTCAAATCAGCAAAACTTAATGGTGTGAATTCTTGATTGTTTGCTGGAAATCTTTGATCTAGAATCGGTTGTATGGATTCCATCATCTTGTTTCCAGCCCTTAAATTCCAGTGCTTGTCAAAACCGAAGCTGTTAGTCCAAGCTGCAAAATCATATAGAGCCTCTTGAAAAATTGAGTTCTGCTTCATAATATAGCCCATTAGTAAATCACTTGTCAGAATAAGTCCACTCGATTTACAAAGAACATTTCGCTTATGAATCTTTTGATAATTGCCTAAAAAATCCCAAACATACTGATATGTCTGATGAGCATAGCTTGAATTTAAAGTTAATAACAATTCTAGAACTTGCTTAGTTGGCACGAAATGCACATTGGGAACTAGCTCATTCAACCTTTTAGCTTCGAAATCAATCTGGAAATAACTTTTTAAGGTTTCGTCAAATATTACTTGTAGGCCACTATCCCGCAGCTCCTCGAAATTCTCGATCTGTTTATACTGAGGATGTTTTGTCAGCAGCGTGCTGAGGTTGGCATTGAAAAAACTGCAGAGAACTAAGCTGAAAATGCTTATAACCATCACAATCTGTTGCAGCGAAATACTGGTTCTATATTTCCTTAAGGGCATGGACAGTCCCAAGACACCGGAAAACGCCCAAAGGTTTAATACAAAGTTCGAGTATGGTAAAAAAGTTCTGCGCCGAAACATCCGATTTGTGGCTGCTAAAATTATGGTTTCGCTTATTGCAAATATAAAGTATGAGCCCAAAACTACTGTGAAGTAGGTCCTTAACCCATTATACACATCACCAATGCTCATTTCATGGCCACAGGGCACAACAATAAAAAATTGTGTATAGCCAGCAAAACCATTAAATTCTACACTTTGTTGCGTTTGCACAGATAAAAGACTTGGCCTAGGCGGTATATCAATTTGACCGCTTTTTATCAAATTGTAAAAGTCTATTGTTTCGTGTCTCGGCAACTCAGATAAAGGTCGCAGCAATTGCAATTGTATGTTGTGCTTATCTGCAAACTCCTGCACGAATACATCGGAGGAACCATACAGTTTCAGCTCTCTTGTGCGACAGTCCCGAGCCACTAGGCTGCGTGGTGGGAACAAGTCAGGTAATATAACAGCCGTTTTCCTGTTAAAGTTACGCCAAACCGTGGGAAAGGTTGGTTCCTCTTTGATATCCTTGATGAGTACGAAAGATGGACTCGAAAATGGTTGCATCCGATAGGCGACCACCGAAGCTTTGATATCATACGAAGTTGAGTGCAATACGATTAAGTTGACAAAGCTATAACTATTCGCTTGGGCGCCGATGAAACGCAGCAGTTCCTCTACATTTGACTCCACACTATGCAATAAGATTATAATACGTGTCTCTCTTATACGATCAAGGCTCTGCGCCAGTGTGGTCAGCAGCATTAAGTCTGCCAACTCGGACATGCAAAGCAGTGCAAGGGCCTCGCTATTGTAAAGCTCTTTAACGTTCACCATGGTAAATTCGTCGAGGCGCAGAGCTGGTATTCCAATGGGATTGAAGTTCTCTAGGAAACAACTGATATCTGGCAGGCGTTTTGTAAGCATCAACGTCTGGATGGGCCTCTCTTTATGAACTTTGTGAATGATATCGTTTAAAAAGGATCCTCCAGATTGCAATACTGGACGATACGTGTCCAACTGGCCGGGAAGCAGGAGCACTACCAGCAGTAGCAGGGTGCAATTATGCGATTTTAAGGACGACATTGCAAAGCAAGTCTAAAAAACCAACTGAACTCAAAATTTGCCATTTGAAATTTCTATTAATTTGTACATTACTCTAATTGAATTGCATTAATGTTCAACCGTCATCAAACGTCGAATGATGCGTCAGATAATGTCGAAAGTCTAACATGTTAAGAAACATATGGAAGATAAGTTTATTGCTGTTAATCGAAACTAACACAGAACTTAAGGAAGAATTCCTAGTCTGCAAATGTTTAAAAATATCGCTGTATATATGTGTATTACAGAAGTGGATGAAGTGTAATATGAGCTTAATATAGAGCATCATAGCTATAGAAGTAGAAGTGGAAAATCTGAGAGTGGCAATTTGCCAAGTCGAATTCCATCAAAAATGTTCCTCAATTTTCGACCAGACTGTCTTAAACTTTAATCGAAACGACATATTACTTTCCTAGTTTTGCATCAAGTGCTACATTACGTTTTATTCTCGTTTAACCTAAGAAAATTACTCAAGGAAGTCATAATAGTCTTTGCCCTGCTTTGAAAGTGTATAAAAGGCTCACGGCTAAATGAAATAAAATGCAATAAAACAACAACTTAACACCTTTGGGGCAAATAAACAGAGTGAGATGAAAAGAAAGGGTCAGGCATAGTGGCAGCGAGAAAGAGATAGCTAGGGGGAGGGCATAGAGGCAACTATGCTCGCATATACAAATGCGCAGGCAATACCAAAAGCAAACCGTAAGCGCAGACTAAGCCGATTATAGCAGGAATATGGGAGAGGGCTGCAGCTGCGGGGTGGTCCCGAGGTGGTCAGAAGGATAACTGACTGTCTG
This sequence comes from Drosophila ezoana, assembly GCA_035045725.1. Classification (NCBI taxonomy): domain Eukaryota; kingdom Metazoa; phylum Arthropoda; class Insecta; order Diptera; family Drosophilidae; genus Drosophila; species Drosophila ezoana. Next base: position 2,559,651 of record JAWNOU010000093.1, read on the forward strand.
GCAGGAAGTGCGTGGCAGGCAGAAAACACAGCAGCAGCAGCAGCGGCAGCAGCAGGCAATGAATTATCGCACTAGCAGCGCCAGTAGACGAGACAAACGTGTTGTAAAAAATGTAGTACTATTAATTTTCTTGCATATCTTATAGTATCTTCATAAACAGACACGCACACACCCACAAGCCAACACACAAACACACACACACACACACACACAGAGTGGGACTGTCTCAGCAAATGCTTTGGCATTGGCTTAGTGCGAAGAGATTTCTAATTCAGTTGAGCAGAAATAAATTACTTACCGTAATTGTTTACCATATAAAACTGTAGCCAAGGCGTTGAGCGTAAATCGAGACAGTTGTTGGTTGTTTGCTGTGTGCTTGTTGTTGATGTTGTTGTCTGTGCAGTTCTTATAGCTTCTGGGAAATTTCGGTTTTGCCAGCTGTCGCCTGCGAAAAGGATTTCACACTCTTTTTGGTTTTAGCCTGCCTCGCACCAACTTTAACTTTAAAATTCAAATTGTTAAATTTGTTGAATTTATTTACTTGTTTACTTTTAATTTATTTACTGCACACTTATAGTTGACACGAGCAAATTATTGCCATTTAATTTTGTGCTTTATGTCGACATAAATAATTGCGCAAAGTCAGGCAAAAATTGTATGCCGTTTACAATTTTTAATTATTTTTTAATGAAGTACAAGCATAAAAATAAAATAAAAAAAAAAACGTGAAAAAAAAACGTACTCTTCTCACTATAAATTTATGCATGTTTCAAGTGAATTTATTGCATGTGTAATACGCATTATAATGTGGCAGGGAACAAGTCGGGACATTTGATATGGCCAGCCTGCGAGCATACACAAGAGTACAATGAATATTTTCACTTTCTGCTCACCAGTTTGTTAATAAAAAGCTTTTTAAATGCCCAGCATAATTAAAACTGCAATTACAAAGTAACCATATCGCAAGAGAAAGCAGCATGCGTTGGCTGAATCAGGTAGGTAAGTTATACAATATTAGAGATATATGTTTTAAATATAGTTAGCCTGACAGGCTAAACTTTTTCCTTGCCCTATCTACATAATATTCCATATTTTATTACGAATTTCTTCGCTCATTTTAATTACTTTTTGCCCTCAATTTTTAATAATGTGTTATATTATTTATTTTGTAGGACTATTTATAATTTTTACTTTAAAATACTTATTCTCGATTAGCACCTTCCTTCTTACTATTAACACGAATAACAAAAAAAATCAACAATAGGGGCATAGCTGACCGAACGGGTAAATAAAATTCCTCTATCATTTGGTGTTGCTATTTAAAATTATTGTATCCTGATTAAGCTCTGCTTATTTATTACAACTTAGCTTGAACGTCATTTTAGCGAACATTAATAATAAATAAATGAAGAAGTATAAACAAGTAAGAGGTTCTAGTCGGGAGCTCCCGACAAGGGGATACCCTGAGCCCTCTTCTTGCAACACCAAATGCAGATATATATACTATTATAGAAGCTACATGTCAAGTTTGGTGACTCCAGCTCTTTTTATTTACCAAAATTGCTCAAAAAGCAGGATTTCGATAAAGATTTTTATCGATTACTTGGAAACGGGGTAAGTTGTCGAATATCGGAAATAAACTCGCTCTTATATGTTCTGAGATCCTTGCGTTCATACATTCGGACAGACGGACGGACGGACGGACAGATAGACGGACATGGCTAGATCCACTCGGCTATTGATGCTGATCAAGAAGATATATACTTTATGGGGACGGAGATGCTTCCATCAGCCTGTTACATACATTTACATTTTGCACAAAAACATTATTCCCCTTTCACCCAGTTTTAATCTTAAATGAATATCTTAAATAAATATTTCAAGGGTTCGGTTCCAATGCCTAATCTATTTGGGATCTAGCTAAGATTTTTTCGACAACTAGTTGAATTAATAGTTAGGTTTTTAGTGACGATAATTAAAAATTTGTGACGTGCTGTTCAAACTTAAAGACACTGTTTTTCTACCTTTAAAAATTAGAATATCTTAAAGTCAAGTGATCCGTTTAATTGGATGAATACTTGAAATGGCTTAACAGTTTAAGCTATTTATAATTTTTCGAACAACAAAAATCAAAAATAATTACAGTTGGCCCAGCTATATAAACATAACGACAAATTTAATATATCCTAAGCAGCAGCAATCCTTTGCGCAACAACTAATTTATCCATATTTTCTGAGCTGCAAGGGCACGTGTCTGTTGCAACACGCAGATGCAGATGCCGATACCCTTGCCCCACTGAAGCTCCAAAAAATCACGCATTAGCTGCCAGTTTGCACTTAAAGTCATAAATTTATTCAAATATATGGGCGCTGAGATCGCGGCACGCGTAAGACGTACACGTATGAGATGGGCGGCGCTTTAAAGTAAAATTTATATTAACTTCATTTTCTGCTGGCTGCCACGCAGTCGTGGCATAACTCATACGCACCGTGTGCAACCGCAGCGGTAAGGACTCAGCCTCCAGTCACGGCGCGTGTCGGCAGCACCAGCTTTCCAACAGGCATATCACTGGCATCAAAACCAAAAGAAGGACGGGCTTCTGGGTTGGTGTCCACGGTCCAAATGGCAGCCAAGAGAATTTTAAATTACGCCTTTGAGTGGCGAGGCGAGTGCAGTCGATGCCGAAATGCAGCTGCAGTTGGAGTTCCAGTTGCCGTTGCTGCGCTCGTGTGTTGGCTTTTTATCATGCATTTAATTGCAAATGAAGCAGCAACAACAGCAGCTACAACAACAACAACAAGTTCTCCGGCAATTGCGTGCAGCAGCACTCAACTCCAAATCTCAGCTGCCGCTTGTGGCAACTGTAAATGACGTTTAATCAAAGTTGTTGAAATTGATAGCATTGTTTGTGTGCCATTGTGCACGAGTGTGAGTGTGTGGCGCATAAATTGCGTGCTGCATTTTAAAGTGCACGAAATGTGTTCATTAAAGTGGCAAGTGTCCTTTTGCCTGATCTCATTAGAAATAATTATTTTGCCATTCGCGAACTGAGAAGCCATAAATAAAGAAATAAGCAAGCATTGCAACAGGCGCTGCAAGTGCAGCAGCTTTGCATTAGAAAATCTGTGGCAAGGTGGCCGAGCAATAGGTATACACTGTGGCAATACCAGTCCCTGCGCCTGTGTCTGTGTCTGTGTCTGTGCCTGTGGTGGCCACACAACGCACATTGTGCAACTTAGTTGTGGCAGGCAATAAAATAAAGTCTTAGCTCCCAGTTCACAGAGCTTGCCACATTTAATTTGTTGCGCAACAAATTAGCATTTATTTTCATTAGAACTTTAACATTTCATTGTTTGTTCGCTTTTTGCGCTCTTTTTGTCTGTTGCCTTGTACAATGTTTGCTTTTAATTATAACAACAAACATATTTATACCTTATTTTAACAGCTACAAATCTTCGAAGATTTGCAAAAAAGAAACTCTTTCAAGATATTTAAAATAAAGGCATAGCTAATTGTGGGTCGCCAAGATATTTTAGGTATAATTTATATTATTATTTTATTTTTGCAATGTAAAATTGTCGTACGCAACTAGCAGAAAAATAATTTAAAGAAAATAATTGTTAATAAAAATTGGCTACATAAAATAATAAATGTTAATAATTGTTGGCTATGCATAAGAAAAATTTGACTAGGCAGTAGGCTTTCTCTTTAATATAAATTGCACTTAGATGTGGCAAGGCTAACGCAAACTTTTCCTTTAATAACAACAAATATTGTTTTCTAGCCAGTTTTTTAAGCCCATTTTATGAACTCTTGGAATGTAAATAGGAGCAAATCAATTTTCTTTAATAAAAAGTGACATTTTATATTTCAATATCAATTAAAATTTGCTTTATTTTACGCAAAAGACATGATATATTTATAATTATATGAGTTGGTGTTTCATAATTTTCAATAAGCAACAAATTCCCAAATTTTATGTAGCATACTTTTTGGTGCTCACTTAAATAGAATTTTATAATTGTCGTATAGAATTAATAGACTTGATGTGCATTTAATATAATTTGTGAATGTTGGCAATTTGATTTCAGAATATTCAAAGTATTCGTATTAAAATATAAATACAATTATTGTAGCATACAAATCTGCGCTGGAATTGCGTTTTCAATTGTTGCGCGTGTAGAAAGAATCGCCGATGCGACGTTGTGGACTTCGGTCAGCAGCTTCATTACGATAACGCTGGTTGTTATTGTTGTTATAGTTGTAGCGTTGATCATAATCATCATCATTATCATCAACAGCATCGGCATCGGCATCGGCATGCCTGTACCGCGCATTATCCGAGTAAGAGCTCACGCCCGACTGAGCGCCCAACGAAGCTGAAGATGAGTAACGTTTGTTGCCAGCTGCATGCGAATACGGATGCGGATGCGAATGCGACTGCGAATACGAGTTACCATTGGCGCCAAACGCCCAGCCGCTGTCCATGTAATGATGCCGATGACGCTCCCTTTCCGGGTAATAGTGATGCTGATAATAGTCCGAGTCCGAGTCCGAGCCGGCGTCCGTGTTGGCGTTGAAGTCGGGGCGCAGCGACTGGTCAATGTGTGTGCGATTAGGATAGAAATCGGCGGACGATGAGGGCGTGCGATGCACGTTATTATAATCATCATCATGATGTTGCTGCTGTTGCTGCTGTTGCTGCTGATGATGGGGATAATGAGGATGTTGTTGTGGATGCGACAGCGGCGATTGCTGATACGAATGGGTATGCGAAGCTGGCTTATTAGTCACCAGACCACTGCTATACGGCGTATGCAGCGTCACAGCTGGTGTAACAATGACGGGCAACACGGCGGAACTGGTTGCTGGCACCAATGCCGGCTGCTGCTGTTGCTGCCAAGATGCCGCCGATTCCGATGCTTTTGTGGATGCCGGCGATGAGGTTTGTTCGCGTGAGTTCATTTCAGCTAATTTATTGAAGCGATTGCGACTGCCCGACGATGTGAGCACCATCACGGTGGGGTTGATATCCGAGATATGCTCCTTGATGCAGCTCTGCAGCATATTCACGAAAAAGAAGAACGAGAGCAGCGTCAGCGCCGACATCACAGAGCTAGAGCTCTTTTTCTTCTTGGTGGCAGCCGTAGTGGGTGGCGATTTGGGCGCATAATATTGGGGCGGATGCGGTGGATGCGGCGGCGGCGGCGACTGGGGCGGATGCGGCGGATGGGCAGGAGCGCCCCCACCGCTAGGCTGATAGGAGGAATAGCTGCCAGAGGGTGGCGTATGCTGCATCTCATACTCCATCGATGGCTCCATGCTGTTAATTTAAAGTTGCATTAGCGTTGGTCGACTCTGGACTGTGGATGCGGTGCTTGGATTACTTACCCATAGCCCGAATGGCCGCCGGCTGTGCTGGCATAAGCACCGTTGTGGTTGCTGCCAGCGCCCCACAGTGGTCGTCCATAATGGAGATAGGGATTCTGATAGAGCTGCTGCTGCTGCTGGTGTTGCCAGGGGTAATGGGCACGCTGGGTATCGCTGCAAGAATTCAAATTGCAGGCTGAGTGTGAGTAAGTGCAACAAATTGCGAGACAGCACAAACAAACAGCACACACACACACGCACACGACTAGGCCAAAGTGCCAGGCAGGTAAGCTGGGCCATCATTTGCTTTTGTTGTGTCACACAGCGCATAAATTTCGCGCCGTCATTTTGCTTACGCATGATTATTTCCGGAAATGGCTGACAGCAGCGGATGTTGTTGTTGTTGTTGTTGCTCTGTCGCCTCCTGCTGATATTGCATATCCCCAAAGGACATTTAATGTTTGATTTGGCAATTTTATCGCTAATTGATTTCCGCCAGCTGCGCGCCAGATTCCAATTGCAATCGACTGATTTCGCTATTGGCCAACTAACCGGCACATCATCAACTGAGATGCGACATGCTCGAAAGTCAAAACCAACTGCCAGCAGCAGCAGCCGTGGCGGCAGCAGTGGCGGCAGCAACTGCAGCCGCTCCGGACAACAACAACCGCAAGTGACATAGTTTCTTAGGCAACCTGCAATGGCGTTTTGGCCAGTTACTTAATGGCAACATTGGCACCGCTTGTCATTGTCAGCTGTTAAGTGCAATCTCTCCCTCTCCCTCTCTCTCCCCCTGCCCCCGCCCCTTCTCTTTAACAGTAGCAAACTGACAATTGCCTGCAAAGTGTTTTGCGGTGTGTGTGGGAGGGCGACCAACTGACATACACCTGAATTGGAGCATTGCATGTGCTGCACATTTTGGCCACAGCCAGACAATTAGTGCACGACAAAGGCTGCCACACCCCCATAACCATAACCCCCCCCCCTCCCTCCCTCCCTTCCTCCCTCCCGTAGCGGCCCGCTGTCAGTGTTAATGACGCTGCTGCAGCCGCTGGTTTATTGCATTAAAAGCGCTATGCAACGTTATGCATCAGAAATTGTCATAATTGTGACATGTCTGGGCGTGCGTGCGGGCCACGTTGTGGTTGCTCTGGCAAGTAGTGGGTGTGGCCACCATCCAAGCTTCTGTGGTTCCTCAGTGTGTGCGTGGGTGTGTGGCGATTTCATATCGCTTGAAGATTTATGTTGCCGGCTAATAGTTTTCACTGGCAACAACAATTGTTGTCTTAGCTCAACAGGAAAACATTTGACTGCAATAACAAATATTTAACATTTCCGCAGCAGCTCGCGGCAAGTCAAAGGGCACATAATAAATTGTCAAATTTCTGCGTTGCAGCTTGCCACCGCGTTGCTGTTGCTTTTGCTTTGTTACGCTTTGATTTGTCATCCTCGCTCCCCTCCAGGAAATGGAAAACAACAAAAAAATAAATACCAAATGCAAAAAATGTCAAAAAAAATAAGTAAAACAGATTGAGTCCTGGGAACCCAAGTAGTAGATACCCTGTACACAGCTCAGCTCAGAACTGACGTCCCATATTTTTCAACACAGCGCTTCTTCTTCCCGTAGTTCCCATACTTTGATACAATTTATAACTTCAATCCACGTTTTCAGTGTAGTTTTCAATACCTAAAATAGTATTAATTTAAATTTAGTGTCTCTCGCTCTTGTTGGCCTCTCAGTTATGCTCAATCAAGAAACTTTAAATAAATCTCGGTATATTTTGACTTGGGATTAATTTGAATTAAACATGAATTAAGATAAAATGTTATGTAAGAATGTTATTCTCAGACTTAAATGGATTTGTGATTTCAATCTAAGCCCACTTAAAACAACCCTGTTTGGCACTTAATCAAATCTAGTTTTGTTTTGAGTCAATTGTTTTGAATATTGACTTACAGCTTAACCAGTTTGCGATCAATACGCTTTCAAAGGCCATAAAATTAGGATTTGCTGGAATTAAAGAAAACATGTTCTATTAAGTATAATATAATTAGTTTAAGAAAATCTGACCTCACACCGCTGGGCTACTTATTAAGTCAGAAGCTCTTGACCTTTTGTCCGTGAGAGACTTATGCACAACTTCAATTTACCCTTCTCAATGGGTACAGGGTATTAAGAGAAAAAAAACTATTGCCGAATCGCAGAATTTTGCTGATGTGCTCAAAAATAAGCAAAAAAGCGCAAAGTAAATCAAGAACTCAAATGCCGCGAGGGGTTGAAAAAAAAAAATCAGACTTAAGCCAAGTCGGGTGAGTGGTGTGGTGTGTGTGAGGAAGGGGGAGTGTGCGGGGTAAGATTTTTGGGCAATTGTGCGACTGTTGGCAGCTTTGTTGCTGGCGCCATTGTCAACATATTTCAAGCGCCGCCTCGAGACTCAATAATAAGCTGTGAATCTTGACTACAAATATTGTAGTTTTGGGCCATAGTAGTTACATTTTTCTAAGCTCCTTTGGCGCCCTCAAATTGGTCAGCGGCCCAACCAAAATTTAATGACTGGAAAATGAGCCATTTAAGCTGAGTGCCAGCCAACATTTGGCCCCAGTCCCAAGACGAACGTGCACAGCGAGCATTTCGATATTTATGGCTGTCTGTGCCCAGTCTTCAGCTGCGTCTTTGATTGTATCTGTAGCTGTATCTGGTAACTGTATCTGCATTTGTGTCTGGATACGTGGCGGTACGTTAGGTCGTTCATTAAATGCTGTGATTAACACGTAGACGCATTAAATTATGTAACAAGCCCCGGCCTAGACGCACATTGGCCACATCAATTAACGCATATGAAAGGCGCGACTTAAAAAAAATATTGCAGCACGCTTTTAGGCGGCATCGGTATTCCTCTGGCTACATGTGTGTGTTGGGTGTGTGTGTGTGTGTGTGTATGTGTGTGTGTGTGTTTGTGCGATACATGGGTGGGCATACATAAATCATTTGGGTACATTAAGCGCAAACTTTTGGGCCAGCATTGAAACAAAAATAAAAACTCGTTAACACAGCACGGGCTGGGGTGGACGGGGCGGTTGCTTGGCTGCCTTGGACTCAAGTTGGCTACGTGCTTGGACTAGCACTGGCTGGCCAGCCGGACTCGTGCTGACTGGCTGGCTGGCCCCCTCCGGGCACTACAGAGTGTCAAGTGTAAAGAAGAACTACTAATCAGCAGTTAATTCTTATCTTTAATTAAGTGCACGCTCCCACTACGACGGCGATGCTGGCCAAGCAAGCAGCTGCGCGTTTATGGCAGACGTCTAGGAGTCTCGGCCAAGTTAGCTTCAACACTTTTGTTTGCCTTTGCTTTTGGCATTGTTCCGGCACAAAGGCCAAGCGCCGACTGCTGTTCCAACCGCCTTTTGTCGCCCGCTCCATTTAATGAAATAATCTAAGCAAACACTCTCGAAAATTAAGCAGTTTTTTTGTTGTGTTTTTGTTGTTTTTACTCGCAGTTGCTTGAAATTAAAAATGTAATGTGTTTTTCTTTATTTTCATTTTGTTTTGCACATAATTAAATGCGAATTTTTGGTAGCAGAGCTGGCCAATTAAAAAGGACACGCAACAATGGCTAAGGCGACCGCCCATGCATGGCTAAGCGGCCAAAAAGACGAAGGGGTTCATAATGAGGCGCATCTATTATGCTCTCTATGCCGGCTTAAGATGCTCGGCCAGCTCAGCCGAAAATGTTGTGCCAAACTCTTGAGTGTGCAGTCAACTCGCCCCCCCCCCCCCCCCTTCTTCCCTTCCTACCAACAGGTAACCACAGAAGTCATTACCCCCATTTAAACTACTGCTGGGTAAGGGGGAGGGAGGGAGGTTGAAGGTGCTGCTGCTGCGTCAAGTTGCTTCTACAAACAATACCTATGCACCACCCCCGCCACAGTCAGCTAGTGGCAGGAACGTGGCAACGTGGGGGGGGGCGGTACTCAAGCGTGCCTGTCACAATTTTGCACTTTTACGTGGTCCCCCACAGCTGCCACAGGCAAAGCCCAAAAGTTACATCAGATACATGAAAACATTATTCAAAAGCTCCACTAAAAATAAAATAAAGAAATTTTTATTGAAGTGCCAAGGTGGCTGCATGCCTGGCTAGAATCGAGGGCCCGATGGCAGTCAAAACTGACGGCGTTCGCATCCCGGCCACACAGATTAATTATGCATCGCAAAATGCTAAGCCAGGTAGCACCACCACCACCAGCAGCAGCAGCAGCAGCAGCACCACCGCCAGCAGCACCACCAGCCCCACAGCGACTAAAGAAGGGCACACACACGCGACTGCGGATGTCTGTGCATGTAAAAGCCAAGTACAAGCCACATAGAAATAAAATAAAATAAAATAAAATGGGATAAAATAAAAGAAGGTAAAGTAAAATAAAAAATAAAATATATAAAACATGATGCTTTGTGCGCCGCATACTTATATACCCTATCAGTTTAAATTAAACTGGATCTTTATTGTTATTATTTATTTTTATTATTTATAATATTTTTACATTTTATTATTATTTTTATTATTAATATTTTTCTTTAGCCACATAAAATAAAATAAAATACATGAAATAAAATGGAAAAAAATCAAATAATGTAATTTAAATGTAATATATATAATTTAATTAAAAATAAACGTTATTTTTATTTTTATTATTATTCATATTTTTTATAACTAAAGCAAAAAAAAAAAATTATAATTTCGTTCCAAACTCCACAGACAAATATACTCCATTTGTATGAACTAAACCAGGTCATTATTGTAATTATAGATATATTGTCATTATTATTTATAATTATAATTTTTTTAAATAATTTTGATTATTGTTTTTATTATTATTTTTATTATTATAATGATTATTATTATTATGATTATTATTATTATTATTATTTGTATTCTCGTTTTAATTATTATTATTATAACTTTGATTATTATCATAATTATTATATATTATATTATTATATATTATTATGCTAGCCTGTTTCCACTTAAGTTCGTTTTTCAAGTGTATTATGAACCGGTTAAAATAAAATACATGATAAAAAAACAGATAAAATATGGAAAAGTTGCTAACTTGCATTATTTAAATTTGAAGTACATATTGTTGGGCAAACTTGCCAGGCAGGTCAAAGCTGCGCTTGAAGTCGAAATTAAAATAGATAACAAATAGAAATGTTTTTTGAAATTATGTTACCAACATTATTTTTTCTACCAACATTAATTTTGTAATGAATATAATCTTGTAGTTCGAAGCACATCTGCGGCACATTCAATATTTGGCTTATTAGCGGCAGAAACTTCAAATGTGATGTGTGTTGTTGGGCTGTCACAAACACGCCAATAGAATTAACATATTCTCACCACATAGCGCTCATAAAAATGCGCATATAAAAAATTAAAATAAAAAATTAAAAGCTGCTGCTCAAAATCAAGCGCCAAAGTCGACGTCAGCGCTAAAAGCCAAAAAGCGCGACGTTGTCGTCGCTGTCGCCGTGTCACTGCACCCAGCAAGGTGGAGGGTGGGTGTGTGGCAGATGGGCACACATGAGGTGTTTTGCGCCACAGACACACACACACACACACACACACACACACAGAACAAGAGAGAGAGAGAGAGAGAGAGAGAGAGTGAGAGAGAGGCGACCGACGACGACATCGTAGTACCCACTTGAAACGCTTTTTAACAAAAATTCTTTTAATTTTTTGAGCTTCTTTTTTTGGGCAGCAGCAAAAATAAGAGAGAAAAAATTAAAGAAAAATCCGGCAGTTTGACTGAAAGAGCTGCCACTGCCACTGCCACTGCTGCTGCCACTGCTGCTGCTGCCACTGCCACTGCTGCTGCTGCCGCTGCTGCTGCTGCCGCTGCTGCTGTTGTGTGTTTGCGCAACCCTCACTGAAAATGAAATTTTCCTGCAAGACGGCAGCAGAGACGACAACGTCGCATTGTTGATGAACATGAACAAGCGGCACGCTAACAAGTCGCCTGCCCCTGTGCCCCTTTTTGGTGCCCCTCCACCCAACTCACCCCCCCTTGCAGCAGCACCTTGCTAACCGATGCACCTGTCAGCGCTGGTGTTGGAACGCGGGCTGCTTCTGTTGTTCTTGTTGTTGTTGCTGCGGATGCACATGCCACGCCCCGCCGTTGCCTCTGAGGCATCTAGAAATTATGATGTTTGTGTTGTTTCCTCGTTTGCTGCCTGCGCTCATTTTAATTTCCATTTTTACTTTCTTTATACTTTTTTTTAGTCTTTTTTGGCCTTCGAAAATTACAACAACAACAAAATTGCTGGCAGCAAAAAAAAAAAACAGAAGCGATTAAAACAGTTTGGAGAGAAATAGAAAAATTCAAGTGCATTTTTCACTTCACTTTACGGTGCATTCACATTTCCGTTGCATTGCGCTGCAGCAAAACGTTTGCGGCAGCTTGGGATTTTTGTTTTAGCTATTTGTCGCTGGTGCGAGCGGCCCTAAGAACTGGGCTGGCGAGGCGGGGCGCGGCGAGGCGAGGCGGGGGGTGGCAGGTCTTTGTTCAGCCAAAACCCCAACTGCTCTCAGGTTCCTTTTACCTATGCAATTGGTGTGTGAGCGTGTTTTTTTAATATTTATTTTATTTTCATTTATTTTGTTGTCATTGTCATCGTTTTGTTGGTGGGGTCAGTCTGGAGTCTGCAGTCAGCCGTTGGCCCTCGTCTGGCTGCTGTGTTGCACGCTGCAAGCTGCACGTTGCACGTTGCACGTTGCCTGCTTTTAGGCATTTTTTGCAAGAGTTGCACTTTTGAGCGGCGCGACGCTGCTGCGTGCTGTTTGTTGTTGTTAAATTTTTTATAAAATTCGCATAAAAAAGCGCATTTGCTTTGCATTCTTATTTTGCAACCTTTTTCTGAGGCATTTATTTACGTTCTTTTTTTTATATATTTTAATTTCTTAATTAGTAGCCTTTGTGGCAGTCAAGGGTTAGGGTGCGCTCGTAAGGGTGGCAGCCTCGCTCAAAAGGGCAGCAGCTTTTCAAATTAATCAAATTGAAATGGTTTGGCATTAGGCTGTTGCCCTGTTTGATTCATGCAGCCCAGCAGCCCACGCAATCGGGCCAGAAAACTATTTAAAATCTAATTTGCATTCTCAACTTTTGGCGAAAACAAACCAAAATAAAAGACAAGAAAATGTGAACGCGAACGCATTTCAGCAAATTTCTTGGCGCAGCTCAAAATCCAAACTCAAAATTTGTCATAAAACTTTGACAGACAAAAAAGTTGCTAAAGTTGTTGCTGCTACTGCTGAGAAGAACTCTATGCGAAATTAGCCAAAAATCAAGTATTTAAGGAGAGCTGCGCAAGCAAAGCAAATGAATGTGTTTTATTTATGCTCGGCATGTTGCATGTCGATATTCTTTGCTTTCAAATATTCAAATTTCAGATTCATGCATTTATTACCGAAGCCAAAGGCAGCCACCGCCACCGCCACCGCCCACCCTCATATTTGGTTGCACTTTTTGGGTTGGCTATAGAACTTTTTAATTACCCTCATCAGCGAATTGCAATGTGCACTTGAGAGCTGCCAAGGAGCGGGTTACGAGGCTGTGAGGGTGTGTGGCGGGGCATGCGTTTCTGTGGTCGCCAAGCCTGTATTCGTTGCACAAAAAAGTTTCCATTTGAGCCACAGGAGGACGTGGCATAAATTCGTGAACAGTTTGTTTATTTTGATGGAAATTGCATTTAATAACTATACCCAGCTGCATTTAACAGACTGCTGCTAATTAATATTAATGTGCTGGCCGAGTTCAACGACTGCCTGCACCTTGAGCCTTGCACTTCCTGCTTGGATCCTTAGGGATCCGGCCAAGAAGCCAGGCAGGCATATAACACCAAAAAATTATGACGCAAATTTACCAGATATCTGCCACTTGCGATCTAACTGTGTCAGTGTGCGACAAACCGAAAGCGAAACTGAATGCATCCCGATGGCTATCTATGTGGCTAAGAGTGTGAAAAGCGAAATTCTAACGAGCACTTGGCAAACAGCTGGGCTGTCCACTGAAATGAGCCGATCTTATCTGTAATTGCTTTTTGGTAGAACAAACGACGAATACGCTTTCTCAAGAGGCTGTCATCTTGGAGCATGGCGACTGCAGCGACGTCAGCGACGGCAGCAACGGCAGCGACGGCAGCGACTGCAGCTGCTGTTGCACTTTAAGGAAATGACCCAAATTAGGCTTGACTAGGAGAACTTTTTGCATTAGCATGCGGCATGTGGCATGCGGCATGCGGCATGCCACTTTGTCTTTAGCTTATTTTGAGGCAAACTTCAAGAAATCGACATTTGCTGTGCAAGTCAAGAAATCACGTAGCTGCAGCCACGCCCAGGTGCGTATGTGTGTGCGTGTGTGTGTGCAGTATATTTTTCTCGCACATTTTATCTGCAAGCATATCACACACACACACACACACTAGCACACGCACACCCCTTCAGTCAAACACAAACACATGTGCAGAGCTGAACTCGTACTTCCGCTTCTTCGGCAGCGCCGGAGGCCAGCAAATCAGTTTTTCTTTCAATTTTTTTTTGTTCACATTTTATAATATTTGTCTCGCTGCTGATTTGTCGCACGCGTTGAATTTATGATTATGCCGCCAGCGGGGCATATGAACATGTGTAAAAATCATTTTTCAAATAAAAATTCAAACTCACATTGAAGTGGCATTAATTATGCGTAAATGGGCTTAATGCATCAATTAATCAAATCAAAGGCGACGCTGCCTGCCACTGCGCCAGCCTCTGCCGGCGCACATGCAGTTTTCAGCCTTTGTAGTGTCACACAAAAGCGCGAGAGCTCGCTCCTCGTAAAAATCCAACTACGAACGTTGGCTCAACGGACTGGTCACTTCATGGGTTTGAGGTAGGGCTGGGATGGGGGCGGGGAACTGATGCAGTCAGATGCGGTCAGCTTACAGCTAGTATATAAAGTCCTGTTGCCGCCCACAACGATACGATGCGTTAGACTGTACACTAGCTGGCGCTAAACATATAGCGGCACCTGGCGTTTGCGTTGGCAAACTTACTTTTTGGTTTATGTTCTGGGTAACCTGTGTGTTACTACAGTTAACGCATGTTGCTCCACACTTGCCGACCACATCTGTAGAGTTTGTGTCTTGGCTAAGCTAACGAAACATTGTTTTATTTTAATGAAATTGACTCCTCAATTGGCCGAAAAACGGTTGATGTTCAAATGGAGTTGCATGCAAGAGTGTTGTAGTCGTAATTGTATGACTAAGAGATAGCCTTAATGCAAAACTAAGTTGCCCCAATTAATATATTAAGAAATGAACATATCACTTTGAATTCTTTAGTGAAACTAGTAGGAGTAAGAGTGTGACGACTAATGCAAGATTAAATATGGCAAGAAGAGCAATAAGCAAGTGACAGTGAGTGTAATTAATAAAAAGGAGGAGGGGAGAAGGACAGAGAGAAAACACACAAAAGACAACAGAGTCAAAAAAGACACAGAAAGTGATATAAATAAAGTGATATAATATGTGTGAAAAATTTATAGAAAAGTTAATTTAAGAGCAAAAGAAACAAAAATATTTACAGGTAGGCAGAACTAGCAAAGAGAGAGTTAAGAATAAGAAAGTAACACCGAAAAAGATCAATAGAAAACAGGTCATCGATTATCGGCAACAAGCTCGGATTGCCCAAGCACCAGGAGCACCTACGTTTCATATTTTAGTCTTTAGCTCATAGGTTCTGAGATCAACGTGCACATATATATGGGCGGACAGACTGGCATACGGATATACTTTATGGGGTCGGAGATGGTTCCATTTGCCTGTTATATACGTTTGCACAAAACTTATATTATAAATTTTACCCTTCTTACCCAATTTCAATGGGTTCAGGGTATAAATAGAAATTATAGAAAAAAAAAGAGTATTATAGGAAACGAGAAGAAGAGTGTCAGTGAGTGAAAAGAGAATCTGAAGAACAGAAAATCGTCACTTGCTAGACTTAAATTTTTCTGAAATTCTAAATATATTAAAGTAGCAAATATTTACTTCAACATTCCGCTGTGGTTTGGTTGCCTGCATGTTTTATGATTACCTGTAAAGACGAAATATTTACTCGTGAAATTTCCTATTATTGAGCATTATGTGTGGGTGTCCTATTAACTAGCATTTCTGGGAAAAAACTCGGGAAGGGGGAAATTTACTTTTTAGCAGCCGTGTAATCCAACACTATTTTCAACTAATCCAAATTATTTCCAGTTAAGCTGTTTCTGGAATTTGCTTCCATGGCCGAGAAGCCCACAAGGTAAGAGCAACTTATGCACTTAAGAGCCAAACAACAAAGTTCACATGGTTGCCTTGGTGTCAGACCGGCTGAAAGTCTGTGATTAAACAATGCAATGATTCAAGTGCTTCAACAAACTCTTTGAACCATAAACCACATCCATTGGCAACACTTCATCACGGAGAACAGCGAAAGTGAGCGCCGGCCATTAGCCGCATTTATAATGCGTTGCCGTCCGACCAGATCAGACAGGCACTCGGTGCCTATCGAATTGCACACCGATGTGGTTCAATGTGCTATGTTTGAGGCTCAATTGTGTGTGAACGACTAATTGTGCGCAAATTGGCCCCAAACATTAAAGACGTGCCACTGAATGAGGCCACTGAAACCATTAATTAAAATTTAAGCGATATCTGATTTTCAAGCTATTTGCAAATTTCAGGCATGCCGCAATCCCACAATTTCGCACAAATGTATGCAATGCTATTGTGGCGCACCGATTCGGTCAATTATTTTGTTTGTAAATCATCCTCAGCATCATTATCAAGTTCGGCGCGCTAATCGATATGGGCACCCATAATATGATTTGAAGAGCCAGACAAGCGTTCTCTTGTGCTGACAGCCAATACAGTTTCAGAGCCAGAGTACATACCGCAACAATACATATAGGAGCCGGCCAGCTCAACAGCTTTAATTGTTTGTTAATTGAATATGTAGGAATTTGTAATGCAATTAATTGATAATTATGATGATTAAATATGAGATAATTAAAAGCAGGCTTTGCTTATTTAAGTTTAAGCCACTTAACTTGTCGTAGCTAATAGGATTGAGTTTTAAGATATAGCTTGTAGTACTTCCATTAACATTATAGTCTTGTTTATAAAATTTTCATTCATGAAACAGCCAAACGCACAGACACACTGTAAGCAAAGGTATATACACAACATGCTATCACATAATCATTTTAATTAGGTTTATTCAAACAGAATCCTTTTCGTTCATCGAATTGTTGCTACCACTGAATGCCTACCAACTGTTGTGCTATTTGTCTTGCATGCAAACGGAACTTGGCGGCAGCACATCAAAGTGAAACGTGACAGACTTTAAGCCCAAGTACACCCAGAAATCTGGGTCATGCTCGACAATTACTAATTACTTTTACACAGGAAATAGGTAAATTTCATTTGTCTTCACTGGATGTCGGCTTGAGTGTGCCTCCTCATTGCCATGACATACATCAGATGGTGGAGGCATTAATGCCATTAATATGGTAGTACTGACAATGATTGCAGAGACGACTTCTTTTTTTTTAATGTCCTTTCACATATGCAAAATAAATTGCGGCGTATTCCCAACCTAATCAACATATGGCAGTCGAAGGCGTTTCTATTTAACTGCTATAAAAAATGCGCTCATACATCAAAAGAGCTCGTGTACACAGAATATGCCCAGTACTGAATCTATAAAAATTTTAACATACACTGCGAGCAAAAAATGTCAAGAATGTTGTGCAAGTGCAAACATTGTCAAAAGCCAGCTGGGAAACATTTTTAGATCTGGGCAGAAATTTATTATTTGAAAACATTTTGTATAAATCTCAGAATTTGTACAATATAGAAAGAAATAAGTTGAAAAGGATTTTTCAAGCAGTTTTAGTGTTAATTTAAGTTAATCCCTTCTTATTAAAGAGACATTTATTGTTTATATAAATAGTCGCATTTCCATTTTATTAAAATGTCTTCTTTTTAATATTTTACTCGTAATTTACAATTTTACAACTTTCATCTGTTTATTTTTATTTAGCTATAAAGTTTCTTTTCTACTAAAATACACGTGGACGCTGTAAATAAAGTACATTCAAAGACACAAGTGTATAAAAACGCACGTGTGCACACGTTCATGTTCATATATTTAAAAAGCGTTGCACAATATGCGCCACAGCTGTGGTAAAGCCAAGATTTACCCAAAAATATATAGTCTATCCATTGGGTTAGACATCGAAAAGATAAGCGTTTTGGGTATTATAAACAACAATAAACGCGACGTTTTAATATCTAAGTCGAAGTCTGGCGCTGAAATAAACCAAGTCCAAAGACTTGAGGCCGCCATATTAAATAAACAAGAGACAAGAGCAGAAGCAGGCTTGATGCATTTCAACAGGTGCTCCCTGAGAGACAGGTAAACGAGCTGTCAGGTATAAGCGTGGGCACAAAGCAAAGTTATTTTCATACCATTTGGATAGCTACCTAGTAGCTAAATAACAGGAATTTACTTCCATAACAAAAATGAGCGAGCAATACAGATTCAAGAATAAATAATTACATTTATTTTAAGACCTAAGCGGCAGCCTTTTGCCTTGGCTGTGCCTTGGCTAAAAGGGAATGTTGCACGTCTGCAACAGTTTTTGCTGCCTTTACTTGTTGTTGCTATGACAGCATCTAAGCACTGGCAGACAACTGCCTAGCACACCTGTTAAATCAATTGTAATCCATCCAGACACCTAATGAGTTCAACTCGAGTGCATTGACAGGACAATGGTGTTTCATTATTCGTTACTGTTGAATGCGCACCAAAAATTGGATTCATCAAATTTTTGCGTAATTGGTCAACAAACCCAAACAAAATTGATTTATGTGCGCATCGTTGAGTTTTTGTAAGCACAATAAGTTTTAAACAAACTAGCTTAAGTGCAAATCCTGAAACATTTGTGTCTCATTTTAGCTGCTGGGTTTTTAATTGTACTACAAATGCGTCTGCCACAAAAGTTGGACAGAGTGACGCAAAATCACGTTGAGGCAAGGTCACTGTCTGCTGAATAACACACCTTGGCATCATAAAACGCACACACACGCGCGCACAGCACGCAGGCAAGCGTGTATTGTCTATTGGCCGTAAACTTTGGCGTTATGTATGAACGTCCTTGATTAAGGACTCACAACCTGCGAATATGCCACACACATATGCAGAAAAACTGGAGTATATTTTGTTTTAACTGGGGCAGCGTGACTGACCAATAAAACTAATTAAAAATGAAACAGGAGAGAGCGGGTCACAGGTATGAGAAACTATGCAGCATTGACTCATAATCACATTACCGCATTGGCAGCAGCTGCCCCTGCTGGCGTATGCCTTTTATGTGGGGCAGCTATGAAATATCATAATTAACTGCAGGGCAGCGTAACTTGTTCCTGACACAGATTGATGACACATACAGCATCGAAACTTAGGCTCTTAGCTATTTACCTGAATATCTAATAATACGTAATGGCCAAAACGTTTGTCTCTATAATAACAAAGCAGTTGTGTGTTACGCAACTGAACTGTAGCTGATTATAATTAATAATTCCAAATAATCGGCTTTAGGCAAGAAAGGAGACAAATGAATTGCGCATATGCCAAAATGGACTATGTTGCAAATTGAGAAAAGGACAGATCAATACATTGCATTAAAAAGCTGTGAAAAGACCTTTCTGACTGTCAAGGTATTTTAATTGAATCTAACAAAAAATAGAATAAACCAATAGGCGGATTCTGACTTGCGTATACATTTTTAAGTATGCTTAAATATAGCCGGCAAAGTATTCTTAAATAGAATAAAATACTTGCTTTGATTAAATTTTGGTATTCGTGTTAGCTTAAGTTGAAATATTTATCTAATTATCGCTCTTTACTTTCAGTCAACAGTGCATTCAATTAAGTCTCCACGCGGTTGAGTAGTCAAATACGAGGACACATACCTTCGGGCAAATCTCCTACAAAAATAACGTATACGACCCGAATATACACAAATGCTGCCAACCTGTGGTTCACACAAAAGAAAAGTACATAAAGCACCGCTGTACGCCAAGAATGGGTTTCCTTTGCCAGCATTCGTATTCGTTTAAAAGCCGTCGAAAAACGTTTAATATTTTTTCGCCAAGGCAAACAGAACTGTTAAGTCAAGGGCTCCCTCTCCACAAATGCCAAATTCGAGGCACTTGTCGCCGAAAAGAAGGGCGAACAATTCCCAAAGAAAAGCCACCGGGGAAATGCGTTTTAAAAATGAAAAACAATTTTTTTTGCAGGCAATAAATTTCAAACAAAGGTTTAGTTATAAGCGTAAAAATAAATAAATAAAATAATATGTATTGAAAAGTTATAAAGAAAAAAAATGTAAGTGCCCAAAAGTAAAAGTGACCTACGCAGAAAAAACAAGTAAGAGGTTCTAGTCGGGAGCTCCCGACTAGGGGATACCCTGAGCCCTCATATTCCAACACCAAATGCAGCTTGCGCTAATAGATAGAGAGTAGCGGGGAGGCGGCGATAGGTATAAAATGAAAGATACTCGATATATATATACTATTCTAGAAGCTACATGTCAAGTTTGGTGACTCTACCTCTTATTATTTACCAAAATTGCTAAAAAATCGGGATTTCGATATACATTTTTATCGATTACTTTGAAACGGGGTAAGTTATCGATTATCGGAAACAAACTCGATCTGCGCAGGCACTAGGAGCACTTACATCTAAAATTTTAGTCTCTAGCTCTTATAGGTTCTGAGATCCTTGCGTTCATACATACGGACGGACGGACGGACGGACATGGCTAGATCGACTCGGCTATTGATGCTGATTAAGAATATATATACTTTATGGGGTCGAAGATGGTTCCTTCTGCCTGTTACATACATTTGCATTTTGCACAAAGACATAATACCCCTTTTACCCATTTTTAATGGGTTCAGGGTATAAAAACCAAACTGACCACAATTTAGCTTCAGGTGTTTTTTATTCTACTATTTAAAGTTCTTTTCTTTTTGTGATACTGAATAGCGGAACATTTTGCCTTTGTTGAGTTACATGCACGGCAATTTTTATTGTTGCCTGGAAAAACAATTGCCCAACGTGCATTAAAATTGCCGCCAACGAGTTGTCCAAAATTTTTTCATTTTCTAGGGAAATTCTATTTAGTTTCGCAACGAAATAAAAGCCCGTACGTTTAGAAATATATTATGAGTATAATGCCTCTTATGAATTATGCACACACATTGTACACAAATGCAATCCTTTAAAATTAATAACTTATATAATTACATACGCGTATGCAACGCATATTTTCTGGATTCTCGGAAAAGAGGAATTTAAAGGCATGGCATGGCATGAAGTAATAAATATATTTTAAACACGTGTACAACTTGTATTGACTTACTGTCATCTGCATTTCCATTAAATTTAACAAATATCCCGCAAAGAGGAAATGAACACAAGTATTTGAGATCGCCCGATGCCTATCAATTAATCATTGCAAATAAACTTCCGGCTGTGCGCTGTGATATTAAATTAAATTGAGTTCACAGTTCACAAAAAGACGTGACTGTATTAACATTAACCTCATTCACACTCAATAGAAATTAAAGCGACGACAAATAAAGCAGTGTGTTCATTCAGATAAATTCCGCAATGCAGCAAAAAGTGAAGCGCAAAACATTTGCCCCAGCGCACTTTAAAGGCCAGACAAATTGTGCTGAACAAGGGGAAACTGCGCTCAAAATGAAATTTAAGTCAAGCTGCCTTTGCCGAAGCCAAAGAAATGTTAAAACAAAATCAAATTACAAACTGTATCTTTTTCTATTTTGTGCAATGTTTTTGCCTTTTATCCCTTTTTTCTTATTCTGGCATATTATTATTAATAGCCAAGAGTTGAGAATCACAAGTTAATGAACACAATTATAATTTAATTGGCTGTCAGGAAACCAATATCATCAAAATACTATTCCAGTTACTGCAAAATAAACTATATTATTTCTTTCTTTCCTCAAACATTTTAAATATTTCGTTTGGTTTGAAACGGGCTTCAAAGCCTAAGTGAAATGAAAATAAGCTTTGGTCAGTTCAGATTACAATTTTCATTATTTTCTAGCTAAACAGAAGAGGAAACCAATTTCAGTTCAGCTTGAAAAGCTAGTTGAAAACTTTTGAAACTCTTAATAATATATACATGGCAGCAAAACATGTACAAGCCACAGCCATTTTTAACTCTGACTTCATAATGGCAACCAACATTTGCGGCTTAAAGCGGATTCTACTTATTAAGTACATGCATTTGTGGACTATGTGCTATGTAAATTAGCATTAAGCATACGCACTGTGGCCCAGTTGCTACAATCGGTCTGTTCAGCTCATTAGTGTTAAACCCAAATAAGTTGTCTTCCTATGCAACTGGAAAATACACCTACACATTCATATCTACGCATTTATACATAATGTATCAGCATTATTGCTAAGAGCTTTTGTACACCCTCAGATTACCTGGCTTGGGCCCTGGCATTGTAAAATTTCACTTTTTACATGCACTTCAATTGCGTTGCGACACTTACAAAAGTCTCCAAGCCAATGCTTTGACGAGATGCTCTCATTGTTATTTTTTTATATTATCTTGTTGATATTTGCGATATTTATTTGGGTGCTTGCTATGCTCCCATCAAATTGTCTACGGAATTTCCGCATACGTGAACAAAAGGCAGCAGCTCCTATCGAAAAAAAGTAATAAAAAAAAACCAATAAGATGCCTCAAACTGGCCTTTGTAAGCAATTTGTGAACTGGATCAGGCAATGTCTGCGTTACATTTTGTTTGAAATTTTTTGTCAAAGCAGTGAATATACATTAACAGGGCTGCATAAGAAAATATGCAGATACATATCACGTGCTTGGCTCAGCTTTGCAGCGTGCAATCATATTCAGCACTGAAACCGAGAGGATACGTGGTTGCTTTCGAGAGTTCTTTAGGAAAAACTTTGCTGTTATGCAAATGCAAATGCATGCATATGCAGCTCTTTACTGAACATATTTACAACCTATTATATATCCACATTGCATATTTCACAGTTGCCGTTAACCACAGTCGAACCGCCACGCCTCACGATCGTGTTGCGTCCATTGTTATAACCCGGACGACTGACAACGACATTGCCGTTGTTAAAGCTGCGATACTCCTGGCCATCTATATACACCGAATCACCGTTTGGATTGGGACCTATTAAGGCATGAGTTGAGTGCTTTGTGATTGAATGCTTGAATGCAACTAAAAACTTACAAGTCAAACAAACGCCATTCACCACCACAGTGCTGGGATAAGCTGTAAATTGAGTATACGCCACAGGGGCAATTAACATTAATCAGAAACGAATTGCTGTAATTGCTCACCGCTGATCAGAGACGGCAAAAGTGCCAACAAGAGCAGTCCACACGTCAAGTACTTCATCTTGTATGCAGCCAACTGTTCCACTCACATAATGCTTATATAGTTTTTATAAATGCCTTGTAAATCAAAAATAATTTGCATAATGTGTGTGTACTGAATGTTATCGCTAACAGTTCAATAGGCGGCATTCAATAAACGATGCAAATGTGACGACTGCCAAGTGCGCTACTAGACATTGATAAGGTCAATTATAATTGAAAGGGTGTATAAACACCTAAACCCTTTAATATCGCATACTGAATATATGGAAAGCAAGTAACATCAGTTTGGCAATATGCCCCACTTTAGTAGGATGCACAGTTGGGAAAAAGCACATTGATAAATTCAAAATAAATAAAATTCCCCAAAAAGGCAATATATTTTATTTAATAACAATACGCGACAGACAAATAGACTCTCCCACAAATTCTTGAACATATTAAAAACAACTTCGTTTAAAATTCAAGTGAAAACCTTATTTACATATTTAACATATACTAACTGTACAAAATTGTTTATGAACATGAATGATTATTGTGTTTCCAAAGAAGCCGGCCTTTCCCACAACAATGCAAATTAAAAGGTTTGCGTTGGCTCTGACCAAAGCTTCAACCAATTGTCGTGACTATTAGAAATTGCATTTTCATTCGATGCTCTGCCCCACTCGACGTAGAGCACTTCGATTAGCAGCTAGCTGAAGCTATGCATTGTATTGTATAATTATTGTTGTAATTGTTCTAGCGTCAACAACGACGCATCATATACAGAGAGTTAGTAAGTATTTACGTTTAAAACTGGGCATTTCCCCACTTTGATTAATATTTGTCTCCTACATACACACACACACAGTAGTATATACCAGTTTTGGTTCACACTGGCGATAAGACGATCATTGAATTGCAAAAATAAAACAAAAGTCACACAGCGTACAAACGACGCCGTATAAAAGTCAGCAGCGCCTCTAGCACCTAGCCAGACCCGTTTGGCACCTCAGTACACCAACAACTCAGCCAGAAACATGGTGAATTTTTCAGCGGCTTTTGCGGTTTTTATGCTGTGCGCTTTCGGATTGACGGAGGCGGCTGTGTACATTGGTGGCGGATGTTATGATTGTAAGGGAATCGAATGCAAATAAGCATCGCAACAAAATAATAACAAATAACTGACGACATTCACAGGTAATCCGCCCGGTGGTCAAGGGCCAGGCATATACACAGGCGGCGGTGGCCGCGGCAATGGCGGCGGCGGCAGCTACTACAACCCTGGAGCCGGTGGTGGCGGCGGCGGCGGCGGCAGCGGACGTCCGGTTTACTCGGGAAACTTTGGACCAAATGGCTATAATGGCGGAGGTGGAGGCGGGCGCTATAGCAACGGTGGCGGTGGCGGTGGCTACGGTAGGGGTGGTGGCTACGATGATGGTCTGACGCAAATCATAAGCGGCTAAAATCAGCTTAGTTTTTTATATATAAATAAAATCAAAAAACAAATGTGACTTACAATCTTTTGATGGAAACAGCACACATAGCTCAATTGCAAAGTGTCGACAGCGCGCTTGAAGTTTTCCAATTAAAACAAAAATTTTCTATGCAGCTTCATGACGTTGAAGTGGCATTTGAAACAAAAGTTTGTTGCACACATGACAAAAAAAAAAAAATGACTTTATTGCAACAAGAATATCAATTTTAAGTTTATTGTAGCACAATATATGCTTAAATAAAGCTGGGATTTACCCCTTGCGATTTCCAAATAAGTCTCTGAAATCAAGTGTGCATGGCTCAAAGATAAGAGAAGCAACCAAAAAGGCCAAAGGTTAAGTGTAGGAAGGAATAAGGTCCACATGTGTTTCAATTCAAGCGATATTCTATTTCCCTGTATCTATTCAAGCGATATGTATCCGATACTAGTAACTGTTGATACGTAGCTTAGCACGTTATTAGTTTTTATCTTATATGTGGCCATAGCCTTTGACAATATATTGCTTATCAGTTATAGTCTGCGAATGTCGAGCTGCTTGCTGAACAATTTCAGTTACCCCCACGAATCTCTAGATATTTTTGTCTTACACTCAAAGCAATCAACAATATTGTTAAGGTCACAGCATTCAATTTTTATACCCTGAACCCATTGAAAATGGTTAAAAAGAGTATATTGTGTTTGTGTAAAATGCAAATGTATGTAACAGGCAGAAGGAATCATCTCCGACCCCATAAAGTATATATATTCTTGATCAGCATCAATAGCCGAGTCGATCTAGCCATGTCCGTCCGTCCGTCCGTCCGTCCGTCCGTCCGTATGTATGAACGCAAGGATCTCAGAACCTATAAGAGCTAGAGACTAAAATTTTAGATGTAAGTGCTCCTAGTGCCTGCGCAGTTCGAGTTTGTTTCCGATAATCGATAACTTACCCCGTTTCAAAGTAATCGATAAAAATGTATATCGAAATCCTGTTTTTGAAGAAATTTTTGTAAATAATAAGAGCTAGAGTCACCAATCTTGACATGTAGCTTCTAGAATAGTATGTATATTTGCATTTGGTGTTGGAAGAAGAGGGTTCAGGGTATCCCCTAGTCGGGACCTCCCGACTAAAACCTCTTACTTATTTATTTTATATTATTGTATTCTGTGTATGTACACTTTGTAAGATACACCTACACCGCAGATTATTGCGTTTGAAATAAATGAACTTTGCATTTTCAGAATGCAATCAACACGTTGAATATGACTTTTTGATTAGCACATTGAAATCAAAAATGCAATCAAAAATGCATTGGCGATAAACACAATAATACTTCTCACTGTTTTACAAAGTTTTAATTAAAAGCAGCTCCTTACAGCAATGATGATTGCTGTTGAACAGAAATTTATCATTTGCACTCAGGTATAACACTCTTGAGCCTGAAAAGCAATCAAAGTATGGATTCCGAAAATTCAATAATATCTTAGCTATTCATGCCCAAACTTAATTATTTCCAAGAAACCAATATTCAGGCTTTGCTATGCCAATAATACAAATAAGACCTCCGACCGAGTGGGCTCAAAAGGCGGAGACACGTGCCTGGCAATCGAAGGGCCTCAACTTTGATTCACACATGCTGTTATCATCGGTAAGGTTTGCAATAGCAATTGAAATTACCTACTAAGTCCAATAAACTTTGCTTTGATTTACTTCCAAGTATAAACAATATTTTGTTACTTATTTCCATCAGATAGCTGCATTGAGAGTACAAAATTTGCCAACATACTTTCAATTTAAGTTAAAAGCATGTGTTTCGTAAAAGGCATTAATTTGCACTTGTTCCAGGTGTTCCTTACCCAGTCCTAATTTAATTGCACAACCCTTTATGCTGCTAAGTTTGCAACATTATTAGGTTCATTCACTTGATGAAAATCCAATTAGTTTGGCACTGTTGAAATCGAGACCGCATGACGCAAAGTTCAATGATCGAGTGCACTTCATCATTATTATTAGATTGCAGTAGAACATACAGGGTAATCATCCGAAAAACAATTAGAAATTTTAAGAAGTAAAAGTCGGAAAGGTTTTTCAGCCAACAATATAAATATCCAAATTTACAATAGGAGATGTTACTTTCTATCCATTACACTAATTGCACTTACTTTTATGCTCCTTCTTTTTACACATTTGATGTGAGAAGAGTATACAAATATTCCACCCACACATACACATTCTTATTTCTACTTGTGTAATTTTCTAGCCAGTGCGAGGTGCTTTCAGAGCTTGTTTAAAAGCATGAGAGAGGTCAGCAAATAAATGTGAGATTCCTTTCAACATGCGTTGTGTGTGCATTCAATGAAAAATTCAAAACCACAGTAAGCTTATGAATTTTTGGGGCATTCGATTCCCGAATATGAGCTTTTTTTTTAAAAAACAAAAAATTAAAATGTTAAAATTTTACAATTCCAACTAAGTTGAAGAAAATCAATGAAATTTTACTATTTTCATCAATTCCATATTCTGGTTAGCTTACACTCTATGGACATTTGTTGCACACAAATACTTTCTCCTTTGTGTTTGATTTGCCTGTTGCTCTGAAAAGGGTAGTACGTTGAAGTAAGGTTTAATTGGTTTTATCATTAAGTGGGAAATCGGATTCCGCAATGTTGTCGCCCCGGGCCTTTAATTCCATATCGAGTTGTGCATTTGCATGCTGCATTTTGCTGCACCCACCGAAGCAAGTTACCTAATTAATTGCGAGTTTAATAGTTAAATGGATAACAATTGATAACTGGTTTTTTAACTATGAACAATAATCTTTGCTAAACTCAAAGTTCATGTTTTTAAAAGTGCTTTGGCTTTGCACTACTCGAATGGCAAGAATATTCTGGGCACAAGGGCAACCTTTGTCAACGTAATGGGTCACAAGTGTGTTGCACAAACTATTAGTGTTAGCTCGCAGTAAGAGCAACGCAACAAAATTAATATCGATCCTTATTGAAAGCAACGAGGCGACATAAATTAAATTCAGTTTTAGATTCAACTCACTAAGTTTAGTAACCTTAGACGCACCTCAACGCCAAACTCGTGCAACAAAATATGCGTGGTATTTGAAAGCTACTTTTGTAGAGATATGCGCAAGCCAAAGTTATTTGGTTGCGTCAGAATATTTGCTTTCCATGCTAGTTTGTTTAGCTAAAGTTTGTCGTCAGTTTTTAAATGGCCAGCCAAATTCACAGAAAAACATGTTGGAGGTAAATGCCAGAAAAACTTTACAATTCAAAGTTGAAATTGAAGACGTGACCAATTTGCCTTATCTAGGGAACAATCTTAAGCCCATGTGCTGTGAGAGAAATCTGTATTCATATGCACTGACTTTTTCTATAAAAATAGTTGTCAATCAGTTCGGCATATCACGTATCTGCCATGTCGATTTGAATGGTGAAAAGTGGCACGATAAGTATTAATAGTATAGTATAATGTAGATGTTGAACAATGAAAGTTACATTTATTTAATACACAAATATACACATAAATAGATAGTATCCAGCTTTAAGACTAACAAGTGTCGCTGTCCGACCCAGTACCCGCCCAAGAGAATCACACGCCCATCCACGAAAAGCTCAATGCTATGCATTTACAATTGGACAACTAACACCACAACCAGCCACAGACCGAAGCCAATTTACGGTCTGATAGTATGCCGCAGGTAACGCAAACCCAGTACCATGGCCAGAGGAAAAATACTGCTCCTGATCCAGGCGATGCGCACGGAATGCGCACAAATGTCCTCCAGATGGCGACAATTGCTGAAGTGCTTCTCATCCGACAACATTTTAGCGGTTTCACGTGCAAACTCCGCCGAGTGCTTGTAGCATTTGTACCGTGCGCTATTGTAGATGCAATTCTCGTATGCGTAACGTGCACTGGAAGCAAGTGGCCAACAATTATTTCCCCTCAGGCTGAGATATTCAGCAGATGCTCACCAACAAAATTCCATGAATTTATCGCTGACATTGCGTGTGCCGTCGTGCAAATCATCTGTCAGTATGTTCTCAAAGTCCGTGGTGCAGCTTATCCAATCCACCTGTATATGTGTAAAGCAATCCTTGTGCCGCAGATAATCTGCAAATGCAATATGGTTAAGAATAACTATTGCTATATAAACTTATTCACTCAGACTAACAAACATGCAGCTTAGCCTCTATCTAATTAAGTCCTTGATGATAAGATCGTTTAAAGTCTAAGCTAGGTATTCACGATTTATTATGCCCTCTATTTGATATCGAGCGAGAGTCTCAACTTTGAAAATCATTTGAGTCCAAAATTTCAGTTTCTTGTTTACGCAACGTTTAAAACTGAAAACGAAAAAATAAAATACAAATAAAATGGGAGACAAGAATGAACAACAAATTTGGTAAAAATTGTTTTGTCATCCTAAAAAATTCTTATTTTTGCAATATTTTTAGTAATTATACAAATTTTAATATGTAAATTAATAAACTGAATGTGACATAAGTTCCAAACAACCTGAGCTCCTGAACATGAAGAGACAATAGTTTAAAAAGTGCACCTAACTGACGATAATTTATGGACTTGCATAATAGGTAGCAAAAACATTCGTGGTAAATTAAATGTATATATAACAATGTATTGTTCTTAAAGTTAGTCAAGTACAGAAAAGTTGATGTGTTGGTTGGACACCCCTTACCTCGCTGAAAGTCCTCGTCGGCACAAAACTTTTTGAAAAACTTACGAGCACCATCGACATTATTTTTAAACAAGTTCAGCTTTCGGTTCTGTAGACAACGAGCTGAATAGGCATCAAAACATTTCATACCACGGTTAAAAACCCTACAAAAAAATAAATTTGAATATTCATTATGCAAATTTTATTAAGGGTTAGACTTAATTTATTAAAGGGCCCTTAATGTTTTCATATACTTGGGTTATTTATTTTTTAAAAAACTTAAAAAAGGTTATAAACTTCGATTTATTTAGTTTATTTAATGCCGTTGAAGCTGCACTTTTTCTATTAAAATTTTAATTGGGGATCAAATTACAATGCTGCCTTCATAAGTTGAGTTGCGCTCGCCAAATTAGGTTTTTCACGAAAATCAATATCGCCCATTACCGTGCTTATCCGAGACATAAGTAAAAAGTTTGTATTTTATTTCAACTTTGTTGTTGTTCTTGATTATTTTACACGGTACTTAGCTTTAAGGGAGTCCACAGTCAACCCTTTTAATCAAGGCAAAAACTTTGCTTTCTTGGCCCAAGTTTGATAGAAAGGCCAGTCAGAACACTTATTAATTATGAACTCTAAGTATCTTAAGAGAGACGCCGCATCTGAGCGGCTAATCAATAATGTATTTCACTTAATGCTCCTGGCCAAGGAGTTTTATTTATAGCGACAATCACACGTACAGAGGCACTTTATGAGCTCATCTTGCGTGAATCTGAAATACCGGTGAGACTTACTTGCACTTGGCAATGATCTCCTGCTTGCTGATGACAATCTTGGTATTCTGCAAAAACTCCATTAAATGTGGCGGCAAATCCTTGAAGCATTCGTCAACCATCTTTTGAGTGCTGCCGCACTTATTCGCATGAGCCAGAGCCGGCGGCTGCTGCTGCTGAGTTTCGTTTCCTAAATCTGCCATGGCAACAAGCAGCATACCACAGCAGAAAACTGATACAAATACATTGCCGTGCCACATTATCGTCGTCTCTTGAATACACTTGTTGCTACTTTATTTTTTGTAACGTTGTATGAATGAATCGGATCCCGACCGCTTTTCGTCCTTGCGATTCGTCCGCTACCAAAGAACTGAGCCGGTTTGGTCAATTCCATCTATTTTTAAGGCTCGCTGACAGAGCTCTGTTAACTCGCTGTTAAATTGCTGTTAAAAACAGCGCATGCACCTTGGCGCCTGTTGCACGTGCTCCTCGGTTTGTTTACAATAAAAATGCAAGCCCATAGTCCTTTTTTCTCGAGGTGGAAAATAAAGTCTTTGCATAATAAAGTCTTCGCAGTTTTTAATTGGGGCAGTGCGAAAATGTTTTAAATTTTTAGGTGTTCATCAATTTTGAAATCACGTTAATATTTATTTAATATAAATTAAATAGAACTAAAAACTTTTTAAATTGTCCAGGACAAATATAACAAAAACACAATAATCTAGCAAATTACATTAAGCTTTTCCGACTTTTTTTTTTGTTTTAAAATCTTTATTCCGAACCATTGAATTGGATTTTGATAACGGGTTGGCGTAGCCCCGCTTGGCGAGACAGACTTTGCCGTACATTACTGACCGGATTTATGTTCTGCCATGGCCTTTTCGCAAAGGTCAATCTGCACCTTCGCAAACAACGATGACAGGCCCGCAGCACATGTGTGGGAGCGAAAGCTAGCTGAAAATCGGCATTGAAATTCATTTCATTCATGATGACTTCTGTGTGCCTACGGACTGAACATATGGTGTACGACCTGCTGAAAGTAACAGAAACTTTCAATCAACTGACTACCGGGCTGCACTTGGTGTTCAAATTCAAGCTGTTTTTCAACCAGAGCCTGAGTTTTGTTGAGTATAAGCTCGCAATACTTACCTGAATTAGGTTACCAAAAAATAATTGTTTTACTTATTTAAATCATGAAAATTTCTGTCAGGCTTATAGGATTCCTGTTGAACTTAAAGCAGCCAAAACTTTTCTTGATTTTCTTAAGCTACAACTTTGCCTTTATTTTGGCAGCAGACTTTAAAAGCATCAGTGCTTAAACCTTGGCTACTGATTTTGCTTTAGCATAGCGCTGTGCTATCGTATGTAAATTGGCATTGGATTTTTGAATAATGCCATTGTTTAGAGGCTAACCAGGTCTCAGTTGCATGGCATATTAAAATTCAGGCGGTGAATCCTGCAAAAACAGAACAATACTACCGAATGTGAACCAGTGCGTACAATTAGGAGCATACAGTGCACATGCACAAGTTCTTGTGATTTCATTTGGCGTACGAATGCGTCTATTGTTTCATAGTTATGCAGCATGCAGCAAAGCTGTGGGCGAGCTCCTCCATGGCCATATCCGTGCATATTTCATAGATTTCTCGATAATTCAGCACTGCATTATTAAGCCCCAACACAGCTCAGATCACTATTGACAATGGTATTTTGTTATGCAGGACAACAACTCGATAGCACAGGCCTGTATGGGCCTAATTATCGGGCGGTGCATGACAAAAATTTAAAACAAATGTTATTGAAATGCGAGGCATTAATTGTGTTTTTGTTTTCTTCTTTTTTAGTTTTTTATAAACATTTATTTTATGCAAAAACTTGTACATAATTTAGTTTGATTTAATTACAGTTGTGTATTTATGTATTTATTATTTGAACATATGTGGATAGATTTGTTGATGTTTTATATTTAAATGAGTGAATATTGTTTGAAATAAATTTTTCCCAATAACACAATACATACAACATTCAAATTTTTGCAATGTGCTTAAGCTTATAATTATGCACTATATGGTATATTTTATATAATAGCTTTATTAAATTACTCACAATCATCAATTGAATTGAATTTCGAAATCGAACACGAAACCAAAATATCAACGAGAAGATTTGTTTTAGGCTGCACACCAAAAGACTTGAAAATTTTGGCGGTGCTCATTGCTACGATTGCACGATTGCCGATACTAAACATAAGTATTATTTAAATTTGTTTTATCATTAAATAGTTTTTCTTTAAATAATTATTTAAACTGTTGTAATTATTGAGTATGTCGCTTCACATATTTCATATTATAATTTCATAATGTTGTGGCTGCTGCCTGTGATTTTCGCCACTTCTCCTTATTCAATTTACTCATTCATTTTTTTGTTTTATATTTATTTATTTATTAAGCTTTGTATGATTTTTGATTTGTGCCGTTATAAAATTAGTTTAACATTTAACTTAGACGCAATATGTTAGAAAGGCACACTAATTACATATTTGTTTCAATTGGTTTATTAAAATTTAGCTTCGTTAAAAGCCGAGCTGCATTTAGGAAAATTCTTTAATTTAAAATAAAACGTAGCCGTCTTTCTTTTGTACCATAATTTAAATGCAATTTCATTTTTATTATTCTCTTTAGGTTTAATAATATATGCATTTTGCTTTAAATTGCATACAGAAAATGTTAGTTAGCTGTTTAATGGGTATAATCTTAGAGTTCGCGCTTTAAAAAAATATATATAAATATATAGATATATATAGAAAAAATTTACATAATCTTGCGTTCTATAACTTCCAACATTTATTTTAAATTAAAGAATTTCGATTGTGTTTTATATGCGGTATTTTGGTCAAAAATCTTTTACCCATCATGAATTATTTATTTAACATTGTTTTTTTTCTTCTTTCTGGTGTATAATACATTGTGCTTGAGCTCAATATTAACACTAGACATTATAACTATTTAGGTTTTACTTGTACATTATTAATGCATGATATTCGTTACTTTTCATTAACTAAATATGGCTGTTAGTTTTGTTTTGTATTATTTAATAAGCACACGCGCTCACAATCAGCGCGAAATATATACTTAATATTGATGTGTGTGTGTGTGTGAGTTTGTGTGTGTGTAAGTGGGTGTATAAAGTATATAACATAATCATAATCGAAATACTTCATTAACAAAGCATTTACGTCAATTTAACAAAAATATACTCGCATATTAGATATTTTGTTACAATCTTATAACTTATCAGAGCATACAACAATTAATTGCCGCCTAATGAGTGAATGTGTGTCTGTGTGTGCGTGTGTGTGTGTGTGATTACATTTTAATTACACAGATAAAACAATTGTTTAGCCTTAAATAACTATAAAAAAGATTCTTCATCGCGTTATTTGATTATGAAAAAAATACAATGTTATAAAAAACGTTTTGCAGATGAGATTCGGTAAATGATATTCTCTTTTTTGTTTTGTTTCTTTGTTTTTTTTTTTTAATAAACAAATCGATATTTGTTATATGCATAATGTTTGTATGCACGAGACTGCAGTTAATTAAGTAATTTTTGTTCGCTGAACTTTTCACTATGTACTATAACTTAAAAGTGGTTAATAGATAATAATTATGTGTGTTCTTTTTTCTTTCGTTTTTTGTTTTTTTGTTTTTAATTTAATCTAGAAACTATGTTTGATTTGTTAATGTTAATGTAATTGTTTGTTTCGTTTTGTTTGCTGGCTGGCAAAACGCAACAGAAATGGCCACAAAATTCAATACATTATTTTCTGCTTCTTCTTGATATTGTTGTTGTTGTTGTTGTTGTTGTTTGCAGTCGCAGTTGCTGCTGATGCATTTAGATGAGTGCTGCAGGCGCAAGCAACAGGCCACAGACTTTGAGTGGATATGTTTTTATAGAGCATATACATGTGATCTTTTATGTTGTGCGTGTGTTGTGTGAGTTGTGTGTTATTTTAGTAGTTGTCAGTAACAAGTGGGTCTTGCACAACTTGCAATTAGCATTTCACATTCCATACAAAATGGCACACAATGCTGGGTTACTGCCACTGCCACACTGCTTCCGCTTCCGTTTCCGTTTCCGCTCCCACAGCTGTTCCTCTTATGGCTGTTAATATGCTGCTGTTGATGCTGCTGCTTCCATCTGATCTTAGTACATCATATGCGAATCTCTTCCTGCTGCTTCCTGGCTGCTCCTCAATTGTAGGTGCATCTATCGCATCTATCCAAAACGCAGGCGGCAGACGGCAGTCGTTAGGCATTTGATAAGAAATTTGGTGGATTTTGTGTTGTTTTTTTTTTAATGCATTTTTTAATGTGTATTTGAGATGTGTTGTTTGGCAGATTTTGGTTTAGATTTTTATATATATATTTTTTTTGTGTTAGCATGTAAATAAAAGAAGTCATAGAAATGGAAATTGAGTTTTAATAAATGGTTAGCAGTTAGTTATATCATTTTTTTGTTTCGTAAAATACCTAGCAAAAAAACATAGATGTTTTAATATGCGAATTATGAGCACAAAAAGTTACTAAATGAAAGCGGGCATATATTATGTATGTATGTACTTGTCTTTAAATGTGGAACAATAAATAGATCATTAAGAGCAGGGCACACAACATGCAGGCCAAGATTTCAATACCTCACTGACTTTTAGTAACTTTTTACTTCGAATATAAAAACTATTAAAAAAAAAAAAAGGGAAATAAAATAAACAAGATGCGTTTGTACTAAAAACACTCTTCGATTTGAAAAGGACAAACACATACGCAATAAAAATCGTAGATAGTGCAAATCTAAGTGTTTGACATGTTAATAGTTTTCTATGTCAAACTGTTTAATTGTTGTTGTTGTTGTTAAAGAAACATTTATTGGTTATTAAAGTCGCTTAAGGAATTTGTCGAGTAATTTACAAAACAACGTAAAAGTTTATTATTTATTTTCTAGTTTTCATTTTTATCGCTTTTTTTGTGTTTTTGTCTGTTTTGTTTTTACTTTTGATTTCTTTGTTTAGTTAACTTGGCCTTTGGTTAGTTAAAATTAGCAATAATATTACATCACATATCATTTGATATTTATATGGTTTTTTATACATATGTAAATGCTATAGAGTATCAAATTTGAAGATTAGAGAAAATATAAAAAATAAAATTGCAGGTGCATTGGCTGTCAATTGTTTAAATAATAAATTGTTCAAAAATGCCAAGGTAAAGCGTTATTTACATTTGTTCTTTTTGTTTGTTTATTTAATCATAATAAAATGGTGTGTTTTGTTTCTTGTTTAGCATCAGCCAAAGGGAGTTTTTTCTTGTGCATATCACGAGTTATTTTTAATTTTTTTTAATATCATAATCAGACATTCTTCAGCATGGCATTAGAATCAATTTAGTAATTGTATTTGTATAGGTCTGTATCTGTATACGAGTTGATTGTGTACATGTATATATGTATGTGTTCAATTCTGTGTGTGCGTGTGTGTGTTTGTTTGTTTGTTTTGTGTTACAGGAGTTGTAAGCAAATGCATATGCAATTTTATAAAACGTTACACAAGTATTTTATCTTACTATGCTAGAGAGATATTAAACATATGTATTACTGATACCAGAACCGTTAAGCTTATAGATTAAGTCTGTTAAATACACATCAAAATATTTTATGTATAAAAAAATGTATACGTGGTAGTAGGTGGAGTTTGTTTTTGTTTTTCTGCTTTTTTTTAATGTTTAAACTGTTTCTGGCGCAACATTTGCAAATTTTTTATTAACTAATGACTAAAGTGTGCGTGTAATTATGTACGAGTATAGAAGTGAGACAGACGTTAAGCATAGAGTTATGCCCCGGACTAGTATGTGGTAGTGGTTGGTGGTGGTGGTGGTGGTGGTGGTGGTGGTGGTAGTAGTAGTAGTAATAGTAGTACATCAGGCCCCACGCTGGCTAGAAGTGTGCGTACACAGAGCTTACAGCTAAAGTTAAGTACTTAAGTTAGGGCACTAGGGTTGCAAACAAAAGTTAAGTGTTTTAATTTTATCATTTTCTGGATTGTAATATGCATTTCTTCTTCTTCTTTATGGTGATCAATGAGTTATGTGAGACGAAGTAGAAAGTGTTTTGGTTAAGTTCAGAAAGCGTTAGATTTAAACGACTGAAAAGAGTTTTACGAATACCCGAAAGGGCATTCAAGGATCGAAGTAGAAGTGAAATTATAAGACTTGGTATACTTTTTTTTGTTGTTGTTGTTGTTTGTTGGTTTTGTTTTCTGTGTTCGGGTTGCACTTCAACAAAAGTCATTGATCTTTATTCTGGTACACTTTCGGTTCAATTGCAACATACATTTTAAATGATATACAAGGTAAACTTTACAGACTAACAGGGCCTTAAAATCTAGATACACATATAAAATTCATAATAGATAATATAATAATAATAATAATTATATATGGCTTAAGAAAAAGTAATACAAAAAGTACTAATTGCTTTTGCATTCGAGTTTGCAGTAGAAATTGATATTCGAATTTCTTACCCATATCTTATTTTTTTTTCTTTTTTTTTTATCTCATTTAATTTTTTTTATTCTTTTCGTTTTTGTAAAACATCAAAGGCACAAGTCAACGTCGTTAACAAAGAAATAAAATAAACTAACAAAAATATAAAAACAACGTAAGTTTTTTTTTATCGTTTAGCAGCTTTAAGCGGCTTTTCTTGTCTATTGCACTAACAATTTCAGCATGTGTCTGTCTGTGTTGATGTTGCAAATGTGTTTTTCAAATTTCATTTTATTTTATGTTTTTCTGTGAGTGTTGGAAAATGTATCAAAACTCGCATGTGAAGTGCAATTACCATTGTCAGAATAGCGATTGCTCTTCACGTGAAACAAATAAATGTAATAAAAACAATTTTTTTTTTTTTTTTTGTTTTAAATGAGTAGAAACACAACTAACCTGTGAGGCGCTTGAGTTATTTATTGGACTGAATTAACTGAGTTACGGAGCTGCACAGACCGGCCTGGCCAACTGGACTGGCTGGGTTTCATTGTGCACACAGCAGGGCAACAGCAATTGATATAAGAGGTTCTTCATATTATAAAAAAAAACAGTTTTTGAAAACAAATTGAATAAAGTAAATTTGATATAGATGCAGAATGCAGAATGCAGAATGCAAAACAAATAAATACAAAATCGTTAGCATAATTGAACTAAATTGAATAATGCCCAGTTTGAACATAATGGCGGGCTTAGATTAAACAAACCACATAATTGTTTGTAAGTTAAACGACAACGCTCATCGTTAACTTCTTTAACATAGTGAGAAAAAAATTTAAAAATTTGCTTTAGATAAATACAAAAAATATGTTTTGGGTAAACATTTTGTTTCGTGAACTGAAACGAAATTCATTTATTGCTGTTGTTGCTATATTGTGCGTTTACTGTATCTCAATGAAACCCGCCGGCTTGGCTGGCACTCCGACCGTTGTACGCTGATATGGGTGTTCTCTGTTAGCTGCCAAACGACGTTGCTGCTTAAGGGCGCCTACTAAAATATACGATACGATACATGTAGATATGTGCATATAAAGTAATATATATGTATATGTGTATATATTGGTATATGGATTATATATATATAATATTCAAAGCAATAAATATATATATATACATAGAGGCATATATGTATATATGTATATTGTCTACAAAACTTATATATGTATATGTAGTAATAAAAAGAAATATATATGTATATATTTATGCTTGCTCTTTGCTTTTGTTTTAAACAATACACAATAATTTGCCTTTTCGCTGCTGCTGTTGGAACACTGACACTGTTTGTTTTGCTAATTACCAATTTCATTATTTAAAACAAAACAAAATTATTAAAGAATATAAAAAGTTTTTAATATTTATATAACTGCATTTGCATGTTGGTTTACATTTAAATTCTGTTTCTTTGGAATGAGTCGTATATATTGCATATTGTTTGGTACTGGGATATCGTCGACAAAATAAGTGATCTTTAAGCAGCTCAAACTAGCCTAAAATATATCTAACAACTATTTGTTTACATTTGTGTATATGTATGTATGTATATAAGTATGTTATATGCGTTTTTCTTTTTTATAACTTTAGTGTAAGAGTTCTTTAGCATTCTTCCAGCTGTTTATCTCAGTGTCCGTCTGTTTGATCTGTTTGTCAAACATTTGATGCTCGATTTTGCTGACTAGTTTTGCAAATAATTGTTGGACGGCTGCCTGAACCTCAACTAACTTAAGTCTACAAATGTTTAAGCACCAAAACGATTCGAGGCGCCATATAAATATGATAATATATATATATATATTTTTCTTTCTTTTATTAAAATGCTACAAAATGTGAGGCTGTTACTAAATTGCTCAAAATGGCACTGGCTGGAAAAAAAATCAAACGGTACGGAAATCAAATGTAAAACTTGAACTTGTCGTAAGGTACATTTGTTCATAAATACTGAGCTTAATTGCTACACAAAACTAATAAGCTATCAGCTAAAGATTGCACTTAAATAGAATTGAAAAATCAACAACAAAAAAATTGTAAGAAAATAAAATCAAATAAACATCAACCCACACCGCAATAAACAATAAAAAAAAACCGAAAAAAAAAGAGAAATAAATAAAGTTATTTAAGACCTAACCGTATGAATTGTACATATATAGAAAACTAGAAAACATAGACAATTGTAAATACACTACTTAAAGGCTAAATAACTCTCACCAACTTTGTTGGAGGCTTTAAGTAATATATGTATGTAAGTAGAATACTCATTGTTCCCAAACAACAACCAACAAATTGCGCCGGCAGTTGCTGTCATTGTTGTCTCTGCTGAATTGTTGTTGTTGTTGTCAACTAGAATATACTCATGTTCAAAAGTAGATAATTTGCAATTGGTTAAAGAGCTCCAAAACAAAAATAAAAAGGCTTAAAAAAATTAAAAAAAAAAAAAAGACTAATCTGCGTCTAAGCGCCTAAAAATCACTTAATTGCCAATCGCCAGTTGCCAGTTTGAAGAAATGTTTGCGACCTATGAACTAACAAAAACTTTGACGAGCAATAATCATTATTACTTATGTAATGTTTTGTTTTGTTTTTTTTTTTCTTTTTCGATATATTCTGTTGTTTTATTTTTTTGTTGGTTTGCTTTCAATGAAGCTGCAGTTTTGTATTTGAGTATTTGTTGTTGTTCTTGTTCTTGTTGTGCTGTTTTGCATTTGTTGTTGCTAAATAAATATATATGTATATATGTATGTATACATGTATGTATGTATGTACTCTATAATTAAATATGTAGTATACTACTTTCAATATGTTTAAGTATGTTCTGTGTTGTACACTCTGTCAACGGCAGACTCTTTTTTTAACTGGAACTAAAACTAACAATTTATGGACTTCAATAAATTCTTGGTGCACTCAAACAAAAAAAAGTTCAAAAGACGGAGCCGGCATGCATATATCGACCAACTGTAAATATTTGTTTATATCAGATTTCAGATAAAAAATTATTTGTCAAAAATAAAGGAAATTCAAGAAAATATTAATATTATATTAAACAAAATTGTGTGTTAAGAAACTTTTCGTTAGCTGTGAGAAGCGGCATGCAAAATATATGAAACAAGCGATGCCACGGGTTAAAAGCGAGCACTAATCAAATTTGTGTAGCATACTTTATGGCACTGTAAAAATAATAAATCGAATCATAAC
This sequence comes from Drosophila ezoana, assembly GCA_035045725.1. Lineage (NCBI taxonomy): Eukaryota > Metazoa > Arthropoda > Insecta > Diptera > Drosophilidae > Drosophila > Drosophila ezoana. The sequence goes on from JAWNOU010000093.1 coordinate 2,599,259, forward strand.
AAGAAGCGTGTACTTCGGTTAGCCGAAGCTTCAATACCCTTACAGTTCTGTTGGGCAACTGTTTGTGCTTATGGCAACTAGATAATATACTTTTTATGTACAACTCAAATCTATCAAAGCACAAAACTGGAAAGGATTATTTTTTTTTGGTATTGGTTCTGATTGCATTAATATATTTGTAAACCATAGTAAATAGTTTTCAGACAGGTAGTCGGACTCATATGGCTACTTCTTATTAAAATGTTGTATGTCTTGCAAGTTTGATTACGCCTTTGATGCCCTCTGCAAGGGTATATAAATAAATGCTAAAGTGAATACAAGTTAATAAGCTTGGAATTGAATTATAACAGAAATTATAAATGTTATGCATAAATACTACTTTCACTTGGTTAATAAATCTATATTAAAACAAAAAATAATAAACTGAAATTTCAACTGGGCGTATGTGTAATGTGTCTAAGTATCTGGGGTATTCTTAATAGAACTGTCAACGTTTAAATTACTTAAATAGCTTGCAAAGTTAAAACGTTAACAGGTCAAACGAGGAAAACCCCCAAATATATGGTGCAATTGTTTGTAAGTGTTGTAAGTAAGTATTATTGCTCGCAGTTTGGCTCGATAGCAAAAGTTAAAAAGTTGGCTAACCATAACTGAACTGATCGATGACTCGCCTTATAAACTGGGCTTATTAGATGTTCATATTTGTTTTTTGTTTATCGTTTTTGGTTTGTTTGGTGTAATTTCAAAATGATGTGTGTGCATGTGTTTGCTGGTGTCAACAGTTATGGCGCATATAGTTAAGAGTATATCGAATCAATATTTAGCTGATCGAAAATCATAATTTGAAGTTATAGATTATAGATTGTACGTATGTATATATGCTTTTTTTTTGTTTTTTAAATATATATGTATATGTATTAAGTAGTTTATCTAGCAAACAACCCACCGCTATGATCTGCATATTCCGTCAGCAGAGGATTGCCGGCCAGTGCAGCATAGTTCGCGTAGTCTCCATACGGCGCAAAGATCATGCCATGTGCGGTCTGATCGAAGGCACCTGTCGGCGCTGCCTGGGCGGACAGTATGCTTGCCGCTGTTGTGGGCACTGTCATGCGTGGATTAAGTATCAAGGGTGCGCCCAGCGGTGCATTGGCGGGTGAACGTAGCTGTGTAGCCAGTCCGGACAGTGTGGGCGTCAACAGGCGACTATCCGATGCAGCAACCAAACGGCGCCAGTCCTCTTCGCACACTGCGGGATACAGAACAGAAGCAGAAGGAGAACCAACGCATGAGAAAGCTGTCCGTATAGAAAATCCATGTAAATTCAAAGAAAACACATTCATTATATCATTATTGGTTAGACGTATTAGATGGCTCGATTTGCATTCGCTTTCGATATATATGCAGTATTACTTGCAGGAGCCGGATGGTATTTTTGTTTTTTTTATTTTTGTTTAGTCAATACTGGGATTAGCTGTTGGTATTAGACGAAAGTTTCTCTTTTCTGTTTATGTATGAGTCGAGTAAATATGTAAAGATTTTTAATGTTTTCTTATAGATAGAGCTTGATAAACGTACCTGCGACTGATTTCGCTGTTGTGTCCCTATAAGTGCCGTTAATAATGGCTAATTCCATAAGTTGACGTTTCTTTAGCTCATCTTCGCCTTCGGCTTGCTGTTAGTACAAGTTCGCGCACGCATGTGTGTTGAGTGTATTTGTCGTGTGTGTGTGTGTGTGTGTGTGTGTAGTTTGTGTAATAGTAGTAGTAGATTTTTTCAATGTATTAAACAAAATACATCAAAGCATATTAGATTGGTAAAAGAAATGAAAATAATATAAAAAAAATCATTATTAATATTATGGTTAACAATTTTAGCAAAGATATTTTTTATTTATTTATTTATTTTTTACAGATAGATAGATACAGCAAACGCAATTGTTTTTCGCACACATTTTTTAATAGTGATTGATTAATTAAAGGGGGTGATTGGCATTAAATGCATGCCAAAATTTTAAATGATATTCTTGTTCAATTACACGTTGTGTAAGCTTATGAGTTGTTGTTTGTGTTTCGTATATTAAACCAATTTTATTTAATTGTTTCTTCGCATTAAAAGAAATGCACGACTTTGATATATGGCATATATATACTATAGCTATTGCGTATTGACTTACCGGCACGAGCAACTTTTGCACTTCAGCGACAGCCTGAGCCAGTTTGACTTTGGCGCGATTCTCTGTATCCTCAACAGTGATCAGGACATGCAGATCATCAGACAAGTGCTCCCAGTTCGGTTTACCACGATTGGCATCCTCCTGATGGAAGAAATTCGAGAAATAAAATATATAAATATTTGCATCTGTTAAATTATCTGTAAAACTACAATATGGGCTAAAGGAGAACTTATTAAAATATGTTATTATTAAGCAGAGCTTATATTTCTCTCTTTTCTCTGTTCTTTCCTTTCAAAAGCTAAAGTTCCGGTTTAACAGTTTGCACTTAAACTTATCTATATCATCAACAGAGCTACTTAAATATTCGAATATATTTTTTAGTGCTTCTTCGCCGCAAACTCAACCACAACCACAAGCTGCAACAGTTTATTGGTGATGCGCGTAATAACAGAACCCGCCAAACGTGAATGGCAATAAAATCGCATTCCGCACCGCCCTCCCGCATATATTCTCTCCCTCTGGTATTCCTATTGCGTGGCAATAACATAAGGGTGGTGGGGAATGCTTTGAAATTTGCGTTGCAAGACGACATTTCGTAGCGCATGTTTTCTAATGGCCGCAAACAATTAAATGTGGGCGTTACGCTGCGCCACACAGAATGCATTTTTGTAATTTGAAAATTCTGCTGAAGCTGTTACTTTTTGGCCACGCCAAATGCCAGCAGCCACTTTTCGCTGTCACGCTCGAAATATGTACTTAATATTTATAATGCATGCATAACCCAAGGCTCTGCGCAGCGCATTAACTTTTGACCCAAAATGTGAAAGAAAGCAAAAAATAAAACAGCTTATATATATATATTGTCATGTCTAAATAGAAATTCTTGGATTTGCTAATCAATTAGGCTCAAAGTGTCAGACGAGCTGTCAGTTTAGTTGGCTTTTGAAGTTGCCCCATCAGTGTCCAGAGAGAGCAGCGCTGCCTGGCTAATTCCGCCACCACTTGTCAAATTAAAAACTGTCAGGCAGGCAATGAGCCACGTTAGTGGAAAAGCGCTTTTCGCGTACAGTTTAGCTGCCAGTTGCATGGATTTTCAAACCAGCCCAAAAGCGGCATTTCTGGGTTCCATCTGCACGACTCTGAGCAATATATTTTACTCTATTTCCATCTCTTGTTTGCCTGCAGCTAATAAACTTTTTCGTTGGGCAGCTCTGTTCTTACGCTTGTCATTTTCATGAAAATCTCATGACTCACAGCCTTTTGGCTGACGTTATAGCAGCCAGCAGTGAGCACCTGAGTGGGTGTCAGCTCTTTGTGTATAGCTACTAAATTATCAAAATATTGCAACGCTATAAAAGTGTACATTTTTATATGTCTTGTCTGTCCGTCCGTTTGTCCGTCTGTCTGTCATGTGTGCCTTGCTTAAAATGCGCGCTACATTAACGAATTACGAAAATACATTTAATCATCTTAGCTCTGGTTTTTTGTTTGTTTGCCGAACGCCAAAGGAAATTAAATCATCATGAGCGTTGGAGTGACAAGATTTTGGATACGTACAAATATTTATATATACATAATACATACACGGATGCATATATTATGTTATACAAACATACAGATGCATATTTGCTCATGCGTAGACTAATGTCCAGGGCGCAGGGCACAGATGTGAACTTATGGCTTTTCCTTTCAATAATCTTTCGAAACCTCACACTAAGTTCGGAAAATAATATGATGATGCCGACTTCTATGTATTATTGTCTGCATTAGCATATATTTACACTATTCAAAGAACGAAGTATAAAATATTTGAGTTGAAACTGTCATTAAATTGACAATAATTTTTATTTTGGCACGGAAACCGAGTGAGAACCGACATTTCATTTCAGAAAAAGTTCTTAATAAATTTAATTAGAAATGTGTTGCGGTTGTATAGTAATATCCAAGTGTGCCTTTGTGTGGGCGGATGGGTGTGTATGTGTGTGTGTGAGTGTGCGTCGGTGGTTATAGTTTTTGGGGCTTTTAGATTGGCATGCAAGCTATGCAGAGCATTGGAATGACGACTGTTCATTGGTATTTTACGTGCTAATTTAATCAAATTTTTGATTGTCTTGAATTGCTTTTACAATTTTCAGCATTTCAAGGGTAATGGATTTTTATTTCTTATAGATATCTATATACATAAGCATATGTGCAAACAGAACTCACCTTCTTCTTGTCCCGCATGGAGCCCTTGCCGCGTACCATTATCTTACAACCAGTCTCTTGTTCTAATTGTTTGGCTGTCATGCCGCGTGGTCCCAGAATGCGACCAACAAAGTTGAACTAAAATGAAAATGTATATAAAATCACAGGAAATGAGCAACCAATTATAATAATATAAATAACAAATTAGCTGAAGTCTTAATGCCAAAAGTTGATTTCATGAAAATTTAAAAGACATTAATACCAAAACGAGAAGGCTGACTCATGAACCAATTCATTCAATGCACAAAACATTCTTTCAAAGTCAAAATTATTATGTTCAATTTTAGAGTTGATCGCTGAGCAGAAAGAAAAAAAAAAAAAACAAATCCGAGTGCACAAGCGGACAAAAACGTAATATGACCTAAGGCGACACGCCTGAATTTGGCACGATAAACCAATCAACCAGATACTCAGATTGCCAACTGCAGCAGCAATGTTAACCGGCGGCAACCGTCAAAGGCATTTGGCATACAATCAAGGAGGGCGACTTGGTGGGGAGCTGCCTGACAACAGGTCATACTGATAGCGCTATGATGAGGCCCGGCTAGTTGAGCTCTAGCTAACAGCTGTGTAATTGATGAGCCAACGGCCAATTATCAAATGCCTCATGCCGTCTCTGTGAACACGCCCTCAGGCGTAATTTGCTGGTCATAAATTAGACGATAAAATCGTAGATTTATTAGGCTAACTCATAGTCGCATATCAAAACAACATAACCTGAATTATATATACGCCATATACTTATATATATCTTGTGAATGGCGCAACGCTAGCCCAGAGGCGACCACCCACCAAATATGGCGCAGATTGGCTTTTGTTAACAAAAAGGGAAAAAAATATATTTTACAAACTGATGATGTGATGTGTTGTTGTTGTGTTAACGATGATGTGAGTGGCAGCAGCAACTACAACAGCAACACTCGTTGTTGTCGGAATGTAAGAAAATTAATTTTTATCTATATATCTATATCTGTTTCGTTCGGAATTGCTGTTTGGTTAGCCCGCATCTGTTGCAACTGCTGCAGGCGACTATTGAGATCGAATCAATTGAAAATTGCTGCAGATGCATAAATGCAGTTAGTTGCCTAATGGCAGCTCACAAATTTTAATTAAGAATTTTAAAGCGCGTATTGAAACGGTTTGTAGCGGGCATGTAGCCAAAGACCAGGACAAGCGCTGCTTGCAACTTGAATGGTTATGCAGAGTGAATTTTCCATGAAAAGTATCGCTTATACTGCAAAATAATATTTACATTCGCAATTGTTGGTCTTTGGCAGCGGGCTATTAATTAAAAGTGGCGTCGAGCTCAACGTTTACATAAGACAGGGACGCCACCAAAAAAAAAAACGAATCAATAAGCCATATAAATATGGTTGTATAAATAAATTATAAATCGTTTTCTCTTTAATTTTTTTGAAGGGCTATTGGAAATCAATTATGAAGCAAGTGCAGTGGCAATTATGCGACTCAAGTGGAACGCGTGCCGTAAAAGCACCAGCAGCAACAACGACAGCAACAACAACGACAGAAAGTAAACAATATTTGTTGGTATTGTTTACAGACAGAGCACAGCACTTGAGCAAAATATGCTGTTAACAGACAAAGACGAGGCACGTGATAGAAGAGAACAGGAGCTGCAAGTGAAGTGAAGCAGCTAAAAATGTGGGCATTCGAGCTCTGGCTTATATAACAGATTGTGAGCAGCGATAAGAACGCATTCATTGTGTACTATATACCTATACATACGTATATATATGTACATATTGATACAGAAAATAAAAAAGGCACTAACAATTGATAAGCCAGCAGCAGTAGCGGCCATAAAATGCTTTTTATAGAACGCCCTGAAATCCTCAAAGAAGGAAAGGTGCACCCAAATTAAAAATGTATGTTAAGACTTGGTATGAAAATCAGCTGCCATGGTTGCCAAACTAATGGACAATTGGTCAAAAGCTGCTTAACGACATTGGACACATTTCATTTCAGTCAAGAGGAAGCTGAAAAAAATACATAATAGTATATTATTCAGTACAGTAGGCTTTCCGCTTTAATATCAAAACATTTGTATCTCAGGTGGCAATGGCCGCAAAATTTGTAAATAGTTTTTAACAGCAAAACATCTTTTCATATTAGCCGCCAGTTAACTAGAAAAATGCAAAACTAGGCAACAGTCGGCGCAGATCAAATAGATTACAAATCTGTATAAGTACATTTAAACAAACATACAATCTATAAGTCTTCTGTATAGGTGTGTGTAAAAGTTTGCGTGTGTGTGTGTGTGTGTGTATTTAGTTATGCGCGAGTATAACACAAAAAGTGTGTCTGTATTTCGCGGAAAAATAAATCAATATTTGACATCTAACAAAAAAAAAATACAAACTACCAGGCAGTTGCTGTTGTTGTTATTTTTTTCTAATGCGTTTCTGTACTTATTAAATAACTCAAAATCGAAATGAGCATCTGAGTTGCACGTAATTAGCATTTTATGTTCATGACCAATTCGCTGCAGTTTTCAGATTAATTGCCACTTTATTTACGACACACACAATGCATAAAGTGTGCAAAATGTAGAGACAAATGAGTTACACTTAGTTGCTTTTGTTGTTTTTGCTGAAAACAATTTAACATAAATATTCCAGCAGTTAGTAATGTTCGCTAATGGACACCAATTTTGAAGGCCCCTCTAACAGCTGTTAACGTCGCATGCAGCTTAGTAAACTATGCTACGCAGCTAACAGTTGTGGAATCTGTTAAGTTGCTCAACTGATGTAATCATTTTTTGCAACTGGTTCTTAAGTTGAAAATATTAAATACCATAAAAACTTAAAGAATGTGCTAAAAGCATAAACTAACTAAAAATATAGGACAATTTTTAATTTGAATACACATTTTTCCAGACAAAATTCATTTAAAATTATAAAAAATTGGCAATAATATTTTAAATTAAAACTGAGATCACGTCTTACAATTATATACATCAATGATCTCATGATATTTTCTTTTAATAACATTTTCTGTATTCAATTTATAATTGGGTAACTGTTTGACAATCTTTAAATCCAAATGTCTGTTTATTTTCCAACATGTTACATTTACACTTATTTATACATACATTACATACCTAGTTGTAACAAATATGTAACTTTTGAATAATACAACAACTAGAAAGAGCTCTTTTCATATTTGTCTTATATTTGAGCAGCTGTTTAGGTGCCATATAAGTTTCATCTTTTATCTAACCTCTTATCTGTATGTTTATAAATTGAAAACAGAAATAGTAAAATGCCCGTTGGGTCAAAGCGCAAACATATGAGCTACTCACGCCACGCCACGGGGCGTATGAACATTTTGTTGACAAGCAAGCTGCGCAGACTGAGATGAACATTGACAGACAGATAGAGAGAAAGAGTGAATTTACAATGGACACTGGCTGCGGGTTAGTAGCTTGAGCATCAGCTATGCGCGTTGATAGCTGCACAGTAATTAATTGTAAACTGTTAAATGGCATTGTTGTTGTGTCAGTTTCTGCAACAGATGTTGAGTTTAATTAAGTTGTATTTATGTTTTGGACACAGCAACAATGGCAGCAACAACGACAGCGACAACAAGCAGCTACAATTAAGCGCATTAAGAGGCTGTATTTGTGGTCTTGCAGTTTTCGATGCGTTGCAATCGATCTCCTCCCCAAAGCCCCCTGCCATCATGTTTGCTTGGCCAGTGTTGACAAATTGTTGTCTATTTACATGGCACTCGTTGTTGCCGGTTGTCAGCCGGCTGACAAATCATTATTTACATTGTTTAATATGGTAGAAATTATTTACTGCTATTATTTTTCATGAAACGTTTCGGCTAATGCTGCCTGCCCGCTGCGTCAGAGTCAGTGGGCTAAATTTATGGCCAATGACGAGGCTACACAAAACATACACATTTATGCATATGTATATATATATAGATATAAAAAGGTATATGAATGCACAATAAACATTGTGCAAACTTGTTGCATTTTCTTGTGTGTCTGGACGATTTGAAACGCAATTTGTCTTGCTTATAACCATTTGGCTTTGGTCGTACGCAAGAAAAATGTCAGAAATGTTGTGCGATTTTCATGTTTGGCTATCGAGCTAGAAATATTGCAATTAAATGAAATGATTTATTGAGATGCTGAAACACACCCGCGCACAGCTAAAGCTAACACAAAAAAATCTTCAGCTGGTCGCAGACAAAAATAGACTGTCGAAATACACAGAACACCTGAAATATCAAACACAAAATAGTATAAAAAAAAAAATAAAACAAAATTCTACATATTTTAGACGTACATATATATATATATAGAGATACATCTATAAAACCTATGCCCTGTGGTCGTAAATCTCAACCGAGCTGTGCCAATTTCGATTTGGAAAGCAAAAGAACAGCATTTTAACAGCATCCGAAACAGCAGCAGCAACAGCATCATCAAAAGCAACTTAGACTCGGTTTTTGCTCTGCTTTAGCTTTATATTATGTTCGTTTCTTAATTTATGACTTAACTCATTCATATTCATTTAGCTTTGCTCTTTGGAGGAGCAAAACATCTGACATAAAAACTAACTTTATGCTAATGCGCGCCTATCAGCTGCTGCTACTACTTGACTAACAGTTAAGGCTTATGCAATGTAGTCGTAGAAATTAATTAACTGGAAGATGCTGATGACAAATACATCAGTTTATTTTTATTTCATTTTATATGCCCTGTAATGGATTACTTTTTAAGTTGATTAATGAAGCTAAGAGAAAAGCTTTTTCTATGTTCACACTTTAAAAATTTAAATAGAATTGTTAACTGATATTTGGTCGACTTTGAACAAATATAAAACCTAACTTTATATATTTTTGCTTTATTAAATTACAGGGTACTGCTTAATCACAACTCCTTCATCTTTTTTTGTACTGGTTTGCTCTGAAGATAGAACTTTCCAAAAACTCAAGCGTGGCTGGCTAATTAGAAGCTTTAAGCAAGCATAATTTGCATACCGAGCGGACCAAACCAATTAATACTTAAATAAAATACAAGTTTTTTTCTTTAAATACACTAAATTAAATATTGTTTGTTTTTCTTTAATCAAAATGTTAGTTTTATATGCCATGCGCAAATATTTAGACAGCTGTGCGGCAAATGCTTTTACTTTGTTTCAAATGCAGTTGAATTTATGCATTTATGGAGAGTATAAACTCTGCTATCATAAAGAGAGAGAGAGAGAGAAAGGCAGAGAAAGAGATTGTCAGAGAGTGGCAGACATATTCATTAATTATGTCAAGCAATGATATAAATTCACTTAGGTCTCGGTTCACGATGCTGTCAGCCATAAAGAAGCCAAACTACGCCCAAACATTTTACACAATAAAAACAAAATGAAACAATAAAACAAAAATAGGGAGAAACAGCATTTGAAATTGCATAAAATTAAATCAAATTCTAATTTGCCATGGCGTTTGGCGGCTACACAAAACGCCTACGACGACGACGTCAAGCGACTTCCTAAAACGCTTCACTGATTTTGTCTAACCCATTTAAAGTACATATGTATATGTATGTATGTGTGTGTGTTGGAAGAAGGGGGGCATAACAATGGGGGGTAACACTGCTGCAGCAACTGATACGCATTTTGCATTTGGCGAGTCTTAAGGCAAGCCCCAAGCTGAGGCAATTGCCAAGTCTTGGACAACTTAACAGCCGACTGATTCCATCAGCTGTCTAAAGGTGTGTTACACTGTATGTGTCAGTGTTCGTGTGTGTGTGCTTGAGTGTTGCCTAACCGCCCATTTGTTGCAGCAGCAAGCAGCAGCGTCTCGTATTCTTTGTACGCTGTTAGAGGGCGCACCTTAAAGCGATTTCCGGTGTACCAGTTGCTCATTGGAGCTCATTGAGCAGGCCGTGCTGTCAATTCTAATTAGCGGAAGCGCTTCAAATGTGCTTCGATTCATAAATTAGATCATCGTTGATCGTACGTCGAACTATATTTACATCTATGTACTTACATCTGGATGCTCACGCACTGGCACATAAACCTTCTCATTCAGCGTAACCATAGCGCCCTCGGGCTCGGGCAGGGTAAGTGGCTCCTTTTTAACGCCATTAATCTGGAATAGGGAGGCGCGCACGCGTGCAATTTCTGGAAAAATGATAAAGATGATATTAATAAATGATTAGAATAATAACTTAATTAATATGAAAATAAACAATTGTCTATACTGCTGTCAATGTCAATATGTTTGCAATACATCAAAAATATTAAGAGAAATAATACTTAACAATAAGAAATAAAAATTAATAATGATAAAAAAAATATAGTGAACAAACAAACTATGCGTAATGCTGCTGTCAATGTAAAAACATATGTATTTTAATTGACGCACACTTTAACTCGCCGCTAATCATTCTACTCGGTCATTAGAGCAATTTGTCATTTAGTTTATTGCGCGTATTAAATTACGCTTAATTTGACTTTTAGTTATACATATTTTGAGCAGAGTAACCAGCAAAAATTGTGCCAGCATACGCCATTAACGGCGTGTGAATGTTTACTTTATATTAATGCCGCTAATTTATTAGATGCAAAATACTCGACATACCCTTCCCCACCGCACCAGTCGCACGTCGACAAACTACTCCAACGATTTTGCCACCTAGTGAAATCATTTGGTTTATATATAAACGAATTATGGCATGCATTTGCCTTTCAAATTACAGCGACTATAAAGCTGCGATGAGCTGCATGGGGCGGTGCCGTGTGTGGGCCATGTAAAATGCAATGCCAAATTGCGCATACGCCTCGGTGTGCGCCATAATTCACACATTTAGCGTTTGGGCTACCGCGGCGTCCAACTGTGCCAGTTGACAGCGCCTATACAATTGATATGATCAACATTTTGTTGTTTTATTGTTTACCATTGGATAAGCACAGTTGCATTGTCTAACTTTGGCATGTGCCTGTCTAGATGGCTCATACAATGGCCAACAATTTGTCACCAGAATGATAGGACTATTGATATATGCATATTTATACATATATATATGGGTGTGTGCTAGGCACATGTCATACGGCATACGGCATGAGTTAAGAAACAGCCACTGTTCATTTAGTCAGGAGGCTATGTCATCAATTTGATGCATGCATGAGTTGGCTGGCGAACGTATTAATCGCATTTCTTGTTATGGCAACGCAATACTTATAGCGCCTTCTATGTAGTTATTTATTGTTATAAGATTCGCATTTCTAGCGGACATCGTTTTGGTTTCCACGAAATTGCAAATTGAAACGTGCATTTTGTTTGACCATTTCGTTAGCATTTTCGTGAAAATAGATTTCATTCAAGTTCTCGACTTGCTCGACTTTCCGCCCGCACTTTCTCAGAATTCACTTTGTTTGGAAGACAATGTAAAAGTTGTTGAGTGAATGTGTTTGCACACGTCTAGACATAAGCTAAGAATCTGCATAAATTAACTTAAAATAATATTTAAATATTTAAATATTCGCTTTAACCATATTTCTGTTAAAATTTATTTAATATTACAATGTATACAAGTACAACTTTTTGCTTTTACCAAAGTCCGCTCTACCGATTGCTTTAAACTTTTTGCCCCACTTTTGTCCCTTGTGGCCCTCGGTGCCACTGGCTGGCAAATGTGAAATCCCTGCCAAATGTAAAATCGCAATGCATAAAATTTGACAATTTATTGACGCTCCGCTGCTGCTCATAAAGTGTAGCATAGCTAGAAAAATACACAAGTCTATATTTAAAATGTTGCAAAATGTGGCAACCGAGCGCAGAAGGCGCTGCCAGCGGCTACCAGAAGGGCATCATAAAGCCGTCAAATTATGTGCGGAAAGTGTTAGAAAGGCAGCTCCCGTCTATTTTTGTACAAGCCCAGCCGCCCAATGCCCAGCAAAAGCAAAAACTTTACGAGCCAACTCAAAAGTCAGCACATCACAACATTTTTTGGCACATCCCTAACAAACGACGCAGTGCAGACAGCACTCATGAGTTTTGTTGACTTTTGCCCATTTTTATAGAGACTAGCTCGAGATTTTAAATAGTTTTAAAAGCAAATAGTGAAATAACACACTTTAAACCGTGTGCGGGTGTTGGCAATAAAAAACAAATTAAAATTTTAACCAAAAAAAAAAACATTATAATAATAATACTTAAATGTTGTGTTGCCCACACCAGCAAGCGTCAAGTTCTTTGTGCAAAAACAAAGTTCTTGGCGCCAAATTTGGTAGCGCTGTGTGTGTACCATATATAGATGTTCGATTAGATTTGAATTTCCAAGATAGAAATAGAGTCATAAGCATACACATGTAAATTATGACTAAAACTTGACTTGCATTAAGAGTGGCGGCATTTGAATGAATGAGCGATACACATTCAAAAAACAACTACCTTATAAGCACTAGAGACCGAGAACTTGTTAATGAATAAAAAAGATCTTTCATTGATAATTATTAGATTGGCATAGCAGCTCGACACCTACACATAAACGTGGTGCACAACCTGCTCGCCAACTCAGCCAATGCCCTTAAATGGTCAGTTGGCAACGGACGGACACGGGATTTAATTATAGACGCAGTCAGGTATACTATAAAGATATGTAAATGTGAAGAGAGCGCGAGAGCGAGGGAGAGCGAAAGACAGACACAAAAGGCAAGTTATTAATTAAGCCGCCTGCGCATATGGCTTTAGTCAGGCTTAATTGTTGTAATTTATCTAAATGCTGCTATCAATTTGTCTGTAAGTGACTAATCCGATTCTATGATAATAACAACTGACCCTCGGGCAACCGAGCAACCATTGGCTTCGTCATATGCAAATGCAAATGCAATTCTATGCCAATTCGGCGCGGCTTATTCATCTAATTTGCCTTTAATATTCGTGTGCCGCACATCAGTCACGTTGTCTGTCCGCCTGGTCGTCTGTCCGTTTGACATTTGACCGATTAAAATTGACAGCTGTCATGATTGCGTTTATGCTTGAAAAGATCTCAAGCGCAGATTTAATGATTGCAATTGTATCCAAAGAATTTGCAGTTGCGTGCGGCCCCAGAAAATGCCGACTAAATAAAAAGCTTTTCGCCGGCGTTGCCCTTAATTTGCTTTTGAACATCTATTAAAATCAACGCACACAAGAACAAATTTATGCGCGCACATTTTGCTTGCTTGCGACAAATTCCATGCTGTATTCAATATTTCAGTTTTCACTCGCATCTCTTAATGAGTTCTTTGGCCGATTCTTAATGTTCTTGGACAGCTAGAACGAGCCATGTCTTGTTATTTATTTTGGTTGATGGTTTTTCTTGTTTTTTTCGCTAGCAGAAAACAACATTTTCTTGTTCGTGTTGTTGTTGATCAACTGCGCTGTGAAGCAAATGAAATTATACTATGTGCAATTTTTTAAAAGTCTCAAGAGATTTTCCACTTTGCTGCTTTGGCTGCTTTTCTGTGGAAATTCACGTATATTTTCGTTGCTTATAAATTATTTATGCGTGCAATGCAAAGGCGTTGCTTAGACGAACATAAAGTTCAATTAAATTAAATGTCAAGAAGCAAACTTTTTAAAACATTTTAACGGTAAATAGTAAAGAAAAGTTATCTAATTTAAGTGAAAATACTTAAATTGATAGGAATTGATAGAGAAAATGCCCAATTGTTATCTATAAATATTTATGTACGTATTCTTTATACATTTGTTTGCATTTGATTAATATGAAAACACGATTGTTGCTTCCACATAACCACAGACAACCTTGTTCACGCCAAAATCTAATCCCAGCTTGTCAATCTTATAAGATATGCCAAACAGGCAGACAGGTAAAGAGGTAAACAGGCAGGTAGGCAGTTAGGCCAGTTGACACCTAAACCAAAAATAATACCAAGCTCAGCTCACAGCTTGGCAACTCTGCGGGTAGATCAGCTGATTGATTGTTTTTGGTGGAGCGCAGTAATTTGCATTGGCTCACGACTTGCGAGTTTAAGTGCGCTACATAAGTATCTATGTATCTGGCAGCTAATTTATGAATGCAAGAGCATTCATGCCACGAATTAGATGATTCGCGCTGTGTGTTCCCACTGCTCAGCTCAATGTGGGTGTTGCCAGCGTATTTTGGCCTTAACAATGCCAAAAGCTGATCGTGTGGGTGACAAGCCGACTTTTAACAAATTGTCACAGCAATGACAAACGCCTCGTAATGGCGAAAAAAAAAAAAAAACAATATACAAATAAAAATAAAAATAAACGCTTAAAGCTTGGCTTGAATGTTGGCGGCTGTGTTCCACAGCCACTGCAATTAAGCCGTTCGCCTCCGGCCATAAACCAACTGCAAGCACATTTGGCATGAACTCCACAAATGCCTTGGCCGGCCTTTGCAAACAAAATCACTTTGCGCAAAACAAAAACACGCACACGCACGCACACAAATATCGCATATTCATGTGTGTGTGTTCAAGTAATTTCATATATTTGCTTTTTGTATTTTGCATACTTATTTTGTGCACATTTCTTGGCCTGCGGTTAGCCAGTTCCATTGATATGAATGGTGGACAACAACAACAACAACAACAGAAACAAGAATATTTGTAAAATTAAATATGTTAAGTATTATAATATTAAGTATGTGTATGTCTGCATTATTTTTGGTTGCCGTTCTTTACTGAATTTCATTTAATACTGTATAATTTGCTACTTGATTTTTTTTTTAGTGTATTCTCGTATCGTTAGGCTGTCGTTAACATGTTGGTTCACACGCCTCAACAACTTTGCCGCAGCGATAATATTTCGTTGTATTTTTGTGTTATAAAATTAACATTATTATTTCAATCAACACATGCTATAATAAAGATACGCGAAAAAGTTGTTGGAATTTTTAAATTGCATTTTAAAAATATGCAAGCGCTGGCGTCCATTTTTTCAAAACTTTTTTGTTCCAGGTTGAAACAAAAACAAAACTAGTCGAGAATACCAGACAAAAAGATACCCGGTGCTCAGAAAAGCATGTTGTGAAGTTTTCTACTCAGCTGTTGATGCTGACCAATAGCAAGAACATTTCAAGCGATAGATGTCTCCTCTTCATTTAACCTTTTTAAACATAATACTTGTTTGGCCTTTCCCTATAAATTTATATGGTTTATATGCTTATGAAAACTAGGAACTATAACAAAACGAAAATGCAACAGCACAACAGCATGTTCATAAAAGAAAATAGCCAGCAAGTACATAATAAAACACTTGTTTACCTACATAAATTTGGGTCATAGACAAAAGCGATGGCAAGCAAAAAGTACTAAAAATGATATCGAAACAAAAAAAAAAACAATATATGATGTGTCAAGCGCCGGCTGGCAGATACTGTAGGAAAATGTATAATATATTTTGCAGTTAACAAATAAAAACACTTTTCAGCGAGAGAATATTCCAATATAGAAATTTAAAAGTCGAAAAGAGTGAGACTTTTACGAAATAAGCAAATAACATGGTATCTGCTTTCTGACCAACTGTTTGTTAATCTTTTATGCATATTGGGAAGTATTGCACAAAAAATGTACTAAAAAGTGCCGAAAACAAAACAACTAAAAAGTAGCCAAACAATTTGTATGTATTTTTTATATGGTGAAGAGTGGCAGCCATCAAAAAACCACAATCAATTTTTTATATTAAAGTAAAACCAAACATAAAGCATTGCCAACTGTTTGTTTCTGCCACACAAAACAAGAATATTGGCCAAAATGTGGATTTCTTGAATTATTCGAACCAAGCCAACGCTATGAAATCACGGCTACGTGCCTAAAACAAAATCAAATTGGGAAAATGGAAACGCACCTGGCCAGCTGTCTGGATTCTCTCACTGGGCTGCCACATGCTCAAATAAACACTTGAATAAATACGAAAAATGTGCATATTAAACTAAAAATAACACAAATTAATCTATAAATGTTTAGTTAAACAAACGCAATATTCCAATTTTTTGCCGCATGCAAACAAAATAAAAGTAAATTCAAATAAAACATGTTAAGTTTGCATGATAATGCGACGGACGTTGTTTCAAAAAAATTATTTTTGGTTTTCAATAGACGAACATGCATGCTATATATAGAAAATGACAGGCAAATGCAATTATGCGATTTAGTATAATTTTCTAATTAAAAAAGAGCATGCAAAAAGCCGTACAATGTGCGATATGTATTAGTATAATGGTAAATTCTACTTTAACAGCTATCAATGTTTTGATGAAGTAATATGTTTTATTATTAGACTGGTTGTCAAGTCCTATTATTATTATTAGTCATTCAATGATGCTTTAATACAATTTACGGAGAGCTTAATAATAATATATATGCACACCAATGAAAATACACTTTTAAAGCGTTTTGAAGGCATTTAATTGAATTAATAACATTTGAATTTGCTAATTGTAACATTGATTGCCCAATAAATGTGTGACAAGCTCTTTAATTTGCTAATAAAATATATTTTAATTAAATTGAATTTGTTGCAAATAAAATAAGCGAACACCTCAAGCACAGCTTATAAATCGCTGTGATTAATTTGAGCGAGTACTTATTCCCTCACTTTGGATACCAACAAAATCGTGACTAATTACGTTTCGGTTCTTGGCACTTTTTATTGCCTGTTTTATTAGCCGGTGTCATTTAATAAGCCGCAAAGCAAAAAATGACGACAAAAATATTTGTTTATTAAAATTTTAATGAGATAATTTGAAGGGACGCATCAGCAGCCCCGCAACCGCCGCATTGCTTAGCAACGTAGTCAGCTTTATATTTACGTAAATGACCAGCCAACAAAGGGCTATAAAACAAATGCGATGCGAAGCCAGCCATCAAATTGGCAACACCCCAAAAAGAATATGCCACTGAGCCACAAAATCTCACAAGCTAGTAAATGAAAATGTGTCAACGATGTTGGGAAAACAATGATACGACGAATGTTGAATTTTTCACATGCACACGCTCACGAACACAGAGCACAAGAGCACATCAAGTGAAGGTGGTCGACACGCCAGAATGCCTTTTGACGGTTAGAAAACAAAGCAGCGAGTCATGAATCTTAACTGATCTACAGGCTGGCTAGATTGTCTTAAGGGCGTTGAAGAAAGGAAGTGAAAATGCCAAAGCAGCGCGGCGTGAATTGTTACAACTTTCAGTTTCAACAATGGCCAAAATGGAAAGCTGTTGTCAACAGCAACTGGCACACAGAGCAAAGTCAAACATCTATAAAGTAAACAGAAACATTACAAACAAACACATATCATATGATGGAAACTAAAATTGAAATGAAAATGCAAATGTGGTTTTAATGCGACATGCTATGCGTGTGGGTGGCACCAACAACAACAGGAACAGCGGCAGCTTTAACATTAACAACATTACGACAGTTTTTCACACGCACAAAATAAAAACAAATAACTGTAATTCCGTCTATAAGTGAGTGTCTGTGTCTGAGTGTGTGTGTGCAACATAGCATCAGCCTTGCATCTTGACATTAAGCTTTGAGATTACAAAAAGCCACAGCAGCTGCTCATTGGGGGCGTGTCAATTTGCGTAGCTTAACGAGTCTTGGCAAACGCAACAACAACAACAACAACATCAGCAGCAGCAGCAGCAGCAGCAGCAACAACGACAACATCAAAACAACAACAAATTACTGTCAAACAATTAACAAGCAATAAGATATATATTTTTGGAAATGGCTTTGCGATGCCCTTGAAATCCAAGCCAAGTTCGCGCGTACTTGACCAGTATTTGTGTTGTCGAAATTTGAGAATGTTTCACATTGTTAAGAAATAGGTGAAATAAAAAAACACAGCCTATTCCGTGTAATAGTGTCATTAAATAAATATACAAATTCGGTAAACGATATTCAATATACGCATTAACTAATTAATTATTATTAACTGTAAGAACTTAGATTTCAAACACTCATTAAGGCTCAACTGATGTGTCTCATATAAAGATGTATTGTAAAAATGAACACTATATAAATCGCAAATCGTTGTTTACTATAAGCCCAACGCTCAAAACTGCCTGTAATTGCAACAAAACGGCAAACGAAACATGTTCGAAAATTGCAAACAAGTTCGTAAATTGTAAGCCAATTTTTCCAAAAAAAAAAAAAAAAAACTTTTTTTTCTGCAACTTGTCATTGCCAAAAATCGTTGCAAATGTCGTTGTACACAGTTTAACAGTTGTTGTGGTTGTTTTTGTTGTTGTGCTTGTTGCGGGCAAAGTGGCGCAAGGCATCGAGCCAAGCGAAAATTGGCCGCAAATCAAACAGTTCCCATGTGCGCAATTTCATACCAAATGCCGTCACATAAGCAAGAAAAACCCGAACCCGAAACCCCAAAAAAATCAAATAAAGAAAAAAAAGAAACAAAAAAAGACGCACCGAAGCCAAGTGAAAATGCATTAAATGCGTTAATTTGTGAAATTGTGGAAAATCTTGAGGCCATGGCCGCACAAAAAAAAACTTACTCTTAATGAGTCGCACGACACAGCAAGATGAAAGGCAGGAAGCCACACCCCGAACCCAAACCGAGTCAATTCAAGACGAGCTGAGCTGAGTCAAAAGCAAACCGAACCAAAGGAGAGGAAAAAAAAATAAAATAAAACCGTCACGACGCGTCTGAACGAATCGTTTTGCGTATTATGTCAATATTTCAAAATTAATTAAGATTCATACAATGAAGGTAACAGAGCGGGGCGTGGGCGTGGGCGTTAGGGTTTTATTGAAAAACCTTTTCAGCAAATAGCTCGAGTCCGGCACATGGCGGTGACAAGTAAAGTGCATAAATTGCTAGCTTAAGGCCCCCCGAGAGGCTACTTTCAATCAGGCAGTTAGCCAGTTGGCCTGTTAGTCACTTGAACGAGTTGGTGCATGCTCGCCTAAAAGATTCCCTGTACTCAGCTTCAGAACACACATTTACAAACAGTTACATATCCATATATACGAAAACATACACGCTTATACACACTGTGCTTCTTCTTTCGTTTATCAAATATGTACATAAGCCTTAAATCAAGGTACTTGATTAGATGCGAATGATACTTAAACTTTGGGATAGGGAAGTCAAAAAATACGAGAGCATATTTGGGTTTAAAAAGTTGGTACATCCAAACACAACACGCTTGCATCGCGTATGATATACAAGATATACCTATATATAGTTCTTTAAGTCTCTGTCATCGACGCGAGATATGCAGGCAAACATTACTGCTAGATCTGAAGACCTCGGCGCTTACCTCTCACTTAACGGCTATACCCATGTTGCCTATATTCAATGTTTACGGGGTACAAAAACGGTAGTCGATCCCGTGCCCTGCGCACCCATTTTTATAAAGCAATTAACCGAGCTTATTTTATAGCACAGCTCATAAAACTCAACGCCAGACAATATCGATGAGCGGTCGTTCCCTCTCTCTCTCTCCCTCTCTCTGCTGCTCTCTCTCTCTCTTTCTCTATCTCTCTGTTTAATTTTCCCTTCGCTCAAGTTCTCAATGCTCATAGCAATGGCTGCTTAAACCAATTAAAAATTAACAGCATATAGTATAGCTAATAGACAATTTGTGTACTCAGCCAATCAGGTTAGATTTTGCCGAGGTCCGACGGCATTTTGTTCAACATTTATACAACAATAGTCGGCATTTTCCAATGGGCAGCTACTGTGTTATCGCATTACTGATAAGTCCTTAAGCAAACACTCACCTGAAACGAGCAAGACAGGTAGTTGGAGATAAGATTACTTGAAAATACAAATGGTTCGGTTTGGTTTGGTTTGGTTTTGGATTGTTTGGTTTACAATACTCGTTTAATACGTAATGTAATTTATGGCAAGTTCAAATCGGGCAAGGCAAAAGGTAGATACCCAGATTCAACGCGTGTTCAGATAACCCAGTACTGGAGGTACACATTAAGATAATTTTATATAAAGCATTAAGAGCACTAAAATTGATAAAGGGCATAAAATGTTATTAAAATACCCTAATATCTATTAAACGCAAAGTTATCATGATTTCATATGATCCTATATTAAAGCTTTAAATAGTTAAAGCTTATGATATTTTGCCTAGCTTGAAGAGACTTAACAAATACTCGATTTCCACTTAGCTCAATCAACACGTGTAAGGGGCCACAATGCATTTGTCTGAAAGTGGCTTGCAGCAGTATTCAAATTTTGTGATTTTCTGTATTTTGGCTTTTCTTTTCTTTTCTTTTTTTTCTATTTTTTTTGTTTTGTTATTTTTTTGGTTTTTGTTTTTGGCCGCCAGCTATTTTTAAACAAATCCAAAAGATAAAATTTCTGTCAGGCCCCAGCAGCATTCGGATATGACTTGTCTAGGCAAATGCTCTGGCTGTTGCCACGCTGCCAGCGCTTGTTTATTTCTGGAGTAGCCGAATGACTTTTCCGGAGCCCCTGCTACGTGTGTGGAACATAAACAGACGCTGCCCGACCACGACCACAACAACAATAACCAACAACCAACAATAAGAAGAAGATATATCTCACAAATCACGCACAGAATTGAATACAGAGCGAGAGGGAGAACGTGCGGGCCAAACGAACCGCGAGGTTCATGACCTTTTGTGTTCTTTCCTAGATAAATTTCAAAGATTTTTCAATACTATGCGAACTTTACTACCTGATTCGAATCATGTTGCATGGTAAAGAAATGGGTTTTAATGCACAAATAATGGCGTTGTATTTTTTAAATAAATATCCAAATTATTGTTGCAGGCAATGAGAACTGTGAAAGTTTGGATAAACTATAAACATTTCATTCTACAAGCTGCGTTCCATCAGCAGCGCCAAGAATTTACCTCTCAGCTTTGTTTTCATTTAGGAAAAATATTATTTATATCTACACGAATTGTTTTTGGTTTTTTACTTATTTTTATGTGAAAACTTACAGCTGTTATTAGATTAAAGAATGCTGCGCAAGGTCTAGCGGAAATGAAAATAATATTTATAAAGACGATTTTGAATGCCCAAGCATTTAAGCATAAGCACATGCCTTGCGAATAGGTATTTTGTGCAGTTGAAAAAATCGTAAATTTTTTGTTTATGAGTGAAAGCTACACTTGTCATTTGGGAGTAGCCCTGACAAGTTGGATTCGTGACGCTTAAGTCATGTTTTCATATTTCTACAAATGGCTATTTAACTATAATTAGCGAACACAATGTCTGTATTTGGTTTAAATTATAATTTAATTATTTACAAATCGCAGAGAGACAAAAACGGCTAGCGAAATTCATTACCAACCTATTTCGAAATAACTTAAGTACATTTATATATATGTATAAGTATGTATGAGCTGTGGGCGTCTCTTAAGCGCTTGAAATGGGCCATGCATTACTTGTGACTACGCAGCATGTCACTTGATCGTGCTGCCTTTTACTTGGCGTATAATTAATGTTGTTTATCGCGCATACGCAACGTGACGCACGTCGCACAGAGCCCCCCCACACACATACACTCAGTTATTATACGATTGTGGCAACAACAGAGCCCAAACCAAAGTCAAAGACAATACATGAAGAGCTCTCGCTATTGCTATAAATTATTACAGAGAGCCCCGTCTTAACTGCCTACCACTTGTCCTCCTACCCACTGTCACAGCTATCTGTTTTGTTACTGAAAGTACAAAAACCAAATACATATTTATTTATTTATTTATGTACGCATGTATGTAGGTAAGTGTGTACTTGAACGCTGAGAGTTGTATGTATATGCATAATTATAATATGCTTGACCAAAATTGAAGTGTACAGCAACTCGTTTTCAAGACAAAAGTCAAAGAGTTGCCGCCTTTTTTTTATTATTTGTATTTCTAGTTGTACTGCGTATAATTAAGCTATAGGGTGTTTTACACACATTAATTTACGATTAAGTTATTACAGTTTGAAATAATGTTCAAGCTATGCAAATAGCATAATGAAATAAATAGCTCGATTGATTTATATGTAATTACTAGATATTTGCTTAAGTCTGCTAGCATTTCATCAGCTGCCACGGGGTATCTCATAGCCGACCCTGTGCAACAATATAGTATATATAGCTATTTATTAGCATTTATTATATGTATTTCAGCATTGCAGGTTTCCTTTTCAGCGTTGTGCAACTTGTTCTTAACACCTTTGTGCGCCCACGTATTTTGTTTATTTTTAGTCAAAAGGCGGCTGCGACAACTGGCAACGATGTCTCCCTATTTCTTTGTATACTATTTACCTGCCTTTTATTATTTGTATTTATGCTGTCGCTTTGTCTGACAAAATACAAGAAATATTTTTGGTGTGGGCTTGTGCGTGGAAACCGGAAAAGCCTACGTCCCCGTCCCCATATGAGCTGGCCGAAAGCCCGTTTGGCCTGGCTGGCATTTTAGAAAATGCAAGTGCACACGTTCATATGGCCATCGCACCATATGCCAATGACATTCATCCAACTGTCAGTTACTCTGATAAGACACAAGATGTCCTTGGGTTGGCAACAGTCTGGCCCGCAAGAGTGGGCAGTTGTGCAATTGAAAGTGAAGCGGAAATTGAATGGCATTGCTCAATGTAGCTGCGGCTGCCACGGCTGTTGCTGCTAACGATGATGCATCTCGTATAACCTGTGCAATTGACTTAAAAATAGAAATTGCAGTTGTTGCTTTCTGGTTCTGGTTTACTTTGGCACTGCTGTTGGGTAAGCTGTAAATTATTACTTTTAAAAAGGTCTTAAAGGGTTTTACTTTAACATCTGTAACTTAACATAATACAATGTTAATAACAGCCTTTTTACAGAAGCGAACAAAAAATCTAGTTGAAATACACAAACGAACTTTACACAATTGAAAATGTCTTGACCAAATTTAAAAGTTGTAAACTATTTTCTTTAAAATTTTAACATTACAAAGCCATGATGTCAACAGCGCGCCATAGCTGTTAAATGTCTATATTATAACAGTTTTCTAAGACTGATATTGTATTTGGCCTGCCGATCGTTTGTAGCCGCATATGGCATTGTGGCGCCCACGCACATGACGTTTGCACATAAGAAATGGCATTTAACCCAAATACGCAGAGAGGAACAAAATAATAAAACGTGGCAGCACGACATTCAATTTTTATGTCATTTCAAAAAAGTGCCATAACGAACGAAAACAACAACCAAAACGACAAAAGGTAGTGCCGGCAGCGACAACATGCAACGCGGCACACAGTCACACGCACAGGGGCACGAAATTAAACAGCTGATGGTAAATGCAACAATTAGGGCGTCATGGGGGCGTGACAGTTGCGAAATTTTGGGAAATACCAAAGACTTTCAATCGAAACAGTTGAACGGCACAAAAGTGCGTGAAATTAGTTGACGCATTAATGCGAAAATAGCGCAAAACTAAAACGGCTGGCGGCCCCAAAAGATACACCAAAATGCCAAAACACACACACACACACAACACTACATGCACACACATACATGCACACAGATACATGAAAAACAACGTGACAACGTTCATTCATGGTGCACAAGTAAATACGCGTTGTTTTGCTAAATTTCTCAATTGCAGACAGCCAAAAGATACAAAGATACAAAAGTAGCTGTAGCACGAGCTTGCATGTGTGTGTGAGTATTTGTGTTTATGCCACGTTTTAATTATCTGCTGCAAACATTTGCATGCTGTCGTCGTATATATATTACGCGTACGCGTATCTGCAAGATACATATCGCTGCTAACATAGCTGTTAAACATTTCCAATGACAGCAACAACAAAGCCAACAATTAACTTAAATCTGGCGCTATTTCTTTTTTTGTAGATGACGCATTTAATTGCTATAAATACATGTATGTTTATAGCACTATTCATGTTTAATTCAAACCTATGACATATTCGCTTAAGATTCTTTAGCATGTTTTTGTCAGCCGTAGCAAGGGGACGTCACTCTATTGTTGCGCCTTGCCCCAAACAATATCTGATACAATAATGATCTATAATTGTATATATATGTATATATTTTGCAAATAGGGGTGAGTGTGCGTATGTGTGTGTTTGTGTGAGGTTGTGCCCGCATTTCACATGACAGTCAGCCGCTCGGCTTTGCATTTTGCACTCTCACACACAGACAGTTGCCCGTTTTTGGGGCAATTGAAAAATCCAATTGATCGGCCATAAAAATCGATAGGCATTGCACAATAAAAGTGATTCACTTGCCACTGCTCAAGTGGCATCGTCTTTCCATTTATGGCAGAGAGCACACGCAGGCGAGTTCGAGTTAAAGTTGAAGTTGCGGCCATGCGGCCATGCGACCATATGGCACAACTTCAAAGCGAAATTTATTGCCTTTTGCATCTCGCGCTCTCAAGTATTGCGCTTTGTTATCAAATTGTTCAATTTGTGCGGCTTGGCGGCGGCGTCGGCGGCAACTGTCTGCCGGCATATTAAAGCAATTGTCTAATGCCACATGGCTGCCAATGTTGCCCCTGCTGCGGAGTCTGCTGCTGGTAGTCGCGTGCCATGCATGGAATCAACAAATGTTTGAGTGTGTCTGTGTGTATGTGATTGTGTGAGGCGTGCGTGTGTGGAACATGAGCATGCAAAACACATTTTAATTACGAGCTTTTCAGCATTTTTAGCTATTTTTGTCAAAATTTTGTGTTTCGTACTCTGTTTTTTTTTTTTGCGCTTTTCAGAATTTGTTGCACGTTGTGTGTATCAAATGTCACGCAAGATGAAAATGACGCAATCTAGGGGCGCAAGGGAGGCGGGAACCAACTCAACTGGCAGGCACTTGAAAATGCTAATTGAAGGCTGCAGATACTCACATTCGTATCTACGGGATTGCCATGTGCCATGTGCTGAGTCATTTGTGCTTGGCTGGAGATATCATATTTAGCTGCTGCCTAGATGAGCGCATTACTATGAATTCTTCCATCGGTTAGTTAAAAGCAAAATGAAACCAAAACAAAATTTAAACTTGCTAATTGACTTTCAAAACTGTACAAAAAGGTTCGCAAATGTTTGCACACAAGAAATGCGACTGTTTAAAATATCTGCGACGGACGAGCTCTTAACTAATAACTGGATTTATTTTGGATTCGTATTGAAAACAAATAGGATTGATTTGACTACGATTTACTCATTTGAAAATAAAATATTATTCTAATCCGAGCTTAACAAAACTTTTCAAATATTGATTTATGCTCTATGCTTCGTTATGTGGCTTCATATAAAATATTTTTTCAGATACTTAATAGAACTTAACTCGATTGATGATTTTATCAAAAGATTAACTTAATTTCTTACTCTCGAAAAGAGATAATACACGCTCAAAATAATATTGAATGGAAATCGACAGTCTGCATTTTCCCACCCACTTTCCATATCAGGCCCAGCCAACCGTTAAGCCAAAACCAATCAAAGTTTAACTTACAACTTTCGCCTGTCAACGTTTAGTGCTCAGTGATCGGTGATCAGTGATCAGTGATCAATGATCGGCGTCGAGCTATGCCCTTTCATCATATAATAAATTTAGCGAATGCAATTGTTTATAAACCTGGCCAATTGCTTCATTTGCGGTACAGTTATTCAATGGTCAATAATGAAATGCAGCCAGCTCCTGGCCATGGTCAACTTCCGACTGCAACGGGCGAACGCTTGGCTGATTCTTTTTTTGGTAGCGCCCATAATGCCGAGTTAGCCAACATAAAACGCATAAACGTAATCAACAACCAAACAAATCAAAACAGCCAACGGTCGCCATGACAAGAGATTTTAATTGAATTTGAAAAACGCAATGGGACGTGTAGAGAGAGTTACCCCCTCCCAGCTCCCCTCACCTAGCTAACAATGTGCTGCGGGTGCTGGGTGCAGAGTGCGAGGGGTTATTAGAGGGTTTGCCAGCTGTGCCCACGCGTTTCGCATAACAATTGTCAACAAATTTATGAGCACGACGTCAGCCCAACTACTCGTATAAACATTGTCTCTGGGCCCCGGACCTGAGACCGGAGTGATATGGAATTGAAATTGAAATTCAAAAGCGTTCATTGCGCATTTTGTTTTTTTTTTTTTTTTTTTTTTAAATTAAAATTTAATTTGTTTGCGAAGCGTTCGATGAAGCGTTCGATTGATAATGCATTTTAGCATTGCTTTGTTTGCATTCCAAGCCAAGTTAATATGGATGCTCTTCCATCTAAAACGCAAACAACGCCCTAAAACACTCAAATAGAGAGCAGAGCATTCCAAGGCGACTTCTCAACAGGCTAGAAACCATTTCCAATCATCTAAAATTAGACGAAATGAAACACATTTCAAATTTTCATGAAAAACAAAAAAAAAAATCAAAAAAAAAATGCCGAGCGCTGAAAATGTTGCTGCGTATATGTATCTGAAAGAGAAATGCCAAGTAGATATATATATATATATATACACACACACAAGACGCTGAAGCATACGTGCATATAGGTTATATATATAAATATATATAGCTGTGACTATATAAACATTTGCGCGCTATAGCCCGTATAGCGGGTGTAGTCCGTACGTAATTTGATTTTTTAAATGCACAACGCAAGATACACACATAGTATGTATCTATAAGATCGCGGGCGCTGCGTTGCGTGCCAGAGATACAAAGAAAGAGCAACAACAGCATTTTTGATACGATAAGTTGATAGGTGTTGTTGTTGGGCTTATTTCGGCCAATGCGTGGGCCAAAAAACACCTTTAAATAATAATTTGATTACAGCTGTGTTCTGCTTTGATGTAGACAGAAAGGGGATACACATTCATCTACAGATACAGATACCATACAGATACGACTTAAGATTCAGATACAGCAACAGATACAGATACAGCCCTTGCAGCATTTTCATAATGGTAACATCAGACGTCATGCGGAAGATACTCTCGGGTATATATTAACTATATATACTTTATACATATTTCGCAGATAGTACGTGCAGTTATGCTTGGACTGCGTCGCCGTAATCCGAGCACACCGTGCACACCGTCGTTGACGTCGTCTTTCCACAGTCTAGGCACACTTCAACTGTGCAAATTGCTCGGCATGCATCAAGATACAAATACGCTAGAAACGTGCTTGGACGGCATGTGTCATGTGTATCTAACAGATACAGATACAATAAGCGCCGAACAATATCTTCTTGAGCTTTTGTGCGCTTCTTAATTTTGTTAAATTTTTTTTTTTTGTTTTTAGACATGAGTCACTACCCCCAACAAAAAGAAAACGAACGAAGTGAACAACGAAATTTATGTCAGCAGTGCCAAAAGCGACGAGCGAATAAAGGCAATAAAAACAAGCGGCAAATAAATAAATAAGAAATTCTATATAAGAAAGAGGAAAACATGAAAAATAACAAAAAACCGAACAAAGTACTCAGATATTCATGCAATATGTGCGAGTGTGTGTGATTGTCTAAGTGTGGGGGCATGTCCATGGGGGCACAAGCACATTATACATATTTATGCAATTCAAATGGGAGCCCAACAGGTTGCAACAGAAATGATTTAAAAATATCCCCATATGGCAATTGAAATTTCGTTTTCAGCACAGGCAAACCTTTTTGTTATCAATAAAAACAAGAAGAAGAGCGGTCAATTTTGGATACTCTACTTTATACTATGGTCATGTACAGAAAACCAGCTTCTGGTAATGAGTAACAGTTTCGACTTGAAGTGTACATAAAATTCTTACTTATAAAACAAAAAACATTTATGACTATAGGTTTATGGGCTTTTTTATTCGATAGGGAAGTTGGCCAGCCCGCATGTTGACAGCAGACACTCTGCCGCAACCACATAAAACCCCAACGATGCGACAACAGCAATTGTAAATAGAGAAAGTTGCAAAAATAACAGAGAGGCCAACTTCTAGCTGAAAGTAAAGAAGTCTCAAGCTGTTAACGGAGCAGCCCGCAACCCGCAAGCCTACTCCGAGTCCGGGTGTAATCACATAAGTCGGGCATGCAGTTCAACTTCACGCCCAACTCCCACAGCTGCTGATGAGCGTGGCAGCAGCGGGTGGGTGGCGGCAAGCAGGTAAAAACGAAAACAAAACCAAAAAAATAAAATAAAATTCATACAGATTTTCTTGTAGCTGGTCGAACGAGTTTTACAAATTGTCAACGCTTTGCTTTTGGCAAATACAATTTGTAGACAAAAACTAGTTTGCAGCGCACGTACATTAGCTCTTTGTATCCATGTATGTGTATCTGTATCTGTGCAACATAATTTTGTCATTACCAAGCGGCGACACATACGGCACACATACACATGCATGCACATACATACATATATATGCATATGGCCAACAGATGTTGAGCTAACAAAAACAACAACAAAAAGTGAACCAAATCAAGCGTTTCTGACCGAAGCAAACATGCTGCGGGCTGCAGTGTTGCCAACTTTTGAGAAGCAGAAATAAAGCTAGGTTTAGGGGTAATAGTAGGATTAAAGGAGCAACATTCAATTTTGCAAAACCATAAGCTGGGCAAAGAGATTTGGTTTTGTGTATAAAATATAAGCAAAATATGGGCGTTGTCATTTTTTAATCAAAGATATTCTCCTAATAAAAAGGTTCTGGCGGAAGTTAAAACCAAGATATTGAATTATACTCCTGCAAACTCTTAAACTTGTTAAGTAATTTGGAATATCTTTTAGTGACTATATATTAGTAAGGAAATATAAAATAAATCTGTAGAATCCTTGATTAGAGTGCGTAGCGTCTTAATAGGACCCCGACTGTGAATCCTTTAGTAACATAACTTACTAGGAACTGATATTTACTTAGGGATGTTTTGACTTTCATTATTTTGTAGAAAGTCTTTCGTATATGATCTAATAGTGGTAAGAAACGTTTTAAATAATTCCCGCAATCTCCCTCTCAAAAAAAGGCCAGATTTGACGGGAAATAAGCGAAACTGGCAACACTGGCGAGCTGCGAGCATCCAGGTAGTTGCCGCACATTTATATTTTTGTGGTCCTGTGTGCCACGCCCCCTGGCAGCGCCTTGTTGACTGTCGTTGTGTTGATTTTTGGCTCTTTTTGTTGATTCTCTGGAGAGTATTTGCCCTTCTGAGGCAAGGGCGTGGGTAGCAGCAGGCAGAGGCATGCGGTCTTATTCAAACCCAGATAAATAAACAGTTCCACGCATATTTGGATACATTTGGCGAAAATGCAACAGTTTTTTAAGATTCGGAAGTGATCAAGGCTCCTACCACTGTTGCATCCATAAACATTAGTGGGGGTCCCGTTGATGGAAGCAGAAGGCAAAGCAGACGAAGGCGAGAGAAACACAACAAACAGCGCCGTCTCTTTTAAGAGAGAAATGAAGAGACGGAGAATGAGAGAACGGAGACAACAACGAAGTGGCACACAAAAGGGAAGTAACTAAAAATAACAAACAACTGACAGCGTTGGCAGCGTTGACTTTGGGCTCTCCGCCAGGTGGAATGAACTCAAGATCAGGGCACAGAAGAGACTTTAAATATAGAAGGCAACCAAGAGAACAACAAAGTTGCGCTTATTGGGGGAGAGTTGCGCGTTGCTTAGTTGAAGGTGGCGCCCAATTAAAAGAGATGCGAGCATATTATATACATACATACTCAGATATATCAATTTAACATACATAAATATATAATATCTATTTTAAATCCAAAATCCTGCCTAAAATTACTAAATCTGTAAAAATGGAACACAGAAAGTGAATGTTTGGACAAGTTGCGAAATACGACTTTTATAGATTTTCACCTACATCTTTGAGATTATAAATTTAAAAACTATTGGATGTAAAACGAAAGCATACCAACAATTTTCTTCCCTTAAAGGAGAAATTTAGTGATAAGGTAACAACTGTGATCAATGAAAATATTAAAAGTTTTGATTACAGAGATGATTATACTAATTTTTAAAGAATCAATACTTTATAAACATTTAAGTTGAACCATTTTGTGGGATAGGAAATAATCCTTTATTTAAAAACTTTTTTTGTAAATGTTAGAAACAGAATGTATCATATGATAAATTCTTCAGCAATGCGAAAATATAAAACCTCTTGTTGCTGATTCCAATTAATGAACAATTGTATTAATTAATGATTCATTTAATTCCTGAACGTTTTAATTGCCGATTAACCGATTATGCTATGCGCGTACTCAAATGACAAAAGGATTTAGTAAATACATATATATGTATATATATAGCTTAGAATGCGTGTATCGATTCTTATTTAAATTTCTTACCTTCATCCAGCAGTCGCTCCACATGCGTAAAGACATTTGGAAAGGCGGCCAACTGTTTGCGATCCTTTAGCAATTGGGCCAAATAGTCGGCAATGCTTTGTGTGCTCTGTTGTTGTTGTTGGGGCGTCATGTGCTGCGGCTGTGGCACCACTTGCGTGGGCTGTTGTTGCTGCTGCTGCTGCTGCTGAGCAACAGCAGCGGCTGCGGCAGCCGCAACGGCAGCGGCGGCCTGTTGTTGCAACTGCTGTTGCACAACGGTCTTGTTCTCACATACACTCATTTTGTTGTTGTGTGCGAGTGTGTATATGTGTGTGGGCGAGTGTGTTTTTGTTTAAGCTTTTACAATTGTTTACTTTGTGTTGCACAATATTGTTGTTGCTGTTGCCGAGATTCTTTTATGATGCGTATTAAACTTTTTCGACAGTTTCTCTGTGTTCTGCTTTCGCTTCACCTTATAACGTATTGCACAATTGCTAAACAAAAGGCTATTTTCTTTTATTTTTTCTCTGTTGCCGTAACTTGCTTTGATTTCTTGTTGGTGTTTCGTGTTTAAAAGTTACTTCTAAATAAAATACACAAAGTTGCTTAATTTTCATTAATAATAGAAACAGATTGAAAACAACTCCACCCAAAAAGTTTTTGAAGAAACAAACGAAAACAACCACAATGACGTTGGCAGCGCAGCAGCAGCAGCGAGAGAGCAACTCGAAAATGAAGACAGAAAAATTCCTCAACGCAGCAGTGCGGCTGCCTCTGATCAGTAAGAGGAAGAGCAGACAGACGGCGCAGTCGCCGTCTCCGTTTTGCCAGCACTCATATACACACACACACACACACGGCGACAGTTAATTTGTATACGCCTGTGTGTATGTGTTTGTGAGCGTAATCGTGAGCAACGGAGATGAATGAAAGCAGAATGTCAAAATAGCTGCTATTCGTTCGCTCTCTTTCTCTGTCTCTCTCTCTCATTCTCATTCTGTGGCTGCAGCAGCCAAGTACAACAGAAAAGAAATTAATTTTTATATGCAAATTAAAATATTTCTTATTTGCAGCAGCATTGATGAGAAATTCGTACGCACAACTACACAAAATTCGAATGCTCGATTTGCTCGACTTGCTTATTGCCAGAAAGAACAGAAACCAATTATTATGGATTCAAATGAAAAGGTTAAAAATTTCGCATGAAATATGCACAATTTACTGTTGCTGCTGATTATGATTTATTTGTTGTTGTTGTCCATTTTGTGTGGTGGTTGCTTTCAGAATGTTTCACAATAATATTGTTTTAAAAGTTGCATACATTTGCATTTGTTGCACAGTTCATATATTTAATATATAAGAATTCCTTTTTTTGTTTATATATAATGTATTCGAGTCGGGTAAAAGGAAAACGCACGGATCTCGCCTCTACTTGAACGATTCTTCCTACTTCTACAAACTGAACCGCACGCAAAGACAGAGAAAAAGAAACTGAACGCAAAGCGCATTAACGAAAGAAAAAGAAAAGCAGAGAGCCAGCATGCCATTTTGAGTATAACAGCGGCTTAACAGCGTTGAAGATCATTTACCAGCGTTGCCACAGTAAACATAATGCGCAGCTGTTTGGTTTAATTAAGAATTGTAGCTTAAAATCAACCTTTTTATATAAATATGAAATCAAACATAGAGATATTGATTGAATAAAATATAAACTTTTCTGTTTTAGCCCTTTTAATGGGCCTAAAATGGAACATTGGTTCTTTAACCAAACAGTTTATGTTAGGTGGCAGCTCTAAGCCTGTCAATCATGCGCTGTTAACAGCAGCCATCTCGCTTGCACTCGCTTGTTTAGGCATATTTGGCGCGTTGGCGTCAATTTGAATTATGGAAAATACAATGCGAGTGGAGGCATTAATTACGTACGGAAATTGTTAGAAGGCAACGACGAATGCGATTAGAACCGAATACAACGCATTGTCAGATATGTGGGCATTTGGCCAAAAGGCTATGCAAATTACTCCCGTATCCGTACTAGATAGAAATTGTGCAGCCAAAAAGCCAAATGTTGGTGTTAAACTTGCCTATGAGCCAGAATGCTCAAATAGTTAAATGTATGTGGGAAAAAATTGGAATTCGCATGCGATGGCAGCAACGCACCATATAAGCGTCCCTGGACGGCAACAACTTTTACTTTCCATTGCAAATGCGTTTCAGTTGTGGCATTTTGTGTAAGTTTTGCGCCTGGCTTCCGTGTATTCCGCAAAAAGCCATCACCAGCAACCGCTTTACACATACAGCACCCGCATGCACTTAAAAGAGACGTGAAAGTTTTCAATCAGTGGAAGTGGAAAGCAGGCGCCCACCGCCACTGACGACCTGACCAACAACATCGTGTGCACCTTGGCATGGTCAGCAGTGTGTAAGTGTGTGTGTGTGTGAGTGTGTGTGGGCCGGTGCCGAGCATTATATAGTCACATTATACATTTTATTGCCACTGTGAATATATGTGTCAGAGCGAGCGTAAAGATTTAGACATTGTGTTATTATAGGTTTTCGATTTACAGCCAGCAAAGCCTATTTTGCTGTTGACACCTACACACATGCGCACACATCTAGATCCACACGATAAAAAAAAATAACTGAAGAAAAAAAGCAACACATCATTTCATTCGTGGGCCGTTAAGCTGAAGGGCTTTGTATGTGGGCCATTTTGGTAGCGCTCTCAATTTGAAAATGTGGGCCTCAAAGCTGCATAGTATTAAACTTGTTCAATAATTTTGTGCATATGATTTTCACATAACAAGGTGAATAAGGCATAATACACTCCCGCCAGCTCTCGACCGCCCCCCAACCACGCCAGCATGTGTTATTAGGTTTCACTGAAAGCACTCTCACGCACACATACACGAGGAAAATTGCGTTAAAAATGCATTTCAATTATTCGAACCAGCAGCCAGAGCCGGATAGCCCGAAAAACCAGAGGCAGGGCCGGCAAAATTTTAGGCAGTTGTCTGGGCAACAGATTGTCAAACGACCCGGTTACAGTGCAGCAAATATATGGAAGTTGGGTAGAAACATCACGAATCTAATTCAAGTTGAGTTAGCCAGATTATTTAAACTTAAGTCTATTGCTATAAGCTTTTGATATAAGCATTGAGATTAAGAGTATATTACAGGCTTCGAAAAAACAATCTGTCTTTCCTGATATGTGTCATACTTGGTAAAAAAAAAAATACCTTCATTATTCTGAATTGGGTACTAATTAAATATATATAAGTATAAATGATTGAATCCTTAACATTGGATTTTCAATTTAATCTGTTTCCTGTTAACTTAAAAAAAATTCTTAAAATTCCTGAAATATGTTACCAACCACGATCGATTGCAGGTGGGCCTTACCCTCCCACTAGGTGGATAGACATTATATTTTATACGTTTATCTATAGCTAGAAATATTATTGAATCCTAATTCGAAATATAATTGCAAACAGTTCTTGACTTTATGCATACTGATAGAAAATCAACTCCTATTTTGACATTTGAACAAAACCGATTGTGTGTCCCCTTACAATTTAGTTGAACTCACCTATTTGTGCCCACTGTGCAGATTTACCAACATCTCTGGTAGCCATATTTCGCACTACAGCATCCTTAAATGTCCGCGTGCAGCACTCGCCCTTTTGATTGCAAATTTTTTTGGTGAATATTCGCATTAATGGCACCTGCTTTGATGTTAGCCGACAAAATGATACACTTGCTTTTTCGGACAATTTGCAATTGACACACAAAGTGCCCGCCACATGCCCTCCCCCCTTGTACAATTAGCAGCGGCATATTGGTTAAAAGCCAAGTTGTTGGCCATTAAACAGCCTGCAGTGGGCTTTTCATTACGCATACAACTGTTGCGTAGGCGCCACCACAGAGTGAGCCAAATAAAACCAGCTAAAACACCCACACACCTGATCAGACCAGGTAGACGAGAGTCGTTTTTGAATTGAAACTTTAGCCAGCCGAATAGGAATTTAATATGAGAATGATATACCATTTGATCAGAGCTCATTGGGTAACTTTTGCCGGTTATATTGTTAACCAACTAAAGTTGAAGTTGTAATGACATTTTTTAAAATACATAAAAAGTAAGTTACTTTGATGAACATCTTCATTTCCTATATTAAAATAGTAATATATATAAACATATATCACATATAGAATAATTAAAACAAATAAGAGGTTCTAGTCGGGAGCTCCCGACTAGGGGATACCCTGGTCAACCAAATTTATGTAAACACTTTCACAATGCTAAGTCTAACAATTCATCAGCAAGTATTCAAGTATTCACATTAGTTTTTGACATATTTACGAAGTTTCCTTTCGAGAAACTTTGAGACATTTAAATTAATTTGATGCGCTGCATTGCAAGAGATATTTATAATATAAGAAGAACCTCGACTCTTAATTAAAGTCAACTCAACTAAGAGAACACAACACACTCATATACTAGCTTATGAATGAAACCCGTTTTCTCCCTATTATGTTTTAAAGTAAAATTATTTGCATCAATTGGAAAAAGTAACATTTATTTATATTAAAAGCAAAGCAACCTGCGATAAACGCATTTTCATTCATAAAAAATGTTTTTTGAATACTCTATAATTATTAAAACTGAGTAAAATGGGTATATTGATGCAGTTTATGTTTATGTAGCATGCAATGTGAGCCAGCATTTGTCCATAAATTCCATACATACGTATTTATATAGAGCGTATATGACCCTGACCGTCTACCTGGCCGTAATGCTGAGAGGCTTGCAGAGCATTTAGGCACTTTAAATCCATTTAATATCAAGTACATTTTTCAGCATATCTCTAATCTTATAAAACAAGTAAGAGGTTCTAGTCGGGAGCTCCCGACTAGAGGATACCCTGAACCCTCTTATTCCATCCGCAAATGCAGCGCGCGCTTATAGATAGAGAGTAGCGGGGAGGTGGCGATAGGTATAAATTGAAAGATAATCGATATATATATACTTTTCTAGAAGCTACATGTCAAGTTTGGTGACTCTAGCTCTTATTATTTACCAAAATTGCTTAAAAAACAGGATTTCGATATACATTTTTATCGATTACTTGGAAACGGGGCAAGTTATCGATTATCGGAAACAAACTCGATCTGCGTAGGAACTAGGAGCACCTACACCTAAAATTTCAAGACTCTAGCTCTTATAGGTTCTGAGATCCTTGCGTTCATACATACGGACGGACGGACGGACGGACGGACAGACAGACGGACATGGCTAGATCGACTCGGCTATTAATGCTGATCAAGAATATATATACTTTATAGGGTCGGAGATGCTTCCTTCTGCCTGTTACATACATTTGGATTTTGCACAAAAACATAATACCCCTTTTACCCATTTTTAATGGGTTCAGGGTATAAAAAGAAGTTATTCAAGAATTCAATTTTCAAAATGTGAAGTAAAGAAAGAAATAACTTTCTGAATGCAAACTTCCTGCGTGTGTTTGTTTCTACAGGGTGTATCCCAGTCGGCCACATTTAGCTTAAACACTCTCTTGTTTTAATATGCACTAGCCTATTAAACAAGCTGGCACTGATGCATTCATCAACACAGCCTCATGAATGAATTTCGAAGCTGCTACCAGCATCAGCATCAGCTTAGCATTAGCATTAGCATTAGTTTCAGCCTTAACTCGATTTCATTCACCAAACATGTGTTGGCTTGATTAGCTGCGCTGTAGCAAGTGCTGGCTCACTGGCTTTAGTTGCATGTTACCAACTAATGTGGGGGGCGTATTCGTGTGTTTTCGGCATTTAAAACGCCCACGCCCACGCCTAGGCGCAGGCCTGAAAAACAACTATTAATTTGTTGCTATCCATGCCTGGCTGGCTGGTTTGATTAGGCAGCGCATTAATTTCTTGATGCTGTCTTTTGGACAGCGAGTGGCTATGGCTGTGAAGTGGGTGTTGTGGGTTAAACGAGTTTTATTAGAAAATTGTTTGCAGCTCCTCAATGCTATTTCAATTGATGGCAGCATTTGTGGGCGACGCATTGCTCAATTGAATAAGACCTGGACGACGTGCATGCCAAACTGTAACAGTTTGAGTCGATCTGACCGTCAATAAACTGGAACAATTTATATAAAAATAAAATTTGCCAAAAAAGAAGAAACAGTTGCCATATTGGGCTCGATTCGCCAAATACTTTGTTTTCGTAAAAGTCTGGCGGCTGGAGCGGAGACAATAAACATGTGAAATAAACAACACACAAATAAGGCAAACGCCACATCCGTGTGGGCGCGTTTTGGTTTGAATTTAAATAATGATTCAAAGTTAGAGTTGTGAAATGAAGACACTTATTCACATTCGCTACATATACATATGTCTACAATGTATATAATGTTATATAAAAGACAATGGTTTTTACTTAAGGCTAAGGAATTAACGCATAAACTTCTTGGCCTGATCGCGATTGACCTGCTTAAAGTGGCGCTGCTTGGCACCGCTGTCGTTCATTTGCTTATAGTAGCCAAAACCTCCGCCACCCACACGCTTCTCGGGCCGCTCTCGCTTGGCAGCGCCTACTTTGAGGTCAACCACAGGCGGCACCAGAAAGCCAAAGCTTTTGGAAACCGCCTGCAAGTCCAGTGTGTTCACATTGAATATTTGTTTCAGCTGATGCGAGTCATAGGCGCGCACATACGACTTGAAGGCCTCCTTGGCTGACTGATTAAGGAAATAGTTTTTCGCTATCAATTTCTCTAGCTAAATACAAAGAAGATATTATGATAATTTGTATATAGTATATATAGCTATAGGGTTTACCTGCAGCTGTATATCGGCAATCTTTTGCCAGGAAAACTCAAATTCATTGAGCGGCACCTTGGCTGCCTTCAGATAGCGCAAGAAGCCCAATTCCTCGGGCCTTAGCATTAGCAGAGCATGGCCCGATGTGCCTGAGCCTCGTGCCGTACGACCCACACGATGAATATACTCGCGCGGATCATCTGGCGGATCGTACTGAACAATCCAATCGACTTGCGGTATATCTAGACCACGTGCCGCCACATCCGTGCAGAGCAGAATGCCCGTCTCGGCATTGCAGAATTGGAAGAAGGTCGAGGTGCGTTTCGTTTGCTTCTGTTTTCCATGAATGGAAGTGACCGGTAGATCGATGTAGTTGAAGAGCTCGTGATGATACTTGACCGACATGCACGAGGAAAAGAAAACCATGACCTTCTTCTTGCGATTCTTTTTAAGGAACGTAAAGAGCACCAGCAAACGCTTCTCCGATGGGCAAACAATGTAACCTTGCTCGAGGCCCTCAACGGTAGCCGTCTCTTCGTTATCGTGCACGCCCACATAGATCGGCTCCTTTTTCAGCGCCAGCTTGGAAAGCGCATCGATGCGTTCGGTTTGTGTGGCGGAAAACAACATAGTCTGGCGCCGTTCTACAGAGAAAAGAGGGCATATATCAAGAGCCTGTCATCTTTAAGCGAAATTCTTTACTAACTTGGCAACAAATTAATGATCTGCTTCAGTTCCTCCTCGAAACCAATTTCCAATATACGATCCACTTCATCAATAATTAAGCACTGCAAGTTTTTGTATAGGAAATCCGGTGAATTCTGCAGATGATCCAACAGACGACCCGGCGTGGCCACCAGAATATTAATGCCTTTGCCCAGCTTTTCGCTCTCCACCTGACGATTGGAGCCACCCATGACCAAGCCATAGGTGTGATGATGATGTGCCATCAGCTCCTTGAGCACACCAAACGTTTGCATAGACAGCTCGCGTGTGGGCGAGATAATAATGACGCCCGTGCCGTTGCGCGGCATAAAGCGTAGCTTATTGATCAATTCCACGGCAGGTATAAGGAACGCAAGCGTTTTGCCTGAGCCCGTTTGGGCAGCGCCCACCAGATCCCGACCCTTGAGCAATGGCGTTAAAGACTTGGCCTGAATTTCTGTCATCTCGGAGAAGCCCATCTCGGCAATGGCTTGCAATGTGGCCTCGGAGACGGCGCCTTTGAGTGAAGCAAAGCTGCGATCATCGGAATCACGTTGATCCAATGCGGACAATGAGGATTCCACGGTAAAGGGCGTGTCATCTTCTGTAGCTTTGCCATTTGTTGTGACAGCCTTTTTGACTGCTTTAGGCTGTTGCTTGGATTTTTTGGCCGGTACCGGTGTGTCCTCCTCTGAATCGGGTGAGTCTGCAGCTGCAAGTGTTATGATAACAATTAACAAGGATTTCCTATTAACTAATCTAATGCATTAATTATGTTTTTCAGTTATTTTTCGAGTGTATCTCATGCTTCCACTTAACAACATTAACTCGCTGCTCTGGTGAAAATCAAATTCGCCTTTGAATCATCCTTAAACCAAAATTAAACACTTTCTGCCAAAACCAAATTATAAGTATACCTTCACTATCTATCTCCTCGTCGTCCTCATCATCTTCCCCTGACTCACTACCGCTCTCTGCCTCCTCCTGTTCATCTAATTCCGAGTCCGAATCGGAGTTTGCCACCTCGATTTGCGGCTTCTTTTTCTGCTGCTGGCGCTTCTTTCCTTTGAGCTGAGGCTGCTCTTGAAAATCATCATCCAAGTCATCTGCTAAGTGTAAAATAATGTTTAATTATATATTCTTAAATGTTGCATGTTTTCACACACCTTCAGCCGCCACAGGTCGCTTCTGCTTTTTGGGTTGGTTCTTGCCTGACTTTACGGCTGGCGGTTCCGGCACTGCCTGCTTGGCTTTGCCTTTTTTCTGGGAGAGCTCCTTCTTCATTTTCTCGCGCTTGACAATTTTTTTCATAAGAAGCTTTTCTCTAATCGACATTTTAAGCAATTGCGGTTTTAAAACAGATATCTATCAAAAAATTTGGAATAAAACAAACGCGCACGTGTTGCAGTCCACGATTTTGCCATTCACATTAAATAGTTGACAAATTGCCAAACAGCTGTGCATGCGTTTATCGATAGATCACGTATGTATATTCGATAACATTCCCGTATGACACAAGTTTGCTGTTTTGACAATTTATTTTTAATTCAATTTAAAAAGATTAAATTAAATAGAAACTCATCATTAAAAGCAAAAATAAAACTTCGTTCTCCTTACTTTGGCAACCAATTGATTATTTTACATATTTAGTCATACCAGCTTTTTGAAATAGTTGGCATTCCTAAATTTGCCAGTCACAACGAACAAGTAACTAAAATAGAAACGCCACCTTGATGGAAATTTCTATAAACGTTTTTGTTTTCATTTTGTACAGTTTAGTGGTTTTATATTTGCAGCATTTTGTCAACAAGTATACGGAATTTGTGCGCAGTCTTTAGATGAACATGCTGGGACTGCAAACCTACGGCAGCTCCTCCGAGGGCGAATCGGACCATGAGCAGGGGAAGGATGCAGCGCAAGAGATGCCCGCGCATTTGCAGCCGGTGGACAAAACGCATTCGCTGTCCACAGCGCTGGCCGTTTGTGCGGCGCCCGAAGTAGTGCCGATGGGAGCTGCAGCCGTTGCGCGAACACTAGATCCAACGCTTAAGGAAGTCACCTACAATCCACGCTACGATGAGATGTATGCGCCCGTGCAAGGCCCAGAGCATCCAGATTTGACCATGCAGCAACGGGCGCCACGCAACACGCTAGCTGGCTATGTGGAGAAGGCACACATTAATGCATTTGAATTTGAGAATCAGAGACGCACGTTCCACACCTATGGTTACGCCTTAGATCCCACAGTGGACGAGGCTGCCGATGGACAGTCCTACGTGGGCGACTTGCAATCCGCATATGATGACAATGGCAAAACGGTATTTGAGGCGCCCAAGCCAAAAAAAATGCGCAAACAAGAGAAAAATGATAATCCAGAAGATGTGGAGGGTTTCCTGGGACCATGGGGCAAATTCGAGAACGAGGTAAGCGTCGCCAAGCCAAATGAACAAGAACGCGCTGAGTTGGATGAGCTGCTCTCCAAGCGGCACAAACGCGGACGCATACCCGAGGACAAACCGCTCGAAGAAAAGTCCACGTTGCACAGTGAGTTATCCGGCAATAGCTGGCGTATATATATATTTATTTATTTGAAAAAGTCGGAGTCCTATTTGAATGGTAACATCTATTTATATTAATATTTTTCTTGTACTTGTATTGCAGTCAAGGATGCTTACGATTACCAGGGACGCTCGTACCTACACGCACCACACGATCTGGGTGTCAATTTGCGCTCAAATGCGCCGCCGCCAAAATGTTTTTTGCCCAAGGCACACATACACACCTGGACGGGTCACAACAAAGGCATTTCGTCCATACGCTGGTTTCCCAAGACGGCGCATTTGCTACTCTCCGGCTCCATGGATTGTCGTGTCAAGCTGTGGGAGGTCTATGGCGATCGACGTTGCGTGCGTACGTTCTCAGGACATCGGCAGGCCATTAAAGATATTGCGTGGAACAACAAGGGCTCGCATTTTCTGTCTGCCTCGTATGATCGCTATATAAAACTATGGGATGCGGAGACGGGCGATGTCGTCTCGCGCTTTACCACGCGCAAAATGCCCTTCTGCGTTAAGTTTCATCCGGATAACAGCAAGCAGCATCTCTTTGTGGCCGGCACCTCTGACAAAAAGATCATTTGCGTAAGTTAAGCCGTTCATCTAAAGTTATTGTAATAAAGTTTTACCTATTCCACAGTGGGACACGCGAAGCGGCGATATTGTGCAAGAATATGATCGTCATTTGGGCTCTGTCAGCACAATTACCTTTGTGGATGATAATCGTAGATTTGTGACTACCTCAGATGACAAATCCATGCGCATCTGGGAATGGGACATACCCGTGGACATGAAGTACATTGCTGATCCCACGATGCATTCCATGCCTGCAGTCACGCTGGCGCCCAATGGGAAATGGATGGCCTGTCAATCGTTGGACAACAAAATCGTGATATTCTCCGCCTTAAATCGCTTCAAAATGAATCGCAAGAAGACCTTCACTGGACACATGGTCTCTGGTTATGCCTGCCAGCTAGACTTTTCGCCGGACATGAGCTACTTGGTGTCGGGCGATGGCGATGGCAAGTGTTATATATGGGACTGGAAGACGACGAAAATGTACAAGAAATGGCAGGCGCACGACGGCGTCTGCATCAGTGCACTGTGGCATCCGCATGAAGCCAGCAAACTAGTTACTGCCGGCTGGGATGGTCAGCTTAAGTATTGGGATTAAAATACACAACTAGCTAGTTCAGTTTGTAAGCTCAAATGTAACATATTAATTGACTAAATGAGAAGACCACAAAGTTTACCTCTAAAAAATTTCGCTTTGTTTACATTTTGCGGGCAGCTGATAAGAGAGCGCATGCGCAGTGCTTGCCAAACTGTACAATATGGCGCTGGCGCCTGCAAACAAAGTTCATAGCCCACCCCGAGGGCGCAAAACATATGCGATTGCCAGCCAAAATCAATACTTTTTCACAACAGCAAGCAAGCAGCGCAGAAATTGTTTTCCAAAAAACGAAACAATTGCAAAAAATAAATTATAACCGATGCAACAAGGCGCTGGCGCAACTGCATAAAGAGAAATATTTACAGTTTTGGCGCCATTGAAAAAATGCATATATTGTGAATTAAAGGATTAAGTAAGCAAACCAGCAGAGAAAACACTTCCAATTAACAGTTTCACAGCGCTGCTGCCATGGCCAAGCCGCCCGCAGATACCTCCGGCTTGGGCTATGCCTATCATCTGCCATCCGGTGGCCTTTTGCT
Source organism: Drosophila ezoana (assembly GCA_035045725.1). Classification (NCBI taxonomy): domain Eukaryota; kingdom Metazoa; phylum Arthropoda; class Insecta; order Diptera; family Drosophilidae; genus Drosophila; species Drosophila ezoana. Next base: position 2,641,748 of record JAWNOU010000093.1, read on the forward strand.
ACGCCTCAAGAACTCCCTGTCACAATTCAGTGACCTATTCAGCGAGTTCAACAAATACATTTCACCTGCCTTTTTTCACGATCGCTGCGAGCGATCCGTCCACATGCGCATGTATTCCATGCACAAGCGCGAATTCGTTATGGTCTTTCTCGGCTTCTTCACCTGCTTCGGCCTGGGCATTATAATTGGTCTGACTGGTCCGCCAATAACAAGCACAGACGCAGTGACGGCACAGCAGATCCTGGCCAATACAACGCTGGCGCATAGCAAAACGGTGCTGGCCACGGGCCCCTTTGCCATGAAGTCCCCGCTGATGACGACCTACTCCCAACAGATGTGGCTCATAGCCAAGCTGGTCACCGATAACAATGATGGTAAGTGTTGAAACGATGCCCCATCTCAAGTTAGGCGACATTCAGTCTATGCTCCTGTTTAGATGAGCGCTATGACAAGAGTTTCCAGATCAGCGTCTCCATCGATGGCATCAACGAGCAGCACAAGCCACTGAGTGTCCTGGGCCGCAGCGCGGCTCATAATCGCACAAGGCATTTGCTTTGCGTGCGCAACGACTGCGAGGAGTTCACAGTCATGCATTTGGGCTTTCTGGACTATGCCCACTATATCATTACAGTACGTTTCCTAGGGCTGGAGTCGTTCCATCAGAAATATAACATCAGGGCCATTACGTTCTATGTGAGTAGCATCTACCTATCTGTATACCTCTCAAGTAGAGGTGGGCTCGTGTCAAATTTGTCTAACACGAACACGAACTACACGAAGGAAACACGTACACCGCTTTTTACAAGAATTATTTTTTTTTTATTACTTCTGTAAATCTTATTTAAGACTTTCAGCATGCACAAAATGCCTTTTATGTTTTTTGGCATTATTTGAATACAATGTCGTGCTTAACACAGACACTCACGAATTCTTAAGCACGAACACGAACTTAGTCGTGCGTGTTCTTGTCACGACAAACAATCACGATACACGTCTCTCTGTACTTTCAAGCCAAACCCACTAACTGATTTCTTTTAGTTCAAGACATATAGCCCGGAGTTTACACAGATTGAGATCTGGTTTAGATTCATCTTTCTGCTCTTCACGTTCATCGTCATAGTAAGTAAAAGAACATACATATAAACTATGCTATGATAGATTCTCATTACTTTCTCTTCAATCAGTGCTGGTATGCGCACACGCTACGCAAGTATCCCGTCTACGACTGGTCCATTGAGCAGAAATGGATATCCGTTCTGCTGCCGTTGCTGCTGCTCTACGATAGTGGGTATTACCTTAATCCATCATTTATGAGACATTTAAAATTTTGCAACTTTTCATAGATCCATTCTTTCCGCTGATATTTCTGATGAACTCCTGGCTGCCGGGCATGCTGGATGCCGTTCTACAGGCCACATTCCTGTGTGCCCTGCTTATGTTCTGGCTGTGTATCTACCACGGTCTGCGGCAGAATGAACGACGCTTTGTTAGCTTCTATATGATCAAGATTATCGTGGTGCTGCCCATTTGGCTGTGCGCCATTGTCCTGGCCACATGGGAGAAATGCAACGAGCTGCGAGATCCCACATACAGCCACTTTGTGGACACCAAGAACTACAATGTGAGTGCAGCCGATTAACTATTAGAGTCTCAGATTAATCTTCTTCTTCGCAGGGCCTCAAGATGTTCTTCTACATTGCCTGCTGCATGTATGTGGTTTATCTGGGGCTGCTCCTGCTGCGCGCCTATACTGAACTGCGTTCCATGCCCTACTTTGGTGAGCTCCAAGCTTCTCTGAGCATAATGTATTCTGAAATAAACAATTATGCTGCTCTTCCAGACATACGGTTAAAGTTTCTCACGCTGCTGATGCTCTTTGTGCTGTCTATTTCCATTACGGTCACCACTTGCCGATTTGGCTTCGGCATACTGGAGGATAACTTTGTGGCCACACTGAACACCACCTACCGCAGCTCGGCTCAGTTTATGTGCTTTTACGGGCTGTTAAATTTCTATTTGTACACAATGGCGTATGTGTATTCGCCGGATGGACGCTTTGCCCAGGCCGAATTGGCCGTTACCAAAGATAATCCGGCCATTTCCATGATCGACGATTCTGATGAGGATGTCGTCTACGGCTCCGATGAGGAGTCAAGGCGTCCACTTACCTCCATCGGTGGTGCGGGCAAAAATGACTACGACAGCGATTAACATCGACCGATTAATTGGGCGTATCATATTTTAAACGTTAATGTTCCATAGCATGCGATCCAAACAGCGCTACATTATTGTACAAATTACTTATTCTACAGGTATTCAGGCATTCAGCCAAGCGTTTTCAATTCCCTTAACTAAATTTGAAGTAAAATTAATTGACAACTAACTATTTTTTTATACACATAAACGAAACTTCGGTTAGTGCAGTGGTTGTGCACGGTTATCTTTGCTATCCTTTTAGAAATTGATAAGATTTGCGATATATTTTTTAAAACAAACAGCCTATTGTTCCTATCGCAAATTTATGACCAGAGGCGCATAGAAAAGCTCTTATTTTGAGAGTTTGGTTAGGATAATCTGGAAAAAGAAGTTTGTCACACACGAATTACATTTTTGTTTCTGATTTTAACTTATAAGCATAGTGGAGCTCCTAATCTGATAAATAAGCCTGGTAGAGCAACATCTTCATACAACAACTGTGATCTGTTCCGACTGATACAGACATTCATCTGACATACATATAGAGGAGACTGTATCGACTGGTTGTTAATACTGCATTACACACTTCGCGAGGAAATTAATATACTTTCTAAAAGGGTGTCAATAAAGGCATTGCCGTATATCCGTCACTTATATAGGTATATTATAAATTAGTAACTGAAAGACGAGCTATATTGGTCCCATTTTCCATCTAAAGGCATTTTGAATTGAGTTAATTTTTAGAAATTATAAAACAGGCAGAACATTGTAAGCGAAAAGATTACCGTTATTTTACTAGATTGTTTATTACATAATTAACACATTTCGCCAACTGAACTCATGAATGGCCGCCTAGAAGACCTCGTTGATGCCCATTTTACTCTTGGTCAACAAGCCACTGTCACCCACATCCGCATTGTAACCGGGGCGGTACTTCATGCCAGGCGCCTAGCAAAAGTAAAATATACAGTTATTAGATTGAATCCTAAGGGAGTGGAGTCAACAATTGGACTCACATTGAACCAGACATCACGCCAGACTTTGCTGTCGTCGGCGCTGCGCAACAGCTCGGGCACATCGAAGCGTGGCACATTAAAGTAGTTCATCAGATCGGACTTCTCGTTGCAGTACTTGATGCGTGCCTCGCACCACTCGCTCTCGAGCGGGAAACGCCAGTCCAACATTTTCTTGTTGTGCGGATCCGACTCGTGCTGCAGAAAGTCAATGCGTTCGATATCTTCGACCACTACCTCGGTTTCGCCGCCAGCTGACCAATCGTAGATTAGCAGCTCGGCATGTCCAGCGATATCCTTAAGATACTGCTGCTTGTACAGAGCCTCTAGATCGCGCAAATACGCCTCGGTAAACACTTTGGATTTCACCTCATGGTCTAGATTGCGTGCCTTAATTTGCTTCTGAACAGCATCCACGGGCAAATCCAGGTAAATGACCAAATGCGGCTTGAGCAGCTCGCCGATGGTGTTCTGGCGCAGATCGTTGTAGACGGAACGTGCACCGCGTGATATATAGCCCTGGCGAAACATAGCCTCCATGAAGACAAAGTCGGAGTAGGGACTGCGCTCTAGTACGACGCCCTGGCCAGTGGAAAAGATGTGCTGCAGTGCATCGATGTACCGCGAAACGCGCAGCATGTACATACGTATCTGGAACAGTGCGGCCAGCTCATGATTGGGATCCCTGCAGAAGTCCTTAACGTCATAACTGCGGCAGCTGGGCGGCAACTGGGGATCCAATTTACGCATATCATAGCCATAGGGATTGATATAGATCAGATCTAAGTCGACGGCCGGAAAGTATTGCATATCCAGTTCCGTGGCAAGCTCCTGGGCGAACTTAGTTTTGCCTGACGCTATCGGACCTTCGACGCAGATAACTTTTGAGTTCTCGTCGAAGCGCTTGGAGGTCTTGTCGAAGAAGGCGCTTATGACGTTGTACTTCTTCGTCTTATATGGGTACGGCGCCACTTTAGGACAGCGTGGACCACCCCGCATCGTTCTGCCAGAGATATTGCACTTCTGCATGAAGGCGGCGGGCAATGCATTCGCCTGGGCCTGCAGCAGTGTGCCAGGCGCGGTTGCGCCACGGCTAACCAGCCGCACGAGGCCTACACGAAACACGGCAGTCATGCTGTAATGGTAAAAAGCCCGAAATCAGTTTCAATCTAAACATTCATCATTTTTAATTTGTTGGCATTTTGTGGTGTCTGTTGTTACATCACACGAGCTTTAAAATACACTTCTGCAATTTGCATTTGCATCTGCCGATTAACTTGATTCTTGCATTGCATTAGCATAAAAAGTGTAGCAATTCAGATACAGTTACAGAAAATCATAATTTTTGGCAAATTCCCGTATTATCTACTCACTTTAAAAGCAAAAATCTAAAATCTATCCAATAACAATATCGGCCTATGCGGTTGGTGTTGATAAACGACAAACTTTATGGAGTCGTTTAACACTTGTACTTTGCTAACAGGGTTACTAAGTTTTCTGTTGAATAAAAATTTGTGTTATAAATGTAGTGTGTATTTTTTAGGACAACCCCTTGTCTTTATTGTCAAGTAAAACAAAAATTTGTTCAATTCAATTCATACACCCTGGTCGCCCATGAAGTTCGGCTAAATATTTTTAATTTTTCAGATGCTGTGACAGCCCTGTCGTAACCTCGCTGCATTTCTAGAATTCTGTTCGCAACTGAGGCTCACAATGAGTTCAAAAAACATCAATTAAAATTGCACGCAAATTTGTAAATTATTAACGCAACATTTTGTAACGCATCTGAATCAAAAATACATGTAAGTTACACTATTTCCAATTTCTTGTGTTGCCCACAAATGCACTTGGGCAGAGTTACGCAACTTGAGAACTACAAAAAATTTACTCGTGACACAGTTTTAAGCCATATTCTAGAAATAATCATTTGGAAAATGGGCAATTCAGCGCTATCCAAAGTCCAAATGGAGGCTGCCAAAAACATGCAAGCTGGTGGGTCGCCGCCACCGGAATGTCCAATGCACCAGAAGGATGGCGGCAATAAATCAGCCTCAGCTGTGCCACCTCATCCCAAAATGCACGCCTCCGAATGTCCCGTTCAGCATGACAACAGTGATGTCAATCCGTTGAACATGATGCCGCCAGCCAACCAACAGCCGTCACCAGATCAACCCTTTCCACTGCCCACAGATCGCCAGACATCAACCATACCAAAGGCGACCGAGGACGGCACCGTACAATTCTGGCAATATCCAAGCCAGCAAATGTTTTGGAATGCTATGTTGCGCAAGGGCTGGCGTTGGAAGACAGAGGATGTCTCTCCGAAGGATATGGGCGACATAATACGTATACACAATGCCAACAATGAGCAGGCCTGGCAGGAAGTGCTTAAATGGGAGGCGCTACACGCCAAAGAGTGCGGCAATCCACGCCTGAAGAGTTTTGGCGGCAAGGCCAAGGATTTTAGTCCACGTGCACGTTTCCGTAGCTGGCTTGGGTAAGCATTTAGCCAGTCCAGCCGCCTATCAAATATCAACTACTGATTCCATATTTGCAGGTATGAGCTGCCTTTTGATCGCCATGACTGGATTGTGGACCGTTGCGGCAAGGATGTTCGCTATGTCATTGACTACTACGATGGGGGCCTGGTTGATAAAGACTATCGCTTTGCTTTGTTGGACGTGCGCCCAGCCATGGATTCAGTTGATAACGTTTGGGATCGAATGCGCGTGGCCTACATGCGATGGAGATACGAATTATTGGAAAAGTTCCGAAGCAACGACAAAAGCAAAGTATCTGCTGGTAGCGAATAGGACATTTTCTAGAACTGTACAAAATTGATCTAAGTTATTATCGAACCCTAACAACTATGTTATACACGTTAGGCTGCACTGTATCCATTAAAGTTGGGTGCTGCTATTAAACAGCAAAGAATCTATTTATTTTAAACCAAAAAAACATCGTGTTGTTTTTATCAATTTCGCCGACAACAGAAAAATTTATTGCAATTTTACAATTGCTGCATATTCCTAGGTATGTTATTGATAAATAAAAATGAATGAATGAATTAACAGCCTTGTTTGCTCTGTTATTAAACAATTTATACGGCTCAAGATGTCTGCTGTTCATATTTTTATCGAAAGTTTGCAAGTATTTGTATGTTCGTATTTGGCTCACGAAATATTTAATGCTTCGTGTTAAATCGTGCGTGCTCTTGCCACTAAAGCAGGCACGACATGCGATCATCTCTAACGCAGTCCCCATGGAGAAAAATTCCATTCAAAGAATGTCAAACTGTCATTTAACCAGTGCTGGATAATATGCAATTGCAATTCGAGGCTTTACGTCACGTAACAAAACTCATAACAAGTGGTGCTAGCCCCTGATCCATCGAACAGTTTTAAATGTTGGCTGCTAGAATGCGTTTCGTGCAATATTTGCGTAAGGGTGACCTCGCCAAGCGTCTTGGTCTGCTTGCCGACGATCAAAAGTCTCTTGTTGAGTTGTCCGGTGCGGAGGGTGTGCCCTGCGATTTGAAGACTTTAATTGCACAAAATCCCAATCTCGAAGAGCTTGCGCAAAAGGCTCAAAAACAGCCGAAGCTTACCTTGAGCGATGACGTCACACTGCTGCCTCCACTCACCGAACCAGGCAAAATAATTTGCATTGGTCTCAACTACCAAGATCACTGCGATGAGCAGAACAAGCCGGCGCCAAAGGAGCCCATGTTTTTCAGCAAGTACAACAACACATTGGTGGGGCCAACGGATAATGTGATAGCCCACACTGCGAGTGACGTATGTGCCAAGAGCCAAGTGTAATAGACACAGATTACAGCGCATTCTTTTGTTTATCAGAAAATCGACTGGGAAGTGGAACTGGTGGTCGTCATTGGCAAGGTCGCCCGTCAAGTGCCTAAGGAGAAGGCGTTCGACTATGTGTTCGGCTACAGCGTTGCTCAGGACATTTCGGCACGTGACTGGCAAAAGGAACGCAACGGTGGCCAATTCCTCCTGGGCAAATCAATGGACACCTTCTGCCCGCTGGGCCCTGCCGTGGTGCACAAGAGCCTGGTCAAGAACGTGTACGATTTGCCGCTGAAAACGTGGATCAATGGTGTGGAGAAGCAAAACGGCAATACGGCCAATATGATCTACAAAATCGATGATGTCATTAATAGACTAACCCAGTGAGTAATAAAACGGCAATGATCAATCTTTAGGGCAATTAATGGTTAATCGTGACTTGGTTATTATCAGATCCATTACGCTGCTGCCTGGCGACATCATTTTGACCGGCACACCAAAAGGCGTGGGAATGCACCGCAGCCCACCAGAGTATCTGAAACCAGGAGATGTCATCAAGACAGAGATTGTTGGTCTAGGCACGATGACCAACCAAGTGGTTGCCCCTTGCAAAGCAAACTAATTGTTACAAATATTATTTTAAACCAAATAATCGCTGTGCATGTTATTACATTTTTATGAATTACACTTTGAATGTTTTCGATTTGGTTGCAAAGTATTCATCGCGTTTGTGATAGGGCGCATATGGATCATCGATATAATATTTGGGCCGACGCCAGTAGCTAGTTACCATTTTGTCCAACAGCCAACTCTGTGTGGCATTTGTAAATACATGTTGGCGCAGACGACGGCGCAGCTCAGCCGACTTTTTGAACAATTTCTTTTGACGGCCAGAGTGTGTCCTGATCCATGCGCCCCAGTCGAGGCGTTTGAAACGCTTTAGCACCGCCTTCACAGACTTGCGTTTACCCTTGATGAGCGAGAATTTGGTGACGCTGCGAGCAGGCAATGCGGCGAGCACAGGCGCCTGTAACAGCGTCGGTGTCGACGTTAGGCTGCTGGCGTGAAGTAGATTTGTCTTGCGCTGGGCTGGAGCGGACGCAGCAATCAAATGTCCAAAGCATGCACGTTGGGTTTGCTGCAGCGCGTACGCCGGCTGAGCGCGGCAGACACTGCGTAGTGCTGTTAACCAAATAATTCGACATACAAATAATTGATATATATTGATTTATATGAGTATGCAGCTTACCACCAGTGACTAGTGTACGCAGCATTTGAGGTTTTTTAAGTGATCTAAATAATGTCCAAAATATTTGGTACGCCGTCGCGTAACAGCCTTTACCTTGTCAGCTGTTTGACAGTAACATTTGCCATTCACATTGGCAAGCGACGGTGTGCGCACATTTTGAAACAACGTTTTTTACACTTCATATACGTTCAATTTTAAAATTTAGTTGTAAATAGTATAAAATTGAGTCAAATTAATGTTAGAAATTTATGTTGATTTAATACTTTATACACGCTTCAATTGCGACCCATTACTGCACGAATGGAAAAAGCTGGCAGCAATTGGTTGCCATTCTTCTGTAAACGTGCACATAACGTCGACGGCCAGCGAGTCAGCCAGTATTTGTCGTTGGAGAGAAATTGGGCAGGAAAATTATTCTCGCCGCCGGTTAGAGTCTGCAGCAGGCACTATCAAATAAAATTAACAAAATTCTGTGGCATCATGTATCGGCTAGCAGTTATTGAGTGCAAGAGTGCGATGCAGGTAATATGTGTGCGACAAAACAACGTGAAAATCAATCGAGTCGGTGACGTTGCCGCCGCCCGACCGCCCCCCTCTCGCCCACAGACAAAGCCAATTGCAAAAATATACAAGAGTGCTTGTGTGTTATGTCATCTACGAATTGCAAAAATGTCCAAAATTCCAGCAGTGCAACACTGCTTGACAATTGGAGTGTGCTTCCGTTTCCAATCAGAATTGTTTGATTGTATCTTTCCAGCGCACTCTGCCTCCAACCAGCAGCAGACAATACAGCAACAATAACAACAGAAGCCACGGCGGTAATGGACAACAGCAGCAGCAGCAACAACAACACCAACAACGGCGAAAAGGCCGCCTGCCCCCTCCGCCTAACGCACGCGAAGCTGGCTTTGGCAAAGTGATGCTCCTATTGACACCACTGGCCGCAGTCGGCGGCGTAATCACCTATTCCAAGTGGGTACTTTTCCATGTTCTGTAGTTTGTTTGTGTTAATAAAAGCGTAATATTGCAGATACGACAAGGATTTCCGTAATATGGTTGAGAAGAATGTGCCTGGCGCTGAATCAGTCATCAAAGTCGCGCTGCAGGAGGAGGCACCGTTCCAAGGCATAACTAAAAATGTAAACGAACAACTCGACAAAGTGAAGTCGACCTTTAATAGCGTATCCGACTCGGTAAGCTCCGCTTCTAATAAGGTAACGAGTTTCTTTGGCGGCAAGAGCGTTCCCGAAGTAAAACCTGCAGCCACCAAACCAAGCGTGTCCACGGTACAGAAATCCGAAGCGCCGAAAGCTAAAGAAACTGCCCCAGTCAAAAGTGAACCAAAAACTGCCGCCAAGTCGGAGCCAGCACCGCCAGAAGCAAAACCCGCTCAGCCAAAGGTGCAACCGTTGCCACAGGAAGTCTTGGAACTGGAGAAGTCCATTGAGCTGGCAGCGCAGCTGGCGATCCAGGAATATACAGCTGCCGTTGGAATTTTAAAGAGGTGTGCATTGTAAACTTATTCGCCGATCTAGAGATGTTAATAGATCTTTAACGTAGTTTTAACGAGGATGTCCGACGTGTGGTCGACAAGGCAGTTGAGCATGGTGAGAACTCGCTATGGGCGACACTGAAGAACCGAGCAAGTGCAAGAGATACGGCTGTATCGAAAGCTGAGCGTGCGGCTCGTGAAGCCCAGGAAAAGATTGGTGAGTGCTTTTTAGAATGTAAAAGCATCGAATAAGACTGAACTCATTTTTCCTTATAGAGCGCTGTGAAATAGCTTTGAGCAAAGCGGCCACAGCAAAGAACCATGAGAAGGTCGAGGATGTGCGTAACAAGATTAAAAAGCTTGGGTCGCACATTAGTAAAGTCAAGGACGAGCTGTATAGACAAAAGGATACGGCGAGTGTATCGGACAAATATTGGCGCAGTGTTGAGCAGGCACGCAACTATTTCATTGACGAAATTGAGTCCATTTTCCCTGGCATTAATCTGTCTGAAAAAAAGTTGAACTTATCGAAGGAGGATTTGGATCTGTTCATACTGCATGCCTACTCACATGTGGTGGCCTACCAAAAAGAATTGCAGCGTCTGCAAACCGACGGCGAATTGCGTCTCAAGCGTGCCATTGATTCCTTGCGAGGTGATAATAGCTCCGAGGCACTGCGTGCCCAACTTGAGTTTCATCTGGAGGCGGAGAAGCGCAAGCTCTCGGTGGAAAATCAGAAAAAGATATTCCAAATCCATGCCGATGCAGACAAGCAGTTGCGTTTGCAGCTCAAAAAACAGGCCGAAGCTCACACCGATCACATTAAGGATATTGTGGCACAGCGAGAAACGGATATGACGCGCACTTTTCAGCGCGAGCTGGATGAAAAACTGGCTGCCGAGAAAGCCAACTACAAACTCCAGCTGGCTGCCATGCTTGGCAAGCTGCGCGGAATGGATGCTGCATTAGCTGGTACGTAATTTATTACAATGCATAATCGTAGAAAGATTCTGTACATAGTTAAGCTGGAAAACGATTGTGAGTGTCGCGTTTTATCAATCGATAGCTGTGTTACAAATGCCCCTAACCCACATTCGGGCTTACATAACATTAAAGGCTATTTCACTTTTCTTGCTCCCGATCGGCTTCTAATTCCCGCAATAATGAAAAATCCAACATAAGTCGCATAAGGAGGTAGTATATAGGATAAAGCCTAGTAAGTGCGGGCAATTTGATTTTAGTCTGTATAACATATACTCCAAGGAGTTGGATGCCTCCTGCTTGTTGTGTCTTGAATAGGTATAGGTGTATCGTTCTATGATCACAATCCCGGTAATATTATATTAACATATTTTCTGTATAGCTTGATCAGCAATGTGCATACATATATTTTCTCACATATTTTTTACATCGCATTCGTAAACATTTGACTTATTTACACCAACTCTGACAAAGTCCAAAGTTTGCACTATGAGGTGCTCTCCACTCAAGTTAAAAATGCTTGTGACTCTTTTGTACTTGTTTTAAGAATCGAAATATGCTTGTACATAAAACCAGCTATATAACAAATAGCTTTTACTTATATAAGAGTAGATTTAGCATTAAGTATGAATTGTATAGAGGACCGATTGTTTTCCAGCTTAAAGTTCTCATGGCTAGCATTTTACTATTATAAACACACTAAACTGCTCTCATATGCTGCTTGTTTAGAAATAGAGGACAAGTTTACAGGTATTCCCCATGCTTATAATCATCTTTAAATAGTAATCAAGCTTTAACTAAAGAGTTATTTTCTCATCCCTTTAGAACGCGCTGAAACTGAGCGCTCTGCCAACCAGGCTCAAGCCTTATGGGCTGCTTGTCAAGCGCTTTGGGCTTCAGTGCGCACGGCTACGCCCGGTGTGCATTATAAGGATAAATTGCGACCCCTGAAGAACGAGATCAGTGCTATTGCAAAGGTGGCTGGTGAGTGGAGACATACATAAGGAGGGCAACTTTGTCGCAATATGTGTAACTTTTTCAGAGGGTGACGAACTGGTAATTGCCGTTTTGGAAAACATGCCCAAAGAGGCTCAGGAGCGCGGAGTGTTTCCCGAGGATGCGCTGCGTGAACGCTTCCTAAACGTTGAGCGTATTGCTCGCCGTTTGGCGATGGTACCCGAAAATGGAGGCAGCCTGCCCATTTATTTCCTATCTTTTCTGCAATCGCTATTTATTTTGCGGCCAGATAATCCCGTTTCAAGGGACGAGCTTGAGAACAAACCCTTTGACTATAGCAAATTGGACACGTATGATATATTGAATAGGGCCAGGTATGCTTACTAAATTGACTTATAAAAGAATTATTAAGACTATGGCTTGCCTTTTTAGATACCATGTCGACCGTGGTGACTTCCTACAGGCGCTTAAATACTTGAACCTTCTGGAGGGTGCACCACGTGAAGTTGCCAGCGACTGGATGAAGGAGACCCGCCTCATGCTAGAGACACAGCAAGCGGCAAACACGTTGATGGCGCACGCCGCAGCCAGTGGTTTGATGTACTTGTAAATTATGTTCCCTATCACGTCGCCCATATAGTTATCAATTTGTTTTAATTTTACTCTAAAAAGTCTATCAAAAAAAAAAAAAAACCACTACTTAAAAAACATTGATTGTGAAATTTTGTTTTAGAAGCAATTATACAAATTATAAATATAGAGGCCTATAATGGGCAATGAAACAATGGATGGAATTTAAGCATAAGGGTTAACGACTTTATTTCTCATTTTACCCAATTTTTGTATTTCACTCTCCACAAGATCACCGGGTTTTAGAAAACTTGACGGATTACGGTATGCGCCAGAACCAGCTGGGGTGCCGGTCAGAATTATGTCACCAGGGCAAAGGGTCATGAATCTAGTGTAGATTGGAAAGTTAAATGTTCAATGAAAATGTGTCTATCGACTTACTGAGAAAGTCGATGAATGAGGTAGTCAATTTTAAAGATCATATCCTTCGTGTTGCCGCACTGTCGCTGCTCACCGTTAACAATCGTCTTGATCCACAGATTATTAACATCGGGCACATGGCACTTGTGCACGATAACAGGTCCCAGTGGGCAGAAGGTGTCCAAAGATTTGCCTAACATTGTTTGACCACCTTGTAATACATTCCAATCTCGTGCGTTAATATCCTGAGCAATCATATAACCAAAAACACAGCTCATAGCCGCGTTGCGAGAGACGTGGCGGCATTTTTTGCCAATAACCACGGCTAACTCGCAGCCATAGTCAATGCGCTGAAAATATGATATGCGAAATTAGCTTGAATAGCATATAACATGATTTCCACTTGCCTTGGCTATTTGATGAGCGCGAATATTGTTCAGAGCACCAGTGATGGATGTACCAAATTTAACAAAAAATTCTGGCGTTTTTGGTATACTTTCATGCCGCTCGTTGCAGCTATCGTAGTAGTTACAGCCGACGCCAATTATTTTACCCGGTGAATCTATAGGAGGTAACAGCCTCAGGTCCTGTTTTACATCGTCCACCTCCATGAACTGTGCGCTGCTAATCAGACTTTTCATGCAGTACCTCTGCTGTATGAAACTGATCATGTCGGGCGAGGCACAGGTTTTGGATGACAATTCAATCATTTTAGAACCGTTCTCAGACACCATGCCAAGACGTTTGTTGGTATCCCCAGAACGTATGTACTGCATAAAGCGGCATTTCGGAATGTGGTATTCGCTATGGCAGGATGAAATAATTGGCTCTAGTGGATTATTTTTCATTTGTTCCCATCCAATTTTTTCTAGTGGAGATGCTTTCGCATGCATGCGTGCAAATCCAAAGCTGTTACGCAGCAAAGACACTGCAGCTCTCATAATTTGGGTTCATGTACTTGTTTATTGTAAACAATGCGGTAATTTTGAAAATTGAGCAAACTCTGCAATCCAAAAAATTCCGAATCTAACGCTTTAACTGTGCACAGCTCCCAAAATAACTGATATTAAACCATTTTATGTTTTGAAGTTTAACTCTTGTCTCTTGACACCTATTTACTCCTCTATTTACTGATATTTTTCGGTTTAGTGTCAATGGCAAAACCAGGATAGTCTGATCAAATGAGTGACTTGAGCTACGACCAACAAAGGGAATATCCTTAAAAATATTGACAAACACGATTTCAGTGTTGTTCATAACATTATGCAATGGTCACATAAGCTTCTATACGGCAGTTCTTAAATATGTGTTTGATTTTTGGCGCTGCTTATCGATATAACGATTTTCATTTTTATATCGATATATTATGACATAATACTGGATATGTCAATTTATTTATTTATTATTTATGCAGTGCTAGTAGCAACATACCATAAAACGTAAGTTTTTTGTTTTTCCATTGGGACAAATTAAAGTTTTAAGTTAAAAAATAGAATAATAAATTATCGGAATTTATAACATGTGATTTTCGATATCTTAACAACAACCCTAGTCAGCTGTTGTGTAGGTTTCCGATTAAAATTTCGCAAAGCAAAATTAAAAATTTTAACATTTTTACATTAAGGTCTATTTGATTATCTCAAATAAGCACGATTGTCTAAAGTACGAACAAGATGTCAATGCTGGCTAGAACCGTGGGACGCACCTTTTTTCAGGTAAACCTCACACAGAGGTTGCCAAGTGCTTACATAAACACTTGCCAAGTTCTCTGCAGCAGCCGCTTGTGGCCAAGAGCCCAGCACAGATGCCAATTTTTTTGAGGTTAACATCCTCGCAGGCGAATAATAATTACAAATCATTCTGTTTTATTTTACATGTATAAAGGCAGCGGCAGTGCGCAGGCTGCATGTCTCGGCTGCGCTCAACGTTGATGTATGTACATATTTGGAATGTTAAAAAATATAAAGGTTTTAAAGATTTCGATTTTTGCAGGATTCCACCTATAACGCAAATAGAACCACTTGCACCTTGATACCCGGCGATGGTGTTGGTCCCGAGTTGGTCTACTCGCTGCAGGAGGTCTTCAAGGTAAGGTTTTTGTTACCAAATTCCCGTTATGCAGTTTTTATTAACGTTAATCACGTTTAGGCAGCGAATGTGCCCGTTGACTTTGAAACGTTCTTTCTGTCGGAAATCAACCCCGGACTAAGCGCCAAGCTTGAAGATGTTGTGGCCTCCATACGAAAGAATAAAGTTTGCATTAAGGTAAGCTGTTATCAGTCGTAAAGTTGCCCTTAGCGTTATATACACAGACGTAATCTGATCTTAATCCAATCTCATAATTTGTACAGGGCATTTTGGCCACACCTGATTACAGCAATGAGGGTGAACTGCAGACGCTAAATATGAAACTCCGCACAGAGCTGGATTTGTATGCGAATGTGGTGCATGTCCGTAGTTTACCTGGTGTTAAGACGCGCCACGACAACATCGATACGGTCATTATTCGTGAACAGACCGAAGGTGAATATTCAGCTTTGGAGCACGAGTCGGTGCCCGGCATTGTAGAGTGCTTGAAGATTGTGACTGCCAAGAAGTCGATGCGCATCGCCAAGTTCGCCTTTGATTATGCCACCAAAAATAACCGCAAGAAGGTCACAGCGGTGCACAAGGCCAACATCATGAAACTAGGTGATGGTCTGTTCCTGAAGTCATGTGAGGAAGTCTCAAAACTTTATCCCCGCATCGAGCTTGACAAAATGATTGTGGACAATACGACTATGCAAATGGTGTCCAATCCAAATCAATTTGATGTGATGGTCACCCCAAATCTGTACGGTGCCATTGTCGATAACTTGGCCTCTGGCTTGGTCGGCGGCGCTGGCGTCGTTGCTGGTGCTTCATACTCGGCGGATGCGGTCGTATTTGAACCGGTAAGGTAACATTTGACTCCGGAGATGTTATCAGAATCTCATGTCTATCATTGCTTTTACAGGGCGCACGTCATACCTTTGCCCAGGCTGTGGGCAAGAATCTTGCAAATCCTACGGCCATGTTAATGTGCGGCACAAAAATGCTGCGCCACATTAATTTGCCAACGTATAGCGAAGTTATTCAAAATGCCATAAACCAGGTGCTCAAGGACGGCAAGGTGCGCACCAAAGATTTAGGTGGACAATCCACCACGCAGGACTTTACGCGTGCCGTTATTGCCAACCTGCACTAGACAGGATTCAAAAATTCAGCGACAACAATAGTTGGCCCCAAGGATCACGCATGCTTAGACAAGAAACAGTTGTATTGCCTAAATTATTGTTTCAAATTTTTAGTTGTCTTTCATTCATTCAGTATGATTTCCTACCATATTTTAATGCATTCTTTGAGTATTATTTCTGGCGAATATTTATGTTTAGTGCAATTACCTCGCCTCCGCCCGCCTCCCTTAAAACTTTAGTTATACAAATTGGCCGTTATGTTTATTATTTTGTGATTATGTATTATTTTGTGCAAAATCCAAATTGGATTCGAATTTTGCCATCAACATTAAATTTATGACAAGCAAAAAGAAAACAAATATTAAAATCAATTAAGTTAAACCAACTCAAAGTGTAGCGAGAACCACGATGCAAAATATAGAAATTAAAATAAATAAAATTTGAAAGCGATGCCAAATGTGCAACTCTTTGAGCTTTGACAAATGTAAAAATTATTGTAGCCTTTTCGTTTTCTACAAAATCAAGACGCTAACCCTGCATTCAATGGAAAGAAACGACTTAGAAACTATTCCACATTTTATTTCACAAACTATATTTAAGCAAAACCGAACTATTCCACATTTTATTTCACAAACTATATTTAAGAAAAACCGAAAAACCAACACCAGAATATTTAGAAAATGTGAAATGTCTAGAGTTACGATCCCTTGGGCTTCGCCAATTCTATAAGCCGCGGTGAAGCTTTGGCCTTGAGCGCCGCGGGCGAAATAGCAAAAGGATTCTCTCGTATGTGGGTGTTTTCGAACTCCTTTGGCTCGGCCAGCTCCTTCATGCGCGATGATATCTTGTATTTGAGAGCGTTTGGTGATATGGCGAACGGATCGTCTTTGAGGTCGGCCGGCCCCAAATTGGCATCGTGCTTTGCCAGCGGCTGTGACATCTCCTTGATACGTTCGCTCGCTGTGAATGGATGTTGGAAATAGTAGATTTAATACAAGTACTCAAGTTAACTTACGTTTGTACTTGAGAGCATTGGGGGAAACTTTCTCTGGATTTTCATTAGTGTGCACATTTGGTCGATCCACAGGCTCGGCCAATCTCTTAACACGATCCGTCGCTTTGTAGGCGCGCATGCCGGGCGTGATCTCCCATTCCTGCTTGACGTCCTCCAGGTATACCTTTGGACGCGATAGTTTCTTAAGGCGACGCTGATCCACCTCTCCCGCTTTACGTTCCTGTATAACAAAAGCAAATAAATTGAGGAATTCGACTAGTTTGTGGTCTTAACTGATTTACCGGCTCTGGTGCCTTGAGCGGAGTCTTCGGCTTAGCCAGTTTTTTGATATTCATCTCGCGCATTTTTTTTTGCTTGGCAGTTAGCTTCTTCTTTGTCACCCTGTGTAGATTTTATTTTTATTATTATGTATATAAGCGCTAAGCAATTGCGACTTGAAACTTACGGTTTCTTCAGTGGCTGCAAATTGCCCAGACGACTGTACAGGGACATAAAACTATAACGTAACCATCGATTTAGTATACCCTCGCCAATTTTATCACCGATACTTATGGCTTCATTACGACGATGAAGCAGCCGCCTAACCGTTGGCAAGGCTAGTTGTTCGGTGCGAGTGTGTTTAGGAAAATCAGCTGGAACCATCTCAATTGTCTTTTTAAATGGACATGAACATTTGGGAAGAAAACGGCACTGGGGATTTCTGGGTATAGCTAGCTCCATGATACGTTCGCGTTTGGTAAAACTTTTCTGATGTCGTTCGTTAAGCTGTTTTAGCTCCTTCCCAATATCCCTAAGAAAACATTCAGCGTCGCTTGGTATACGTTCTCGTATTTGACAGCAATCGGGACGGACATTGTCGGCTAGTTTGAGACAGGTCGTTAGCTCCGGACTTAGATCACATTTTAATCGTTTCAAAGCCATTTTTTAAAAATAATTTTTTTTTTTTTAATTTTGTACTATTAATTAGTATTTATTTTTCAGCACAGAAAATTTACTGCCATCTGCTGGAGAAAACAATGTGAAATTAAATTGTTTAACTACCTACAAGGCCTACTAACTAGATCATCTATCCCTGTATTCGAAGGATTTTGATTTGAAAAACACTGAATATTTGACGATTTAAACGAAATAAAAGACTGTTTTTTCATTTATGTTTTATTTAATGTTTATTACCAGTATTCATCAAAATACTGAGAGCTCCATGTTCACATCATTACAAGTTAGTAGTTGTGTGTGTGTTTTTTTTTTCTCATTTGTAAGTATGTATGTCTTTAGTAGATTTTGCCATTATGCCTCCATTTTTCACATTCATATACACAAATCGAATTGTTATTTGATTCGCAATTTCAATTTTATACAATGATTTTGACGCATAAGTTGTTTAACATTTAATAGCAATAAAATATTGCTATAATTGCAATTGAATTGGAAATATTGATCTTGGCATTGAATTCGTAGTGAGAACAAAATTACTTTTGTAAATGAATATCCATGATGATAATTATAATTTAGTTGTTTCTTTTTTTGCGTACATAGAATTTTAGCAGACATACACAAATATATATACTATAAATTTGAATTTATCATTTACTAAGTTGACATAAATTTTGCTAATTTAATTGTTTAAATTTGTGTGACTTTCCTTTGAATTATGTTTGCCTGCTGTAGAAAACCCACCTGCTTTCGTTTCTTGATATATATTTTTGTTATACTTATTTACACCAAAGTTACACCAAATAATAATTTTCTATTCAACTAAATTTTGTTTGGTTTGAAATTTGATGGCGCTTATGATTTTGTTTAATACACAATTCCAGCCAAATTAATAGTACTTGAATATTCTTAACTTCAATTTTGTTTACTTGCATATCGTATACAAATTTCCTTACGTTTAAAACTTTTTTTTTTCAATATCCGAGAGTTTTGACTGACATTTATTGAAATTTTTGTTGTTTTTTTTTTTTTTATATTACCATGTATATGTATATATATTACCAAAGGGGATTTTTTTTTGTACATACGTACAATTTCGTTTTTAATTTTTATAATTTTCATTCACACACATACACACATAATAATTTGTGATATATTCAAAATGCTTCCCTAGAAGTTCCTTAGATTTTTGTTTTTGTTTGGTAGTTTATGCATATCGTTCATTTTCCGTTCAGATATGCGTCCAATTTCTGTTTCAATTTTGATGTACATTTCTCAAATGATTACCAGTTGTTAAATAAATTTTTATTTGGTCCCTGAAGCTGTTGAGTTTAGATTAACGATAGCTTTATTTGTATGTGTTAGTTTTGCCTTCATAACCAGGTCTAGAACATTGCTGGTACATAAGTATCCTAACTATTTCCAAAGTGTTTTGTGGGTTAAACGAATTCAAACATTTAAGAATCGTTACGAAAAATTAAGTTAAACTTAAACCGTTATTTTTTTTAAGAATTCTCAAACAAATGTCTTGTTATGTATTCTGTGCCAATCTTTTGTTGTTGTTGTTGTTGTTGTTGTTTATTTGATGTCTATTTGATTTTGTTAAATGTGAAAATGGAGCAAATATTGACGGTGTTAGGATATAAATTGCTTCCCCGCAACCCCAGCACAGTCAATATTTACTTTGGGCTATTGTTAAGTATTTAATAAAAGTACTAGATTCATAGATTACTATTTCATTTTATGATAATACTTTTAGCATTTGTATTTATGTAAATTTATAGCATATCAGTAAAACGCGTAGCCGTTTCTCGTTTAGGGCGAAAGTTTAAAATAAAAGCCTCTGTGTGTCTAAGAAATGGAAATCAAAATGAAAATCGCAGCTGTTTAACTAAAATATTTGTTTTTATTAATAAACATTTTCAGCGTAAATATATATGATATATTGTATATATATATTTTTTGCGTTTAAAACATAATAAGTAAATAATAAAAATAACGAAAATCATGAACTTAATCTTAAGTATAAGTGTATATATAACAATTATGCACGCTGAACAAATTTTCATTTAAATATAACTTATCTCAATCCTATAACTCTTTTGTTTATATTTTTAAACAAATTAAGCAAATTTTTTGTATTGTATCCTTAATAAAATTATATCTTTTTTCAAATTTAGGAAAGATATTCCTTGGTTTTTTGTATATTTTTTTAAAAATTAAAATACATAAATATATATATATAACATTTTTCGCTGTAAAGAACTAATCGTATAATAAAGAAAATTTGAAAACATTATTTCTATGGAATTTAGTATTCAAATAAACGTTTTTTTTGTTGTTGTTGTTGAAATTCTTATTTTTTTTGCATGCTTGGCTGGTGTTTGCTTAAGTTTTTATCTTTGCTTTTGTTGTTGTTGTTGTTGATGTCCTGGTTTTAATGCTAAATACATACATATGCTATCTGTACTTATGGGCTATTGCTAATCATAATGCATTTATATGTAGTTACGCTTATTGGCTGTGAAACAGTTTTCAACTTGTTTATGTTTTACACAAGTAAATGTAAAAAAAAAAACAGAAAGAATTTTGCTCAGTTTGCTAAGTTGTTGTTTGCGTTAAAATGTACTTTTTTTTTGTTTGTTTATTATTTTGTTTTGTATTGTACTTGCATCAGTTTTGAACGCATCGAGGGCGTCGTCTTTGTTGTAGTAAAAATAATCTAAATGTATGCTTTTAAAAACGAGAAACTGTTTATAATTTTAGTGCTTCAACTAAGGCTGAGAAAAGTTGCATACAAATTGTAACAAACTGTTCGTTAAGAAGAGTATTACGCTTTGCTTAAGATGCAATCACCTGTTTTTCTATGTTTGTTTGCCTTTCGGTTTCGCCAATAACTTAGAACTATTGCTGTTGGTATTATTTTTATTGGTTAGTATGAATATGAATATTTTTTACTAGGGCTATTGTTTTTTTTTTTTGCTTTCTGTTTTTTTATCTGTTTACTGTATCTGTATTTATAAAGAGTGATGGTTGAGTGGATAATTGAAATAAAAATTGTTTCAGTTACTTATGACAAAACGTTTCGAGCGTTTTTGCATATTCTTGTGCAATGCTGCGTATGCGCAATGCAAAATGTTGCGCATACGCCATGTGCAAACTGCTCTGCGCTCTCCTCGATCTTGTTCTGCTTCTTTTTTCTCTTGCTGTCTTAATTGTCTTGTCTTGTCTATTGTATGCTTGGCTATGATCGTTAATTATGTGGCTATTGTATTGGTTATTGCTATGAATTGGAATTGAATTGAAAATTAGTTGTTTTTTGAATTTGTTAATTCTGTGTGTCGTGTGTGTTTGTTGTTGTTTGCTTGTTTGCTTGTTTGTTTTAATGTTAATTGTTTGTGGCTATGGCTATTTCTATTACTGTTGCTATTTTAGTTTGTAGTAAGAGTAGTACTATTGTTTAATAAAATTGTTTGGTAATTGCTTGAAGAAAAAAGAAAAGTACAATCGACGTCAGGCTTTGTGTTTTGTTGTCTCATTCATATTACATTACATACATAGTAGATGTAGTATATGTACTGGTATACAATATTTAGATATTGTATATTGTTATCTCAATTTTTAGTTCAATTATTTTGGGCTATTGTTGTTGGTTACCAATGGTGTTGTTATTGTTGTTGCTTGGCTTTTCTTGGGCTATTGTTTCTTTTTCTTGCTGTCTGGTTGTATTCTTTGCATTTTATTGAAGATCGCTTAACGCTCAAGTAAAACGTAAAAGGATCGTGTTCTGAATTAGTTTTGTTGGCACAACTAAACATTGTATTAATTCGAATGGTTTCTCGTTTCTTAAATTGCTTGAGAATAATAAAACAATATAATTTTGTGATGTTTGGTTTTTGACTGCAAATGATTGTTTTCAAGAGCTTTGATTTATAGTTGACTTTAGTTGCGTGCATATAATTGAAGAACCTAGGCATATTTTAAATGTCTATAAAAAGTAATGTGCACTTATAATGATTTTTGATTTTCAATTAAAGGTTTTCTTGGTTAAATAATAATGGTTGCTGTTTACATATACATACTTCTTGGTATTGCAAAGAAATCTGTTAAATTATATCAGTTGTTATTAATATAAGTATATTTGTTAGTTGTTTGAAACAATTGCACTATAAGTCAAATGTGTTGCCCGTTCGTAATATTATACAATAATATAAAATTGATTAAAGAGAATTGCTTATAATGTGGTCTAATATATACAAAACACAAATCAAGGCTAACAACAGTGGCAGCTCGCCAGTCTGCTACACGCTGCTAATAATATACATACAATAAGTATGTGTGTTTCATTGTGATATTAAAAAAAATATTTAAATATATATGTTTATATACCGTAATAATAAGTAAAATTTTGATTTGCCTATTTTGCGTGAACTGCGCGTACAGTTAATTAGAATAATTGTAATAATAATATGCACTAATTCATATACATAAAACATAAATTAAAGAGAGAAAATAAACACTAAGTATATGCACTTACATTCAGCAAATTTTGATTCATGTTGAACAAATTATATTTTATACACAAAGGTGAGCAATTCTTAAAGCATGATATCAAAAATGCTAAGACTCGTCTTTAAACAATTTTATAATTATTAGTAATTATATCGATTTAATGTTTGTTTTTTTTTTTACAATTATTAACTATTAATTTGTAGTAAACAAAGAATAAGTAATGTATGGGTAATCAATCTTTTTTCTCTCCGAAAAATAAAACACGTACCTGAGCGTTTCTGCACGCCCCTCCCCCCCGTGGCTGCGCATAGCCGCCTTGTTGTTGCCAAGTTTTCTTGGGCGTATTTGGGCAAACTGCACGGTGCCAGGGGTTGGCATGCAAAAATTCTATACAATTCAACATTCTCAAGCTGTTACTCATTACACTCGACTCTAAGACCTAACATTAGGTTGATATATCAGTATCTGACGCCCTCACATGCGGCTTGCTTGTCATCAGTTTTCAGTTTTCAGTTTTCGCTTTTCACTTTTCTCTATTGTATTAACTTGTAAGAATGCCATTTAGTGTATGTGTGTGTGTGTATTGTTGGGTATTTCATTAACATTTCTTTCTCAATGTGTTTTCATTTTTTAGTACGTTTGGTCCGTGCAATGTTTTCTGTTTGGTTCAGACACAAAGCACAAAACAAAGCGCCCAGACCTGGCATGCTTGTAGATTCATAGTTAATAAACTTTTCAAATTATTTGGTTGGTTTTAACGAACCGGCCTTGAAATTATGCTGAACATGCTTCGAAATATTAGCTAAATTTCGTATAATTTATAACGTTTGCTTCTTAATACATATAAACCGTATAATTGCACTTTATTTTTATATTCATTATTTTTAATTTGATTTTTGTTTATCGTCTTTTTACATATAATTTCTTTTAAATTTTCTTTTTTAGCAATTTTGTTTTCTTAAACAAAATATTTGTTTTACAATTGCATATTTTTTTGTTGGAATTTTGTTGTTTCTTTTGTATTTTTTTTTTGTGTTTGTTCCGTTTTTTTTTTTTTTAAATTTTGTTTTGTATAATTTTGTTTTATAAAATGTTTACACTGCATTGTTTTATTTTCAAAGCTGTTATTAAATTTTGTTTATAGTAGACAGGTTTTTTCTGCATTTCTGGGTAGTTTTGAGTAAAAAATGTTCCAAAATATATTTACACCTATATACGTTATGAAATGTCGTCTGTTCTGTAGTGATGTGCCGTAGTTGTTGCCCTGCTATTTTAGAGTTCGAAAAAGTAATCTATTGCCATATTATTTTCTCTGCAATTCGTTGCAACTTTTGGCTGCAGATAAGAATTCTCATTTGCATCAAAAACATGATAGTTTTGCTTGTGCTCTGTGTAGTTATTGTTGTTAATTATTTGTATCCGATCATTTTACAATTTGTTTATAGTGTTTTTTATATGTTTCATTATTATAATAAGTTTTCATTATTCATTTTCTTTTTTTAGATTGTGTTTTTTTTTTCTTGTATGCCTAACCAACATTAGTCAGAAAAAGTTTCTTCAAAATTTTGGATTATTAATCACAGATAGTGTGTCTAATATATATGTATATATGTATGTATAATAAATATTTATGTATACTTCAAATATAATTAAATTAGCAATAAATACTTTTTGTTTTTTTTTTCATTTTTTTTTTGTTGTGTTTGTTGTTGTTGTCGTATAATAAACAATTTTTTGTTGGTTTGATACGCACACGTTTTGCACGCCATCATGCAAATAATTTACTAAATTTTACATTGTTTTTTGTTGTTTTTTCTTTTTAATATTTCTTTTGATACACCAAATGCCTGTTGTTTTTGTTTTTTGTTTTTAATTTATGCCTGAATATAAATTTTGAATTTTATCGTACAGATATTTGTTACTAACCACAACATTTATGCACATTGAATGTATTTTTAAAGATTAGCCAATAAATATACTTTAAACTTTCCATGCTTAAATTATAAGTAATTTTATTGTGTTTTGCTTTAAATGCTTTTAAATGATTTTGTTTTTATTCTTTTTTCTTTCTTTCAAAAATTTTTCGAATAGAATTTTTTGTTATAAATTTCTTTTTTGTCGTTACAATTTACTAAACATTTTGACATACCGACTTTAAAAATACATATGTATATATATTTTTGTTTGTTATAATTAAATTGTTTTTGTTTTTGTTTTTTTTTTATATTTTTAATTCTTTTTGACACTTACTAGCTAGCACACAAAATATGTTTTTTAGGTACATTTATATATATTTTTTACTCTTTCTTTTTTGATTTTTTATTTACGCATACATTTAGTAACCCATCTATAATTTTGAAAAGTTTCTTAAATCCAGAGACATCGAAAGGGCATGTGTGACTCAATGTTGGCCAAAAAAGGTGTTACAAGTGTGTACTGGTAGGAGAGGTTGTTACTTTTTACGGTGTAAATATGTTAGACGTTTCATTTGTTGTTGTTGTTCTTGTTGTTGATTTTCTTGTATATTGTGTAAAGATGTGTATAGTGTGTATAAGTACATTTAAATATATATAGTTGCTCAAAATGATCATGTGTTTTGTTTGAGGTATACGCGTAGTGATGAAGACACACACATACATAAATATATATTTATATATATATATATATATATATATATATAGATATCGAGTTATTTTATGCTTATAACAAGACTTGTTTTCATATAATTTTTATTTTTTTTTTTGAGATATTTATTCTTATGGAATCTTATTTGCCGAATTATTTACTTAGCCAATGTGGAATTTTCTTTATACTCTTTTACAGCCTAAACACATAGTTAAATTTTATTTATTTAAACACCGAAACATCAAAATTTTTCATTCATATACAAGTTGTATATATTTAATAATAATATTTTTTTTGCTCTATATATTTTGTATGTAATTTTTCTTTCTTTTGGTGTCTTGTGTGAAATGTAAAACTTTAATTTTGGTTTTTTAAATAATATCGAAGGTTTTTTTTTTGTGAATTTGATGGGGTCGATTTGGGTTGTGTCTTTTTGTTGTTGTTGTTGGTGGATTTAGTTGTTGTGAATTTTGCGTTTGCGTATATTTCAATTAGGTTTTTGATTTGTTGTTTTTATTTTATTATCATTTTGTGTGCTTTTATCTAACGTTTCTCGTTCCTCTTATCAATTTATTTAATTTGTAAATGTGAAGGCAGCTTTGTTTATTGATTTCCGTTTTTTTGTATGCTTCATTTTCTTTAAGGTTTCAGGGTTGTAAGTATTCATTTATTTTCGACATTAATTCATGGAAATTAATATGTAATTTTATTTTGAATTGAACTGAATTTAAGTGTAATTTGGTTGTAGTTTTTTGAATTTTGCTTTGCTATTTCTTGTTTTCTTGTTGTGTTTTCTGTAGTGTTGTATTGTTATGGTTATTGTTATTATTGCTTGTTGGCTATTAAGTTTGCTGTTGTTATTGATCGGATATTGTAGATGTTGCTGTTGTTATTGTTGTTGTTGGTATTTTTAGTTATGGTCTTTGCTGTGGTTATTGTAGTTGGGCTTGTCAGTAGCTATGCAACTGGCGTCTGCATTGCGTTTGCGAAAGTCAAGTGAGAATCACATTTGAAGTGTTTAAGTCAAGTTTTCAAAAGATTAGAGCGTGGAAAGTGTGGAATGTTTAATTCCCTTGAATTTTGGCATTAATTCGCAAGCAGGCGCTGCATAGATGGGCTGTTCTTTGCTTGTAACTGCTTTGTTGTTGATGGTTTTTTTGTTTTTTTATTGCATTGTGGGCTGTTGTTTTGTTTTTTTGTAATTTTTGATTAAAAAAATATATATATGGGGGGCTTTTGTTTTACCTTATTTTTTCCTTACTTAAATGAATAGAGAATGCAAATAAAAAATGTTTTTCTTTTGTTTTAAGTTCAGTTTTGGTCTTAAAATATTATTATGTTGCTGTTTATTTACTTGGTGTTGTTGTTGTTTATTTGTTTTTAGGTTTTTGTTTTGTTTTTTTTTTAGAAAGTTTGTACAAGAGAATGCCTATTTGTCGATTGTCAAAAACTAAACAATAAATATACATAAATACTGTGTGTATTTATGCATGTTTGTTTGTTGTTGTTGTTGTTGTTGTTGTTATTGTTTGTTACTGTTCTTGTGTACTTCATATGTGTAAATACATATTTAATTATGTTTCTATGCTATAATGTATGTCTTGTATTGTGTTTATTAACTACTAACAATTAGAGCCAGGACGCTGTTCTATACGCCACGCCACTTCCCACTTTTCAAATCGGGCTCTTTGCTTTGTTATGCATATATATATATATATATAGCGTATATATACTTAAAATTTGGTTTGCTTCTTCTTATACATGATTTATAGACACATACTCAATCCTCGAATGCCTGTACAATACAACTACACGTGACCGGGTGTGCTCAACTAACCACTGCCCAACTAGAAACTATAGTAGTGTGTGGCCAGCGGTGGCCACACAAATGTTGGTGCCACCTGTGGCTGCTGTTGCTGCTGCTGCTGCTGCTGCGGACAGACGCCTGAATGCCACCTGCTCTATAACTGCTCCTCGGGTGCGTTGCAATCGGCCTGTTCGGCCTTGATCTGCGCCAGCTTCTCGTGCAATATCGAATTGCTGGTTGAGATTTGCGCTGCTGTTGGCTCCAGCTCGTATTTGACACCTGTGCTGCCATTGAGATCCATCATTTTGTTGCCAGCACCGGCGAGCTGAGCCGAGCTGTTCGATTGCTCGCTCTTCAAGCTGCTGGCGTCCGTTTCCGAGTCGCGCGATGTCATGCGGCTGCGTCCATTCCCGTTGTTGTTGTTCTTGTTGTTGTTCCTGCTGCTGCCGTTGTTGTTCTTGTTGTGCGCCAGGTCACTGTTGTTGTTGTTGTTGTTGCTATTGTTATTGTTGTTGTTGCTGGAATGCTCATGATCCTCATCACTGCTGGCACTCTCGGCGCTGCGCATGGGACTGAAGCGTTCGCGCTTAATATCCGAATAGCCGCTTAGCGGGCTACCCGGACGCTTGACGCTCTCGGAACTGGAACAGGCGGCGTTGATGTAGTCATTGCTACGATTATTGGTAAATGGCAGTGGCGTCTTCTTCACCAGCAGCTGATCCAGCAGCGCATTGCCATTGCCGCTAGTGCCGCTCCCAGCAATAACATCGCCATCCTTCTTGAGGGAGTTCCGTATGATGCCGTCGTACATGTTCTCGGCAAAGTCCACGGCGCTGGTCATGTGCACGCCGCCATGGCCAGGATGATTGGCGGCCACGCCCAGCGGGCTGCTGCGCATCACCTCGGCCAGGTGCGTCTTAAGAAATTCAGGATTGCGATTGAAGTCCAGTCCATAGTTGGCGCCGGCATTCGGCTGTGCCCAGAACATGCTCGGCTGGAAGGACAACTGCGGTGCGGCATCAAACATGGGCAACTTCATGCCATTGGGCGCTGCTGCTGCCGCTGCCGCAGCTGCCGCACTGCTGTTGTTCTTCAGCGCGTTGCTCAGCTTGGAGCCGGAACTGTTGTTGGCGTTGCTGCTGCTGTTGCTGCTGCCGGACTTCAACTTATCCAGATGATTCAGTCCCGTCAATGTCACCTTATTTGCTGCGCCTGTCAGTCCCACGAGATCTGGCTGCGGCTTCGGCTCACGCTTGCGCGGGCGCATCAAATGCCGCTCCTTAACCTTGTACTCTAGCGTTGAGTGTGGCACACCGTAATAGCTGCCGGCACGATGCACAGACATCTCGCCGCGCTGAACGGCCTTGACTGCCTCCACGAGGCTGTCTCTGTCATAGTTGCGGTACTTACCCCGCTTCGGTCGCGTGCCCTTGCCGGCGGCCAGTGCAGCGGCATCCTGTGCACTGAGCTGCTGATGCTGGTGCTGATGCTGATGCTGGTGGGCATGATGGGCGCTCATATGGCCGTGATGTTGCTGGGCGAGCAGATTAGGTGAGGCACCGAAGCGTGAGGTGTCTGTGCCGCCAATGATTTTTGCCACTGATATGCTGGGCTTTCTGCCGACGTTGCCGCTGCCACCGCCACCACCGCCGCCGCCGCCACCACCGCTGCTGCTGCACTCGCTGCCGCTTGTGTTGCCATTGTTGCGCTTATCCAGACCCAACAGGCTGTCTTGGCTGACCTGCTCGTTGATCTTGCGCTGTATGGTGTTGGCCATCATCTTCTGTATCGATGTTGCCGACGACGACAGTAAATTGCCGCTGTTGTTGCTGCTGCTCTGCCTGTAGCTGTTGTTGGCCGCGACGGCGGCTACAGCTGCTGCAAGCATTGGTGAGGCGGAGTGTGGACTGTGGTCGCCGCCGCCGTTGCGGTTGCTGCTGCTGTTTGAGTTGTTGTTGTTGTTGTTGTTGTTGCTGCTGCTGCTGCAATGCAGCGTGGGCGAGACGCTGGGCGCACCGCTGACCTTGAAGGACGGAATCTTCAGTATGGGATCTTCGCATGCCTCATTGGCATCCAACGAGGAGCTGGTCTCAGGCGTTTCAGACTTTGGTAGGTGGCGACGATAGGCGGCAACTGCAGCAACACTATTTAGCTGCTGCTGCTGTTGCTGTTGTTGCAGCAACGAGACGCTGCCGTTGCTCTCGAGGCTGGGCGCCACAACGCCAGCGAGCGGCTCGCTCATGATGCCCCCACTGTTGGCCATCAGCAGCGTTTTGAACAGGTCACCCAGCGTCTGTGTCTCATCCAGCTTGGGCATGGCGCCAATGCCCGCTGCCAGCATAAGGGTATGCAACAGGACACGCACATCGATGGGCATGGGCAGTCCAGCGGCATTGCCGCCAGCTGTTGCAGCAGCTGCAGCTGGTATGTGTCCAGTTGGTGTGCCGCCGCTCTGAGAACGCGTCTGCTTTGGCGACATAATTCCGGATTCCAGCTCGTCGCCCAGCTCGCTGCCATTGTGCTCGGGTATGCTGCTCAGCTTGCACAGATTATCAGTGGCTACAATGCGTTGGGCGATTTCCTGAAAGCCAGGCGCTGGTGTCGACGCATTGCTGTGGCCTTCGCCAGCCTCCTCGCCGGATTCATCCTGCTCGTCCAGGTCTAGTTCGTGCTGCATCTGCTGTTGCAGCTCTGGCGGCGTTGGCACGTTTGTCCTTTTGCCATCTAAGGACATTTTGCACAGCTTATTGCGCACCTGGGTGCGCGACACTTGGTACTGGCTGGCCGCTTTGCGTGTGCCCAGCTTATTGACCAGCACATCCTGCAGCACGCTATTTAAATCCTCGTTGCTGTACGTGTGGCGTGCTGCTGCTAGGGGCGTGGCGCAGTCTGACAGAGCTCTGTAAAGGATGATACCAAGAATTAGATAAGTTTTTATGCGCTTGCAAGGGTAGCTAGGGATTGGATGTTTACTATATAAAAAGATATATCGACATTGCAACTATACAGAAACAAGAAATATCGGATATATACGGAACGCCGAAGTATGCACTCTTGTATCAAAATTGCAAAAAACATCTAAATCATGTGGTTTTTTCGAAAGCTTTGTTTCATACATGTATGGATCAATGAGGCTCGTAATTGCAGATATTAAAAATCATAGAGAAGTCTTAATTTGCGCGTATGTAAGGAGCAATGCGAAGAAGCATTGTGTGTTAAGATATTTTGAAAAACATAAAAGAATTCAAGAATTTGATGCAGAGCAAGAAGCCGGATAAGTCCTACATATTAACTGCTTTTACCAAAAAGATTGACGTATGCAAAGTTATGTGACTCGAGATTTAAGGCTGAATGAGTAAACAGAGAGACAAACAAACGGATTTCAGCTTGGCTGTTGATACTGATCAAGAATATATATACTTTATGGACTCGTCGCGACGTCTCCTTCTATGTGTTCCACGCGGATTAAAAAAACTCGTATAGATTTAAGTTAATTAGTTTTAGAAATTTGCAAATGAATAGAGATTGCAAGCGGATAACGATTACATTTATGTAGAACTAGATAAGCTATTGAGCAGGAACCATGGAGGTAATTGACCAGTCAAAGAGTATATATATGTTCCTTAGAAGCTCTCTGCTGGCACATAAGTTCCCTTTGACAGCATTTTGCGAGTGACTGCAGTTCAAAGCAGAATGCAGAAGCTGACAAAATATTATTTTCACTTTTGCCACTTCCTGATGCCCGGCGAACATACAATTTTTTTTGGTTCTCATATATTGGGCATCCACACACACACACACACACACATACACACTTGAAGTACTGACAATGAGCGCTTCTTAAATGTCTGCAGCAGGCAGTGGCCATGTTGTCCTTGTCAAAGGCAATGGTAAGGATGCAGCATAGAAAAATTTGTAACGCTTGTTTTTTTTCTTTCTGATTTCGGCTGCTGCAGAGACAAAAGATGACACGTCAGAGGGGTGAGTGATGACGGGCTTAGCGGCATGGGCAGAAGGGATTGGTGGAGGGGGTCGAACGAAGATGTCAGCCTGCCAGCCAAGGCAGGGACAAACATGTTTTTGAAGTTCATTAGACGAATTTCAAAAAAGCATTTTTCACTTAATGCCAAGCCCGAGCCAAGCCGCACCACTTGGCGCTTTGGTGATGCCACCCCCCCCAGCCACTCTTTTGGCCGGGTGGAGCGCACTTTTGGTAGCCCATTTCAAAAGGCAACTTTTGTGCAACGAAAAAACAACGACAACAACAACACGAACAGCAGCAGCAGCATCAGCAGCAGCAACATCAGTGAAAGCCGTACGAAATTTTTCTTTTCTTTATGCGCAGCCAGCAGGGAGACGCGTTACGAGACGAGGCGAGACGCGCCGCGGACGAGACGAGACGAGACGCGACACGACGAGACGAGACGAGTTGAGACCAAGACCCTTTTGGCAGCGCTTGGTGGGTGGGGTTTTGGAATGCTGGGCGGCTCTGGCCATGGCTGCGGCTGCAGTACATTGCACTGGCTGTCGCCAGGCAGCGGAAACGCAGAGCTTCTTGTCCTCGCTGTGGGCTGTGGGCCAGCCCAGAAAAGTTGACTGAAAAGTTGGCGCTTTTTTGTTGTTGTTGCAACCTTTTCTTTTTACTTTTTTCGTTTATTTTTATTTTTAAGGATCGCGCGCGTCTGGAATATGTCTGAAAATTGCACAGACAACGAAACGTGTGCGACTGCAACAGCAGGTGGCAAGTGGCAAGTGGCAATGACTGCAGCAGTTCTGCTGACCGAAAACTTGCACGGCGCAATTGTATTTTCGCTTTTTATCATTATTATTAATTTTTTTGACCAAGTATATACTTAATAAATGTTTATAATTGCGCCGGGCCAGGTGTCGAGGTGCGACAGCAATAGCCGGTTAAAAAAGGATTGCAAATATACATAAATGAAAAATGTCATTTCAATGTCGTTTTGATTTTTGTTGTTGTTGTTGTTGTTGTTTTTGTTGGTGTCGTTTACCTTTTGGCTGCACTTCAATTGCAATTTGCCGTTGCAACAGCCGCTGCAGCAGTCGCTGCTGCTGGCGTCAACGCCGACAGCGCTGCCGCTGCCATGAATATCGTTGCTTTTGTTGTTGTTGTTGCTGCTGCTGTTTTTGTTGCACGCATGTAGCGAGGATTCATTTGCGTTGCAGTTGCCCGCACCGCTGTGTGTGTTTTTTTTCATTCCCTTCCTTTTTTTTGTTGTAATTTTTGTGTGTTTTTTATTTTCGTTTTTACTGACATTTTGTTTTAATTTGTGGCAGCAGCGGCAACCAACAGCTATGCAACAAAAATAGGGTTGATTTTTTTGCTTTATTTTTGTTGCATTTTTGTGTTGAAATTGTTGTTGCTGCTGTTGCAATTTTGACGCTTGCTGCAATTGCATCGGCAACTGCTGCTGCTGCTGCTGCTGCTGTTGCTGTTGTTGTTGCTGCTGTTGTTGCTGTTGTTGTTGACATTTTTATGCGCATATCGCATTTTGTCGGTTCATCCCACACCTTTTGTATGCCTTAAATACACAACAATACACACACACACACACACACATGCAAACACAGACACACACAGGCACCCATACCTTACCTCCACATACGTACATGGAATGCACAATGCGACCAATGCGTTGGTAATAATTTTCGGGCTTACCGAGGTCGTTGGGTTAAATATAAGTGCATAAGGATATAATGACATGCAACTTTGAAAAGATACTTTAGCTTGCAAATAATTGAAATATTAAAAAAAAAAAAAACCTACTTTACCTCATGCTATTTAAGTACAACAAATTTGTAAAGAAAAATACAGGACTCTGCTGCCCCTGGCAAACGAGTCGTCTAAGTGATGAGAGTTTGGGTACAAACTGGATGTAGAATTGTCTTAGCCGAAGGCCATAATAAACAGTTTAAACAGTAAGAGTTCAATTATGTGTGATCCATACAATGAAATATGTGAAAAACCATTGATACATAGATATTACTATCATTATTATAAAATATCAAAAATTAACATAACCTTATCAAGCAAATAAAAAAAGCTTGAAAAATATAGAAATAAGAAACATCTTGAATAATAAATTAAATATATCATACTTAAAGTAAATTCTCTTTCTACTCTGATATTGACTCTCGCATTTAGGGCTTGGTGTATAGGTATAGGGCACACATGTATTGTGTATTGTCTTTGGCTAGTTAGTTGCATGAGAAATGGGTAATTAAAATAATAATAATAAAAAATTGTAAAAGTTTTCCAAAGGCTATAGATCTCTATACTTAGTTTTTTAAAGTCAGGGTCCTTATACATATGTGTGTAATTAATTTAATTTGTTCGTACTGTTGTCTTTTCATTCTGTTGCGTGGCCGCCAAATTTTTCAGTGGCGGGACGCAGCGAACGCGTTGCTGGCGCAATGGGCGTTGGGGGCGAATGTGGGCGGGGGCGTGCACAATGTCCCGTTCCAGGGTTGTATTCAGTGTGTGTTTGTGTGTGTGATTGTATGACTGACGACGCCGAATGCAATTTTGTTAAAAATGCATCAAGTGCATGTGTGCGTGTGCCGGTGCCTGCACGTGTGTGTGTGTGTGTATAGGTTTTTTATTTGTGTGTGAATGCAATTGCATGTTTGTTTTTGTTGCCAATGCAGGCGCCCCGACTGCGTTGCCCGCCCCACCAACTGCTACCGCACTGCTTGCCCCTTGCACTCGATGCGTGCGCAGCAAACAACCACCCACACACGCACACACATACAGATATACACACGCATACACATGCAAACACACTAGCATACACGTGTGTATGCAGTTGCATTTTTTCGGAAGATATGCACTCATTTTTTTACGGCTAACGCTGTTGGCGTCGCTGCCGCTGCTGCTAACGTTGCAGCTGCTGCAATTTTTTGTATGCTTTTTTTTCTATCTCGCTCATTTAAGCGACATTTCATTCACTCACGCATAAAACACATAACGGCAATCAGGCTGGCTGGCGGGCGGCCGGGTGGGCGGGCGGTGCGGGCCTAGCCGGCAGTGCGGCGGGAGGCCAACCAACCGGGCCGACCTACCTGACCGCCCAACGGTCATTGAAATGACAAAAATATGGCAAGAAAAAATGAACGAATGGGGCAAGGGGGCAACGAAAAAACGGTTAAAAATTGCTGCCCTGCAGCAGCAACAAAAACAAAAAAAAAACAACAACAACAACAACGGACTATAACAATAGCAAGTGCACGCATTAAGGTTTTTTATTTCGCTCTTTTTCGTTTTTTCCTTTATTATTATTTTTTTGGGGCCAAATGGGGAAAGCGACGCCGCAGTCGCTGCTGACGCCGACGTCGAAGTCGACGCCAACGTCATCAGTCTATGCCAGTTATTACGCTCACAATCTTTTTTCGGTTCCTGCGTGTGTGTGTGTGTGTGAGTGTTTGTGTGTGTGGGTGTGCACAGAGAATTTTTCGTAAACGAAAAATAATGAATACATATATATATACACAGCGACAACACGCTGCCGCTCTGTTCGCCCTCTTGCACACCCCTTTGGCACATTGCATAGAAAAAAGTAGCGAGAAGAAAGACCAAAAAAATAAATAAAAAAAGAAATAAACGTAAAAAATGTAAAACGCAGTGGGGAAAAAAAAGCGATCGATATGATGCACTCATTTTCTGTCTGCTGCGCCCGGTGACGACGACGGCGGCGTCGCTGCTGCAGCGCCGACATCTCGACGCTTGACTTGGAGTGGCGATGTCGCCGCCTCATCATCAACAGCAGCGCCAGCAGCAGCAGCAGCAGCAGCAGCAGCAGCATCAGCAGCGACAGTATCCTCTATATATATACAAAAAAATCCGTAATAATAAACGCTCGAAAAAGCCAAAAATTGCAGCGTCAGTAGCTTTTGTATTTCAAGTGTTTTTGGCTGAGTCCTTGGGGATGGGCACGAGGATGCATTTGCTAGCTATGCATGTATGTGTGTGTGGGAGTGTAATTGCGCGTGTGTGTGCGTGTGCCTGTTAGCAGAGCCACAAGTACGGCAACTGGACATGTTTGGCAAGCCATCGAGCACTTGCCGATCTGCGGCTTTTAACTTCTTTAGCCTGCTGCAGCAGTTCCTGTCAACTCGCATCCTGCTCTTGTTTGCTATTGTGTGTGTGTGTCTTTTTTTCTATTCTTCACATTTTTCGTTGCTTTTTATTACAACAATTAAAATAGGTGCACGATGTTGCAAGGCAGCAGCAACTGCTAACAAACACTTGGCCATGCTTTAGACAATAGACAAGGACTCGTGTTTTGCGGCTCAAGTGGCAGCCACAGCCGTCAACGCTGCCGTTGCCGTTGCTGCCACAGTTGCCACAAAAAAAAAAAAACAACAACCGAAAAAAAGTAATGACGAAAATTGTGGAAGTGCTGGAAAATTATGCACACGTTGTCGACGCCCCTGACGCTTGTCTCTGTCGTCTGAAGTGCACACACACATACATACACACACACAATCACAAAACATAAATAATAGGCTAGGTGGTCCTGAACATTTTAGAGTAATTAAAAAAATAGCAGGCAAAAATATAAAGGAGTTAAGATGCAACACAAACACACACACAGACACACGTACCCAGCGTGAAATACATAAATTTTGTATTCTTTTGGCTCGCTTTTTTCTCCTTTTTTTTCGGCTGCTCAAATTTGATGCAAATTTATGCGGTTGCAGTACCCCGCAGACCGCCCTGCGTCAGTAATTAAGCGTGGCCAACGCAGCGTTGGCTGCGTGCTATGGGGCGTATGTGTAATTTTCGGCATCGTTTCATAAACCGCACTCAAACCACAAAGAACAATCACACACACACACAGCTGCATATACTCAGAGCAGGCGCATGACACCTACTTATATGTAAACACACACACACACACACACACATATAGACACGTGCATGTGTAATTGCACGATTTTTACATAGGCGCACAACAATAAAGCTTCCCGAGTGCCACCCAGTAGTCAACCCGCCCCGCAGCCCTATTAAGTATGCTACAATAAATGCAGTGTCAGAGGCGGGCCAGTGCCCAAAGTGCAATTATCTCATGTATTGTCTGCTGGAACACCCATTTTTTTTCTGGGTTTCTTTTTTTTTTGAGTATTTTTTATTTATGGTTAAAGTTGGGCATAGCACATTTATTATGAGGCTTGCTTGTCTAACCAAATATCAGCTGCTTTAATTGGGTTGCTTATCTGTCGTGATTGAATAATTTAATTTTTCCTCTAATTCTTAACTGCTTATGGCACAGACAAAATAAAGCTCTAGGGCAGGGATGCATGTTTGATTTATTGGCTACAATCTTGAAGAGATTTTCAGCCTAGAAAATAATATTTTATCTAAGCTTTTAAGTTTTTTTTAACTACCACAATTCAAACTAATGTCAGAATAATTATTTTGGACAATTACAAAATGGATACCTCAGCCTTGCTAGCAAATTTATACTTTATCAAATTATTCAACTTTTTTTTTGTATTTGTTAATTAATTTTTTTTGGGCATTGCCAGATTTATATAAATATTTATTAGATTCACAAATTATTGTGAGCTGGTATTTAAGAATAAATTGGGGCTAAGATTAAACTCACCTGGCTGTCTTTATGTCGCCGCTGATCGATGAATTTGGCGATGGCTTGCTGCTTAGATCCAATGGTGCATCTGCACTGGGACTGGGCGTATCCTTGAGTGTGGGACTGCCAGCGGCGGCTGATAATTCCGAGGTAGTTGGTGTTACCGAGTTAGCATGTTGTTGATTGGCCAGCGTGTTCATCAAATTGAAATCGGCCATCATGTTGAACTGTGCCAGCTTGGCGGCCATCGATTCCATTGATGTCATTTCAGCTGCTTGCTGGGTGAGCAGCTTGTAAAGTTCTATAGAAGTTGTTGACGACGACGTCGTGGCGGCGTTAGCGGCGTTGCGTGCTCTATGCTTATTGATGCTGTTGTTGTTGTTGTTGTTGTTGTTGTTAATGTTGTTGCTATTTCTGCTGCTATTGTGCAGCGATGCGCTCGAATTGCTGTCGCTGTCGTGCTGCATGAGAAAGTTGCGTTAAGTATACGATAATTTGATGTCATATAAAATAAAAGTATGGGCAGAGCAAGCTTCTTACCTGCTGCACAGCTGTGCCGTTGTTGATGTTGTTGTTGTTGCTGTTGTTGCTGGACGCGATTGCCGTTGTTTCGGCCACCAATTCGCCTTTGGCGTTTACCGTTAGCAAGCGACCGTTAACACAGAAATTGCACTTATCAGACGGTGTCCAATCGTTGGGTTCTGGCGGTGGTGATGGTGAGCCTGAGCTACGTGATGTTGCACTTGAGTCGTGGTCTTGTGATGTGTGGTTGTTGTCTGCAATTGTATGCCACGCTTGGTTCTTGTCTCTGCTAAGCAGCACCTTTTCTTCAAACTTACCAAAATCGCTTTCAAACGGCAGCGATCCGCTGTTGTTGTTGTTGAAATGTTGGCCGTTGGGCTGCGCTAAACGGTGGTTCAGTGGCTCGCAGTGGCTCTGCTTGTGTTTGCTGTCTTCTGCTTCTGTCGTTATTGATATGGGCTGTTGCTCTGCGATATTCAATTGGTTGCGCGTCAGTTGATCTTGATAATGTTTCCATTTCCTGCGACCCATGAATTCCTCAGCGACGCGTTCTAAGCCTGAAAAAGCAAAGCAATTTTTATTGTAGTTGTATAAAAAGTGGTGCCACCTGTGCCATAAAATATGCATAAGATGAATAGGCTATTATGGATTTTCTAATACAAGTATAATTTGCGTATTTATTCGATTTTTTTTCATTCATTTTGCCGCCCCTAAGGCTTGGGAATTTCTACAGACATAAATTACTTAATTGAAATGTAAGGTACAGAAATGAAATAAAAATGGAAAAAGAAATGGCAGCGGCACACGCTGCGTATGCGTATTATTACGTATACGCCTGGCATTTGGTTTGCGAGCTGCAAATTGATAGATTTGCGTACGTTGTTTGCATATGAGAGGTAAATTTCCTTGCATATCCTTGCGAATGCCGTCTAATTGCCACAAAAGTTATGCAATTTAATGTAAAATGCATAGGCTGCTAACGGAGGCGGCATGGCCACTCCAGTTCTCGTGCATGCGTGCCTCAAAAGCGAAAAAAAAAAGAAAACTTTTGTGCTTATATGGCAAAAGGTTACGCGTCAACTCACACGAAATGCGAATTAAATATCGAGGCAGGTTGGAGCAGAGAGTGCAACACCTGGCGTCTTGCGAAACTGCTGCAAAAGCTGCAAATTTGGTGGCAACATGCGGCAAATGCCGCATTTTGTAGCACTTTGTTTCAAGCATTTGCATTTACAAAACGTATACACATTTTCTTCTTCTTTTTCTCAATGTTTTTTGTTTTTATATATTGTTAAACCGGAAGTTAAGCAACATTTTCGCGCTTCAGCCCAGCCCAGGTCAGCCAATGAGTCAGCTATGCGTTGCCCGCCTCATGTCCTTGTCGCTGGCGCGTCCTGATTGCGCAAAAGTGCGTGCAGTGCGTGCGGTGCGTGCGGGGTGCGTGTGTGTTGGCTACCCAAGCTTGCACCTCAAGTGGGCCACAGGCGCCATAGCAGCAACAGCAGCAGCTACTGCTGCTCATAACGGCGCATAAGTAGAGCGGCATGTTCAAACTTTTTAGCGTTCAAATTGTATTGCAACTGCAGTTTGCTGTCGCTGCCGTTGTTGTTGTTTTTGTTGTTGTTGCTGCTTCTACCCGTTGCATTTTTGAGGCGCTCAAATAAACAGGGTCGCCGTCGCCGTCCTCGCTTCGGGGGTTGCTGCTGTTGCTGTTGCCGTGGACGTCGCACGCACCAAAAAAGGCGAAAAAAACGAGGTGAATGCACGCGCGGGACTTACGAAACTCCAACTTTAAAGTGCAGCCAGCTCAAACATACACACACACACACACACACACACAAACACGCAAACATAGGCGCATAAAAAAGTATTACGCACACTCGCATATACAAGCGAAATTCTGAGGGTTGCTCTCCGCTGGCGCTGCTGCCGCGCGGTTGCATACAATGCGGTGCACGCACGCACGCACAAAATGTCTGCCTAGCCATAGGTATGTGTATGCGTGTGCGTACGCGTGTGTGCGTGTGTATGTGAGTGTGCGGGTATGTGTGGTTAAGCGACACACATTGCGTATGCTGACGAAGTCGGCCGCAAGGTGGGATTTCAATGCTGTTGTCGTCTGCCGGAGTAGCGTTTACATTATGCCAAGCAAGCGCCTGAATGTATGCTAAATAGATTTTTCACTGCGTTCTTTTTTTTTTTCTTCTGTGCACATAGAAAGGTGCATGTCGTCAGTTTTAGACGTTGTCGATAGACAGAGCCCTACGCACACACACACATGCAGACACATACGTACATATAGTATCTATTCAAGGCGACTTGTCAGCTGGATGCCTATAGGCTTCGGCCAGCCAGCTACCTGGTTGCCCTCACCTGCCCAATGGCATGCCGTCTGCCTGACTGTCAGTCTATCTGTCGTTTCTGTTTGTTTGTTCGGTGGCTTGTAGCGCGGTTTGCGGGCGCCCTAAAACTAACAGCGCATCAAAAATGAAAGTGCGTTAAATCAAAGTTAGACGCATATTTAAATGCCTGTTTATGTTGTCCTTTGAAACGTCAGGCCTGGCACGGGGCGTATGATTAATTTGAAGTTTGTTAAGGTGAGAGGTACATGCAGTTAAAAAAAACCAATTAAACACGCAAACTCATTTAAAAGGCGGCACACCAGTACACACACACACACACACACACACACACACGGAAATGCTATGTGCCATGAGAGACAGGCAGCCAACCCATGAAACTGGCAAAAGAAATGCACGAAAAAAAATGCAATTATCGATTAATGTACACATTATATGGCTCATACTCGCATTTATACATATGTATACATGTGTGTGTGTGAGTGTCTTTGGTAGATAATCCCTTATGTATACGTAATTTATATGTACATATATTGTTGTATATATATAGCATACGCATACATAGGCGCTACCTTTCGTGGCAGGCATATAAAAGTCATATGCAGTCAACAAAAAAAAAAAAAGAATATAAAATCAAGCTTTTTTTTTTGGTTTTTATTTTTAATGCTCATCCTTTAATTTCTGTGGCTGGCTAGGGTGTGGCAAGGGAGGCTGGGGTCATGTCCATGTCATTTACGCACGTTACATAAGCAAATTTCAGTAATGATATACATAATGTATATCCATCGATACAAAAAGTGGCTCGGCTGTTGTCGCTGCTGTCGCTATGTGCATTATTCTTGTGGCATGCAACGTGCTGCCGCCTGCCCCCCAAATGTGCGGGTACAACAAGCCTCCCAAGGGGCAGCGTCAACTTATAGCCATGCTGACATGTCGACAACGAAAACCTGACATTTTTTACGGCCTTTACGTTGTTTTGGTTTTATTTTGGTTTTTTTACGCTGCATTTGTTTCATGCTTAGTTCGTTTTTTCTCCCATTTTTTTGCTGTGTACTAGTTTAGTTTGGTAATACGAGTGCGTGCCATAATGAAATGTCAAAAGGTGGCGGATATAGATTATTAGACTTGAGAGACAAACACATACGTCGCCTGAGCTAAGCGCTGATTTTGCTAATACGAGTATATAAGAAAGGTTTTCAATTCTAAGCACGTGCGTTTAATGTCAACTGATGCCAAATGTGGAGAGTATCAAAAATATCGAATTCGACGCAGCTGAAAGTGAATATCTGTATACAAAATTTGTAACAAATCAAGTTCTTTAGGCAAATTTCGTTTGAATTTGAATACACGTTACACAAATACAGAAGATTGAATTAATTAGCGTTAATAGGCGAATTGCAAATAAACTTTTGGAAACACTTGAGATTTTCAAATTAAAATTAATTTATCCCAATCAATTTATGCAATTACAAAAGAAATATTCTCATACAAAATAATCTGAAGGTAATTTAATATGTCCCATATTAATAAATTTATTATGTTACGTTTATTCTCATCAGATAAATTTATTACGTTTATTTTTAATTATCAGATTTAAGATTGAATTTAAGAATTAATTTTGTATAACTTGTTAATTTATTACTTTCATTCTTAGGTATAAGAAATTAAGCAATAATTCGTAAGCCCTTTACAGGGTATTATAATTTTGTAACGGAATGTGTAACCTATAATAGAGCATGTCTTCAACAGGAAGGATATGTATATTTGATCAGTAACAGGCGCTGGGCCGTTGTCGAATTTTGTCCGTCCATCCATCCGTCTGTTGGTATGTTTGCATTTTAAACAATTTTATATATTGTTATGGGACATTGAAGATCTGTTAAAAAAAAGAACTAGCATTAAAAGCCAGTTGTTTTTCGAGATATCTCGATATAACTTTTGTACTACAAATTTAACCGTCTTTCAAGATATTTTGATCAATATATGCAATATTTTTCTAACATATCATAGCACTTTGCTATTTTCCAAACATATTTTCTGAATTCCCTGGACAGCTGGATGAAAAGGTGGAACAAAAAGTCCATCCATACCACATTCACGCTGCTTAAAGGAAACTCCACCCCAGTTTTCCTAGATGGATTACTGATTCCGGTGAGCACAACACCCAATTATCTGGGCATCACACTCGACAGACGTCTGATATGGCGCGAACATATTGTGCGCAAAAGGAAGCAGGCTGACAACAAGCTGAAACAATATTACTGGCTGATCGGCAGGCAGTACAAATTAAAGCTTCGTGTCAAGCCGTTAGTGTATAAATCAATTATCAAGCCAACATGGCATCCATCTTTGGGGTACCGCCAGCAGGAGCAACCTGAGCATTATATCTGCGAATTTTGTCTAACGCGCATATCTACCATGAAAATATCACAATTCACAGCCAGCTAAATATTCCTTGGGAAAAAGAGGTAATTGCCAAGCTGAGTGATCGCTACATCGCCAGACTAGGCAACCACCCAAGCAAACTTGACACAAACCTATTGGACAACAGCTCAACAACGAGACGGCTCAAAAGAACACTCCCCCAAAGAGTAGAGTAGTCTAACTTCACACCTTCCTCTGCTCCCCCTACACTAAACAGACACAAAGATACACGCAATGCTTAACTGCCAACATCTACAGAAAAAATTTTAATTGATGCCAATAAAGCGGGAAGATTTTAAATAAAAATAATAATAATGTTACAAAAAATATATTTTCTAAGCCGTATTAAATCGGAATTGTATATCATATATAGGAAAAATTTGTCATATATAAAGATTTTGTATAAAAATAGTTTAAGTCTACAAGCTGTATCTGATTTTAGTCGTTTTCATTTATTTATAAAAAATGTTATAGCGCTGTACCTTAGCTATAAATCATTTCTGAAATTAACGAAAAACCCACAAGCCCGGCTCATTTTGGAGGCTCAGGAAAAACAAATGTTCTCCCGTGTAAAACTTTATTAAGCTAAAAGTAAAATAGGTACATGACAAAAATAAACTAAAAACTTGGCATTAAATATAATTTTAGTAAAATGTTTGGCTGCTGTTGTTGTTCTTGTTGTTGTGGGCTTAACACACGCCATCGCATTTTGCATAGCATTTTAAGTAATACCGAATGTCAACGTACTTGCAACAGTATTAGCGGGTGTATTGAGGTAGAGGCGGCAGTTAGTTAGTTAAAGGACACCGTCATACCTTTTAATGTTCCCTTGGCGTCACATGTCCTGCCACAACAACAAATTGGTTAAAAACTACAGGAGCAGCAAGCCAAGACAGAGATAGAGAGAGAGGGAGAGGAACGAGCGGAAGAGGGAGAGAGAAAGAGAGAGAGAGCGAGAAGGTCCGAATAATACAAAAACAGGCAAGTTTCAAAAGCCAAAAGTAATGCAAAGAAATGAGTTTCGTGAAAATAACAAAAACAACAGAAACGGCGGCTAAAAGAACGGAACGAAATGAAAGGAACTAAACGAGGAACTAAAAACGATGAACTGCGAACTGCAAACTGCGAACTGTGAACTGCAGGCGACGCGTCGTGCGGCCGTGCGTTTTGGGGGCTTGTTAAATGTTGTGTGCAATGAAAAGGACATGCGATTTGCGGCCGCGGGCCGTGTCTATGTGTGTGCATGTGCGTGTGTAGCATGTGACAAGCTTGCCTGTGCCTGTATTTGTATGTATTTAAAACGCTTTTGGCCGAATTCTGCAGCTCGCATGGCAATGCAAAGCGGCAGCGTTGAAATGTAAATGAATTGCACAAAATGCAAGGACATACGCAGCGAAAACTAAAGCTAGTGTTACACACACACACACACACACACACACACGCACACACACACAACTGGGATGCAGCCGGTGCTGTCAGTAAACGGCCCCAAGTACCCGCTCTATGCCCCATGAGCAACCCTTGCAACTGCACAACTATAAGCTACCCCAACCTACCTCAAAAAACGAAATCAAAAAAAGAAGAAGACTTGTCAATTTACATACTGACAACATGAATACATACACACGCGCACACACACACACACACACATGCACAGCTGCAGTTGTGTGTGCGTTTTTGTGCTTAGAACTTTTTTGTGTGTCACTTTGGCATAGAAATTGTCGTCGTCATCGTTGTTGCCGTTGTGGGCATATGGAAAATTAGAAGCAGCAAATAAATTCGATTGCCCCGTTCGGTGCGCTTCGTCTCGTTTGCCATTCGGCTCGGCTGACATGTTCGTCTTCTCGTTGCTTTTGTTGTTGTTGTTGTGTTTGGTCTTGTTGTTGTTTTCGGTGTGGGAGTCCCTCGTTTTGAAAATGTATGTTTCGGTGCTATCGTTGTCTCACTCTAATGCGCTTTCGCATGCACTTTTGGGCCCGCATGCATTTTGATTGGCTGGCCATCCGTTTTTAGCCCAAATTTGAAAAGGTTTTTTTTTCGGAGCCTTGTTGTTCGATTGCATTTGATTGCACGTTTGCTTCGCACTTGAAGTGACTGTGCTGCAATTGGTGGGTTCTGTTTTCGAGTCGTTTACAAAAGGAAATTGCTTAAAATTGGCTACCGCCAGCCCGGGCAGCGGGACCAAAATCAAAATTGCAGTAATTGTGGCCACGTTCAATTGTATGCGGTTAGCTGAAGGGCCTGTCCTTCACTAATTACAAGTGTGAGATTGATGATTGATGGGTAATTAGGCTGCACGAGCTCAAAATGCTACAGTAGCAGTTGCTCTATTAATGTTCGACATGTATATTTAATAGATTGCCAACAATTTCTGCTTAAAACCTATCTTTTGAGAGTTTATATCGACATATTCAACAGTTTAATTTTACCCCATCTACTGAGAGTTTATAAAAATGTTTTATTAGGTGCCTCGAGGTCCGGCCATAGTTTATTTCATTTTAAAAATGTTTACCAGAATATTATAAAATAT
The DNA here is from genome assembly GCA_035045725.1 of Drosophila ezoana. Taxonomy (NCBI): domain Eukaryota; kingdom Metazoa; phylum Arthropoda; class Insecta; order Diptera; family Drosophilidae; genus Drosophila; species Drosophila ezoana. Next base: position 2,685,986 of record JAWNOU010000093.1, read on the forward strand.
TTAAATATATTTGTTATTGTATTGCTTAATTTTATAAATTATGAAAAAGTTTTTAAGCTCCTTCCATATAGAGAACCAGCTATTTTAAGTGCTAAATTATTGACCTATTATATTATTTAAATTTTTATACGAATTTTGGGATAGTTGTCGGGCCTGGGATTTGGTGTTTTAATTGAAACACTTTTTGTTTCTTTCGTCAGCTGAGAAGTTTTGAACTTCACGAGGACTACTGAATTATTTTGAAGAAGAAATATGTTATTTGTGTTTTAATAAAAAATCCTGGACCAAGAGCTGGACGTCCAAATATTGAATTAAATATGAAATGGGTCTTCAAATCAGAACAACTTTCATATTTTAATGAAGCCCGCAAATCAGCCATAAGTCCTCGGATTTCAAAAGCCATAACATTTTAATTTAATTTGAATATAAAAATTGCAAGAGATGAAATTTTAAATAATTAACATTAAGGAAAGAGGGGTAAATAAACGTTGTACGAACTGTTTTCCTAAAATAATTGTTTAACGTTTTAAAATAAATAAGGGAACATTGAATTAAGCGACTACTCTGCTTAAACAAGAAACTTTTATTAAAATATTTTAATGCATGTATTTATTGCTCACAAGATAATGTTTGGATTACTTCAAAAAATGGTTAGCGGATATTTAATTTATTTACACCTCTGCACTGCAATATTACATTAACTGCAGCCATATCTAATATCATCATCACTTCTCGTTTTTTCTTATATTGAAATATACATAAACTGTCATTCAGTTCAGTAGCACCCAATTTAACAGCGCCATAAACCAACAAGACAGTCAAATAAATTTCCGTTGGACCGAAAATAAAATAACAACGGGCAATATAGTTTTTTATTTTTATATTTTTTTATATATAAATAGAGTCATGCCAAAATACCAGCATAAAAAGCAACGCAGGAGCAGCTTGCAAAATTTATTGAAATGTAAAATGCAGAGAAATGCAATTTCCGCATTTCTGCAGCTGAGCGCAATAAAACGAATAAACAACAGCAACAACTAGACAATTGCCATAAGCAAAAACCCAAATAAAAGACAGGAACAGCAGCAGCAGAAATGGCGACAGAGTAGGACATTAAAATGGCAGAGGCAACAGGCGGCTCATGGACCATGGCAACAACGCATCCAGTGCATGCATATATAAACATATAGATATATTTATATATGTATGTATAAACATATGCATGCAAATGCACAAACATACACTCTCCATTTTAGCAAAAAAGTGAAGCTGCATGCAACAGGCGGCCTAAAAGTATGCAACAGAAATCGCTTGCCACAGCCGAGGACTAAATAACTAAACAAAACCTAAACCAATTCAGGAGCTCATTCATTCATTGAATTCGGAAATTCAATTTGGAGGAAGGGAGAGGGAGGAAGAGAGCGCGACAGTGAGAGAGAGAGAGAGAGAGAGAGAGAGAGAGAGAGATGGAGAGAGGCAAAAGAATGTGTGCGAGCGAGAGAGCGCATTTGACACTCAACGATTGTGCAATAAAACGAACAGATGAGCTGCCCGACTGTCTAACAGGCAGACAGACAGACAGACAGACAGCCTGGCAGCCGATGCTGGCAACAAAATTTTATTCATGGATTTAGTTGAATTTACAATGAATGGGTTTTTGGCTTAGTCTGCTCGCAGCATCTGCCGCGGCGGCGTCGACGGTGGCGGCAGCGGCAACGCCACTAAACGCCAAATGGCACGAACAACGAGCAAATGATGACATATCTACAACAACAACTAAAACAGCTGGTATTTCAATTTAAATGCTGGCAGCAGCGCTCGGTGAAGCCAACAAGTGGTAGTAAACTATTTTTCATGAGAGCACATTTAAATTTGCAGAAAGCCCCCCTTGTTGCCCTCCTTAGTCAAGGAGTTGTTGTTGTAGCTGTTGTTGTTGTCGTCGTCGTCTGGCACACTCAACAGTTGTGCACTCGACACGGACATGAATGGGTCCGTCGTCAGTTAGTGAATGAAGCTGCAGCCACAGGAAGACATACTGAACGATAGACAGACCGACAGACAGACACACATAGAGATGAGTAGACAGACGGGCGGACAAACGGACGGACGAACGGACAGTTGGGCGGACAGACAGGCTGCCGGTTTGGTTAGTTGACTGGCAGTTAATAGAAGCCTTGTTTTTGACAGCAGTGCTGTAACCTAAACTGGGCATCCGAGTTACCCAAAACTGGCAGCAGCAGCTCCACTTGTTGATGGGGCGAGTGTGTGAAACCAATTAGGGCCACTTAAGTGTGCACTTCAAATGGACACACACATAGCTACTGCTGTCCGATGGCCCATCCAATCCACTGCCGAAAAAAGTGGCAACAAAAACAGAAAACTTCATAAAAATGATTGCCATATGAGTGCAGAGCAAGCGTTACGTATACGCAGCGTTAACAATGCGCACAACAAAAGCCAAGTGCCGACCAGACAGTGTTGGCGCTGGGGCTTTGGGGTTGCAGCTGGACAGACCACTTTGTAGCCACATGTAGCCAAAAGTCAACTGGCCAAAAAGTGGCAACAAAAAAGAGTGTTGAGTGATGCAACTAATTGCTTCAGGCATCGCCCAGCGAACGGCGACAACAGCCCCCAATCCAATGAAAGGATAATTGCGCGGATTGCGCACAGATCGCCTTAATCCTTTTAGGCCTGGCCCGTCATGGACCAGACTGACTGGGCGTTGCAGTTCTTCAGGCAACAGCAACAGCACCAACAACAACCGTTGCCTGCGTGTGTTTTTTCTTTTTTGCTCGCTTAATGCATCGTCCACTTGATTGCATTGGAGGCAGCACGTACAAAAAACGAGAGAAAAAGCTGGGCCTGCAAGGACGACAGCAGCCAATTTTTTCGCGGCTGCTGTTGGCACACACAGCTGCCACAATATGGCAACACCTCGTGTGCATGTGTGTGTGTGTGTGTGTGAGTGTGCGTGAGTGTTGCGATGTGTATTGTGTGTTATCCTCACGCGGCAGGCAACTGCCACAGCACTCCTATCTGGCTGCATTTTTTGTGTGCATTGGCGATTTTTTTGTGGCTGGTCACGTTTGTTGAGGGCTTCAGTTACTGGCGGCTACTGTGATTGTCTGTGATTTGTGGATGCGCGATACATGCTAAGGAGCGAGGCAATTGTGAGCTGCCAAATGTGCAGTTTGGGGACTGAAATGCAAATCGAGTCATGCAATTCATTCACTACAATTGAATGCTGTATGATTGTGTGATTACACTCTTCCTCTTTTATTCACCAAATTTAATTATTTTTAAGCTGTGCTTAACAACTTTTTAAATTATAAGGTCATTTCTTTAATAAAACATGATGAGTGTCGAAGTTCTCAAATATGCTAAGCCATACGGAAGACATTTAAAGCACGATCTAAAATAGCCTTTAAATTATGTTAATCTATTTTTTACCTATCATAAATACTTTCTGATATAGTTTTTAATTTGACATAATTATTAAATTTAAATTTAGTTTAATTCATTCTATTTCATACACCAATTATAAATGCCCATTTAATAATTGTAAAGCTTGACACTCTCATTGAATATAAACACACTCTAAAGATTACAAAAGATCAATTAATTATATAACCATATTGTATTGTATATAGAACAAGTGTAGTTTTATTCAGTGAAAAAGCTAATTTCGTTCTTTGGCTTTCGTTTTGAATTCACGTTAATTTTCAATTACTTAAGAATGCATTTCTTGTCACTTCCAACGAAAGCGCACGATTTGTATACGTGAATTTTGTATATAGAGAAGCATATTGTATAAACAGCCCACTGTCGTTATACAAAAAAAAAAAAAAAAGAAATAGAAATAGAAAAAAGAGCGAAAAAAATCAAATCAAATGCCGCCACACAAAACCTTGAATCAATTGATACGAAAATGTAAAATGTTAGCAAGAAAAACCGGACAGTTCCACAAAGCGTCTCGGCGAATTAGAATTAGAATTAGAATTGAACTTGTTGTGCCATATTTGGTTACAATTTCAGCGCTTAATTCCGCAAACGTCAAACGATGCGGGACGAGTAGTGGGGGGGTGGGGGGGATTGTGTGCGGGGTGCGATGGGGTGGTGTTGGTTATGCAGGCGTGGCCTGGGTGTGTACGGGTGCGGGGCTAGGCTTGGCAACGTGTCGCATTCGACTTATAAAAAATTTCTAGCTAAATATTTCATTTATTTACTTTTCCGAGTCGCACAATATAATAATTACGAGCAACATTTATTCAAATTGCAGCTCATTGAGTTGCCTCGTTGCGGCTATTGCAAAAAGCACAAATGTGCTTATTAATTAAAAGCGATTAATCTATGTCTAATTGCCGTGGGCAAAAAAGTTCACAAAAAGTTTTCTTTTATTTCCATGATTGACCTTTAATGCTCGATTAGTCAAGTTTTGCAGCGATTAAAATATTTATATCCAGCTCCAGCTTTGCGAAGTTACTAGCTCATATTTCAAGGAAATCGCCTACTTTAAAATCGCAATTATTTGCCTGACTGTCTTTCAATATTTAATTTAGTTCATCCGTCGGGCAATTATCGTACTGTTTTCGACCGAAACAAATTAAGCAGAATTCAATTTTGTACATGTGTCTGTCTGTTTGTCTGTTGGTAATTATTATAATTAGAGATTTAACTATCGAGCTATTGATTATTGTAGGTCCAACTAATTGATATACCTTTGCAGAGGGTATTTAATTTTTCTACGAAATGTTTAACCCATATTTCGAGAAGAAAGAACGACTAGTTTCGGGTCGCCGCAGATTAAATACCCTTGCAGAAAGATAACTTCGATGTTTTCTTATGTGAAGGAAGCCAAGTCTAGAAGGAGTGAAGTCTAGATACCTTACAAAATAACAATCATTTAATTTCCAATTGATCATTTCTATGCCAGCTATTTAATAAAGTCGCCCCGATCGGGCAATTTCGATATGAACTATTTGCAACAAAAAGACACAACTATGCAAATGAACTCTGGCTATATCGAATCAGCTGATGACACTGATCAAGAGTGTATATATAGAATATATTTATATACTTATAATTTAGAACTTATTGCACGTTTCGTGACAAAATTATAATACCTCCTGTCGTAGTATATACCGATTAGATTCAGTTTCTGTTCCTTATCAGTTAACCTACATTTATTTTGTTAGCCTTATATTAACTGCCCTCTACTATATGATTAGAATTTAGTCAAGATTAGATTACAGTCAGTAATTTCTGCTCGCACACACACACACACACATCCATACACACGTACAGTGTTGTAAGCGAAATTGGTCAGATTGATTAGATTAATTGGCACTAATCTAAGCGTGTAGTCTTATTTGAGAAGCATTGATCTTGAACTTCTCGCAGCCTTATGAAGAACCAAATCCAAAAAAATTATAAAGCACGAGGCGTTCGAATGGATACGAAAATTAACGAATGCGCTATAAAGCGCAGTGTGTGTAATATGGTTTTACAGTTGCAGCTGCATGCAAGTCAATGTGTGTGTGTGTGTGTGTGTGTTTGTGAGTGTGAGCTTAGGCATGCATGAAAGTCAATTGGGTGTGTTGGCTGCCAGCGCAGCTTTTAAGCGTTTTATCAAAATTTTGCATTACAAAAACAATTTGCAATTTCAAGTTCAAAGTGACAATCAAAATGCGAACTTAAATTTAATCATAATTAGCATTAATTATTTTAACATATTCCAAGCCTCAATCTCCCTCATCTACATAATGTTTCGTGTATTAACTCATATTTGATTAGACATGAGACATGCGCCTCTTTTGACAGCTTTTCACTAAGTCGCTGCAGCACATTTTTTACGTAGCCCCTTCGCTTTTTTACATTGGCTGTGTTTGTTTGTTCATTTAGTGCGCTCTTTTGTGTTTTCCTCTTTTTGCTATGCGCCTGCAGAGGGTAATTTAAATTTATCACGAAATGTGTAACGCATAGCAGGAGATAATACTGAGAGCATAAGCTATGTATATATATTCTTGATCAGTGTCAACAGCTTAGTCAATAAAACCTTGTGCTAATCTCTATTTTTTCGGTTGCAGGCTGGTTGGGAATTGGCCGCATCGAGGTTCTATGTCAAATAGCTGTCATAAGCATGATCGGTTAAATATTAGGTTTTTTAACAGTAGAGTTTCACAAAGCATCCAATATATGAACAAAAACAAAAAAAAAACAAAAACTTATCAACTTCAGTCTATAATATTTCAAACACAAAAACTCTTTTAAATTAACAGTCGAAAATTAAGTTGTTTTTACTATGCTCTATAACATTACATGTGCATAAAGTTATCAGCATCGATCTACTATATACACCATATACCATGAATATATATATATATTTGGCTTTATATGAAAAATCAATCGGAGCCTAGGTTTTTAATATAAAGAAAACTATTTGTCGAAGACTGAAAAATATATTCCATATATGTGCCAGGGTATTTAATCTTCGGCGTGCTGAAGTTAGCCGTTCTTTCTCGATTTTTTTTGTGTGCTGTTTATTGACGTTTTTACTTATTTAGTGTATTTTGCGCATTTTCGTATATGCTGAAAATTCTCTAATTCTTTTTGCAAAACTTGTTTTTTTGTGTACAACTGTGTGTGTGTGTGTGTGTGTGCTTTTTGAGCCGCTTGTGCATTTGCATGCAGTCAGGCCGCCTGCCTACTTGAGTGTCAGTCCGTCCGTCTGTCTGTCTGTCGGTCTGTTCGTCTGCGACCGCTTGGCTTTGTTGCTTATTTTCATTAACAAGCCTCTATGTGCACATGAAAATTTGTACAACAGTAACTCTCTATGTATTGCTAGAGGTATGCCTGTATTTCTGATGTCTGTGGCAAAATTCGCTAAACAAACAAATTTTACTGTTAACGAAAAATAAAACGAAAAAAAAAGAAACCTGTACCCCTGTATGCATTTGGGGTGTTAATTGTGTTGCACTTTGCCAGCCAGCCAGCCAGCCAAACAACAACAACAACAACAACGACAACAACAACAAGTGCAACAACAACGACAACAATTTGTTGATTTTGTGCAGTTTAAACTAAGGCGTGCATTGTATTTCATTTTATTTATTATTGCAATTTGTTGTAAATTTAGTTTTACCAAATTTGGTGCCGCCATACATCGCCCACGTTGGCGTCGCCGTCTCATTAGGGGGGCGCCTGACATTTGAGGCTCAGTCAGAAGAGGGGCGGGAGGAGGGGGATCTATAGGCCTTGAGTGCGGCTGTAGTTTGCATACTCTTGGTTAGGCCAATGCAATTCGGAGTGCTCTAATCAATTTGTTACTTTGCCGACTCTAACCGCATTACGCTCGCGCTGTCAAAGGTAAATGGCTAATTAATAAAAGGCCTGCACAGCCAATTCTCGAGGCATTTCATAATTTATGCCAATGCAACTAGGAAAAACAGAAACAGAAAAAAAAAAAACGAAAATAATTAATGCAAAAGCAAAAGCCACACAAAGCCCAACAACACATGGCCACTTAGGCACTAATAATTCAGTTTATAAAAAGCAATACCATTGAGAGCGAGGGAGATGCGGCAAAACGTGAACGCACTTAACCAAATCGAATTTCCCATTAAACAATTGCAGCCTACCCGTAACCCCTAACCCTAACTTGAGAACTAACTAACCTATGGGCGTACTGCAGGTCGCAGCTAGCAAAGGCAAAAACAATAAAAGAAAAACAAAAGAAAATGCAAAAAGAACAAAATTATGATGATGAAAAGAAAAAGCAAGAAATTATAATAATGCGGTTAGGACATGCGTGGCATGTTGTTCTTGTTGTTGTTGTTGGTTGCGCTGGCAGATGGGCCTCTAAATAGGCCTCTGTAATATAATTACAAGCGAGTGTGTGCAAAAAAAAGATGGAGAAGTATTAAAGAAGCGCAAAGCATAAACATAACTAAAACAGAACGTGGCGGCGGGTTGGGAAGTGCGGGCATATAATGAAATTCACCTGTCCATTATGCGTTGCAATTATTTCTATACCCGGGCCAGAGTTGCCATCTTTTTTTCATTTTTTTTTTTGTTTGCTAATATAAATTGGCTTATGTCGACGCATTTTAAAATGCAATTCATTTAGAATGCATTAGCACACAAAGCAAGCGTTTCATTGCGCCTCTTGCTATAATTTGGGGTTGAAATTCTAGTTGAACTGCAAGAAATACTAAGAAAAATTGCCAACATTTTGTCACTGCACGGTAGCAGAGTGGCAAAGCTTAAAAAGTATCTGATAGATACGAAAAGCGGCGGCGCAAAATAAATTCGTAGCAAATAAAAATTGCAGTCAAGTTTTCAAGGTTTTCCAGTTCATGGTTTTCAACGTTGCGGCGCGCGTGTGCGCATGTGTTTGAGTGTGTGTGTGTGTGTGTGTGTGTGTGTGCCTATGTGTGTGGCAAGGCGACGGCCGCAGCAAAGCTGATCTCTGCTGGCGTCGCTCTTGTCATACGCGCTTAGACACACGTGAGTTATGGTTGTTGTTGTTGTTGTTGTCTTTGCGGCTGGGCGCTCCCGCATATTCTGACTTTTTGCTATTGTTTGCGCATTTATTATAAACTTTTTTGAAGTTTGTTTAGCATGTATTTGCTTTGTTTTAAAAAATGTTAACAAATAATTTATGCAAATGCACTCGCTTTCCATGGAATACGTTAATTTAATAAAACATCTGATTGCTGCTTACTTTATGACAAAAAGAAACTAACTGAAATTCCATCTGGCACAAAAGATACTGCTGCCAATTGTGTATTAACTTTTCTGTATTTTTTTTATTTTATTTTTTTGTTATGGCATATTTCCTTTAGTTTGTCATTGAGCACTGCGCCCCCACGGCGTCTGGGGCCGGCCATGCGGCTTTCTTGGCCAGACAATCGAAATCGCAAATAAAATAGATGCAATTTCTCATATTTACTTTTATTATTCCTCAGCTGTGCTTGGCTATTCCATGGCTTTAGCTGTTGCCAAGCAGACGAAGGTTACACGATGTCTGTGACGGACTAAATTGTTTGTCTGACCGTTTCTATCTATATGTGTCTGTATCTATGTATTGATAGCTACGCAGATATCTGTATCTGGGCGTTGGGGCACCTCAGCTCGGCACAAACTTATAGATTGCAATGGCTGACTGGCATTTTCCTCACCATTAGCAAAATGCCATCAGGAGTACTCGTAAGTATTGCACAAAGATGAAATGCGACTGAGACAGGATATTGTGAGGTGCGTGCAAATAAATGTCTGCCGGGATATAAAAATATCTCTCGTAGTTTACCCATAAGCCGAGTCCAATAATGCAACTTTAAATTAAATGATATATCATTTGAGTAAGCATGCTTAGACAACTTTCTTATGAATATGAAAACTTTTTACGGCCAGGCGCATTTCTTGAGCATGCCTATAAACTTGCCACAGCTGTTGCTTCTGGTTGCGCTGTTGCAAAGTTCTGTGTTTCGACTAGGTAAATATGCTCGAATGAGAAATACTATACTTTTTGCCCGACAGACAGGCCTAGATAGACTTGGCTGTGAATATTGATGACAATATATATGCCATAAAGGTTCAAGGAAGTTTCTTTTTGTTTTAACGATTTATATCTTGTTAGATTATTAAAGATTTTATTTGCATAAAATAATATCTCTATGCGTTTAGTTTTGGGGTAAAGCATTTGGAAAATAAGTGAAATAAGAACAAAACTAAAAACATTTTTTCGCAAAAGTTGTTACAAAGTTTTGACACAATCTTGAGTTGAGCCCCCGCTCCATTTTGCTTTGTGGACATTTTCTGCTGCTTTTCCAAACTTGTTGTTAATATTGTTTTAAGTATTTTCTTGTTGTCACTTCGTGTTTGAATCTGAATGTGCAAATTCATTTGCGTTTATTTAGCACATTTTTCACGCGAATGCATTGCAAAGAGGCTCGGAATAGATTCGATTGGATTGCAATGGATTGGATTGTATCGACTGGACTTGGCACTGGTTTAAGCTTTGGCCTGGCCTGCCCTGATCTGACCATGTAAATGTGTCGAAAAAAAGTTGTTGCTCTCAGCGCTGTTGTTTGTTCGTTTGAATGTTTGCCGTAAGCGTGACGAATTTCATTACAAGTGTCGTTGCCTAAGCAGCTCGCACATTACTCATACGTCCCGTATGCCGTATGGAATTTCACAAAAATGGTAGTAAAAATGGGTGGCAATTGGTGTAATTAAACAAGGCAAAGCATTTGATAAGCGTCCAGCAATTAGAGTTATTGAGACGCCCAAACGTTGACTGGCTTATCAACGCAAGTCAGCTTAGCGCAAATATGACAATAAAGCGCCAGGAGAGGCCAGTCCTGGCCGTCAAGCGAGTACTGCAACAGTGTGGCCACGCTACAGTGAACCGGGCCGCAGTGGGCACTGGTATCTGGTATCTGGTAGCTGTCGCTGGGCAAATGTTTACCAATGCGCGCCACGGGAAACTCAATATGGTCGTGTGTACCTGTCATACAAAATGGCCACGCGCTGCATTTGAGCTATATTTCTTCAACTTTTTTTTTCTTTACAGTTTTCGCACAAAATATATACATATTTTTTTCTTTTTATATTTTATTTTTGCCTTGGTCGTTTGTTTTATTTTCGCTGGCATTGTTGTTCGTTATGGCTGGCTTTTGTTGCAGCAGCGGCAGCGGCAGCAGCAGCAGCAGCGAGCTGAACTATGAATGCAATTTCGTAAATTATTTTCCTTTTAAGTAATTATTAAGGTGTGGTCCGGTTCGTTCGCTTGGCTACGCGTTGCAGTCTTCTTCAACGCCGTCAGAGTCAGAGTCGGAGTCAGTTTAACAGTTTGCCAAACACAAAAGCACGCGGTTTGCCATTGTTTTTGTTGTTGTTGTTAATACTTATTGTTTTGTTTACTATTTTGTTACCGACTACTGTATTTCGAGTTATTCATCCATTATACACCATTTAACTAATAACAGGGCTACGTCTACTCTATGGACTGTGCACTCTGTCAAGCGGTTTTTTGCCATCAGTCATTTGCTCATCATTCATTCACTCAGTCAGTCACTCAGTCACTCAGTCAGTCTGTTAGTTAGTTATTCAGTTTAGTCGTTTATTAAGTCACTCGAGTCATTCATTTGTTGCGCGCGCGCGCCTTGCACATCCTTTCCATCAAAGTCATAATAAATATTGCATTAGTGGGTGTTGACCACGGCGCAACACTAAAGCCGTCGGCTTTATGGCCTTTAATGCCACAGTTGCCGCTTAATTAGTTGCCGTTGTTGCCACTGTCGGCGAACTGTGCCACTGTCTTGATAAGATAGTTGGTTGCCAAGCTGGGCGCTCGGCTCTGCAATTTTTGGGAATTTGCGACTGCCTAATATCTGTAAATTGGCAGTTGGCTACCTGTTTAAACGCTTTGCAGCGCTGCTGTTTTATCAATCAATCTGTTGGCAGTATCCATGGACGACTGGCACACGACAGTAGACACCTAACAAATTGATCAGCGTCAACTGCGCTGATTTCTAACAACAAACGGCAAATCGCCTCACTTTGGGCCGACAGCATGAATGGCAAATTACGAACAGTTAACTAGCTAACAACAGCAACAACAATCAAAGCGTACAAATTTGCTGTAATACAACAACAATTACATTAAAACGCGACCATAAACGTGCCAAGCCAAGAACAACAACTACAACAACAACAGCGAAAAGCAGCTTGGACTTGGCTTAGCCAAAATGAAGCCGCAAAGTTTGACGACGTTGCAGCAGCAGCAGCTAGCAGCAGCAGCGGCTGTGGCAGGCGCTACCAAAGTCATTCCACACCTTGTAAAATCAACAAAAAGGCAGCCAAGAAGCAGCAGCAGACACACACACACACACACACACACAGACAGAGAGATGCAGGCGTGCAATTTGCGGCCGCAGCCTAGAAAAATAATTGCATGTGGATGCAGGGCAGGGAACAGCGAGCAATGGCTGCGGCATGGCGTGAGAAGGGGCGATTGAGGGGTGTTGCGGGGCGTGGGGAAATGGGCCTAAGCCGCGTCATTCATGACGACGACGCGGCATTTGCTGCAAGTGCAAGTGCAGCTGTAACATTAACATGCAACCGAAGGCAACGGCGACGGCGACGGCGACGGCGACGTTGGCGCTGCTGAGATGCAGATGCATTCAACGTCATTGTTGTTGCTGTTGTTGTTGTTGTTGTTTTAGTTGTTATTGTTGTAGTTACTGGCAGGCAGCAGGCAGCAGGTGAATTGCACGATTTTCAATGCAAAAGTCAAGAGCGCCAACGGAAAAAAGTCGTTAGCCAAGTTTTCTGCATAGCCCAGTCAGTTGTAACTATTTTGCAGTGTTTTGTTGTTGTTGTTGCTGCTTTTATGGCTAGAACTGTAGCAGCAGGCGCATGTGGCAACTTAACTTGCCAGGGCATTTGCTGCAAGTTTGACCAGCCAAACAGCCGGCTGCATTTTCGACTCAAGTCGAGTCGAGTCGAGTCGAGTGTTTGGTAGCAGCTTCCTTTTGGCAGCTTGCTTGACGGTTGTCTGTGGCTGCCTGCACTCCTAGCTCCTAGCTCTCAGCTACTAGCTCGTAGCTGCTAGCTCTACCCTTATCCACAACATCTATAGCATATACAGATCTGCATGCCAGCAGAGACAGCTGTTTCCGTTTGTTAAATGTTTGGTAGCCCAATGATTGGCAACCGATTGCCAAGCGGCCAAAAGACATTGATGTTGCCTGGCATTAAATGTCTGGCTTTGTGGCTACCAGCTAATTACGTTTCATTTACTTACAACAAACCAGGCGCTGTGTGTGGCCAGCGCCAGCGTCTAGGCAATTTCGATTTGCAACAGTTTGGCAGCCTTTTGGCCAAGTCAGCAGTTTGCAGTTTCCAGTTCGCAGTTCGCAGCTCGCTTTGTTTGCCAGTTTTGTTGTTTTCGAGGGTATTATGATTTTGTCAAGCTATTAAGTAGACAGTATCAACAACCAAGCCGAAATAGTCATATTCGTCTTGCTCCTAACTAGTCTCTCACCTATAGGACTAACTAAAGCTAAAGCAGTTCTAAGACTATCCAAAGCTAAGGCTATATGACAGCTCAGACCACATTCAATATCGTACAGGTATGATCAGTCAATAATTAAGTTCTTGATAAATGGTTGTCTTTCTAGATAATCTGATCAAACTTAGCATTGACGAGCTTAACTACTCTCCCAACATCTGAGCAAAACTTTAACCACAACGCACTTCTGCAAGGGCATTTAAACTTCGGCGTGTCGATCTTTCTTTTGTTTTTTATTTTTATTTAATATGTACATTAATTTTTTTGTTTTGTTATAAAATGTATTTAATGTTCACACATTTGTCACGTTGTTATTTTAGTTTGTTTATGATGCATTGCACTTATTTATGGCACACACACATTTTGCTGCCATTGCATTGCCGCTTGTTATCTTTTGCCCAAATGGTAAACACTTTGGGGAGTTCGAGTTGCCATTATCTATTTCGTATATGGCAAAAGCAGCTGCTAGCGAAATTCGAGCAGCAAATACTATTTACACATTTGTTTTATATTTCATTAAAAATTGGCGGCACAAGTTCTACGAAAAGAACAAAAAATAGGTAGAAAAAACCACAAGCTGCAGCTTTGCAGGCGCGTAAACCAAATGAAATTATAATTTAATTTCATTTATGTTTTTTTCGGCTGTTGACCAAAAATTTATAAATAAAGGAAACAAAATGAAATATGAAGCAATAAATAGCGTGACAAATGATTAATCATGCGAATTTTTGAGTCATCTTAAAACGATTTTTTGTGGTTTTTGTGCTGCGACTAAAGTTAAGAAAGTATCGCAAACTAAAGAAAGCAAACTAGAATAATCTTTAGAGCACAAATATAACTATATACAATGCTATTTGTTGTTTTTCTTTTTTTAGTTATAATTTCAATTTGTGCGCTTTTAATAATTAATATGATGCGAGCAATAAAACAAACTATAGAGAAATCATTATATTTACGACATATTGTAAATATAAGTATTGAAGCTTTTTGTGTGCGCTGTTATCAGCGCAACTTTTGTGAAAATCGCAAATGCATGCACACGCACACACATGTATTTGTGGCTAGTATGTATGTGCATCACATATATATATATATATATATATATACATATAATAAAAATTAAATTGCGATAATTTGAACTATGCGCGTCAAGTCGCACAATAGTGCGGACTGCTAGCGATCGCCGTAGCAGCTGCAGCTGCACAGATTTTTTGTTTCATATATAATACTAAGTATATATATATATATATATAATATATATATGTACTATATATATGTATGCTTGCAAAGAAGTTTTCGTTCGTGGCGAAAATTTCAGCAACAAAAAATTAAATCAATTTTTTGCGCCTGATAAGAGGCGCAAAATATTTCCGCTTTGGGCGTTTTCTTTTTGTTTTTTTTTTGTGTGTGTTTTTTTTTGTTGCGCCAAATACGTAAGTGTAAGTATATATATGTGCCAATATATATATATATATGGATGCATTATAAATTTTCATGTTTTCTTTGCGCGATTAACAAACAGGCAGCAACGCCTCATAAATTCATTTATATATATATTTTTTGTTCAATAATTTGTTGCTTAATTTTTTGTTGTAGCTGCGAAGATTTCACAAGCAGCCGCCGTATCAGCGAGGCGAGCCAAAGTGTGGCCTCCGTCTCTGGGAGCTGAGTTGTCAGAGTTGTCGCTTTTTCGCAATTTGGGTCAGAATCGGCTGCGTCAGGCCACCTGATAAGGAACGTGCATACATGCAACCGCGCGTATCTGATTAGCGTCAATGTGTGTCTGTATTGAAAACTATCTTTTTTATTGAGCTGGCATTTCGCGCTGTCTCTATTTTAGATAAGTGAGCTTGAGCTGGCATTTCGACAATGCTTCCGCTTAGGTGTTTCTCAATGAATTCGCTGATATTTATCACAATATCGCAATCACAGCGCTGAAGCAGATATGCCTGACATTTATATATATATATAGCTCTACCTGTATCTGCATCTGTATCTGTATCTATATCTATAGCCGGGCGAATGCACTTTGCAGTTGCTTAAACTTGTGTCCTTAAGTTCGCGTATCTTTTTTTTTTTTGTGTGTGCACATTTCAGTATGCGTGTATTTATGTATGTGTATCTGATAGGCTGGCGCATTGTGTATCTTTGTTTACACATTTCGCTTTCATTGTTGTTGTTGTGGATCGCGATTTTCATTTTATTTTTTTTGTGCATTGAAGGACAATGTCGCTGAGGTTTTGCTGCAATTCGCTTAATTTATTGATAAGCGATCGTAGAACTTGGCCAGAAAGTGTAGTGAAAGGAGTTGCGCAAGGTTATTGATAAATACATTAAAAAAAGCTTATGACAATAGCTGAGGTAAGGGTAAAGGGCTATGGGGTGGGGGTGGGTTTTACGCAGCTTCGATTCAAATATCATGTCGGCATGGCAAGAGCAAAAGCGGCTGCTGCCTTAGCCTTGGGCTTGGCCATAAACAAGTGTCTGTATTAATTAATAGTTAAATTTGAAATATCTTAACCAACTATTGCATTAGATACGTACATAGTTCATAGCTGCTGATGTGCATAGCATCACATATATTCTTCTTAAATTACTTTTGCCCAAAAGCCAAATTGATGCGGATGCGGCCGCTGTTGATGCTGCTGTCGATGCTGCTGCTGCCACTCACGTTGACTGCGCAGTCGATGTAAAAAATACAAAAAAGTAAATAATGCAACAACAACAATTTACAGCCACGCTGGACGTGGCACGGTACTCAGCGCTGGGCTCTCGGAGTTGTTGGGGCGTTTTGCTGTAATTGTGTCTCGGCTGCTGCGGCCGATGTTGTTGCTGCTGTTGCTGTTGTTGTTGCTGCTGCTGCTGTTGTTGTTGTTGTTGTTGTTGTTGGTGTTGCAGTTGGTGTTGCTGAGCAGTGCATACAATACATTTATATAGTGTATATAAGCATATAATTTTTTTTTTATATGTTGTGCCTATATACGATATAAATTCTCGTTTTTTTTTTTGGTGCGCGCACAAAAGGCCAAATGCAGGCAATTATTATTGTTATTGTTATTGTTGCTGTTGTTGTTGTTGTTGTTGTTGCAGATTTTTTGATGCTATGTATTTTTTGGACTGTTGGCTGGCTGGTATTTTCCTTCTTTATTTTTTTTTTTTAGTGTGGCGCACAAAGTAAATAATATGCACCGTAAAAATGAAACGGTTTCAGCTTTTCTTTTTTCTTTCTAGTTGTAGTTGTTGTTGTTATTTCTTCTTTATGTTCAATTTGCAGACAGCGGTAATTGTTGTGTTTGTTTTTGTTGTTGTTGTTGTTTTTTTTCTTTTTTTTTTTTGTAATTTTGACAGTTGCCCGTTTGTTGTTGTTGTGTGTGTATTAATTATTATAATTATAATTTGTTGTATTTGGTGATATGTTTTAACATAACATTTAATATTTATGCAGCATTTAAAATAATTCAAAAGTAACTGCTACTTTTTTAATTATTTTTGCTAGTTTCTGTTGTTGTTGTTGTTTTTGTTTTTGTTTTTTGTTAATAGATTGCACTTTTATTTGTTGTATTTTGTTTTTGCTTTTGTTTTGCATTTAACTCAACATAAATTTAATAACAAAAATGTTTTTGTTGTTGCTGTTTATTATCTAGAATGGCAAATAAAAATGATGAGCAACGGCTTTTGAGATACGTGTGGAAGGTGCTGAAAATTCGCGATCATAATCACTGCGTTGCGTATCTTAAAGATACATTTAATCAATTGCAACTATTCAAAAAATGCCAGCAAATTTACGTCTTTCAATTTAGTTTCTTTTTTTAATCTGTTTTTTTTTTTTTTTACACTTCAGCTTAATAATTTGACTCTGCGCTCACGTTTCGCAGCAGCGCAGACTTTTTTCAATGAGCTGTTGATAAGATTGGGCGCCGCTTGGCATTTTTTTTTTTAGCTTTTATCAAACAAACTTAATGCTACTGGAAAAAAATGAAGAGAAGATATGCAAAAGAAAAAAAAACTCAACTAAATATCAAATGAAATTAGCAAGCTGAGCTGGGCTGAAGAGTTGGAAGTTGTGGGGGCATGAACAAGTCGAGGGCAGCTGAGGGGAAAATTTCTCAAAATATTCGCTAGAAAAGTTGCGCAGAAAGCATATAAAAAAAAAACGTATAACAAAAACAACAAGAACAACTGAAAACCATTGTAAATAGTAATTTAAGTTTTGGGCAAAAGGATATGCCAAAAAGAAAAAAAAAAACAAAAAGAGGTAAGGTGGAGAACACAAAAAACAGGAGGAAAATGCTAACGAACGGAAGGTAAGCCAAAGAAATGCGAAAATCAAATGCTGCGCTGCACTCGGCTTAGACCAGCTGCTCTGCTGCCGCAGCCAGGTGGGGCGCACATGGGTTAAGCTTCAGCCAGGCATTTCAGTTGCTGCGCAGCTGCAGCGCATGGCCAATTCGCTGCTAACCGGACAACCCAAGCAGCCAGCTATTTTTTTTCGGGTATTTAATTTGCCATTTTTTCTAGCATATATCTGTGAGTACTTTCTTGTTTTTTTTTTCAAATATTTTTTTTTTGTTTTTGTTTTTCGTTACGTTTTATTATTTTTCGGTTCTCGTTCATTATGCTGTGCTGCAAAGCCCGACGGCAAAGTAAATGCCTGAGCACCCGGAGAGACCTAACCATTGTCATGGTGGAGCTACTGCAGCGGGCTTGGGCTTGGGGAGCTGCGACTGCTGCTTTTACTGCTACTGCTGCTGCTACTGCTACTGCTGCTGCTGCTGTAGCGACTGGTTAAGTTGGTGGCGTCTCGTCTGTCTGACGAAAATTGAAACTGACAAAAATTTGTTACATTTTGCCAGCACATAAAGTTCGCCACCCACTGGGCAGCCACCCAACCACGTTTTATTACAGCACTTGCTGCTACTTCTCTACTCTACTTATATTTGGTGTTTATTTTTTTTTCCGCTTTTTTTTTTGGCTGCTTTGTTTGTTTTGTTTTACTTCTGCTGCTGCTGCTGAAATTTGCCGCAGTTCATTTGTATGCTGAAGTACATTTTTTTTCTTCCTTAGTAATTTCTATTTTTTTATTTGAACTCTATTTTATATATATTTTTCATTTTTGTTAAGCAAATTTGGCACGACAAATGAATTTTTTGCGCTTTGCTTTCTTTGGAACGTAACAAAAGTGCAGTGAAAATGTTGCGATATCGAATATGAGATGCGGTGCGTGATGTATTCGATTGGCAATGAAATTATTATATGCACATATATACATATACACATTATGAGTATATAACATGTCGATGTCTAAGCTTTATTTAATTGCAATTTGCCTAAAAATGTTTTGGATTTGCACGTCTTGTATTTTTATTTACATATGTTGTTCTTTATATATTTATATTTATTTGGGTTTTTAAATATATTTAAAACACAATTCTTTCGAATGGCATGTGCAGCTCGTTTGTCACATTTGTTGTTGCGATATTAATTATACAATTTTATTAACAATAAATTTAACGCACGCACACACTCACACACAGCGGCACACGCACACCACGGGGCAGTGCAACTATTCAACCAAAAGACCGAAATAAAAATGCATTCTATAAAAATTTTGCGAGTGCGCGAAAAAAAGTTTTCCGCGTTTTGCATGCCAGCGACAGCGGCGACGGCGACTGCGACGGTGACGGTGACGGTGACTGCGTTGACGACTGCGGCGGCGACTGCAGCAGCCAGCGAGCGCAGTTAAAACGCACACATATTAAAGCACACACACACACACACATACACACAAGCAAAGGCACGCACACACGCGGGGCAGCGACTGCAGCTTCGCTATTGTTGTTATTGTTATTGTTGTCGTAGTCGTTGTTGTTGTTGTTGTTGTCAGTTGTCAGTCAAGAACAACCGAAAAAAGCAACGCGCGGGCGACGACTCAGTGGAAAGCCAAGTGCGTACATTGCCCAAAGGGCAGACGTTGCGTATACGCAATGTGTCACAGCTGCTGCTGCTGCTGCGGTTCTGGTTTCCAAATTGAAATACTATGAGGGGGAGCCAATGAAATGTTGTCACTGCACATATTTTGATATACCATATATGAATTTAAAGTTATTGCATTTTCAGAATTGTCGCTTTTTGGTTTTGGTTAGTTTAACTTTTTGGACTTTATTTTTATATGATTTTTTTTTTTTGGCAATTTTAGGTTTTGATGACATTTGTTTGTTTTTTTTTTTTTGACACTTTTTGGGCAATTTCTTTTTGCTGTTTAGTAATTCTGGGGTTTTGAATTTGCCTGCGACTGATTGTGATGGAAATGTGGAATGCGCTTAATGCTTTACGATTGATATACGCGATCGTCGGACGCTACACCTCGGAACGACTCGGGCCGCGTCCGAAAATGCGTTCCGTTGCATATCGGATGCGTTGTGTTTATGCGACTGCCGAAGCCGACTGCAAAATTATATCACAACAACACGAAGACAGCGCTGACGACGACGACAGCGACGTCAAAATTGCATACAAGCGCATTCATGCTTGCAAAAAAAGAAGAAAAAAGCCCACAGCTAGAATGCGAGAGAGCGCAACAGCAGCAGCAGCAAGAGAACGAAAGAGAGGGAGAGCGACAGAGAGAGAAAGAGAGAGAGATGGAGAGGGAGAGCGAGAGAGAGTGCACGTTGAGTCATTGAGTGGCGCGCAAACGCGAGAACTTTAGGAGTAACAACAGCAACGGGGTAAAGCCGCACGCATACACTCAACAGCCACACGGATATGAACATCAAGCCAAGCCGAGCCGAGCCGTGAGCAAGTGAGCGACCCAGCGAGCGAGAACCAGGCGAGCAACGAGAGCCAAGTGCAATGTAATGCAATTCTCGCAAACTGCACGGACACTGCGGCGACTGCGACGCCAGCGCGCGTTGATAAAAAGCGAGCCGACTGCGCGCAGCGCTGCCAAAATAGCCGGTGCCGGAGTCAGTTGAGTAGTTGGCCAGTCCCAACTGTAGGCAACGCAGCGCTCAGCTGTCGCGACCTGACATTGTTGACAATTGCTATAAGAAATGTAGCTTACAATTAACACAAACACACAAGCACTCACACACACACACACACGTACACACACGCATAGAGAACAAAAAAAGAATCACTCAAATTTGATTGCCATTCGCTCGCAGACACAGCTAGAACAATGCAAGCACACAGATAGAGAGGCACGCATACAATATCTCAAATTTAGTATTCACCACATTTTTTGTGTCGCTTTTTTATTTCGCACACGCACACAGCTGCTTAATAAGCAGCCACACACACACACATACATTCATAGTTATATGTACATATACACTTGTAAAAAATGCAACGCAGCTGCTGCGCTGCAGCGTCGCTGTCATGGCAATTAGCTAGACTTTTTTTTGGTGAAGAGTGGAGCAGGGGGGCGGCTTGTAACTTGGGCTTTGCGTTAAAACAATGCGGGTTTTTTGTCCCAACAAATGTCTAAAGTACATTTGAATATATTTTAATAAATTAAATATTAATAATTAAATAATATATAAATTATTTTGTACAGATTGTGTTGTAAATATAAATATGTTCAAATTAAGGTTTACTACTAAGGTTTACTACTCTAAAAACAAAAACAATTGTATAATCGGGGAATTCCCATTAAATATTTGCAAGTATTTTGCAAGTTGTGATTCACCTTTTACATATAATATACAATATACTTATCTGCAAATGCCTACAGATAAGTCTCCAATGAAATACATTTTAAGCTATACTCATACATTTTAACATACATGCACTTTCATACGTACGTTTGCCAATTTGAGCATTATGCAGGCTCCTCACAAAAATTACGCTCAAAAATTAACCAACAGCAACAAAAAACTCGCTCACTTACACACACATTAATAATGAGAGCGCCACTGAGCAAGAGAATTCACCAGTGCCGCTTAAACTGCTCTCCGCAAAGCACAAGAATTGCATTTCCTGCTCATTAATGACGCCGCGTGGTGAGTTGCCCGTTTCCCCATGCGCTACGGAGTCCCACTCAGTTCTCGTGCTTGACTCAAGAACTCTGCTCAAAAGTGGCTCATAAGCTGAGCAATGCAACATGTAAATGAGCTTGAGCGTAGCTTTGCTTTTTGATTTTGTTTCATTTCTTTGTTTTTTCGGCTTGTTTGTTGTAGGTCGCCTTGTTTTTTGTGTTTTCTGTGTTTGCTTTTGTATTGAACTTTGGCTCGCCTTATGCGCAGCAAGTGATAAATGAATGGAAAACTAAAAAATTGAGTAACTAATTGTTGATGAGCCCCGAAATTGCGCAGTTGGCTTTATCAAAATGTGAAACGTGCTGAAAATCTAGTTAGTTTTTTCCCCATTTGTTGCGTGACTAATTCAGCATGATAGGAACAGATTAAATTGCGCCCGTTTATCGCGAATTTTAAGCCGAATCACAGCTAACTTTTCATTTCACTAGCGCCAGATGCGTTGTCTATGTAAAGGTCATAACAGCAACTAAGTATAATAACAGTAACAGTAAATGTTACATTAACAGCAAAAACAACAACAACGACAACAACAACCACAGCAGACATGTGCTATGCGGCGTTGGCGGCAGTTAAACGACAACGACCTGACTGACGCACGTTCAAGGTATTATCTCATAAAAGCACACACATACACACACACATTAATGCATATCACACACACGCATGCGTTTGTGTGAAGAGCCCTTGCTCGCCGCGACAACAACAATGCAAGCGCAACAGTTGTGAATGCAGCGACTGAGCAGCGCAGTTGCCGTCGTTATGTTACCCTTCAAGCAATTGAGCTCAGATTCAGATTTCTGCCTGTACGTTGTTAAAAAATAATACAAAAAATAATAAATACATGCAACTAAATATAAAACCAAGTGAACGATAAGAACACAAATACGCACTCATTACGATCGACTACCTTATCAATGACAACAACAACAACAACAACAAGAGCAACAACAACATTGAAACGGCTGCAGTCAACGTATTTGGTATTGCCACACATCTAAAGCCTATTGAGACATTTGATTTGCAACAACATATTTTATTAAATCGATTTCAGATTTACGAAACAATTTGTGCTTCCTTCACATTTACCTGATAACATTTTAATCAATTTTTTTTCTTGATTTCTTATTATTTACTTATTATTGAAATGGCATTGTTATATATTGCACTCGCACAGAATTTGATATTGCAATTTGTTCAATGTTGATTATCGGCTTTCAGTTGCAAGCTCAACTAATGCAACACAATCTGACTCATTTCTTTTTCTTCTTCTCGAAGCGTATGACATAAACATGAGCTTTTATTATAAATGGCATTGCGAAATAATAAATTTAATATTTTCGCCGAATACGATGACTTTAGGGAAAAGGTAAGCAACTTATTTAAGAAGTATATTTTAGCCTACTCGTAGTTTAAGCTTGACTAATGAATATTTATTTTAAGGGAACTTCTTAATGCACTGCTAACATTTGCAGCTTTGATTGAACCAATTCCTGCCTTAATTCGAATTTGGGCAAACAATTATGAAAAGATTAAACTATATTCAACTTATTTTTAGCACAAACAAGCACGCAGGCTGCTTAAATAGTTAATCGACTAACTTTTTAGTACACAACAGACTTTGACTAGCTTTTATTTGCTTTCGCTTAGCCAGATGTATGAGAAAATACTTACGACTTTTGCTCATGTGAGTAAATGAATAAGAAATGCAAATTTTCTATAATTGCAGATGCCAGCTTATTGCAATTAAATTGCAAGCAGCGGCATATAGATTATCTGTTGTATGTCTCGATAAGCCCTTTTAAAAAATAAAATCTATCTTTATTTTTCAGATTTGTTTTTTATCGTCAGCTTTTACATCAATCTTCTATCTGCTCGCTCTTCATGCTGTGATCAGCTATCGTTGTATGCGTAGCATTTGGCATATCACGTATACGCCGCATAGCTCGAGTCATTCACTTTCTGACGCAAAGCATACGCACACACATACACACATGAACACACACACACACATAGACAGACACACGGTTGCCACTTGGGCTTTTTGCTTCCGTGTAAATGTCGCGCAACAAGTTAGTGGCGAAGTTAGCCGCCGGCTTTACCGTTGCAACGCCATTTTGGTCAGCTCTCAAGGCGAACCTGTCTGATTTGAGGCATGTTTATGCTTGTAAGTAATTTCGTTACGTTTGATTAGTGGCCGGCAAATGGCAATTGACTTGAGTCCAACGGAATCGAGTCGAGTCGAGTCGAGCGTTTTGATTGCGTTTTGATTGCGCCGCAAGCAGCTAACTGGATTTTATTATATTTCGCATTGTCAACCTTGAAAGTGTATAGAAATTGTGCACTTTGATTGCCTGTCAGGAGACTTGGTCATTTTGAAATTTATAGCACACGATTATTGCATTAGCGCAAGACTCGCAGCTACTTTTCACGCTTCTAATTAAAAAAAAAAAAAAAATGAGTGAACAAAAATGAGAATAAAATAAAATGAAATCACAAACTAAAACAAAAACAAAAGAGCAAACGAAGCACATAGAAACATTTCTTAGACACCCGCTATTGAAATTCACGCCTGAATGCAGCGTCTAATGCATTTCCAATGTATTTTTACAAACTGTGTGCTGAATATTTATCGATTCGATGTCCACGCTGTTATTGCAGTCGTTGCTCGTTGTCTTATTCGTTGTGGCTGTCAATGTCTCTCCAGCTCTGCTGGCCGCAAAAACAAAGATGCTGCCAGGCTAAAACGGAAGTACAGTTTGTACTTGCCACACAAAGGCCTTAGCCAGCTAACATAACAGCAGGCGGCAGCGGGCAAGCGGAGACTTCATAACTGCCTCCTAAAGCAAATCGAGCGAAAAAAAAAGTAAGCATATTATAGGTGGATGAAACCGACTGTCCCATGCCCGTTCAGCATCAAAGAATAGCTACTAAAACGGACTAAGAGCTACCCTGATTGGAGTATATACGAGACAAGGCAAGCCCGATCTTTGTTGGAGTTCGTCATGCCCAAATTGAAGACTTAAGCTCTAAGGGAAAGATATATATCTTACACAAAACCAATATGCTCTTCTTACTTTTTACTTTTGCAAGCATAAAAAGCATGTAAAAATTGCCAGAAAAAATGCTTAAAAAAAGAGTCGCTTGTTCTTCGCACTTTACTTTACATTTTTTGGCAGCCAGACAAAAGAGGTGTGCAAAAACAGCTAAAAGCAATATCAACTCGAAACGATTTTGATGGCACTTCAGTTGAGCTGTGTGCTAATGGAATATTTGGGCGTGGCTGTCGGGCAGAGATTTCACTGTGTTCGCTTCATGAGTTGCTTAACTGTTTTATAATAGATATAAATAAATTTTAGTTTTGTTTTTGTTTTTTCTTTTCGAATATACACATGTCGCACACTAAATGTCTTTAGCAGACGCGAACAACAACAAGTTGTCGACAGTTGACAACTGTTGCTGCTAGTAGGGGGGCGCTACATATGTGGGTGTGTCCGTCGTGGCAGTGGGTTCGTCGAAAATCGCCGAAAGTGCCGCGACGTCTGCAGCAGCAGCAGCAGCAGCAGTAGCAGCATCCGCATCCTGTTGCCGTCGGCAGCTGCGTTGGCGTCAACGTCGACGTCGACAGCGGCGTCGCGCTGTTAGAATGTGTGAATTCGCAAGTCTTTGCATACTTTTGTGCGTCGCCATTGCCACTTGTTGGCGCTGGCCACGCTGCGTGTGTGTGTGTGTGTGTGTGTGTGTGTGTCTGGGTGTGGGTGACTTATGCAACAAGTGCGATAGTTTGCTGTTGTTGTTGTTGTTGTTGTGTAACGATGTTACAAAGTCAAATACAAACGTCTACAGCACCGTTGCCATCGTCAGCGGCCACGGTTTGGGGTAACGGAGTCATTTGGTTGCCACGTCAGCGGAAAGGGGCAAGTGTCTGATATGGCTGCTCCTTTGGCGCATTGTTGGCTTTTGTTGTTTGCCTCGTGCTCCTGCTGCCTGGCTGCCTCACTGCATGTTGCCTGTATTGTGTTGTAGTACATGTGTTGCTCGTGTGTTGCTCTGTTGTCTATTTGCAAAAGTTTTCTTCAAAGAATTTTCATATAAGCATAAAATTCTTGTTACACATTTGCCTTTCAGCTTTTGCAGCTGCGAAAACGAGTCGTGCGATCTTGTTATCGTTGTTGTTGCTGTTGTTGTTTTTGTCGAGTTTTGGGCCCCTTGTACACAATATATTTTATGAGTGTAAAGTGTGCAGTTTGTGCAAGTGTTTTGGAATCTGTCAACAGAGCTGTTCGACTTTTTGGCTTTAATAGTTTGCAAAGTGTTGCATTTTTGTTTGGCTTACGAGTATAACAGGTAATTGTTGTGTAAATTTTGCTGATAGCTTTTACACTTTACCCAGACAAAATTGTAAGTTATCAAGCTTTACACAACAACTTTTCAACTTATGCTCTTATATAATGAAGTGCAAAGTATCATAGTAAGGTTAAGCTACAATTTATTTTAAACAAGCTCGAATTTTGCAAGTAATAATCATTTGCAATGATGAAAAAGGTTTTTCTATTGGTTTAATATTATATATATGACAAATACACTAAAATTCTTTAGACCTCCATTAAACAAAATGTCTAATTTAATTGATTTGTCAAGCGTCAACTCTGAAATGTTGCAAAATCAGTTCACAGCTCAAATATACAATTTGTTTTTTGGTTAAAACTTCAAAAGAAAACAAAATCTATTTATGAAATTTTTAAATATTTGCTATTCATGAATATATATCCTGTCATTTAGGTCTCGCACTGTGACTTTTTAATTAAAACTTAAATTTTTGACTTCAAATATAAATGTTTAGTTTTCCATTTCGATTTTTTTTTTTAATGATACACAAATTTAGCCTTGTAAAGAAACAAAGCTGGCCGGACGGCCAAATAAAGTACATCCATCGTATCGGAGATGATGTTAGAAATATGTTTATTCTTATTGGGCTTTTAGTTTTTAATTTTGATATACTTATGTATTAATTACTTAGGCAGACATTCTTTCTTTCGACCATAAATAAATAATTAAATAAAATATAACTTCCACGTAATGTTCACTTCGTAGTTTCTGTCAAAACAAAATTTTCAATTGTGGCTCTTTTTAACATCGTAAGCATAAGCTTTTCTGACCCAAAACACTGTTTTTGAACACTCTGTAATTGATTGCTTAAATGTGTTTTTAGATATATTTACTAAGATGTCACCATAAAAGACCCATATATCATATAAGTGATATTATTAATAAAATTGGGGTAAGTAAAGAAAATAACCAAAAATATTTTATTGGCACACCTTGCGAAAAAATGAAAAAGGGTTCTCTTATTAAAGTTTATGGAGCTTTGAACTTTCCTTCTGAATTTGTATTTTTAAGTTTATTGTGTTTAAAAGAAAAATAAAACTTATCGCATATTGAAAAAAATCACATTTCTATTAAATTTAGACAAAGAAGAAATTTTATTTAGTCACTTTTTTAAAAATAGTGCAACAGCATTTTTCTGACTAGATGCAAAGATGCATCGAAAAATGTGTTCCCATAAAGTCGATATAGATACTTTTTATACATCATAATTATGTAGATTCAAATCTCATAACAAAGTGAAAAAATAGTTTTGCCAACATAAAAATGTAACAATACTTTATATCACAGTCTTTCGCTTGGTAGAGATCAGAAGGTACTGATCGATTGCAGCACCTAACAAACAAATTGAATTTTTAAAAAACCTTAAAAATAATTTTTTTCTCAAAATTCTAACAGACAGTTATTCCAAATTTTGTACATAGAAAAAAATGTATTTGTTTAATAGCACATTTTCAAAAGCATCTTCATTCCATTTTCCAAGTGCATGTTTTGCAATACTAAACCAAATTGAAGCTAATTATTTACTTAAACTGAGACTCACCCGCGCATCTTGTGAGATTGTTTTGTATTGCAGCCAAAATTCAGTAAGTGAATTAATCAATTTAATTAGGCATTTACAACGCTCGTAAAAAGTCAAGTTCAACATATGCCAGGCAACAGACAATTATCTCGAAGTCTCTCTATCTTGGTTTGTTGATGTCTATGTAAATGAGTGTGTGATCGGTTTAATTAAATGCCTACACATAAATTATCGCAATGCAGCGAGCGACAACGTCTTTAATTAAATTTCCATATAAACACACACAGTGTTAAACGAAACCACACACACACACACACAATACACACACAGGGCGGGCGGAGTTGCGAGCGGAAATGAAGCGCACAAAAGCACACAACACTTTTGTCAACGTGCGGCACTTCAAACGAAACGCGACACGGCGAAAGTCAAACGTCAAACAGTTGGGTGCAACAGTTGGCGCCAATTGTTGCTTCAATCAACACTCGAAACAGAATGCCTCACAATGCCTCACAATGGAAACTGGCAGCTGGCAGCTGGCTGTTGCCGCAGTCTTCTTTGGTGACTGATTTGATTCAGTTGCGGCCACAATTGCTGCCACTTTGGTTGCCCATTCAAATTTATACAATTAACTGCGGGGGAAAAACTGGCTTACGGGCGCAGGACGAGTGTCAGTTTTTTGGTTGTTGGCACTGCCGAAAACTAGTTGTCGTCCTGTTGGTGGCTGCTGCCAAACTCACTTGTTGCACAATGCTCAACAAATGCCGCAGCACGAAAAATCGTTGTGCAGTCGCTGTTGACGTTGGCGTTGCCGTCGGCGCCTGCATCGCTGCCAACTACTACAACTACTGCAAATTCGACAAAAATGTCAGGAGACACCCACCAAACTACAAGGCGTACCAAACGCCCAGCCTCCCATCCCATCCCATGCCAACTATCGTCCGGGCACAGCACAACCAACCAACCGAATGCAGCCAAATGTAGCTGCAAAACTCAAACCCAGTCAAATGCCTTGCTCAAACACACACATATATATATTTATATATATATTTATATATACACACACACACACACACACACATATGTAGCGACAGAGAGGAACGGGGTTAGTTGCCCCCACCACCGCTCCCGCAGTGCCACCTTGCCTCTCCGACCATCCTCTATTCGTTTCCCTTGCAGCAAAAACTACCAAAAGCGAACGACGCCAACAACGACGTCAACGAAGCGACGAAACTTTTTTCGAGCACACGAAACTTTTTCAGCACAAAATAAAATGCAGCGACGCTGGCAGCGACGGCGACAGCGACGGCAACGGCAAAGGCAACAGCAACGGCTGCGACGAAGTCAAAACCAACCACCCACCCCACCGCCCAACCACTCGTAGAACGTGCTGCATTTTTTTAGTTGCCTTTTTGCTCCATTTTGTTTTTGTGTGTTTTGCTGTTTGCTTATATCACACTCACACACACTCGCCCACACAGACACACATAGACTTAAACTCTCGCCCTCACCCTTGCACACGCACATAATGTGCAGTTTTTTTGCTTTTTTTTTGTTTTTTTTTGCACTACATTTTGCCCAATGTTCTTAGCGCCATATTGCTCGATCCTTGTCGTCTATAGACGACGAACGGGACGCCAAACGCCCAAGCACCCAAACACACAGCCGCCCGCAACACACCAATCCACAGGCAGCGCGTTAACTTTGTGCTTTTTCGTGCTTCCGCTTCATTTTTTCTATACACGCACACGAAAAAAGAAGGCGGAACTGGGAGAGAGCGACAAAAAAAAAAGAATGCAACAAATATGCCAAAGAAAAGTTGGCAGCGTCTCGCGCTGCCAGCTGAGGACATCGTACCAGGACCCGTTCTAGCTAGCTTCCTGCGGCGCACATTGTTCTGGTTCTTACCTTGGGCCAAGGCAAATGCACACAGCCCCAAACCAAACCACAGAAAGCCACCCACATATACCCATTGCTAGGCTGACTTCCTGGCCTGGCCAGCTCTGGCCGGCCGGCCTGACCGTAGCGCGCTGCATCCTGCTCGCTCCTTCGCATGCAGCCCCGCCACGAAAATCCACAAAAGGACCTACAAAAAATAAAAATTTCCAAACGATATATAGGAGAAAAAAAGGACAAAGGCAGCGAACCAAAAAATCTATTTTCCAATTTCTGTGCATGCACGAAACTAACCCGCCAGCCTGACCTCATTCTCAATCTCTCCACCCACTTGTGGCGCTTCCACACACACATACAACTACAAACTTTAACTAAGGAGCGCATGAATTTGGTTGCGTCTTTGCTGTTGCAGTGCCGTCGCCTCGCCCGAAGAACGATTGCGGCTGCGGCAGTGGCAGTGGCAGTGGCAGTGGCGCCGGCTCCTTCGTTACTCTCAGCATCGTCGTCATCGTCGTGGCCACAAGCAACAACAACAATAACAAGTTAGAGCGCGGCAATCGGTGAGTGATGACTGGTAGATGCTCTGTTATTGGTGTAGCGAAGAGTCAAACATGAAGGTGCGACATTAACTGGTAAAAACAAGGGCGAAAATGGGCATGTTGTAAGTGGAATAAGTCATATTCAAGGGATGGCTATGGATTATGGCTTATGGTAGTGGAAGTACAGAGACCCAATATACTCTAATTTCTTTGCAAACAGTGCAACGAAAAACAAAGAAAAAGAAGGGGCTATTTTGCTATGAAATGTGGGTGAGAAATAGATTTGTCTAATAAGGTACAACACGGGATATATGCCAAATCATTGCACGCCAATATACGTTCTTTCCCCTTGCTAACAGTATATTAGTGCAACCAAAAACAACAGCAACAACAGCAAAGGTCCTTTGCCTAAAAGAAATTATTTCCTGTCGGAATTTTGGGATTTACGAAGATTAGGCTTATTCGGCAATAAGCTTTACATAGTACTTAGAAAGGACGAAAGGTAACACAATACACTCTTTTTCCCCTTGCGAACAGTGTATAAATGCAACCGAAAACAACACCAACACCAGTGCGAAATACTCGTATAGTGGAAGCGTAAGACTCGTAAAAATGTAACCTAAAAACCGTCAGAAAAAATGCTGCGCGCAACAACAACAACAACAACATCAATAACGACAACAACTGCCAGAAGGAGTGTGTAAGAAAACCGAAGAAAAAAATATAAAAAAATGAAAAAAAAATTAAAAGAACACTGCGAATGGCTGGAAAGTGGGGAGAGTGCTCATTGCGTAGTGCATAAAGTCCTGTGTAGGATTTGGTGAGGCCTTGGAATGGCGGGAGGTGGCCCTGTGGTCTAACTTGCACGCCCACGCACACACACACACACACACACAGACACAGCTGTTGGCTGGCGACGACGACGACGAGAACGTCCTCGCCTCGCTTGTTGCATCCTTCCTTACAGGCGCAGCGCATAAAAATGCCTTCTTACAACAACAGCAAGAATAGCAAAGGAGCACGAGGACGAGGCCAACACTGCTAGCAGCGATTTGCCACCCACACCCGCTGTGGTTGTTGCTGTAATCGAAAGATGCGTTCGCAGGGCGCCCAATATACGAATAGTTCTGACGCCGCACTAACAACAAGTCTACAGAAAGTGCACCCAAATGGTGTGGCACGAGCGAGAGTCGAGTGTGGCCCACAACATTACCCAGCACCTGCTGATTCGCTTTTCTTGACGCAAGCACACACCCACACACACACACACAACAATGCTCTGACACTTTCGCTCTACTCTTTGCCGAGCATTTCCATTTTTTTCTCTCGCTTCCGCAAACGCGAAAGTCGTTGTTAGAATTTTTATTGTAACTTTTTTTGTATTTCTAGTTGTATTTTGTTGTTATTTCTGTTGCTGTTGTTGCAACTCGCTTTTTTGTTTATATAGTTGTCCTTTTTATAACAGTCTCATGGGCTGTGAGCCTAAGGGCTTCAAAGAATTTCTTAATCGAAATTTTAATTAAATGTTCTTTGCCAAGTTAATGCCAATAATTCTTAGCCATACGAAAATTAAATAATATAGGATATTGAAATATTGTCCTATCAAAAGTTATTTCAGAAATATTTATATATTTACTATAACTTTATTTTTTACTCAAAATGAAAGTGTTCACTTACGAAATCAGCCTTATTGTCAGTTGTTCATTGACTTATTATTATAATATCTGTTGAAATTTAAAGGATAGGAATTCCTTCTTTAACCGAATCATAACTCAAAGTCACAAAAATGTTATTTTATTATTATTGTTTTAAGGAAAAATGTTATAATATAATTTAACTAAGATTTTCAGATTTTGAAATATTATGACTTATTTGAATATTTGTATGTATAATATGGCTTACATATTTGTCATAAAATAATCTTTTTCTTTAATCCTTAAGCTCAATATAAATTTACATTTTCATTATCCCAACTAGTCCACATCCAATTATAAGAAACTTGCCTTTAGCCGGCACTCAAATTCGTTGAATTTCGCCAGCTGAATCTACAAGTGGTATATCCCATTACAATCAAATACAACGCCACCACTGATTGAGCCATTGCCAACGAAGCGCCACACAGTCAGCCGGTTCGAGCCACAGATGCAACAGGCGAGAACCACATGCCCAATCCACACAGTGGGCCAACCAACTGCCTGGTGTTGGCATCTTCTTCGAACTACCAAAAACACGAGCGTCGTTGGGTGGGAGGGCGAAAAAAAATTCGTCGCTCGTTGGAAACTCAACACCCATTTTGGTGATGGTGTTGGCAGTGGTTGGGTTGTGGACGTGTGGGTGTGGGGGTGGGTGTCGGCGACAGCGACGTCGTCGGCGTCGAAAATCGGCCACAAAAACAGCTCTACGCCAGCAACGTCGCCGACTAGAGCGGCGACGAGAACGTTGATGTTGGCGTTGCTTGCTCCTCGTTGGCTTGTCTTTCGGCGCCATCATTCGGGTGTAGGTGCCTTTTCGGCTTATGGCAGAGAAGCAGCACAGCAACAGGCGGGGCGGGCTGCTAGCTGCGAAGGATTGCAGCTGGCCAGGAGGGCTGGGGCGGAAAGAGTTTCGTCGCATTCGGCAGTCGTCGTCTGCATTTTTATATTGTGCAATATATTTCGTAGGGATACGTCGTCGTCGTCCTCCCACTGGCTGTGTGCGTGCGCTTAAGTGTGCTTCGTTATCTCGTATAGCACTTCGTTTTGGGCGCGCGCACACACAGACACACACACACACTCACACACACATACACACACATACAAACAGCGCCCTCCATACCCAAACACATATAGCATGGTGCAGCTAAAAACTAACCCAAACCAAAGCCAACCCTAAAGCTGCACCAGCTGAAAGCCAGACAACGATTTTTTGCAGCTTCGTGCGACAACGATGCCGAAACCTCTCACCACCCAGTTGCACGCCAGTTCGCCCGCCCATACCCCTAAGCCCACCAACCAGACCGCCCGCCCGCTCGCACGTCGAGTGGCAACAAAAATTGTCGCTGGAAAAATGTGCTAAGGGTTTGGGGTTTTCGGGGCAGGGCGTTGGGTGTGGGGTAGGCGGCAACGGACGGCATTGGAAGCGCTGCTGGCTGTGCGGGAATGTCAACTAGAAACAAGGACGATAAGCATTATGGAGCGCATTGAGGAAGTAATTGAGTGCACGAGACACGGACGCGGGCAAGGACGAGCCAAAAGCTGGCGATGCCAGTGGTGGGTTGGCGCAACAAGAAAAACAACGAAAGTATATATATATATATATGAAAAAGAGGAAAAAATAAAAAATACTTGGCAACGACAACAACAGCAACAACAACAAGAACAAGAACAACAACAACGGAGGACATTTAACATTTTAATGCAGGTGGCTGCTGGGCGTTTGGGCGCTTGGGCGTTAAGGAGTGGCGATTCGCCGGCAACGTGCTAAACGTGCTCAAAAACCGAAATGAGAGTGTTTCACAGGACGAAGGATAAGGCTGGCAGAGAGACGCGCTGCTGGGCCCAGCAAGAAATGCAATAAGCACAGCAACAAAAAACACAACAACAACAAAAAAATGCAATTTATGTTAATTTTTCTTGGTGTTTGCTTTAGCCTGAAAGTCGCCGACGTCGTCGCTGTTAGTATCTATATTTATGTGCATGTGTGTGTGTGTGTTGTGTATGTATGTGCATGTATATGTGGCGCCTGGACGGCTAAACGCCTGAACGCCGTAACGCCTGGGCAGAGCTTTGCATTTTGTTTATTTTACTTTCGCATATCCTTCGTGCTATATACTCAGACCTGAAACATATGGCAAGCTGAGCTGAGCCAGGGCCCAACTTATGCTGATTAGGGTGGACTAAAGTCAATTTCCATGTCGAACTTTTTAGCCACCACACTTCATTTACTGTTTAACGGCAAATCCCATTTGCGGCCTTAATATGAGAGACGACTCGCACCCCAACTATCCAGTTAAGCAAACATGCACGTACATATATAGCAAGTTCCTGGCCAAGGCAATAAAAATTCTGCACTTATACTAATGCAAGTTGCCCCCGTGTGTGTGTGTGTGTGTGTGGCCAAGGAACTGCTGGAAGATGACGCAGCAGCCGCTGGAAATGTTTGTCCACACAGAATTAAAAAAAATTGCGCTGTGCCAACAACAACAGTAAATTATTGAGTTTCAGTTTAATACCAAGCTGGCGAGTGGGCGGCTTTTTTAATTGGATTGTAAGAAAAATGGTCGATGGTGGGGGTGGGGGGGAGAAATGAAAAGTGTGAGGAAAATCATTTTGGCCACTCACCCACAATGTGCAGCATATCCTTGGACCACTTCATTAGTTCGCGCTTGATGAGCCGACGCTCCTGCTGGCATCTGGCAAATGAGCAGTCGGCCATTTTCTATGCAAGTATGTGTATAACGGTTCAATGCGGAAATTACTTTTGGGCGCAACTGTACCTGCAATATAAAGACAGAGAGTGAGACAGAGAGTGAGACAGAGAGACGAATATGTATTAGTGCGATTAGCACAAAATTTTCCAATGCAAGTCGGTTAAAATTATTTAATTTATAATGCGCCATTTAACGCTTCATATATCGACTGTTGTTGTTGTTGCTGTTGTGGTTGTTGCTGTTTTCATTGCATTTTCGAGTCGCCTGAGAAATGATTAAACGAGTTTTATTTCAAGGTTAGCGCGAAAACACAACCACACACAAAACCTGTTGCACTTTTTTTTTTTTTATTATTATTATTTCATATGCTGAAAAATATTTAAGCTTTTTTTTTTTTATAATTTTTGTTGTTGTTTCAGTTGCATTCTTGGCAAGCAGCAGCTCGTTATAGTTGTTTTTGTGGTTTTTTGTTGTTGTATTTTTTATTAAATATATATTTTTTGCAGTAATTGTAATTGTGGGGCTTTTACTATTCGGGCAGCTACCAGTTTTTGATATTTCCTAGTTACACACAACCGTACAACCTTTTTGCTGCTGCTGTTGTTGTTGTTGTTATTGTTGTTGTTGTTGTTGTCGCTGTTGTTTAATCTGTCTATTACACTAATTTATTCAAATGCTGTTGTCGTCGTTGTCGTTGGGGCCTGCATTAATTTTGTTTTTTAATATTGTAATGTCGTAAATAGTTGAACGTGTTGGATTTTCGCAATGAGAGCCCCATCGATTGCTCATTAGTTAACAAATTTTATTAAATTATTTTGGAGTTGTTTTGGACGTTGCCTGCAAATGGGCACTGAAAGTTTCCAGCTTATAACTTTGGGATTTTCACTGAATTTCATTTATTGAGAGAATTCTGGCCATGTATTAAGAATAATTCCCAGTTTAGTTTAAAGTGATCCGCCTATGCAGGCTACTTCAAGCTACTTGCAACAGTTTTAAGCACTTGTTGGCCGCTAAAAACAGAGAAAAACCTGCCAATCCAGCCCCCAAAACTAAATTACAATACCCCCAACATGCTCTGAGCATACGCATAAAGACAGTGAAAAACTAATTGAGATTCTAATATCAGATATGTGAATACATGGGCGCCTATACAAAAGCAACTGCCAACTGGCAAACGGGCAACGGGCCACTGGCAAGTGGCAAGTGGGAACTGGCGTTGCGGTCCCTTGAAAAACTGGTAGCCAACAGTTTGAAGATGACTCTGGCTTAGAGTGAGGCTCTCGGACTGTGCTGATGAAAAATTACTCGCTGCCATCGCTGGAGGCGGGCAATGCCAAAAGTAGCGAGCGCAACAACAAGAATCGGAATTGGCAGTTGGCGTGCAGCTCGGCAGCTCGGCAGCTCCATGCGGTAGCCAGTCGGTGGGTGTGTCAACTGAGCACGCGGCAGCAGCTGATGATGGACGTTGATTATGATGGACGTTGCTGGGCAGCAGTTGAGCATCGAGTTGGCAACAGGCAGCAATTTGTTGCTTCCTTGGGCCATAGATTGAGCGATTCGCAGCGCCAGCCCAACGCCTTTTTGGTATTATATTAAATATTTTTATAATTTAGCATAGAACCCGGCTAGCAGCTACCACTTGCTATTTACATAGAAAAAAACACAATTTGCAATTATTTCTGTAGCTCTTTCAGCATTTTCAGCTGCTGTCAATTCTGCCAGCCCAAATGGCGGCGGGGAACAAACAGATTCAAACAGCAAAAAAAAAAAAAAAAGCGAGCTCAACGCTTTTTTATTTTGAGCTTTAAGGCTTCCTGCTTCTTACTAAAATAGTAAACAGGAGGAGGGGCGCAGTAAGGAGAAGCAGAGTCAAGCCCGAAACCGATATTGATACAGTTTGAGATAGAGATCCAAGTCAACAGCATGGCAATCTGTCTACGTGTTACAGATACAGAAAAGCTGAGACAACTCATTCAATCGAACGCTCTATAACGCAGATATAATGAATGCAACAAGTATCTCAGGCTGTCGCTATGTATCTGTATCTCTGTCTCTGCCTCTGTCCCTGTCTATCTTGCACAGTTTCTCGCTCGCCTGCATTTGATTTCATAAATAAATTTTTGCAAAATATCAAGGCCGGATTGCAGCTTGAAACTTGTAGCCATATAGTATATATACATGCATGTATATAGAAACATGTGCCGTCTAACAAAAAAGAAAAATGAAAAAAAAAAAATCACAAAAACAAAAAAAAAGTAACAAAATGGCAGCAACGACGACGCAATTTATTGGCTTCAAAGGTACGAGATAGAACAGAATTAAGTGCCCGCTATAGAAAACGAGTTGGTGCACAAATATCAGCTAATATCGGCTAGATGCTTTATATGCTAGATACTCAATATTCTGGGCACAAAGTGCAATTCGGCTAAACCAGTTTCAATTTGCAATTCTCAGTTCAATTATCAAATTTATTTTTGTTTTTTTGTATTTTTCGCTGCAATTTGTTCAAGGTCTGAGCCAAAAATTTGGTTAATTATACGTGTTGGCAGCGTGGCCAATGTTAAACCTTGAAATTGTTGTTGCAATTGCAACAATTTTCTATTGTTCCAATTGGCTGCTCAATATACGAGAGTTGTACGAGTTAAGTTTTTTGTTATTCTAAATACACAATTTGCATTTAATTTATATGTAGATGTTGTTGTTGCTGTTGCTTTTTTTAACTATTCAACTATTTATCATGCATTCAATTTTTTCAATAGATGCATTAATAAAATTACTTGTATGTGCTTTGTTTTTTTTCCTTGCTGCCTTTTGCTGCTTGGCAAAAGGCGGAAATCATCGATTACATTATTTAATCCAAACTATTCTCATAATTTGTTTTATTATTAATTATGTGCGCTCTTTTTTGTTGCCAATTCACTTTCTAGAAATTTGTTTATAAATTATTTTAGTTGCATGTTATCCGCAGCGACCTTCAGTTCTCTTCAGTTTTCGCACATAGTAATGCGTGTTAATTATATTATTTTCTATTAAGCATGATAATTGCATTTTATGTATTTCGGTTAGTTAATTAAAGCAATAAATAAAGTTATTTCAAACATTGCAATCGGCTTAGTATAGAGGAAAATAAATCAAACAATAAAACTGAAGTTCAAGATTGATTAATTGCAGATTGAAATGATTTTGTCACCGATTATAGTTAAGTAGTTAACCTGAATAGTTTTTTATTTGAATCCGAATAAAGTTTTTATTTGCCACTTATTCATCGTTCAGTCTAAATAATAATATACTAGTATTGACCTTTTAACCGCACTTTACATAACCAAACAATAGTTACAATAATCTAATATGACGCATAAGCAACAAATTTATGGAGAAACATGTAAACAGCAGCAAATTATTTAGAAATTTAATATAAATTACTCATATGACGTTAGAGCAAACTATTGATCTATATATACGTAAATCCCATTAAAATATTCACAATGATTCATTAGAAGTTTATTGTTTGCAATATCAAATGCAATATTAATTTGTATTTCCTGGTCCTTTTACTATACAAACTTTATATTAATAATTGAAATATTAAAAAAACGAGAAAGTCAGATTAAGATTTAATACCCTTGTAGTCATTTCCCTGCTATTTTATATATGTCTGAGAATAGTGAAATTCGTAAGTGCTTAGTGGAAAATATCTCGGAAAACCGAATATTTTGTCATAAAAGAATCGACTCTTCGACCGATCTTTCCTATGGAAACTGTATGATATGTTGGTCCGATGTTGTTAAGATTTTGCATATATGTAGAAAGCATAGTGAAACTTATTAATGCCGAGTTTGGTCGAGATATCTTGAAAAACAAATAACTTCTTTATATACGAGCTTGATTTTTTATTCCTACGGCAGCTATATGATATAATGGCCTGATGTGGATATTATTTTGCGTATTTATGAGGCATACACTAAAAGTAATAAATTCCGAGTTTGCTTAAGATATTTTAGAACCTACTCTTCGATCCTTCCTATGACAGCTATATGATATAGTAGTCCGTTCCGGCCGGTTACGTCATATGTACTGCCTGCAACAAAAAGACGTACTCATGCAAAGTTTCAAGACGACAGACTGACATACGCAAGGTCGGACAGACGCACGGATAGAGATGGGTGGACTGACAGACAGCTGTTTATGCTGATCTAGAATAGATATACTTTAAGGGGACGGAGACGTCTCCTTTTATGCTTTACTCGTTTCAAGGGTATAATTTGTTAAGATAGCATATTTTGAAAATATGTATTCAGAAATTTCAAAGATTACTTTTATATTGCTACTCTTGAGTTATACAAATTAACCATCACAATTTCTGGCTCATAAAATTCTTGATATAAATATAGTGTATATAGATTTGGGCTGACACTGACAGCTGAGCAGTTAGTACTTCCGTTGCAGCAACTGCAACGTCTTGATGAACTCTTCCGTTTCAACAATAAGAACGCATCGCCTCGTTTATGCGGCTTTGGCCCTGCGGCGACTCCGATAAAAGATCATTGCACATTAGTACGGACTGTTGTTGTTGCTGTTGTTGTGGCTGTTGTTGTCATTTATTGCGCACGACTCGGAGCAACAACAATGACAACTCTCACCTGTTGCTGCGGGCGCATGCAACAAGTGCACCTAGAGCAACATGCAACATGAGCACGCGCCAACAGGCAATGGCAATGGCAACGGCAACACCAACACAATGGCAGGAAGATCGAAAACGAAACCAAAGCCGCTGCTGGCCGGGCTGACTGGCTAACTAACTGGCCAGCCCGGCTGCTAGTGGGTCCGCCTGGCTGGTTGGCTCAGTTACAGTAACACACATTCGGCTCAGTTGTTGCTGATGTTGTTGTTGTTGATGTTGCTGTTGCCATTGTATGCAGCGAAGCGCATTTCCATTTCTAACGTTGATCTGCGATCTGCAACAGCCACGACAAACACGACCACAACCAAAGCTGAGCTGTTGCCGTTGCTGTTGGTGTTGGTGTTGGTGGCCCAACTGGCTGCCTGAATGGGCGACTGGTTGACTAGCTAACTGGCTGACTGGCTGACTGCCTGACTGGCTGACTGTAAGGTCGCCATTTGCAGTGGCGGTCGATCGCGGCTCGTTCATGGCCCAGCTCACCTACAAACCGACAACCAAAAAGACAAGTTTAGCCGTTGCTGCTGCAGCTGTTGTTGTTGGTGTTGTTGTTGTTGTTGTTTGTGCCATTGGACTTGCTCTTGGCTTTGAGTTTTATTGGTTGTTAGGCCATTGGCTGATTTATTGTACATACTTACAGGCAGGTAAGTGTGTAACTCTGTGCGCGTTTGGCTTTGACCATTTGCTTTTTTATGCACCGGCCATTGGTCTTGACCCTAATGCAGGTGCCAGGCGCTGACTAACTAAGTGTTAGGCACACGAGCATCAGCAGAAACTAAGCTAGACAAGCACTGTTTAACAGCTTGCAGCTGCAGTGCCCAAAAATTCGATTTCCTGCCTGGCATTCGAAATGCGCAATGCCGGAGCAAACGTTGCTGCTCGCATTGATTGCATAAACGAAGCCAACACAATTTTAATTTAAATGTAAAAACAACAACAAAACCAACAACGGGGAACAACAACAAGGATGTTGCTGCTGATGTGAAGGTGGATATTGCGGCGGGTGTAGCACAAAAAACGAAGTTAAATGCCGCTCAAGGAAGCTAAATGTGCCATGTCGAAATGTGTTGTCTGTATTTGTTGGAGCACTATTGAGCCAACGGCATTGTCTATCTGTAGTTCTGACTGTCGCTCTGTCTGTATGTGCATCTGTGTGTATGTGTGTGTGTGTGTGTGTTAGCAAAACTGTTGCATGCAGCAGGAGCAGCAGCATTTAGTAGACAACGATTCCATTTGCCGCTGGCATATGGCACATTTTCGACATGTTTTGTGTGCATTTCGGCAACAACAACAACAACTACAACAACAGCAACAAGAACAACAAACTCATTTTCTATATCAGCAGCAGGCAGTGGCTGCTGACTGGCAGCCCAGCCCGTGACGCGTTGCAGGAAATGTGAAAACAACGTTACGAAACTTTTTTGTGCTCCATGCGCAACAGGAGGCAGCCAACGCCACTGCCACTGCCACAGCGACAGTCACAGCCACCAATACCAGTGCAGCAATCAAAGGCAGCGCTGCAGCAGCGTTGCGACCCACTGCAGCCGCCCAACCACCCACAGCAAACCCAAAAAAAAAAATAAAAAAAACTATAAAAAAAAATTTATATATATACTAAAAGCTTTGCCTTTGCTTTGACTTTGGTTTTGGTTTTGCTGTTTTTGGCTGCTGTTGAAAGTTCGTATGGGTTTTGGGTTGTGGGTTCTGGGGGTTGCTTCGCTTTTATTTATTTGGTTTTCTTCTTCTACTCGTTTTTTCTCTCTCCATTTTCTTTGCTTTTACCAGTGCTATATATTTGGGTACAACGACTTGTTGCTTTGTCTGTGTGCAGGCAGTGGCTGGGTGTGGCAGCTTGACTTTGGCACATGGCACACGTTACGTATGCGACCTGTATGCCGGCTGCTGTCATATATGCTATGTTTTATGATGTCAGTTTTGGGTTTTATTAAAACTGCCTTGAGATATGAGCATAGCTATTGCAGCACTTTCTGCTGCTCCTGGCGCATGCAATTTGGTAAATGTAATGCAAAATTTTTTAATAAATACGTAAGCAGGCAATATGCATAAGTATTATCGCATATGTGCTGACACATTGCGCATACGCCGTGTGGCATCAGTTGTTGCCGCTGCTGCTTCTGCTTCTGCATCTGCTGCTGCTGCTGTTGCGTTCGCTTATCAGCAGCCCAAATGTGCAAGCGTTTTTTAGTGCATGCAACGCCTATATAAAAATCGAGGTCACCTTCAAATTATCAAATTTCGCCCGAAATGATTAACTCGGCAAACACAAAAACAGCAAAAAATTGCTCACCCCCTTCCCAACCAGCGTTTCAAATTATATAAAGAATAAAAGGCGAGCGCAACAGCCACAACTACAACACTAACAACAACAACAACAAAACCCACTCATTCGCTGGCAAAACCTTATCTTTGTTACACAAAAACGCAACGGGCACGACGATGTTGTTGATGATGATGAATTTGCCCTGATTTCGACACAAAAATAAACAAAAAAACGCAAAAAGGCAGAATGCAAAAGAAACACACATATTTATATATATATATATATATGCAGACACACACAAAAAACTGGAGGCGCAGAAAAGAGACATTTCTGTTTCTCAAATATAGTAAAAAAAAAAATAGAAATACTAGCAGTAAAAATTAGATAAGACGAAATTGAGTCAAGCCGACAAAGCAGTCAGAAAAACTTCGCATGCAGTTCTTTTGAAAAAAAATGCAACAGCAAATGAAAATGCGACAGAAACAACAACAACAGCATATAACAAAAATTATGAAAAGCAAAAGCAACAATAACAACAAC
Organism: Drosophila ezoana; assembly: GCA_035045725.1. NCBI lineage: Eukaryota > Metazoa > Arthropoda > Insecta > Diptera > Drosophilidae > Drosophila > Drosophila ezoana. Next base: position 2,727,341 of record JAWNOU010000093.1, read on the forward strand.
AAACAGCTAGCAACAAAGTGCAGCGCGTGTTTGGCCCGATCGCCTCGGCAATAGAATGGAAATGCAAGAGGAGCACGGAAAAGGGTGGGGCGGGGGGTATGAAAATATTTTTCAGCAGTTGTCTAAATAACAGCGAACGACATTGGCGTCAGTGCTAGAAAGCAAACGAACTAAATTGCTAAAAAAAAAAAACAACAAAATAACAGAAAAATGTCCACAAAAAACAACAGCAACAACAACAACAAATAATGAAAATAAACGAAAACGTAACAAAAATCAATTGTCGCCAACCAAACGTCAATACAAGTGTGCGTGTGTGTGTGTGTACATGTGTGCATGTGTGTATGTGCGTGCGTGTGTGTGTGTTTGTGTGTGTGTGTGTGCCCGACTGTGTATCGTCAAAAAACATGCAGCCGCAATTGAAACTATTTGTAAGCTCTTGTGCGGCTTGTGGGGTCGAGCGGGTGTTGTAGGCTGATGGAGAATGGGGTGTGGGGAAAGGGGGGGCAGGAGGAGTGAGTGCCATGCATTTAATTGCTGCGACGGCCGTGCAAAATGTCGCACAGAGAAAAGTTTCTGCTGAGCCCTTATAAGTGAACTGAATGGGCAGAAGAGGTGGCCGGAAGCACAGCGAAGTTTAGTTTTTTTGTGCTAAATGTCAAACAAATACTACAAACACATTCATTAATAGATAGTTGAAATAAATAAGTCATTTAATAATAATAATTAAATAATATAGCTAACCAATTAAGGGACTTAACTTTACTTGATACCCTTTACCAATAGGGTATGGTTAAAAAAGGGTGTTATGACCGTGTACAAATGTGCTAGAGCTAGAGATTCAGTTCCTTCCATTGCTTTAGCTCGCTCCGTTCCAAATAAGTATAGCTCGCAGCTTAAAGATGCGGCAAATTTAGTATATACGTACAATAAGTGTAAATACCTAGAATATTCCACTTTTTTGATGCCTCTCACTTAAACTCTTGCAGGTTTATCTTTATAATAAGGTTAGACGGAGATGACTCAGTATCGGACAAATTGGATCACATGAATTGCTTTATGACAAAAAGTGATTTTGATCACATTTCCTTTGATTATAAAAATTGTAATGTGTCATTTTCTTATAAATGAAACTGTGCCAATTATTGTTTACAAGTGTAGTTTGTTTTGTAGTTTTCTACTGTTTTTTCTAACATGATGCAATACAAAATTGTTGTTAAATTTATGGCAATTAAACATAATACAAAATTTGGTTTTAATGAATTTAAATAGAGTTTATTCATATTAACACATTATATGTTACACACAAAATTGTTGTTTTATTTGCGGCAAAACAATATTTGGTATTTTATGTAGATATTTATTGCAATAGCATATTATATAACTCTATGTGTTTATCGTAAAACACCCTCGAATTAACTAAAGTTAATCATTAAAAGTAGTTAGCAATTTGATTGGAACAATAAAGATTTAATTGGCAATTAGAACTCAAACAGTTTGTTTGTAACATGTTTTAATAGTCAAATTGTTGCATATGAATGTTGCTCACGTTTGATTTAAATTACATTTATTAGATTTGAAAACTCCAGAAAATATTTTATTTTATATAAATATACACACAAAATCTATTGAAAACTCGTCAATGCCGTTGAGTGCTTGTGTAAATTTACAGTGCCAAAAACTTGTTGCACTCGAGAGGCAAAAATATGGGCAGCAACAACAATAACTGCTGCCACAACAATTTAGCATAAATAAATAAATGCATATAAACTGAAAACATATCTGTTGTGAAAATATTTAAAATATTATTACCATATGCATAAATGTTTGCTGTTGTTTTTAGATATTTTGCTGTTGCTGCTGTTGAATTTTTAGCAATATATTTTGAGCAGTTTTTATTTGCTTTGGCCAGCAGGTGAATTGCCATTGACGGTGACTAGTTTTTGCCCGCCTGTGGCGAGTGTTTTCCAATTTTTTTCGTTGATAAGCCGAAGGACACTATGGCAGCTTGGCATTGGGTATTGTTGCAGTTGTTGTTGTTGTATTTAAACAACTGCGCGTGGGGGCACATGGCAAATAGCGCTTTTGCCTTTCGGCAACAATAGCTGCAGACAATAGTGAAAATACTATTGCTCATACGCCGCATTTAGTTAAATTTTTAAGCAAAACGTCACATAATTGCCAGCCCAGTCGAGACACAATCAAGTCTTTACGCTCTTGCCTACGGCTACACCTGTTGCCTCGTTAATCAGAATGCATTGTCTTTCTTATGCAAATCTACGCTATCCTCCCAGCTCTGTCACATAGCCAAAGTTAAATTAAAACCAATTTTTTTCCTCAAAGCTCACGCCCACACTCTGTGCCTTGTCACTGTGAACGGAGAAAACTATCAGAAAAAAAAGAAACAAAAAACTTTGCCGCCCTGCCCAGCATAGCGCTAAGCGCCCACCCACTGCAAGCGGCCTGGCAGTAAGAACAACAACCACAACAGCAACAACAACTGCCTGTTGCACTTTCCTATGTACCTGGAAGGCTTCCAGTGCTTGGCTCTGGCTTTCCAACATCCCCGAACCATATAAGAAAAAAAAAATATTTAAGAAATAAAATAAAAGCAAAATACGAAAAATGAAAAAAATGCGATATAAAACCCAACTCCTAGCGCAGCAACAGTTTATTTTATGCGCTTTGCTTTTATGGTTAGACGTTTTATTGAGAAAAGCGAAAAGCAGAGCGACCGCGAAAGATGAGAGAGCGAGAGAGAGAGGGAGAGATAGAGGCATAGAGCGGTAGGAGCGAGAGCTAGAAGTTGAAATTTGCTCGGATTTCAGTTGGGGCTTTGACTGCAGCAAAGCGCAGGCAATTAGAATGAACCAATCGATTTAAAATGCATTTATCAAATAAATATATAATTGTTACAGAAAGGATTCGATTATATATTTAAAATGTGCTAAATTCGCATAGCTGCTTTGGCTCTTAAGCATGTAAAATAATACAAATAATACCATTTTTTTAAGAAAGAAAAAGCGTTCTTAATGCGAGGAGTTGATACAGGCTCACAATGTATTTTTTAAACATATTAAAAACACAAAATAAATATTTTTCTTAGAAAGAATTTCAGTATACTTATAAAATTGTGTCTAATTTGAGAAACTTCTTCAGCTTTAAATGCATGCATATAAAAAAATAAAAACATATTTCTTCAAGAAGAAAATCAAATATGCTTATAAATGTGAGCCTTTGAATGCATTTTAAGTATGTATAAATAAAACACATAGAAATAATTTAGATATATTTATAAAATTGTGCTTAATTTAGACTTCCACGTGCTCAGCTTTTATCTACGCAGTCCAACTTGCACACTAGCTTTTATGAATCACGCCCAGCACTTGCTATAAATGTTTAATTTGTTGACAAGAGTCCAAAACGTTGGCTAAACTTTGGCTTAGTGAGTCAAACTGAGTCAGTGATGGGATTCATGTGACGATTGGCCGAGTTGACTGTGCAGCAAGTTGTTGCATAAGCAACAATAGCAGCAAAACTTGGCGTTGCAGTTAGCTCGTGCGACTTGTTGCCCGTCTGCCGCTGCCGCGTCTGTTGCTGCTGCTGCCGCTGAGTGCTTCTAATCCAATCATACGAACAATAGCAATGCAAATGCAACCTCAGCAGCAGTCGCAGTCGCAGCAGCAGCAACAGCGGCAGCAGAGCGGCTGCAACTTCCTTTGTCTGCCATTGAGTGCCATATGCAACGCAGACGTTACAATTGCCGTGGCATTATAAAAGTGCTGCCTTGCCGCAGTGTTGATGGTCAAGGTCATGAACCTGTTCCAATAACTCGTTTTCTTACGTGCCGCGTGCACACACAGACAGACTGGCAGACGCACGGACAGACGGACGGACTGACGACGACGACGACGACAACGACCAAGACTGCCAGCCAGCCAGATGATTGTATGTTGCATGTTGGCAAAAGTTGCTGCTGCTGCTGCTGCTATTGCTGTTGCTGTTGCCAACTACTATTGGCTGTGTGCCTGCTCTAATGCTAATCCTTGTAGATTTGCCAGCACGCCAGCGGCTTTGGCTTTTGCATCAGGCCATGACAAATGGCTCTAATGGCTCCAAGAAGCGGCTGCCAAGCGGCTGCTCAAATCAATTTGCCATACATGAAATTAAATTTCAATTTGCTTGTTTGCTTCATACACAATTAAAGTTAAAAACTTGTCGTTCACATGTCCAGTCCATGCGGAAATGCCACCCAAGACATCGCACAACAACAGGCGCACACACACACGCACACACATAAATGCTATCAGAGCTGCAACAAGGACGAGTGGCGACACAATAAAAAAGAAAATACTTGTATAAAGAGACATTTTTTTGCGCACATGGAAATAAAAAGAAAATCGGGCAGCATGTGGGCGTATGGGTGTGTGGGCGTCGTCCACCTGGCTGATTCATTGTTTTGTTTTGCTCTCCGGCTGTGTTCGGTGTCAGGAATTGCGCGAAATGAATTATGCGAAATCAAAATATGCCATTTGCACAAAGAAAATCGTTTCTCAAAAATGCTTCCGTCTGTCAGCGGCGTGAAATTAGAAGCGCATTAATTAGAAATTTTTATTATTCTAATTTGATTTTTTGTTTTATTTTATTTTATCTTGTTGAATACACAATAAATTTGAGGCGACATTTGTGCATAAATTACAAATAAAGATTTCCGCGAACTTTATTTGTTGCTGTTGTTGTTGTATATTTTGAGTATTGAGACGCATTCAAAAGTAGCAGCTACAACAACATTTTGTCAAAAGCTGCCCATATTGATGATAGTGCATTCGATGCCCATTGTTGTTTTCTTACCCGTGTGTATGTGTGCGCGCCTGTGGGTGTGTGGGTGTGTACAATATGGCGCGTTTCGGGCCCAGGCCAGCGCACTTGTCGGGCTTCGAGACTTATTTATTTTGCCTGCTCTTATGGAATATTTTCCAGCAATTTTGTTGATTCCCGTTGGCTTCAAAGCGCACGCAGCGTAAGGTTAGCTAAAGAGAATCTAAATAAATTTCGATTTTCTTTTTAAACTTCCGCCAAGTTAATGAAAATTCAATTTCCCAATAGAAAATTGCTATCAAAATCAATCGTAAAATTAATATCATACGGCTGACTTGCATTTAATCAAAACTCTTTTGCTAGAACAGATGATTAATACGATTAAGTAATTATTATTTATTAATCTAAACTCAATAGCTTCTACTTTATAAGAAGATATTTGTTTTTTTTTTTTTTTTTGCGAAGAATCGGCCAACATTTGACAGTTACGGTATATATTAATATATCATTAATAAAGTTTAAGTTTTTTCAATGTGTGTGTTTAAAGAAATTGTTGATATATGCATAGAATTCTTACAAATTATATATTTACTTCTATATGTATGAGTAGATAACTCAAACGAAAGGCATAAACCATGTATCTTGCTTGGATATACATGATAGACAAATATAAATAAATAGTATACAGTTATGTGTATTATATATTTATAAAACAAACAGAATTTTAAGAAGTTATTAAAAAAGAGGGATCGAGCAGACAAAGTGCAGCCCTATCAACTTGTCACTGATATAATCTAACGTACATATTTCATGCATGTATATAAAGCATCATCAGTGCATCTTAAGGCACCGCTGAGATTATTCTTTTGTCCCAGCGCCCGGCCCACAGTTCCTACAGAGGGGCCAACGCATTTCCCCCTTCAGCTAATTTCCCAGCTCGCTCATGCAAAAAACAAAGAAAAAAATTAAAAAAAAAAAACAGAGCAGAAAAAATGGGGAAAAAGTGTATTAAAACAAACTCTTTGCATTTTGAGTGCAAATGACAAAGGGAGAGAGATTTGCGGTGAAAGAGTTACAAAGAGAGCAAGAAACGTGCGTTCTGTGCAATATAAAAATCAATAAATAAAACAAAAAAAATTGTAATATAATTTATTAAAAGCATATACATACATATAGTTTTAATGAATTCATTTATTTAATAGTTTTGCTCTTGTGTTCATGGAATATTCTTGACCTTTTGCTGTGTTCGAGCGTATGTGTGTGTGCCTCGTGTTGTTGTTTGTGCAATGCATATAGAATGCTCACACATACACACGCACACACATCTCACTCGTTGCACGCACGCCAAACCGTAAAAATTGCCACAAAAAATATTATATTATTCAAATTTAATTAGAATATGATTAAATTAAATGCTACTTACTTTTAGAATGCGGCTAAGCTTTTAGGCATTCATATATCTATATACATTTGTTAATTGATAAAGTTGTGTATTTTGTTTAAATTCTTATATTCACAGCACTTGAATTGTCATTAATATTCAGCAGTTATATTGAAATGATTTTGATGTAGGCTTCGATTTGCTACGCGAATGAAATCAAATTTTGTTATCACAAGAGAAACGCACATCAACTGTTTTCGAGGCTTTGGGACTGTTGAAGAGGAAGCGCATGTAATGCACTCATACACACACACACACACAAGAGTGTACGCACATGCATGCATACACTCGACTAGTACTGGCGTGTGCATGTGTGAATGCGTGCGTATGTGTGTGTGTGTGTGTTAGTGGTAGAGGTTAGAGTGTGTTGGCAGCAGCAGCAGCAGAAAATAAATAAAAATTTCGCACCGCGACCAACGTCAACAACAAACAAACACCGACACTAACAACAAGCGCAGACAACTTTACTAATACGTAAACAACAAAATCGACTAACTTGACGACGACAGCGACGGTGACTGCGACGTCGACGTCGACGCTCGCGTCGCTGCTAACTGCTAGCTTCTGCTGCTGTTGCGCTGCTAGCTGCTGCGCTGCGCTGCGCTTACAACGACAATCCGAAGCTAAGGCAAAAGCGTACCGAACCGTTCGAAACGACCGACAATAAAGCTGCCATCCAGCTGAGCTGCCCGGCACTATGACTATGAGCTGGAGCCCAACTGAGCGGCGGCAGAATGAGTGCAGCGGCATATTACTCTCCACACTCACAAGCACACACCACAGACACAATCGCACACCAATGCACACATGCATATGACAAAGAGTCAGCCACAATGCTGCGTTGTAAAGGTCTAAGAAAACGTTTCGCTGTTCGCATGCATTTGCCTTAGCTGAGAACATAACGCTCAAGTTCTATGTTTGTGTGCGTGTGCGTGTGTGTATGCCAGTGTGTGTGTGTGCGTGTAGAAAAAATTGCAGTGGCAGTGTCAGCGAGAGATAGAGAGACCCTTGCCAAGTGGGAGGTAGCAGCCGGCTAGCAGTGTGTCAGTGTATTGGTGCGCTTCATTCATGGCAGCCGGCAAAAAACGTTAAAAGCGAAATTGGTTAAAGTAAAAAAAGAAAAAGAAAAGAGAGCATAAAAAGTACTGCAAAACGAAGGAAAAGAAAAGAAAATGGTGGCTAGAAGCAACGTGGAGCGCAAAATGTGTCGCCGTAATGCTCATCTCCTGGTTCTGAGTGAGTGAGCGAGCGAGCGACTGCTGAGCGAGCGAGCAGGCGGGAAAGGCCAACGTCAGTGTGTTTTTAATTGCACTTTTGTTGCATTAGTATTGGTGCACACTCACAAACACACATACACACACATGAGCACACAGCTGTCTCAGCGCTCAGTTAAATGCACTCAGAACGCTGCTGAACACGCTCTCAGTTTTTTCTCATTTGTATTCTTTTTTTTTTTGTTGTTTTTTTTTTGCGTTTTTTTGTTTAATACATTTTGTGCATTTGTTCTCCATTTTGTAATTTTTCAACAGTTCTTTTTCGGTTTCGTTTTAAGCAGCGAAAACAAGTCCGAAACCGAGACGACAACGGCAACGGCAACGGCAACGAGACAGGCAACGCGCTTTGTTTAGCGCTGGAGACGAAGACGGAGACGCTCACTCACCGCTCGAAATGCAACTGGCGACTCCGACAACGCGCGCCCGTTGCACATGCACTTTTTGTTTGTTTTTTTTATGTTGTTGTTGTTTTTTTTTTTTTTTTTTTTTTTTTGAGTGTGCAACGGTTTCGGCTCGCTGTTGTGCGAATGTCGAGCGCGCGAGAGCAAACTGAAAATTATTATAATTCGCCAGTCGGACAGGCGGGCGGACACTGCAATTCGACTCGACTTGCTTGCAGCGACTCAATTGCATGTCATTGTAGACGAAAAAAAAAAAAAAAACGAAAAATACTTTTGAGAATTTTCGGCACAGCGAATTATGGACTCGACTCTGGGGGCAAGGGAACTGGGTCTGAGTCGCAGTCTGGCATCGCGACTGGGGCCGGGGCTGGGGCTGGGGCTGGGTCTCTGCCTGAATTTAGTCGTGACTGGTTTCAAGGTCTCTCAATTAATGCGAAAATTTCGTTGTAAATGTTATTTTTGTTTTTTATTCGTTTTCTGTTTTTGCATGCTTGTTACAAAATTCGTGTATAATAAATATAGTAATTGTTTAACCATTTTTTGTTTTCGTTGTGGAATTGCATTTAATGCTTTTCTAATAAGCGAAATATTTGTTGATTTTAATTGCATTTACATTAGTTAACGGCGACTCCCCGACCTTGGGCCGTGCACAGTCAAGAACTGGCATTTGAATTAGCGAAGGTGACTGGGGCGTTCATATGAATGGAATATGACACCAACAGAATCGGGGTTTTGAGCATAAACTGGCCTTGAGCTAAGTCGGCATTGGATTGCCAAACAAATAAGGAACCTATTCAGTTTCATTTATATAAAACTTAACAATGCGGCAAATGATCCGATCTGAAATTAACTTGATATGCAAATATTAAGTTTTAATTGAAATATATCTTTAATTTCTTTGCTCTGCCACCAACACAGACTCCAAAAAATGTAAAAAACGAATGCATCGAAAACCCAGCTCGCTTTTTATGCGTGTCCTCTGACCGTTCAACCAGATCATTTCCGTGTTGAGCATAAAAATAAAAAATAAATTAAGCAACCTAAAAAACACACGAGCACGAGTAATGTCGCCAAAGAGGAACACACATAATTGCAGTATTTACAAAAGATAAAATCGTCGACAACATGCAAACAGCAGCAGCTCGAAAGCGAAAAAAAAAACATATATATATGCATAAAAATCTGATGAGAAGCAATTAAAAGTAAAACCACGTAAGCAAATACGTAGAGCCCCCGAAAAAGGCGTTAAAAAGAACCCAAAACCCATAAAAATCCACCCCATTGCAAATGCACTTTTTTATGCCCAGGCCACACAAAAGATGCACGAAGCAAAACGTGCAATTTTGTTGAATGCATTTCGAAAAAAAGTACCGAAAAAAAGTCGATGCGAATGGGCAAAACGACATAAAAAAAAAAGTGGTATGCAATTTTTTGCATAATGAAAAATGCAGCAGGCAAACAAATACACACACACACACGCGCACACACACACACACTCGGAAATAATGAAACGCATTGCATGTATGCACATTGAAAGCTGAGCTGTGAAATCCAGACCCAAAAATATATTCTAAAATTAAAATGCGACGGCCTGTCGAAATGTAAACAGTCAAAGGGGTGCGCAATGCAAGCACACACACACGCACACACACGCCACACACACACACACACACACACACACACACACACACACACACACACACACTCACACACTGATATAAGCATGTGCAATTAAAATACGCCACTGCAACGGCGAACACAAAGCACAGGAAAGAAATGCATTTTTGTGCATCTTGCACACACTCACAAACACATAGACACAGATACACACGCACACACAAGGGCTAATGGGGTGAGTTTCTGCACGTCTTGATGTCTTCAACATTTTGGAATGCATAATTAAGAAACGATTTTTGCAATTAGTTTTGCAAAATTACGCATTTCCCAGGCACCTAATGCCTGAGTCTGTTGTCCAGCTAGCCAAGTTGCTGATTGGCCCAAATGAGCGCCCAGGCAGGAAGTCAGTTGCATCCGTTCTAAGCTGCGCCTGGGCCACTGTTTGGCAACGGAACTGTATGCTGCAAGCGGAAGCGCCAGCTCAAATGATTCTCTCAAGTGGACACGGACATACGGAAACTGTTGGACATTAGCACCGATCATGGCCAACATAAATAATGAGCGAAATTAAACGCGCAATTAGATAAGCATCAAACTTAAGCCGTATTAATTGACAGCACTTAACCAACATTTAGAATAAATGTTCAGCAAATAATTATTCTGTCATTTCTTCAACAGCAAATAATGCCAGCTAATTGTGTTCCATAATAGTATAATAATGAAATCCGTTTGAGAAAGTTCTAAGTCTTTGGCCTGAACATCAAAGAACATGTTTTAATTTAGCACTTTTTGCCAATAATTGAAATTGAATTTGATTTAATGTAGCGTTTTTTACTAATATTTTGAATTGAAGAAGAAATATGATAAAATGATAAATTGTTGCCCTATAAATAAAAAATTGTTTTTTATTCTTCGGAATATACGGCAAATTTAGATGAAAAAATTTATCCTTAATGATAGTCAAAAAACTTTAATTACGAAAATCGTTTTAAGTCTTCTAAGAGTTTGAGATCTATGAGCTTTACATATCGACATTATTCCCATTACTTTATGCATTACAATTTTTTAATTTAATCTTAAGGCTGCGAAAGGATAAGAAAACAAATTTGGAGATTTTAGGTAAAACAGAAAAACTTCTAATATTATCAATTTTTATCAAAATAAAAAATGTATTGAAAAAAATCAAATTCAGCACAAAATTAATCGAACTGAAAAGTTATAGCCAACAAAACTTCAGTCATGAAAATCGTTTTGGTTTTGAGGGTTTGGAATCTAAGAGAAAAAAGGTCATTATACATCTCAACCAATGTATACTAATTGTTATATTGCGGAATGAATAAAAAGAAAATATAAGTAACAATAAGAAGACATTTAAGACGTTGAAGTCTGGAAGAGCATTTGCAGATCTGCAATGGATTGCAGCAATATAATATTTTGGGAATATACCTGGTTCCATTAAGTATCTACTTTCTTAAAAGTACAACATTTCAGCCACTCAATATTTATGTACATTCCGCCCACATCATTTGCTTTAATTGCCTTATAATTCTGCTGTGCGCCTCTATATGCGATTTTCAGATTCAAGTAAAAGTAAACGAAAACAAGAAAAACAAATAAACCAAAATGAAATCAACAAATAAGCAGACGCGACTAAGGAGCAGCAGCCCAAGCCAATGACCAAGAATCAACAGCAGCAAAAAAAACAACTGAAACAACAACAACAACAACTACTACAGTAGCAACAACAGCAACAAAAAGCACACAGATTGCTGAGGCCAAGGAACTCGAGAGCAATACAAAATTGCTTGGCCTTGGTCAGGCACACTGTATATGCGTACTATACGTACATATGCGTGTGCGTGTGTGTGTGTGTGTGTGCTTGAGCTTATAAATATTTTTAAATGTTTTTGCTTTTTGCACTGTTTTTTTTTGTTTTTGTTTCTTTTCCTTTTTCATTGCATTGGCCGTCGCGTTATTACGTTTTAATTTTCGTTGCGAAAAGTCGACAAGAAAGTGAAGTGTAAGAATCATATAGATTAACTGTGCAATTGATAAGATACGCAATGAAATAAAAGCAGCAGCAACAACAACAACAACAACAACAACAACACAACGACAAACATATGCAACTGTTTGCCTGATAAGCCAATTAAAAGGTTGCACAGTGGACGTTGCATTGTAGGTCAGTAAAAGCGAGCAAGGGGCAAATGCAAATGATGTCATTTGAAGCTTAGCCCAATGAAACAGATTGCAACATGTGTTAAAAATAAATTTGCATTAGCATAGCACACGCACACAAGCGCACAGACACACTCACGCAGACTCGCAAACATGTCCAAATATACACGCACAAATTGCCGTTTAACCAATGTCAATGTCAACAAGCAACATCTGCAGCCGCAACAGCAGCAACAACAACCACAGCGGCAACAAATGCATTTCTAATGGACGCAGCATCCACGCGGAAACCGATGCCATGTTTAGGCCGTGTTGTCGTTGTTGTTGTTGTTGTTGCCATTGCCGTTGCTGTTGCTCTGGCTGCACGCCGACAACACATGTGTGTAAGGTCATATCTCGAAATTTTATTTGGCTGCCTGCCAAATACAAAACAGATGAATGCAGCACCAAAGCGCCTGCGGCATGCACGAGCACAACCAGAGGCACACACACACGCACATACACGAGCACGTGTTTATACACACACTCAATTTGTGTTGCAAATTCACGCATTGCTGTTGTTGTTTCGGGCAGTCGGGGTCGCATTTGGGGGCTGCCAGTTTTAGATGTTTAGTTTTAGATATCAATGAAGTCGAGAGCGAAAGTGTTTTCCGACCATTTACGTTTCAATTAATATTACGTATACGCTATATTTTGGCTGTGTCGGTGTGTATGTGTGTGTGTGTGTGTGTGGTCGGTGAACTTGTGGCAGTTTGCATTTTCAGCTAAATGTGCATTCAATTGGCATTCATGTGAATTGATATGTGATTTAAAGCCGTTATTGAACATTAAACTTATTTAAATGCCACAACAAACAAGGAAGCAACAACTTTAACAGACTATAATAAGATTAATGATAATGATAAAGCGATCGTTTAGCGGTAGCCTAATGAACATCTCAATAATGGAAGTGTAAAAAGTACTTAAGATCAGATAATACAATAAAATCAATGAATTACTTAATAAAGATACATATAAAGTTTCTCAAGAGAGAGCTTAATACTAAACTTATAAGAACTTGCTAGGGTATACGTTCCGTACGATTTATTTTATTAAGCTCATATCAAGAAGTCAACAATGAGCTTTTATTTTTCGCATACTAAAATCATCAATATGCAAATTAAAGATAAATGCTGACGCATTCTTTTCTTTTGATATGTCACAATCTACGTCTTTTCTTTTCGTACATTTCCGTTTTATTTCCGTTTTTGATATGTTGTCAGCTTAATTAATATATTAAAATCACCAAAGCTATCAAGATTTGGAAAATATGGCATACACAGTATATGAAACGTGTAAGTTAAGAACGAAATTCACATTCCCGTTCCGATCTAACAAGTGATCTAACCTGTCAGCCCGCTTCAAGCGCATCCACCCCCAAATCTCACACATATGAGCAAAAATATCTATAGCCTGGCAAGTGCAGTCCGAGTACGAAAGTAATGCCGAAACTGGATCATAATATCGGTTGACTTCAGCAATAAACACATTGACTCTATTCAGTTGCACTTTAGCATTTTGGTCTGGACAAAGAGAGCGGGGCATAGTAAACTGTTAGGTTCAAAAAACTCATTACTCACAAAATGCTGATATTTTTATGATGAGCGAGAGAGCTGCAAGTATTTTGTGGCTTTTGATTTGAAGTCCACGCACTCCACCCACACACACAAATACACACTCATACAGACGCTCAGCAGAACGATGATATATAGACGGCATATATAAGTTTTCGTATATATTTCTTTATCGCAAATGATTCACAAAAAAAAAAAAAACAGAAGAAAACAACAAAAACAAAACAAAAATAAATGTGAAATGGCGTCCATGACCAACACAACAGACAACTGAGAGACCAGCGACAACAACAACGGTCACTGGCAAGCGCTGCTCCTCGCCCCCTTCGCCAACTCCTTCTGCTCCATATGGTATGCCGTGAACTGAACCAGCAACCGATTTTTATTATTATTTTGAATACGCTTCTTGTTGCTGTTATTACTCTTATTGCTGATGTGTTGTTGTATTTGTTGTTGCTGTTTTTTTTTTGTTTTTTTTTTGTATTTTGTTTTGTATATTTTTCGTCACACTTGGCAGCAGCAGCAGCGACGGCAGCAGCAGCAACGACAGCGGCAGCGTATTTGTATTTGTATTTGTATTTGCACAGAGTCAGCGTCGACGACAGCGTCACATGCCCCCTGTCCAGGCCCCTGGCCAGGCAGCAGTCGGTCGGTTTGTCGCCTGGTCGGTTGGTCTGACGGTCGTCCCTAACCTACGACAACCGAATTCGCACTGGGCCAGGTTCAATGAACTTTTTTGCTGCGTTTGCTGTTGCTGTTGCTTTTGCAGTTGTTGTCGTCGCCGTCGCCGCCGTCGCCGCCGCCGTCGTTGTCGTCGTTGCATAAAGCGTGCATTGAGGGCGCTGGTTGACTGTCAGACTGTCTGCCTGTCCGGCTGGCTGACTGACTGACTGACTGACTGAATGACTGACTAGCCATTTGGCCTGCCATGCGTGTGTTGCTGCTGTTGTTGTTATTGTTCGCTGTTTATTCAGTGTCTATGTATGCGTGCATGAATGAAGCTTCTTTCTTTTAATTTTGTCAAGTTCGTTTTGAATTTCAATTTTGAGTCATGCATAAAGTGCAAGATACGACGACGAGTACTTAAGCTCGCACTCATATGCACACATGTACATGCATATATACATTTTTTTTTTAACATTTTTTGTGTGTATTTGGCATGAGAGGCAGCAGCTGTCGCTGGCTTTTGATAAGCGTCTTTCCTATAAACGCAACTGCAAAAATAATTTAAAAGAAATTAACCACAATAACCCAAGCTGTCGATTCTCAGTGCGAAAAATTCACTAGAAATCGGAAACTTTTTAGAAAATCAAATTACATGGCGCAAAGAGAACGGCAGAAAAAATTCAACGGCAAAATAGGAAGACGGCAAACCGGAAGCTCAGATACCCTAAGAAATTTATTTAATTGAAAATAAAAGAAGTATATAAAAGCGTAAACACATGTGTATGTAAAAGTGCGAATATTGAAGAACATTTTAATTGGCACATTTTATTATTTTTTTTTATATGTGTATATTTTAAATAATAATTTTGTTCATATTTTTGGCATATATTATAGATTAGTTATAAACTACTCTCAATATTAATAAGTGTACTTAATAAAAATGTTCCTTTCACAGAGCACAGTCAATTAGGCTGCTTTAAAAAAATACATAAATTTTAAAACTTAACATTGACTAATTAATCGAGCTAGCTAAGATCTGTTACTTGATGACTTTCCAATATAATGAACAAAGTAATGCACCCGCTTGGGTCGGAAAATATAACCGTCTGGGCGAGATGCTGTTCGGTTGCCATTGACTTTAATGATTCTGTTAAAAATAATCAGTTTGTGATAGGTAAGGCTGGGACTGGGACTCAGACTGAGTCTAGTTGCTGCGCTTGGTTGCCTGCCCTATTGGGTTGGTTGGGTTGGCTTGACTTGACTTGACTAAATATGATATGGCCTGGCATAGAGTCAACCGAATTGTTACCACAGATCTTCGCCCCCCTGAGAGCTTCTCATTTCGTGCGTGTGTGTGTGTGTGTGTGTGGATAAAATGAATGTAATGCAATCGAATCGATTCATCGCCGATGTCAAATTGTGGATTAGTTGGCTCAAAAAAAAAATGAATTACTACAACTTCAGCATCTGTCTGTCTGTCCTTCTGTCTGGTTGTCCGTCAGTCAGTCAGTCAGTCAGTCAGTCGGTTTGTCATTTCACATGCTCGTTCTGTGCATTTGGCTGTGATTAATTGCATTGGCTGACGCTGGTAACTTCAGCTTGAAAATACCAACTGGCTGGCAAGGAAGCCTTAGAAATGTCAGGGCCAATGGCATGGCCCAATGCAAATTTATGACAACGGCGCGCCGAGATTTATCAACTGCAACAACTGCAAGCACCAACAAAACAACAACAACAACTTCAGCAGCAGCAGCAGCAACAGCAGCGGCAAATGCAAAAACAACAACATTAACGTATAACGAAAATAAAAATAACCAGTTAATGCGCCGACAACAAATAAAATCGAAAGCCGCATCCAAAAAACCGGTTCGCCAAAGTTCTAAAAATGAAACTGGCTGCAGCGAGCAGCAACAAGACCAAAAATATTTTTTCACTGTCTGCCAAAATTGCAAGCGGGCATAAATTAACCGCATGGGGTCCAGATACATTCGCACACACACATAAACACACACACACACACACACAGACACAGAGAGAGAGATACGAATACACGCATGCGAGACAAGCACACCCAAAACCACTTAAAGTCCACAATGATGACGTTGATGTCGGTCCCGACGTCGGCCAGCCAACCACGCCAGTTGAGTTTTCAAGTGCAGTTCTCGTTGCTGATGACGCAAAAAAAGTAAAACCGGCAACGACCACGACCTCACCCAAAACCGGGCAGTATAAGCAGCAGCAGCAACAACAACAAAAGGCAGAAGCGCTGCCGGCACAACGCATTCAGAGGCTCCACCCCAAAGCCAAAAATGCGCAATTTGACTGTACGAAAAAAGTAAACGAAAAAGCGAATAAAAACGCAGCAGAAAGAGCAACCAAAATAAATGTACAAACAAGACCTTAAATTATCATTGACACGTCGATGCTGACATACCCTAACCAAGCTGCTTTCGTGTTATGACTGTGAAGAAACCGCAAAATAGGTTCAGTAAAGCTTGTTACTGTCATTTAATTTTAGCATTCCTGAAATAAAAATAATAAATGCCAGAAACAGCTCCGAAATAAGCAAAACTAAAAATTGTGTCAAATTTTTTAAAATTAAATCAAATATAGAATAGAGAATCATTATCTTACCTCAAAATATTTAATTCCTACTTGACCCGAAATATTTCACAGTTTTAAAATTATTATATATATAATCACTAGCGGATGTACCCGGTCTTGCCTGTGGCACGTATAAAACAAATTTTCTCAAAATGCTTTAAAAATTATTTTGACTGAACGGACGGTAATGAAACAACTTTCATACAAACGTTTTTACACTTACCACCGAGAAAGCTCTTATTTTGCCAAAAATGTGATTTTTTATGTAGATACATGGAAATGAATTTGAGCGCGAAACATCGCCCACAGCAGGGATGGAGTTTTAGAAAGTACGAAACACCCCTCACAATAATTTGAATAAGGATCTTTAAAATTGAGTTTGATGCCGATCGGATGGTAAACAAAAAAGATTTATACAAATATTTTTCTAAACGTGCATCTCCATCACATAAGGTAACTACAGTGAAAATTTCAGCATCCTTGCTCATACGGTATGGGCTGTGCGTTAATCACCAATCAGTCAGTCAGTCGGGTCAAATAGTTTTATATGTAGAGAGATAATATAATACATATATTATATAAAAATTAACCAATTGTTGATATGAAACAACAAAAATAAATGGACAACAACATGTTTGTTTATGAATACAGCAACATACAGCACCAAATAGTGAGTATACTCTTTATAGGGTATATTAAACAAAAAAATTTTCGTTTGCTGCTCATACAAATTTTTCTGGGCTGGCGGTTGTCGGTTACTGACCGTCCTCAAGGTTTTTCGTATTTTGCCCTTTTTGCAGAAGCAGCGACGTCGACGTCAACGATAGCAGCAACGGCAGCAGCGGCAGCCGCAGAGCAACTGAGACGCTGGCAGCGTCAACGATCGCAGCGCTCAATTCCCTTCATTTAGAGCGTTTTTTTGTTGCTGTTGCTGTTGCTGCTGCAGTTCGTTGTTGCATTTTTGAACGTTTTACGTAGCGCAAATTACAGCAAACACGCCATCATCATCACCATTACCATCGTCATCATCATCATCATCAACATCATCATCTTAATCGTCATCATTGCTGTTGTTGCCGAAGTCACAGTTGGTGTTGTTGTTGTGGTTGCTGTTGCTGCTAGGGCGCAGTAATAATAATAAGAACAACAACAACAACAACAGGGAGCTACAACATAATCAAGATGGCAGCCACTTGCAGCAAAAAATTGACGAATATGCGATGCAACAGCGAGAGCTGCGCCGGCAGCAGCAGCAGCAGCGACGGCAGCGGCAGCGGCAGCAACGATGGCAATAAACAGAATTTTAAACCCGAATTCAATGCAAAACATGTTGAGGCGCTGGTTGGAAAACGCAAAAAAGCCGAGACTTGACATAAAATATGGAATCGACTGGAATAGAATGAGTGCAGATCTGATCACAGTCCCGAAGAGTTGAGTGAAGTATGCTGTTGTTGCCGTCTCGCTCATTGTGGGGCCGACTCTTTCTAGGGGAGCCACTGAAGCATAGGTTTTAATTTATGTAGCACGCACATTTTGTGTTGTTTTTCATTTTTTTCAGTTTTTTTGTGTTGCTCGGCTTTTTCTCACAATTTGTTTTGGCAGTGAACGGAATGAAAGATGGAAGCTAGAGAGCTTGCCACAGGGAATGCAATGCCATGCAATTAAACGGGCACCTGAATCGGTAATGGTTGGGCTGTGCGGTGTGAAGCACTGGCTAACAGGTGCAGTAGCATCTACAGCAGCGGCAAAAAGTCTGTTTACTGAGAAGTGGCACAGTGTTTGTGCTGAGCCATGTAGCCCATATTAATGGCGTCCTAAATAAAAAAAACTATGCAACTAGATCTAAAGCCGAAATAGGCAGGTAAGTATTAAAATCTAAAATATTTGTAAGATTTATGCAGCACTCGATAAGCTAAATATACCCTAAGAGACTGCCAAGTAGGCTGTGTTGAATAAAGCGTCGGAAACTTCACAGAACTAAGACGCAAGGCCTGTAATTGGAAAGACCTAACATCTTAAAATTAATCTAAGACTTAAGAAATAAACTAATATTGTCTTTAATGTAAAGAAAAGTATCAAAAATTAAAAAATTATTTTCCAACAGAATACCCTTTTAGGTAGCTTACTCTAAAATAACAAATTTTTACTAATATTATATGATAAGCTACGTACACAAACAGAATAAGCAATATGCTAATTACTAGTACCACATGGCGTATGCGGTACGCATAAATCACACAAAACAAATTCCAAACACAAAAACATTCAACCAAAGCACCCAAAAAAAACTCATACCCAAATTGGCCGTCTAAGCACAGGCCAAAAACGAGCCACATAACTGACCCTGAACTAAATTTGCAAAACACTCAATTAAGTTGTGTGTGTGTGTGTATTTGTGTGTGAAGGCCTATGCGGCAGGTTTGTTATTGTTGCTGCTGCTGATGCTGTTACATATTTGAATGAAAATGCACACGACAGCATGAAACTGTGGCAGCCTCTAATCCAGTATCCAGTTGGTTGCATCTAACAACAGGTGGGTGGCAGCCACAACAACGTATTGCAACCTGCTGCTGCATGTGTGTATATGTGTGTCTGTGTGTGCAGCCTGTTTAGCAGTGTGTGTTGCACATTCAGTTGTTGACTGAGCTGCACTGAGATCGGGCAGTTAGTTAGCCTGCAAATGCATCTCGCTCTCTATATATAGGCACGCAAAAGTGTGTGTGTTGGTGTGTGTGTGTGTGTGTTTAGTGAAAACGAAAGTGCCATGCAATTTTCGTTTTAGATGTCGTTATCGCTTTGACTGTTGTTGTTGTTGTTGTCGCCTGTGGTTAGCTGTCAACCTATTGCACATAATAAAATTAGCATGGCAGCTGGTATGTGCAACAGGTGCCTCAAAGGCTGCTGCGGCGACTAAGCTCAGCAGCAACTCTCTATCTGTATGTGAGTGTGTGTGTTTGTGTGGGGCTGAGTGTGTGCCAGAACAGCACAAAATGTAGCCCAAAAGTTATAAAATGCCACACGAGAGGCAAGCACATACACACACGTCACCAGCAACATGTGCGCAACACAGGACCACAAAGTTGTGTCTGTGAATGCGTATGTGTGCACTTGTGGCAAGGAGCGTTCACTTAAGAGCAATTTGGTGCTTTGTTCCTGTTGACTTGTGGCTACAAAAATGCTCACTTAATTCTATTATCAAGCTCCATATGCCAAAAACAAATGGCACCAAGGTGCCACACAAAATTACAGGTGTAGTTTTCGAGCTTTATAAATCGCAGCTTAACCTTTGCCAGCTATCCGCGTGCTGGGCAGCAAACTCTTCAAACTCTTGGACTGCAGTTAATTAAAATTTAAAAAGCATAAAAAAAAAACTGTAAAGCTTTTTTATTTGATTGCAGCAAATTGAATTCATCTTCACTGTTGGCAGCAAAAATGAAATACGAAAATTAAATCATGTCTTTTTTCAACGCTTTTCACATTTTTTGCATTTCTCATTTCAATTAGTGCAAATTATTTTGAAAATTCTGTTAGTGCAAATGTCAAGCATTGGGGTTGGCAAAGATGACAGATATAAACATATTATGGACTTTGCTTTACGGTGCATCTAATTCTTTTTTACATGGTAAATACAGTCCAGAAAAATAAGTTTAAATAAAAAAACACTAAGGTGCAAGTATGCAAAAAGTAATTTGCTGCATATCTCTAAAACCTATTTAAATAAGTGTATTTTATTGATTACTTAAATCATAAATGTTTTTGGTGGTTTGGTTTGGTGGAAAGCTTTCACCAAGTTCACGCCCGTGGAAAATTGAAATCTACCCGAACCATTTTGAAATTCACTTCTCCTTAAAAATTAATTAAAATGGCATTAGAGAACCTTGCGGTGAAGGTGAAAAAAAATAACTTTCGTTTATTAAACCTTTGACCCGCATTTTCCATCCAAAAACGGTAAAAATTTGCGAAGAACCATTGAATATATTTGAGTAAAGACCCTTGAAATAAATTTGATGCCAATCGATGGTAAGCAAAAATCACGCAAGCTTTCCGGAAAACTTATACAGTTGCGGGTGGAATTAAAAATTTTTTTTACAAATTCTAAAACTGCTGAAAAACGTATTCATATAATATTTATGTGGGGATTTCAAATACGTTTGAAGCCGATCGGGCAGAGCATAAGACTTCGCTCTCCTTTCTTCCTTTCTTCCTTTCTTTTTTGTGCTACCATTTGATTAGGCATAGCTTAAATGTGAACTTAGTACGCTGCTTTTAGTATGCTGCTCTTTGGTAATGTGCCCAACAACAAAATGGGGCTGCCAGCCAAACGCAGCTCACAAACCCGAACTGAGCCAAGCCAAACAAAACAAAACAAAACAGTTCATTGTCGTCTCCATGTGACCACTTCCTCGGACATCTCGCTCTAGCCGCGAAGCAGCAGCAGCAACAACAACAATAACGCAGGGGCTATATAATGCAATACAATGCAAAAGTTCTCAAGAAAATTCAGCAAAACAATTTGACAAAAAAGCGAAACGACAACAAATTCTGCCATCTTCGGCGATCCTCGTTGATGGACGTTGGCATTTTTAAATGAGTTGCGCGTTTTTTGTGCTGCTGCCGCTGCTGCTGCTGCTGCCGTTGCTGTTGCTGTTGCTGCCGCAGCTGCAGCTGCATTAAACTATATACAACTGCCTGACAGGCGCATTGTGTGCGTGTGTGTGTGTGTGTGTGTGTGTGTGTGCTGCAGAGTTTGAGTGCCCTGCAACTTGAAACGCAATGCAAGAATTAAAAGCAAGTAAGCGCGAAACGAAGCCCAGCGCCGGCCCCGGTTACGTACCCAGCTCCGTACCCCGTACCCCGTACCCTTACTCTTACTCATACCCGGGTTCAGTTCCTGTCCCTCTAGTCCCGACAGCAATGGCCACGATGATGACGACAGCGACGACGACGCAGTTGACGCAGAGACCGACAAAAAGCGCGTTTTGATGTATTTGAGGCACAAGCGACAGTGGCGATGGCACTGACCTTTCCTAATGCAGCTCAAGTTGCACGCAGCAATGGCAACAACAACAACAACAACAACAGCTGCTACTGCAACCCAATTGAGAGTGCATGGTTAGGCCGATCACAGCCTGAGGGCTGAGGCTAGTCGGCAACACAAAGGTCACAAATACTTGCTAAATATTTTTGAGCAGCGTTCAATGACTCAAGCGATATGCAAAGGCCGTTTATTTTATGGCCTGTGCGCATGTTTTGTCATCAAAACTCTGAGTGGCTCATAACATTCAAGCAGCATTAAAAAAAATAAGAAAAAAACTAAATATTTACATAGTTTATCTAAATTTGATGATGCGCAATGCTGCCTGCTGCTCATTAAAATCCAAGTTAAGACAGTGCGCCTTGCAGTTGTTCATGCTTGCAGAGTTTATAGAAAATTGTGTTATAAATTAGAACGACTTGCAGTTACCCTATACATGCAGAAAGGAACTGTAGCTGTTCAGGGAAATAAAAATATTCATATTCATTCATTTTTAAAAAAAGGAAATTTCTTAGTCAGCCTTCATTTTGGCTACTTTACATATAATTATTATTTAATTATATTATTACGACATATTATTGAATTCAATTATTTATTTTATTTTTGTGCATTCATGTTATATGCATTGTATTTTACAAAATGAAATAAGTTCTTGGTGCCTTTGTTTCCAAACGTTTATTTATTATTAATTTATTCTCATTTTTCTTAAATATTTTTATATGTATATAAGTATATTTACATTATATTCTTTCCCAGTTTCTTAGCAAAAGATTAACCATTTTTTTCCGTGCACACATTTGTAATTTATGCTAATTAAAACATAAACTAAATGTATAAAAATTACTCAAGGTTGCTGCACAAAAAAGGCAGCAAAACTAAATACAACAGATTTAAACAGCCGCGTTGAAAAACAATAACCACATACGAAATGAAAATAGAAATAAAAATAAACAAGTAAGAGGTTCTAGACGGGAGCTCCCGACTAGGGGATACCCTGAACCCTCTTCTTCCAACACCAAATGCAAATATATATACTATTCTAGAAGCTACATGTCAAGTTTGGAGACTCTAGCTCTTATTATTTACAAAAATTTCTTAAAAAACAGGATTTCGATATACATTTTTATCGATTACTTGGAAACGGGGCAAGTTATCGTTTATCGGAAACAAACTCGATCTGCGCGGGCACTAGGAGCACCTACATCTTAAGATTCAAGTCTCTAGCTCTTATAGGTTCTGAGATCCTTGCGTTCATACATACGGACGGACGGACGGACGGACGGACAGACAGACGGACATGGCTAGATCGACTCGGCTATTGATGCTGATCAAGAATATATATACTTTATGGGGTCAGAGATGCTTCCTTCTGCCTGTTACATACACTTGCATTTTGCACAAATACAATATACCCCTTATACCCATTTTCAATGGGTTCAGGGTATAAAAACATAGAGAAAAATCTAAATAATGGAACCAGTTATTGTAACTGCAAATAGTTGCATTATTTTGATGCTGCTTTATTGTTGTTGCAGTCGCAATTGCCGTCTGGCGTTGGCTTTGGTCTGTGCGGTCATTTGATTATTTTTACTTTGATTCGGGCAACTTCCAGTTTATAGTGCGCTGCTAGTCATTTATTAAACTTATCAAGTATTTCATTTTATACATATCTATATATATATAGGTTTTTTGTTTTTATGTGTCTAGCTTTGCACTTTGTTCAAATCAATTGGCCGGGCACACACTTAAGCTGGATATTAGTTGGATATCAATATAAGTGGATATTGGCCAAAGTTGCCGACACGAAAACTAAAATGAATTTTATCGCTGGGACGTGCAACAAGTGAACCACAAAATCCAGCCCAGGCTCCTGTTTGGCTCCCGCTGGCCAGTTAACTTCTACAGCGATAAATTCACGTTTCCTGCCACAAGAGCAGCAGTAGCAACAACTACATGTGCCCCGTCTGTGGGTGTGAAGTTTAGCGGAAGTGGAAGTGTGCGCGTTATTTCCGGTTTGGTTATGCCCCAAAAGCGCAGCTGCCTGTGGTCGGTTGTGTGGCCATAAAGCGGCACTTAATCTCGCCTGATTTGATATTGGACACAATTCAGTGATTGTCAGCTGCCAAATAAATGCATTAGGGTCAAGCGCAACACACACACACACACACACATTCGCGTTTAATCAAGTCGAAATGCTTTAAAATGCCAGCAAGTTAACAAGCCAGCCAAACAACTTAAAGCCAGGGGCAGGGACAAGTGCATTGGTAGAAAAAAAAAAAAAAATTGCAATAACAGCTAGTAAAGCGCAGTTTCGCCGCCTTCACAGACAACGCCAACGTCACAAAACTTGTCTTGGACCCTGAGCTCTGCCACCGTCGCTGGCGCTGGCTCCAACTGTGGCTCTGACTCTGGCGCTTGGCTTTGGCTCGGTCTCGACCTCAGCGCCCGCCTGCAAAATGGAAATGATGGCCGACAGCCAGCAATGGGAAATGTGTGTTACTGTAACTGCGACGCTGCAACGACACTTCCTGTTGGCAGCCAGCTCAAAGACGCAAACGGGCCAGTTATTTAAATTTAAAGTAGGTAATGCGCTCCGAGAACTAGAAAAATAAACGCTAATCCACTTAAAAATTATTTTCTCAGCTGGTTTAATGTGTTTAATAGATGAGACGAACAGAAACGCTAATTTACAAACTTATGAGCAAAAAATAATGTTCAACAAAATATTTTTATTGAGCCTATTTAACATATTAGGGAATTATTTATTTTTCGTTTTTTGTTAACATTTTTATGTATTACAATTATATTACAACTTTTTTCAATAAAAATATATAAATTTTTATTTAAATCATTAATATATTTTTAAAAACAATTTTTAGCTTGAAATTTCTTTGTGAATATTTTCAATTTAAATACAAAAAGTTCTATAACAAAATATTCATTTTTCTTTAAAACTCTTAGCATATATCCAAAAACGTTATTTATATATTTATACAAAATTCAAGAACATTTGTATTTATAACATGCTAACATGTCTAGAAACAATTTTCTTTTTAACTTGAAAACTTTTCATTAATATCTTAAAAATTATTTTTCATTGGTTACTGTGTTATTTTTTTTATTATTTTCATTATAATTGATGAATGATCATTTTCAATAAAATAAAAAAATGTTGTTAATTAAAAGTTAACATATTTGAGAAACAATTTTTGTTTTCAAGCTTTTAAAAAAGTATTTGTAATATATTAAATTGTGTTTTTAAATGTTTGTGTAACAAATTTGATACAAGTATCTATTTATAATATTTAACATATTATTGTGAACATTTTCCTTCATTGTCTTTCAAAACTTGATTGTATATTTTTAATTTAACAAAAGTAAAACATGTGCATAATAATTTTCGACAATTGCTTGCAGCATGAAGTAAATACATTATATATATAAAGTCTGTTTTAATATCAAAAAGTTATTCCTTCTGTAGAATACAAATAGCTATTGACTTTATTTTGTAACTCTCTTCCGTTGCGATTCAAAAGTTGAACTAATTTCTTTTTCATTTAAAAGTTATATCCCCGATATTTATACTTACGATAGATTGCGCGGGGCTGCCTTTTATCTTATCGCAATACGGTTACATTAACTGCATTCATATTCAACTGGTTGGCGATCTTACACTTCTCTATAATTGTCTACCAAAATATGTATAAAAACCTTATGTGACGAGACCTTAGGGCTATGTGATGATATGTATACCCTTAGTTAAGTAGGCCTGCTGTCTACTAATACATAAAAAAAGAACGCGTACTTGTTTGCAGCTCTACACAACAATAAACAGAATGTTATGCTCTCATAAACACTGCAAACAAATCTAAAGTTCGAGGTTGACGCGACGAATGGCAAACAAAAAATAGAATAAAACAAACG
Source organism: Drosophila ezoana (assembly GCA_035045725.1). Classification (NCBI taxonomy): domain Eukaryota; kingdom Metazoa; phylum Arthropoda; class Insecta; order Diptera; family Drosophilidae; genus Drosophila; species Drosophila ezoana. The sequence goes on from JAWNOU010000093.1 coordinate 2,752,912, forward strand.
ATAAATTTTAGGCACAAAGCTGCGACGCAGGCTGCGTCGGCGTTGGCGTTGGCGTCGGCATCGGCATCGACAGCTCAAATAGCAAACGGCAAAATTGGAAACCAATGAAAACCTCGACTTGCGTTATGAATGCATGCCAAAATGGAGGCCAAGCGCAGCCAAAACTAAATAGCAATAGAAAAACTGGCAGCGACACGAGACGCTGCCAGAGGCAGAGGCAGAGGCAGAGGCGGGGGAAGTGCATTTTTTTCGGCTTTGGATATTTTGTTTTCGTATGCAGCGAAGCGTTGCATTTTGGGCTATGGGGCATGGGCACGGCGTTGCCAGACCGTCGCCTGCACAACGCGACGTATACGTTATATTTGTATCTGTGTGTGTGTGTTTATGTGTTTGCTGCGATTGTTTTGATGTCAAGGCTAGTGCAAAGCAACCACAAACATATACACACGCAAACACACAAGCAGACCCATATGCAAAGAGGACACACACACACACACACTACACCTATGAAAAGGTGTATGGCGAAATTTGAGTGAGCAAAACTCACGAATCAATTGAAATAATTGCTAATTTATTATTTATTAATGTGTGCAGTTGGCTACTTTCATAAGCCGTCGACAATTTCCGCATTTTACTTAACGCCGCCGACTGAGAAAAATTAATAAAACATCAAATGTAATTTATTTAAAGGTGCTAGCCACAACAAAAAACGAGAACAACAAATCAGACACCAAACTAAGTAGATAAAACAATTTAATTGAATTTATAAGCACACAAATTAATGGGTGTTGTATAAATAAATGCAAATTGAGTATTTAGAATAATGCGAAATGCCCACAGCAACAATAAAGCACAACAACAGCAATAACAAATGATGACTTTGTTTTTGTTGCTCAATAAATAAAGAAAATGCATAAATAAAATATTAGGCAGGGGCCGCTGGGGGCAAGCGGCTGGGCGCTGATGGAGGTGGGCAAAATGCAAAATCTTTTGCAGCTGCAGTGCAACAGCAACAACAACAACAAAACCCGACAATAGTAAAAAACGATAATACAACAACAACAACAACAACCACCGAAATGCAATAGCAAGCCGCAACAAAAACTTAACAACGGATAGAAAACAAGATTTCAAGGTAAAGAACGCAATCGAACTTGACGTACTTGAACAAAATGCACAACACCAACAACAACAACAATGAAAATAACAAAAAATAACAAAAAAATATGTGAAATACGTAAAACAAAAAATTGGCTACGTTTTGGCTAAATCGTTGAGAGCCAAGTGGCGCACCGAGTGTTGTGCTTTGAGTTTGTCTGTGCGAATGCTCAACGGAGCTGAAGTTAAGGCTGAGACACAAATGCAATCGATTGTCGGTATGTAGAATATTTGATAGCCCATAAAAATGGAACTCAGAGGGTCCAGTGCGAAATGCATGTATTGAATAAATATACACACATATGTAAAGATTTTATCTAAATCCAGTTAACTTATTTGAATGCCCATTATTATTGGCATTGGCCAGTGTTCTATTGGGTAACAACAGTTTAATCATAGTTTCAATCACAGTTCTAATGAGACATTGCCCCCAGTTGGCAGCAATCTGTCAACAGTTCAGCGAGAAGTCAATCAAAACTGTGCTCTGGCCAACAATAACTGTCACAAATTGCTACAGGCCACTGGGGCAACAGGCAGCAGGCGCTGGCATTTGCCATTTGTCATTTGTTGCAAAAAGATGTAAATTAAAAAAGGCGAACCGTTATAGAAAACTAAAACGCTAAACAAATGACAGCCAATGGACGTTATAAAAACACATTTAATTGAAAAATCAGTGCAAGCATTAAGAAAACGGCAAAAAAAAAACTATTAAAGAATGGTCGAGTGCTAACAAAGGAAATGTTGTACGCAGCACACACACACACACACACATGCATGCCAATCTATATGCAAAGCAGAAAAAAAAAATAGATAATAAAACTAAAACACAAGCTAAGTCAAAGCCAAATGAAAGCCCAAAACACATTGAGCTCAAGCCAATTTCAATGAAAGGGGAGAGCAAACGGCATTATAATAGCTAGATCTCTGCTGGTTGTTGTTGTTGTTGTTGTTGCTGCTGCCAGTTGTTGCAACTACACAAAATGCTGCAAGAGGCAGCCAATAACAACAACAACAACATTGACAGAAAAAAATATTATATGCTGCTAGAGCCAACGGAAGGCAAACTATTATCATTCTAAAAGATATGAGGCATGGAAGCGCTGAAAACTTCATCCACGGCACGGTGTTGGGGTAAGGGCAAAGCCAGGGCCAGGCACGGGCACGGGCATGGCCACACAATCAAACACACACACATACTCACATACACAGTGGCTGCAACCTTATTGCTGCAGGGAATTTGTGTTGCAGATTGCGCCCAAGTGACTTGGAAGTGTGGTGGGGCCGGGTCTAAGCTGCTGCCGCTGCTGCTGCTGCTGTTACTGGTTTGCACACCTGTTGCAGGCATTTTGCATGCAACTGGTTACTGATTGTGAGACTCGCTGCTGCTGATGGAGACGCTGCTGCTGATGCTGATGCTGATGATGATGGGCAGCAATGCGAATTTGGCTTATGAAAATTTCATGGCCTTGCTGAAGGTTAAAGTGCCATATAGTGCTATCCGTATCAAAAATGAAAAACTAATGCAATACGAGAAACACAATTAAGCTGCCATTAGCCACGCAGCCCAATGACACCATGCTGCACACCATACAACAACAACAACAACAACAACAACGACAACCACCCAAAATACAGACACTCTTGCAAGGCTTTTAAAAAATGTGCCAATCACAAACTCACACAGACAATCGCCCCTGTCTGAATAACTCACTCAGCAAGCGTTGCACTCAAATTTGAGTGCTTTTGCTTAAACTCACCACGGCAGCAAGTTGCTGGCGCAGTGAGTTGCTCTTGTGTTGGTTAACCCCTGGCCCCTGTAATAATGAGTGAATGAAAATAAAATAAATAAAGAAAAAAGAAAACATAACGTGGCGCTCTTTTAGCTCTCAGCGAAGGCAATGCAATTTCTTTAACATGCATGCATTGCTTGCATATTGATATGCGTAAGTGCATAAGTATTCGATTTTCATAATTAATTTTCGCAACAAATGAATATTTTTGTATGGTTCCTTCATCTATTGGAAAAATGAATATGTCGAAATTGTTGACAAAACCTTGAGCAATACATAAATGCAAAAATGGCAAACGGGTTAAAAAGTTGACACCTTTGTTCCTCAAGCATTTGATTGCCATATTTATGGAAGATAAAAAGGCAACGGCGGCAAGATTAACCACATTTTTCTAACAGTAGAAACGAGTTCTTTATCATAAGGCAAACCCGAATTCAACCCTCTTTAAATAAAAAAAAACTTTATAAAAATATAATATTAAATAATTCGAAAAAAAATTTCAATTTATGTAAGGCACAAACAATGCAACGACAGCGACATCAACAACAACAACAACGGGGCATAAATGCAATCGAAGGGTAAATGCAACAACAAAGACCGCATGCATTGCGAAATCCGAGCAGCTCGCATCTTGGAGATGCAATTTACATACCCATTGCATTGTACGGCGAGGGGCGCAGAGGCCCAAGAGTTTGTCTTGATAAGCGTTTTTTGGTGCCCTGACATTTGATATGCACAAAAACTAAAACAAAACAACAACAGCAACAACAACAACAAGAGCAGGCACAGCATTAACAACAGCAGCAGCAAGTACAACTACATCCTGTTGATAACGTTTTTTTGCGGCAATTGAGGCGTGCAAGGCGCTCTCTTTTCGAGCCAGATCTCGCGGCCAGGCAGCAGTTGCATCCGTTCTCAGCGGCTCGAGAGGCCCCACAAAATTTACGGTTTTGGTCTAATTCAGTCAATGCGTCTGCTCTTGGCCAAGGAAGTAAACTGATTTGAAAAGCCGTCGCTACAGGAACCAAACAGGAAGCTGATGTTAAATTGTATCTGGCTCATTAAAGCAGTTGGCTTAGGCTTAGGCAGCGCCCAGAGGAGCCCAGACCCAACGGATGTGCGCAGCCAGACAATGATAGCATTATTTATTATTTACAAATTAAACGCACCATCGTTTGCGGCATGTTGTCAGCGGTCTGGTTTGAGTTTCTGACTCATGCCACAAGGCGCGACAGTTGACACCAGCTTAAAAATTGTGCGCAAAATTACTTTTGTATTATAATATAGCTGGATATATGCGTACGCTGAGAACCCGCGGCTATGTCAGCTGTAAGACCTATTTTAACCCCAGCAACAAGCACAAAAAAACGCGTCAACAAATCACAAAAGCTGCTGCACAACAAATGCTTTTATGCTTTTGTGTGTGTGTGTGTGTGAGTGTGTGTGTGTGTCTACACTGGTGTCATGCTGTTAAACAAAGTGCGTAGCCTATGCCTTCGAGCTAACATTTTTATTAAAAAATAATCACCCGCATAACACACTGCAAATATGTGATAATACAAGCAAACAAGTAATAAATTAACGACCATGAAATGCTCTACATTAAACCTTAAACAACTCGTATTATTATTGCTGCATATTCCAAATATTTTAATATATTAATTTAAATTAAAATAGAATATCATTTTTTCGTCAATTCGTCGATCTTGCCTCTACTTTTTAAAAGTTGTCGTATATTGTCTATACATTTGAAGGGTATATCTACATATATTTGTATACTTTTTTGTCTATTTGGCAATTTCACAAGCTTACAATTTTTTGTATTTTCGTTTAATCTTTATCCTGCTTTATGAAAGTTTTCCAGTGCGCTCCTATATACCGCATATCATTTGTGTTTATAATACTCCGTTTATATAATATTAATATAAATGGTTAAAATAAGTTTTTAGAAAATGGTGTTAAGATTAAAATATTAAAGAAACATTTCATATATTCCCTATGAACTTCAACAGCAGAGTTTATATGCAAGAAAATGGACAAAAGCATTTCAAATATCAGGTATTTCAGAAACAAAATATTCAAATTAAACATTCTCATTAACAAGTTAAAAGGGTGGCTAAGGATCTTTCTCAGGATACTCAAAGCACTACTATAGGGCATCTAGCAGTCGAGCAAACTTGATTTACTTCTTTTAATTTGCGTACAATTTTTGCAATTTCAGCAGCTTGTGGTTTCTACTGAATGTTGCATGCTTTGTGGCGCTGAGGCAGCCATTGCGGGCAGCAAATAAATATTGCAAATGGGCGTGAAAAATTGCCAATGAGTCAACATGTTGCAGCTTTTGTTCTGTGGCAATACCGAAAATATTAAATCAATGCATTAAGTGCCAATTTATTTGCGGATTATGATTTGATCTGATTTTATTCACAGTTTATTATTGGCCTCATTAGCAAATGCAGCAAAAATCATCAGAACATTGTATTGACATTATTTTATTCATTACTTTTAGCACTTCAAGGAATTCCTTGAATTATTCGACCGCAATATTATACTAATATTATATACTAAAACTGGTCATAAGTATATGAGTATTATGTTAAGGCAATAGGTGTCTTCACTTAATTCCCCATCCCTCCCCGACTAGCGTACTTCTTGAAAATTCCCTACAGAAATGGCTTTGTAAAACAAACTAAGTAAGACGAACGCCAAACCAAGGCCTACAAATATCAAGCCAAATAAAGATCCAAAATAAACGACCCACTGCGCGTCCCAGTATGGAATCGGCCTTCTCTCTTTAAATCCCACCTTCCCCCTCCTGCTTTTTAGATAGCCCAACTGCGGAGCGAACCAGGGGCGAGCGTACAACAAACACACAACAAACGGTGAGCTCCGCACTTAATGGGGTTGTTTAATAATAATAATAAGAACTAAGAGGGTTAGGGCAGATCAATATGCCTTTTGCGCAAACAGGCCAATAATTGTGCCCCTGTGTGTGTGTTTGTGTGTATGCTTTCAAATTAGAAAATGCAAAAAGTGCGTAAGAAGCAGCAGACGCACACAGCCAAACAACTACACACAGACACACCATCTAACTGTGTGAGTGTGTGCGTGTCTGGTCATTGGCCTCAATAAATGCAACCATCCGAGTCGCGCCTGCAAACAACTTTTGTGGCAGGCCTCGCTCACTTTTTTCGAGTGAAATTTTCAAAACGAAATTAAAATTTTACGCATTTGCAGCACACGCACACACACACACACACACACGTTGTGGAGTACTCCTTTGGTCATAACTGGGCGCACACATTACGTAATTAAGGCCTACCCAAAAGCACTTCAGACTTTGCCAAAGCCCGGCGAGTATGGCTCGTTTATTGACTGGCCTGCCAATCAAATTGTGTGCGTTCTATACAAATTGTAGCGCTGCATTTTTGATTCCATTTTTTTTTTTTTCCATTTGGCTGTGCCGAATAAGTTTTGTACAATTTTTTGTACGCATTCTGCCGTAGATTCGCCCTCGGGGCCATATACGTGCATGCGTGAAGTACAGCACACTGTACGAGCTGCTTTGAGCCGACCATTGCCGACTTATGCTCAATTAGAGCTGTTCAAATTCAAACTCTGAGCAATTAAATCATTTTCCAAGCCATTTCAACCAATGACGAATTGTAATTGAATGTGCAAGGCGGCAGTGCAGAAGCTAAAGCTGGGGATGAGTTTTGAATTCTGGCTAGTTTCGCCAAGTGGCACTTGCAACTTGACCTAGACCAAAGCCGCTTACGTTGACGTTGAAGCGTCAAGCTTTTGCCTTCCTTATTCTACTGTTTTTTTTTAGCTGCTTGTCTAATGCCAAACTAACGAAGTATTTCTGACATTTTTTGTTGTAGTTTTTTAAGGCTTTTAGTGCTCAAGTTGTTTGGCTTCATATATGATATTGAGCAAATTGTTAGAGAGTTTCAAATACCCTAAAGAAATTCTGGTGTATTCCTTATATTCTAATATTCTCTTAAACAAATTCTCAAAAAAAAAAAATTATTCAAAATATTGATTGATTGGATTGCGTATCGATTAATATTTTCTCTGAGGACTTAAGTAGATGCCAACAACTTTGAAATTATAATTAAATGAAAATTTTATAAATTCATTTTGTTTGACAGCTTAACATAAAGAAAACAAATTTCTGATTTATTGATGCTTATTAATAAGTCAACAATTAATCGATATCACTTTGTTTGATTAGTTAGCGTTACGAAAGCATTTCTAATACACATTTAATGCACTCTGAAGCTAAGCCAATTATGGGTTATGTTTTTTTAGAAAGCTGCAGTTGTACAGCGTGACGTATGCGCAATGTGCCTAATGCTGCCTAAGCACCTAGATTACCAACATAATCAAATAAAAGCAAAGTGCTGCATGCTAAATAATAAATATTTATCACCGAGTATACACCCCGCCGTCGACCCTTTAGCACACTCCAGCAAACTTCACTGCAGCACTTCACCCCGCATTTATCAAAACTCAAAAACCTACGCAGTCATCGCGCGGCCTTTGATGAAGCGCATTTTTTGCGGTCAGCCTAGGAGAAAGAGAGTCATCAAAGCCACGCACAGCAACAACAGCAACAACAACAGCAACAACAGCAACAACAGCAACTAATGTGCCACAAGAAAAGCAAATAGAAGCAAGCCCAAGGAGCAGCTGTAAGAAACAGCAAGCCTCCTAGTGGCACAGGGATAGCAACGGATGGCAGATGGTAACGGAGAGGAGATGGGGCTGGAGACGGTGTCAGACAGGCCGCATAGAGAAAACGGCTTATGGGGCCGACGTCGACAGTGACGTCGACAGCGACGCTTTATAATGACGGCTGTCTCTCGCCCATACGCTTTGGGTAACATAATCGGTCACTGACTTGGCATTTGGCGTGGTAATTTGAGAACTTTTTGCGCCTCGATTGTTGCGGGTGGTCAGGGTAGGCTACGGTAAAGACTAAAAAGTATTTGTGGCCCGCCGGCCAGGTACAGTCAGAGTTAGAGTCAGAGTCAGAGTCAGAGTCTCGGTGAGTGGCAACCTACCGCAATCATACTGACATTGCGCCAAAAAGCAAAGACCATGCCACGCACAATAATTTATCACTTGCCGCAACAACAACAATAACAACAATGAGATCAGGCAACCCATCTTGCCCCGGCACATTTCGGTTTCGGTTTTGGTGAATTCGGGCCGGCAGCAGCCGGCTGCAAAGCCGTCTTCACTTTCGTGCTAAATTATATCATCGTCGTCGCCGAACCGGGCAACTGAAAGGGTAGCTAAACTTGCCTCGTTCGAGTGCAACAAGTTTGCCACAAGGCTTGCAGCACTTATGCTGTGTGTGTTGTTTTTGGGGCGAGCATTTTGATGCTGCTGCTGGTGCTGCTGCTGCGCTTCACTTCCCTCAAGATGCCCCAAACAACATGGGCTTTGCTCTTGCCTTGCGTCGCCTGGCATATTCGTCAATTTTTGTGCGCATGCAATTTACGCAGCGTCGAAGGAGTTGCTGCCACAGCGGCAGCAGCGGCAGCCGCAGAATACGAAAAACCTTGAGTACGGTCAGTGACCAGAAAAAATGCATAAACATTTTTGTGCTCGGTCCCGATGCAGAGACGCCATCGTTGCAGCCAGTCAATTGCAAATTTTCGGAAATGTTTTGTTTTCTTTTTGTTTTTATTTTTTGTTATTTCTTTTTTTTCTTCCTCTCCCGAAGGCACGTACGATCGAGTGGAGATCGCACTTGGCAGTCGCGCAAGTCGCCGTGCCGGCGTGGGCATGTGCTGGGGGGAATTGGGCATTGGGGATTGGGGCATTGGGCTGCCTTAATGGCCGGCGTATTTTCGGCATACGCTACGCACATTTTGTGCATGTGCTTGTGTTTATTATAGGAGCATTCTTGGCAGCCCCAGCCGGTTTCTTTAGCGCTTTGATATGGCGCAGGCCGCGTGAGCGAGAGGCAGCGACGTGACAGCCTCTGCAATAAGTCTGCCGATCCAGTGCCATAATTTTTGTATAAATATCAATACCCTTAGTATGAATGGGTATGCTGACTTTTACCAAAAACATGCCTCAGGCAGAAGTCTCTGTGAACTTGTGGATCGCGAAATCTTTAAGAGCTAGAAATTAGAAATATGTCATCTTTTGTCGACAAACAAATATCGACTTTTAAACAATTTTGATTTTGTGTATATATGTGTGCATAAAAGAAACTCGAAATATTCGTGGTGGGGATGGTTCGGTTCGATGTGTGTAGAGTATCTCCGAGTCGGGCTCGACCAACTAGAGACCAAATATGTAATTTTTTTCGGGCTCCCCTTTGTTGGTAATCGTATGTGTGTGTGCGCTGTTTTCAATTATCAAGGACAAATGTGCGTTGAACTTGATCTCGCTTTTCATAGCTATTTGGCTGGCTGCCCCGTTGCTCATTTGTGCCCCGCTTTTTGTTTACATGCACGGCTCTATATTTAGAATTTTTAGTTGCGCTTAGCACTCGCCGCGTACTACGCCCAAAAAATCATAAAATTTGTTAGTTTAATGCAGAACACGCCCCAAGCCCGATGCGGTAATTGAGATAAAAATCTAAAGCAGCGATTAAAATGCCCAATTTATGGAGCTTGCAACGCGTTACATCGTCCACAGTCGTTTTCCATTCGCCTGAATAAGAAATGCAACGAATGGGATTGCAAATTTGATGCTGTTGCCTTGGCTTTGATTTGAGCTGCTTGTCCAAAAAAAAAAAACTAAATAAATAAATAACAAAAAAAAGTTGCATCCGCTGCGGTTTGGGGTGCCTCATCAAGCCACAGGATTGGGGCTCTGCTGAGCAACTTGTGGTTCTTATAGCATAGTTGTTGTTGTGGTTGTTGTTGTTCTTGTTGCCGCTGCTGCCGCCGTGTCTGTTCGTTAGCAGACATGCAGCAAGCTGAATTAAGTTGTTATGCCAGGTATTAGCAAAGGTGTTGCAGCTGCCGTCCAGCTTCGTTTAGATTTCGGGGCGCAGCTGAAACTTTGTTGCCACTTGAGTGTGCCTTCGGCATGCCAATGGCCACTAAAAATGTGTGAGTCTCAGTAAATGGTAGCAAATTGTTTTCAGTTTGTGGCGCAGTCTTAGCTAATGCTATTTAATTGAATGTGCATCCAGGAATTACACATGAAATTGTTCATACTAAACAAAGTTCCAAAGCGAACAAAAGGAATTCAGTCAGAGTCCTAAGCTGCAGTTCGGACAGCAGAATCGAATACATATTCCAGTATCATTAGAAGCTCACTTGACTACATTAATGATGAGGCAGTTGATGGCCAAGACATGAGCCCTATAAGCAAACTCATCTCAGCGATTTTTAGCATTTTTAGTTAATTTACACGAATGGCAGGAAAAACATTTGGAATTCCTTGCAGCGACTGGCGCAAGTCTCTGGCTAAAAATCTTGCATTCGATCGTTTATGGCATTTTATTTGGCGCGTCAGCAAATGTTTGTAAGCAATTTATTTATGACATTTTTTTGCAACCGTTTAGAAGCTGCGGCTACGGCTACGGCTACGGCTGCTGTTGCAGCTGCTGCTACTGTTGCATTTGCCACTGTTGTTTAAATGCTGAGCGACACATTTGCCGACTTGGAATCGTGCGGCAATCTGTGGCACAAAAAAACTGGCCGCATGACGCGTCCAAAAACGCAATGAGGCACAAACTTGTAATAGCTAACAGCAACAACATTGTGGCTAAGCAGCGAGTGCAGTAGAAATGCAATAGCAACATGGACATGAGCATTGAGTTAAAGTCAGAGTCAAGTTCCATATTCATTAGTTGCAATACAAACAACAACATCAACAACAACAACAACTCGGACACACATTATGCTCAGCGTCTAAATGTTGCTGACGTTTTGTGCTAATGACTGGTGCAAGGTGTCTTGGCCAAATGCCAGGACAAAGGCCCCTAAATGAGTTGGCCATCGCAAATTGCAGCGTAATAACAATTTTCATTACAAATATTCAGTTAAATTGCACAATTCGGAGCTAAAATTAAACAATAACCTGCCATTTTGAATACCAATTAGAGGAGTTCAGAACTGAAACCGGAAAGGCCAGCAGCTGCCCATCAAAAAAAAAAAAAAAAAGAGTGTATATATATAGAAAACTAAACTGTTCGGCAAATTGATAGCAAGGCCAAAAACAGGAAAATCTAAAGCAAACGAAAAATCAGCGTGCCACAAGAATAGTTAACAAGTGAAAGAAAAACCAGATTTTAGCTTGGCCAAACAGCAGCCAGGGGGCCGGATATGACCAAATTGCTAGGGTTCCCGGCGGCCGGTAATTGGCAATACAGCAGCAGCACCAGCAGCAGCAGCAGCGGCAGCAGCAGCGGCAGCAACAACAACGACAATTTTTTCTTTAACTGGGCAGAAAAAGAAAAAAAACGACTGCAAAAATAAATATGAGCTCGACAACGTCAAGGGCCTGGTGCCGGGGCCAAAGCCTGGTCTGCAGTTTTTTAGGCAAAACCAAACGCCAGCCAAGACAGATGTGCGACATTGCAATTTGTTACAGTTGCAGTTGCATTAACGGGCAACTTGTAGCCGGGCCACGGCCCGGGCCCAAGCCTCAGCCAGGGGGTAAGTCGGTCTCGGTCTCGGGAGTCGGAGTCTGGGCCTGGTTCTGGGCTTGGGCCTGGGCCTGGGCCTGGGAAGTCAGCAGGCAGAGCAACCTAAATATTTTAATGCCCCGGCCGCATTGATGGCTCGCTTTTTGCGCAGCGACTTTAGTAATTAACATTTTTTGCGTGCACAAATATTTTTCGACTTGAGAGAAAGAAGCCAAGAGCAACAGCAGCGGCAGCGGCAGCGGCTGCGGCAGATGCACATGAATTTCACAACAGAAGCTGCTGCATGAAAACTCAAACAAATTAAACTTGAGGTAAGGCCAAGAGGAACAACAACACGGCAGCCAACTGAAAAAATAACAACAACAATCGACGCGGCCTGCAGAAAACGTAACAAAATATGTTAAAATGCAACCAAGTGAGTAAATTGTGCGCAGCAAGTTGCAAAAAAAAAAAACTGAATGTTCTGTTTATGTAGCACACACACACACACACACACACACCCACATACTTGGCTAGAATATATACTTCATAAACTAAGCAAATTATTATTTGAAGGCACACGTCCCAGGGTTGGCTCTGGCTCTAGGCTCCGGCTTTGGCTCTGACTTTGGGTTGAGTGTTAAGCGAGAGCGAACTTGTACAAAAATTAAATTGTTTTAATTACGCGCTGCCGCAAATTGTGGGATTGTGGTAGTAGTAGAGCTCTGCGTGGGGGGGGAGGACTAGCAGTTTATTATGATTGTTGTTGTTGGGAAAATTGTTGCCAAATTGCGTTAGCTTTGCTTTGCCTACATTAGCCACAACATTAAGTGGTTTTAATAGGGCTGAAGCAGTTGCTATAATAATTAGCTAGTATTTTATTTTCTTTATTATGAAAAGCCGAATTATTGAGTTTCAATTAAGAAATATGTTACAAAATAAAATGCATAATGAGTGTCGGAGAACATATATATACATAACATATATATATGCATATTTACTTTTAAACTTAATATACATTTTAGCCGTATTTTTATAAAATTAAATTTTCTCAAATGTAACAAATTATTTGCAATAAAAATTTAACAATTTCATGAATATAACAATTTTTTTTTTTTTATAAGTTTTTAATATTATTGATTTCCTTTAAAATATTTATATAATTCATATTTTATAGCTCCTGTGCAGCCCTGGTTCGTGTTGCATCCACAAACATTTTTCATATATTTTTAATTGTAGCTACATAGAAAATTTCTGAAGTTTGGTTGGGTTCGCAGCTGTGGGCCAGGGCAGGGCAGGGCGGTGGCTGTGGCTGTGGCTATGTCGGCAGCGGTTGCATCCGCACCCGTGCCGCCCACCACCCTTTCATCAGCAAGTGCCACGAAAATTTTTTCCACTTTACATTTTTTGCGTGTGTTCTCGTTTCGGCTGATGGGCTAAGGGCATGTGGAGGCTGGGGGCGGGGCAGCGCCCGTCGACGCAGTCAAGACAGACAATGTTACCAACTTGGCTTGCCGCTCAGCCATTGATAATTACCAGGTTGTTATATAGCACTCTCTTACCGCCATACTCTGCCTCCCCCTCTGCCCACTTGGTTTTGCAAATTTATGTTGCTTTCGCATGCGCTTGTGGCAATCAAAGTGTGTGTGTGTGTGTGTGTTGTGCATAGAAGTCAAGTCAATCTTTAGACTGTTTTTACATAATTATAACAGTGCACTGGGCTGCTCCCGCCGTTGCTTTTATTGTTTTCATTTTAATTTAAATGCCTAAACAATAATTTGAGCATTATTCTGAAGGGTTATTGTTTTTGGTTAATGCATGCAATGAAAATCAACTGAAGTGATGTACGTGAAAGCCTCTCGACCCGCTAGCAATTACCTATGTTATGCAAATGCCAAATGGCAGCACGAATAAAATCTGCAGCCCCCTTTTGAAGAAGCGCCCAATTAGCTGACATCCGGCCGTGCTCTGGTGCCTGGCTATCTGTAGAAATTTATATGGCAAAAGCCACAATATCCGTTTGCTATTAGAAACGCCAACAATGCCAAAGACGTCGGCAATTTTTCGTCTCAGCCATATTTTACGCATTTTACGCACAGCACAGATTTTGGCCGTAACGAAAAAGATAAACCGCATTGCTACAAATGGGCGCTGGTTTCCTGTTTCCTGTGCCGATAACGGTGCGTGTGGGTCTAAATTTACGACCAACGCCAAACGAACACCTTCAATTTTCAGCGTATTGTGCGTGAAATTGCATGACGCACAAAAATTTTGCGTACAGTTGTGCTCAAGTCTTATGGCGGCCATTTTGCCCACGCGCTTATGCAACGCTTTTTGCACGTATCGATGGCTCCTCGATTTGGGTGTGAGTGTCTGTGTGTGTGCTGGGTGGGGTGGGGTGTGTGTGAAAAATATCAATAAGCACAGCCCCCACCAGAGCAGCACTTGCGCTTCTTTTGACTGTGCGCATTTTATTTATACATATTAAATATTTTACATAGGCCTTATTATATACTTAGTTAAAATGCATGTAAATGCGTTAAACTCCATGGTTGACCCCGGGTTGGGCTAAAGTTGTGGGGGTCGGTTCGCCAATTTACGCACAAGGATATCTTGTGGGTGTCTGCCGCCTGCTGCCTGCCGCCACGTAGGGGTAGCTAGTAATTTTTAGCTTCCGCTCAGGCCATTTTGTTCTCCCATGCCCAAATCGAAAGTTCCACTGAACGCTGCCAGTTCTACACCTGCCCAGACCCAGACCCAGACCCAGGGCCAGGCATCGCCCATTCCCATGCAGAGGTTGCAACTCCCCGTTGGATCACCCCATGTGTGCATGCGTGAAAATTTTTCCACCACATCGATTACTTTACGCAAATTAGTGCGTATATTTTGCAAAAATGTTCTATAAATAATTGATGTGCCGTTCAACGTGTGCTACACAATCCCCTTCTGCCAAATGCAACGACTCAGTTTGCCTGCACTGTGTGTGCGTGTGTGTTTGAGTGTGCGTTATATAACTGATGTGACAGCGGGAACATTTACATTGCAATACTTTGAGCGGCACTTAAATCGAGTTGAACACTCAATTTAGCAATTTTCCACAATTAGCTATGACAATTGGCCAACAAACTTTAGAAACATAAATCATAAATCATCATGTTTATATTATAGGAAAATATCTTGTGGATTAAAGGATCTTTCAAAAAAGCTTTGACCGTAGCTGCTGTTCTATTGTAATTTCCTGTTATCTAAAAGTTTGTAACTCTAGGTTAAGCTAAATATTTTAATTAAACGTGTTTATTGTTGATATTACATTGTTAATGCGAGGATCCGAACTCTTATAATATTCCCTTTTTAATTTTACTGATAAAAGAAGTCAACTTTTGACCGATTGTTACTGTGTTATATATACATATGTTCTCTAACATTTCCAGTCGAAACTAAAGTACTCTCTGCAAAGGTATCAGAAAGAACCCACATTGATCACATATTTGAAAATAAACAAATAAAGTAAATGATTGTTTTATCAAATTTATGTTTCATTCATATTTATTTGCAATACTTAATCATTTTACTCTTCCCGTAGGTACATTTTAATAAACCAACTCAGAGATTTGAGCCTCGAGTCTGATTTAATGCCCAATCATCACTCGTAACCAATTGCGGTGGGTAAACCGTAATTGCTCAAGTTTTTGACATCGTAGAGACGTTTAAGAAACTCCAACACCTCTGGTCGCCTCCAAGTTGTGTTTTGGGGCGTCTGCATTTGGCATTTGTCGCAAACATTGAGACTCGGAAATTGTAGTTTCGGGAATTTGGGATCTTCGGTGGAATCGCCAGCTAAGCGCTGATTCACCTCATTGTGTGCCTCCCATAGCCAAAGGATTTCCTCGTCCCGGCTGTCCACTGAGCAAATTCTGCGACGCTCTGCCATGACCACGAAATGCTGGACACAATCCTTGCAGCCAAAAAAGTGCCTGACGAAGCCGTGAATGGTGCCCAAAACAAAGCCCGCTGGCAAAACGGGTGACCTGGCCGTCTGCACGGTGAGATAGTGAAAGAGCGTCCACAGCGAGCAGGTGAAGCCACGCAGAAAAGGACCCGATGCAATGCAGCCCACATATCGCCTGGCCTTGAACACCTTTGGCAGCATGCTCTCCAACAATTGCACCTGTGCCTGGAAGGCAAAACCGCTCAGCTCGTCGCCGCCGAAGCCATTAACAAATTCATATAGACGTGCCAGCAATATATTTCCGCTGCGGTTTAAAGGACTAAAACGGTGCATAACATTGAGCAACTGCCTCAGAGCCAAAAGACTTTTGCCAGCAAAAACACGCACTTTAGGCAGCTCAATGTGGAGCAGCTTGTCAATTGCCTGCTCCAAATCGGCACGATAAATTTGTGGTGCTCCTTGCAGAACAGTTGCAAGAATTGCCGCTTGTTCCTCATCTACGAGATATGAGGTAACATTTGGCGCAGTCGTGGTTGAATGAGGCGACACTGCTGTGTAGGCCCTGGACTGCAGATACTGCTGCACGCTGGTCACATAGGCTGTGCTACTATCATTTCGGGGCTGTAGGCTAAAGGATTTTCCCAGACAATCCATAATAATCAAACTGTCACTGGTGGGGCTTAAGCCAAAGTTATCAAACAGCCGTCGATCGCTCAGTATGCGCACAGCTACAATTGGCCAAGTCAGCAGGCCCAGAATTGTGTCCCTGCCCAATGTTGAGCCCTCTGGCTGGAAGACCAGCACAATATACTTTGTGCCAGTAGTAGTACAATGATTAAGCAGCGTTTTCTTAGTATCCGCAGCAGACAGTGGCTCAAAATTTGGCTGGTCAAACGCTGTATACTTCACCTTGCCTATAAAGTCGGCTAGCTGGACAAAAATATCTTCTGGCACAAGTGTGTCCAACTCGAAGCCAAGTTTCTGCTCAGTTCGCTGAAAAGCGGGTGGATATAAACGCAGCGTTGGGGTTTTTCGTATGTCAAAGTCACGACAGATTTTCACATTCCGCTCCTGCGCACAGTCCACCACATAGATCGAGAGTACGCGTTGCCATCCGGACAATTTCCAGGCTAGCTGCTTAAATGTGCCTGCGTAGCGACGACAGTCGCCGCAGAAATAGTTGATGAACTGCACAAGCTTACAGCTATGCGAACTATACAACTGCAGCTCCAACGTGTCGTTGTTCAATATTTTGACGTTGTCCTCGGCACTGTAGAGACTTGGCTCGGTCACAGTTGCCGCAACACAGTGCAGCAGCAGTAAGAGAATTAAGCGAAACATTTGCAGAAGATGCTGCCCGGCTTAGTTTTTAACTGCAACTGATGAGAAATGCCAAGTCGCATGGTTTATTAAAGCGCACGTTTTGCTTGGATTGTTTTACTAGGCGCAGACAAGAGACAAACAACAGCAGCTACAATAACAACAACGACATGGTATAAAAGCAGCCAGCAGGAGTTACTTTTCATTAACAATAAACTTAAGATAACTTATTGATATGACTAATGCGTAGTTTTAATATGAGCTGAATGGGTAGCGATTATCTCATAAGTTTATTTTAAAATATAACAAGAAATCTTCGGATCGCTTAAGATTAAATATCCTGGCATCAATTGTTGCTATAACTGCCATATGAAATAGACAGTAGTCCAATAAAACATAAATTAGGAGAAGAATGAAGCTCGTAATTACTGAGTTTTGTTAAAAAATTGTGAAAAACATGAACATTTTCCAAGGAGCTATATGATAATTGGGATCGATGTTGATAATAAATAGGAAGCATATTGAAGCTTGTAAATTCCAACTTTGGTCAAGATATCATAAAAACCGAAAAGATTTTCATGCACAATAAAACTCACAAATGTCAATCCTGGTCAAGATATCTTGAAAGAAACAAAATAGTTTTTTATACAAGAGAACCGACGTGTAATAAAATAACTGAAGCTCTAAAGAAGACTGTCGGAGAGCAGTCGAAATACATTGGCAAAAAGGGAAAAATAACTTGTTCTTATGACTTACATGTTTTTAGTTTATTTTAAACTGGCCGTCTCCTTGTTTTTATTTACCTCGAGCATGCTTAACTTGAAGCAACCGTTCATTGCTGTGGCAGCTATGGGATATTCATATGTCCGATCCGATGTGTTGGCAGGCAACAAAAAGACGAATCTATGCAAAGTTAAAACTTGAAGACCAGTTTTCTTATAGAATCAGACAGACGGACAGATGAAACTGTCCTTATCTTCTCGATTAATGTGTAATGTGTTAATGCTGATCACGTATGTATATATTTATGAGATCGGAGACGGCTCCTTCTATACATTACATACTTCGTAACAAAATCACAATAACAACAAGTGTATAGAACAAAAATATAAAATGCATTTAATATATCATATTAAATTAAATATTTAACTATATCATTTGGATAGTTCTATCCAGGGATAATTAGGACAACTTAAGCAAGTTTTAACTTCCTTCCTTTCATTGTTTTATGCAGAGAGAGTTAATTATAAACTCGTTCAGTTGCAGATTAAACCACAATGCATTTTAGCACTAGTTTTCTGGCATCATAAATAACTTCACAGCCATAAAACAGGTGCTGCCTAAATTCCAGGCCAAATTCAACAAGTTGCCAACAGCAACAAGTGGGATGAAGTGTTTTGGGCACAGATCCAAAATTCAAAGTATGCTCAACTTTGTGGTTATATCATTTACATGCCAGATTATGTGAGAAAATAGGCAAAAAAAAAAAACAACAACAACAAAAAAACAGACAAGAGCAACTGCTCGCAAAAGTTTGGCAAAAGTTTGGGATGTGAAAACAGATTCTTGTCTCTGTTGTCGGTTAGGCAAGTTTTGCGGGGACTCAACTGCAGCTTAAAACTTTTTGGCAACAGTTTATGAGCGCAACACCCCTCTGCCTCCACAGAGGACATGCCTCTGCGCCGCCTTGCTGAGCTTGCAACTTGATGGTGAGTAATTTAATTACAACAACGAGACGAGCTTCATTCCATCATCTGCTGACGGCTGTTGTTGCTGGCATATTTTATGGCAAATTAACTATGGAAAGGCGTTGCAGTGGAAAGTGTTAAGCGGTGTATGAGGCATGTTTGAGTCCTGTTAAACGAGTGCGGGTTAAAAGTAAAACAAAATAGCCAGCGGGGCGTATACGCAATAAAGCTAATTTGACTTTTATTGCAACTCTTGCAAACTTTTCAATCGAATCAAATGCAAAGAGATATGCTTTGTTGGCCCATAATTTGAGATTAGATTCAGACTCATATCAAAAGCGTAGGCGTAATTTTTATGTCTAATTAGTTCTATGGTTTTTCGAATAAATTTTAATGCCACAATTATTGTCGCACTAATTTGCAATCGGCAGGCAAAGACAATGGCTGAGCAAACAAGAGCCCAGCTATTAAAACTTAGAGCTCGCACACACACACGCACACACATCATGATTATTAACAATGCACTCCGACTGACATGAACAATGTTGCAAATCGGTTTGCAAATCAGGCAGCAACGAACAGGCAACCAGTCAACGACATGGTAGTCAGTAAAAATTGCGTAAAATACAAATATTGTGCAAAGGTTTTGTGTGATTTTTTTTCTCCTTTTCTCTTTTTTGTGCCAGGATGCGCTGCGTACGGAAGCTGGGGGTGGCGGCCGGATAAAGGCAGTGGGACGGCAGCAGTCCATCAAAACGATTTGAATGCGTCGTTGACGTTGATGAGTTTGAGTGAAAAGCGGATCGTGAAGCAGTCAGTAGGCAGCTGGGAGGTGGCAGGAGGCATGAGGCAGTAACAACAACGAGCCAAGTTCGTCAATCAAAAGCCAAACCAAAATCTCCTCATGCGTGGCACAGAGCAGTGGCAAAGCCAAAGGCTGATGAGGCTGCCATTGCTGATGCCGACGATGATGCGTTCTGCTGTTTGTTTTGTTTTAATTTTCTCGATTTTTTTTTCTATTTTTCTCTTCTCTTTTTTTTTTTTTTTTGCATGCCTTTTCTCTTTTACGTTTTTTTTTTTTCGTTATTTGAAAAACTCTTCAGTTTTGAATTGTTGCCATGTTTTTATTGTTGTTGAGTTTGGTTTAGTTTGTGCGTGGCGGGCATATATGGTTCCGCAGCTCTCTAAGCGGCAGTCAGTGTATCCGTATCCGTTGTGCCTTACACTGTTTGCACACTCGGAACGGGAACACGTTTGACATTTCATCAGGCGGGCGACGGCGATTGTCTGAAATTGCGACCGCTGCAGCAGCTAAGGATTTGATTTGATGTGCGTCCGTCAAAAGAGAAAGAGAGAGAGAGAGAGGGAGCGGGAGAGAGTTCTGTAGGCGGGCTTCACCACCAGCAACAATGCACTGAAAATTGCATTGTTAGCAAAACACTACAATCTGGCCAAAGTGCCCGATATGCGAGCGCCCACACACACACACACATGCCTAATACACACTCACACACTCGCTCCCACGCATTTGGAGGGCAGACTCACGCATGCACTTGACAAGTCAACCAGGCAGGCAGGAAGCCATCCCTGCATTCGGCCTGCCAGCATTTACTTCCGTTTTTAATTAAAAATAAAAAATAAAAACCCAAACAAACCAAACAATAACCTACCGCAGCTAGCGAAAAATATGCGATAAAAAAAAAACAGAGAGATTCACAATTATTTGCGTATAAAATAAAAAAAATCCATGTTCGCATGCAGCAAAAAAAAGAAAAAAAAATTAAAACCACACAAATACATTTACTACATCAACAGCCTACGAGGGTCGTCCGGCACTCACATGCGCTTATTTGCATGCGTATCCTGCAGATACGCACTTTGGACTGCTGCGCTAGCTAGACCTTAGGCGGTTGGGGGGCGGACCGGGGCGTGGCAGACGCTGGACATGAGAGTGACAGAGTCGAGCAGATTGGGAGTGAGACGGCAGCAGCTCTTAATTTGCCTGCAGAAGCAGCAAACTAATGAAAATTACGCAATTTGAAAAATGAAAAAATAAAAAGTAAGAGGTCTAGCGGCCAAGGCTTTAAAAATTTTTGGTGTTTTTTATTTTTAGTCGGGTTTTTGGAAAAATGTTGAGCCTGGAAAATGCTGCTAAACGGGGTGGCATAGAATAAAAGGCAACGGCATGTTGCTTGCTTAGATATGCCGCTACAAAAACACTTAGTTATATATAAAATAAATCAATTTAAGGAAACGGATTCAACACGATAGACTTTAGGCTAGAGAATTTTTGCAGGAATTTAAGCTTTTTTAGATTATGTTCATTATGAATAGATATGAAAAGAAAAGAAGTCAATTTAAGGAAAAGGATTCAACAAGAGAGACTTTCTACTAAAGGATACATACAGGAAAGTAAGCATTTTTAGATAATGTTCATTATAAATAGATATGTAAAGAAAAGTCAATTTAAGGAAAAGGATTCAACAAGAGAGACTTTATGTTCATTATAAATATAGGGATCTAACAGTAGAGACCTTCTGCTAAAGGATATTTGCAGGATTTTAACCTCTATTAAATTATGCTGTATTTGAATACAAGTGTAAATTCATTTATATATGATTCCATGCATCAAGTTTTAACTCAAAACGAATATGCCCAGTTCTGTTAATGTAAGCGTTAAATATCTTCCATCTACTATCCTTTTTCACTCTCACTTTAATCACAAATATTGCCCGCTGGTCACAATATATGAACAAATATAAACAGCCAAGCGTTTGAATTAAATTAGACTGACAATTTTACAGACATTTTATTTATTTTTTCACATTTTTTTTATTTTTTATACCCTGAACCCATTGAAAATGGGTAAAAAGGTTATATTGTATTTGTGCAAAATGCAAATGTATGTAACAGGCAGAAGGAAGCATCTCCGACCCCATAAAGTATATGTATTCTTGATCAGCATCAATAGCCGAGTCGATCTAGCCATGCCCGTCATGGCATCAATAGCCGAGTCGATCTAGCCATGTCCGTCCGTCCGTCCGTCTGTCCGTCCGTATGTATGAACGCAAGGATCAGAGAACCTATAAGAGCTAGAGACTTGAAATTTTAGATGTAGCTGCTCCTAGTGCCTGCCAGATCGAGTTTGTTTCCGATAATCGATAACTCACTCCGTTTTCAAGTAATCGATAAAAGTGTATATCGAAATCCCGTTTTTTACGCAATTTTGGTAAATAATAAGAGCTAGAGTCACCAAACTTGATATGTTGCTTCTAGAATATTATATATGTATATGTCGATTATCTTTCATTTTATACCTATCGCCAACTCCCCGCTACTCTCTATCTATAAGCGCGCGATGCATTTGGTGATGGAATAAGAGGGTTCAGAGTATCCCCTAGTCGGGAGCTCCCGACTAGAACCTCTTACTTGTTATAATTTGTGTTTGTTTTAGCAAAGCGAAAACCACAAACGATTAGACTAATTTAAATAGGCTTAAGGTTTAGCTAATGGCATGTCTAATTAGGTGCGGAAAAAGGATCCCAGGCCAAAGCATTTAGCTGCATTTGCCAGCTTTGGGAGCCTATTAAAAATGCGCTCATTGGTAATGAACAAAATAACAGCAGCCGCAGGAACATCTGCCACATGCAGCAGGCAATGATGCCTCATTAAAATGCACTTAATTAAAATGCAATGGTAAAATCAACAGCAAATGCAATTGCAACTGCAACTGCTGCAGCGAGTGCACCAATGCAACGCCAATGCAACGGCGACGCTTGTCCGCTGAGAGATCGCGTATATGACTAAATCCAGTTTGGGTTTCGATAGAAAAACAACAACACGAGGACAAACAACAACGAAAAATTACAAGACAAGCCAAAGAACAAGCAAAACGAACAACACCAAGAATGAAGAGTGTTGCAGCTGATGAATATGGAACTTGGCTTTGACTTTGTAACTATTTCAGTGCGTCCATCCCTCCGTCCCTCTATGCCATCCATCCCTCCTCCTCCTCCTGCTTGGCAGCCTCCGCAAGCAGCACAGAAATTGCTGCACGAATCTGCCACAGCGCTGGCCAACGGACGAGGCCGGGGCTAGCAAAAAATGTCATAAATAAATTGCTTAGCAACATTTGCTGACGCGCCAAATAAAATCCCATAAATGATCGAATGCGATTTTTAGTCTATGCAACAGCGGCAACGCGTCGCGACGGTGGCGGCGACTTAAACCAAAGTGGAAAACGTGGAAAAACTAAACGAAAACATAACGAGGTTTTAATGCTCTTAAATTGGGCAATAACTATTAAATGATTGTCTAGGAAATAAGACGCATACAAAAACATTACCATATTGAGAAATATAGAAAAGCTATATCAATATTCTTATTAAATTATTATTATTATTATTAGTATTATTATAACTATTATTATTATTATTATTAATCTTATTATAATTATTATTATTTTAATTAATATTATTATTATAATGAAATAATATATATAGGACATGGCTACACACCATCAACCTTTCTTATTAAATAACTTTGATTAAACTAGCCTGGGTTTAAGGAACTGTAAGAGAAAGCATAGAAAGCTATACAAATTCAGTAATTTATTTATTTGTATATACGATTTTTATTTTTGCTAAACGTTCAATTAGGAATAACATATTAATGCTTAGTAAGCTATATATTCAAAGTAAATTATGTATTGGTATGACACTAGATACTGCTTCAATTAAAATCATCAAACCTGGTGTCAATTACTATAATAATAATAATAATAATAATAATAATAATAATAATAATAATAATAATAATAATAATAATAATAATAATAATAATAATAATAATAATAA
The DNA here is from genome assembly GCA_035045725.1 of Drosophila ezoana. NCBI lineage: Eukaryota > Metazoa > Arthropoda > Insecta > Diptera > Drosophilidae > Drosophila > Drosophila ezoana. The sequence continues at coordinate 2,776,278 of JAWNOU010000093.1, forward strand.
TAATAATAATAATAATAATAATAATAATAATAATAATAATAATAATAATAATAATAATAATAATAATAATAATAATAATAATAATAATGATAATAATAATAATAATATTATTATTAAAAATAATAAAAACTCTTAAGCCATATAGGGCAGTAATTTATCTATTATAATATTATTATATTATAAATAATTTATTTTCCATAGAGTATTATGACAGCGTGATAGAGCCCGCCCGATGCTATGCTACTTTTTCTCGTGTACCCAGCTACTTGATGCTACTTTTTTAAGAATTTCAAATGTTTTTCCTGGTAAATTAACTAAAAATGCTGAAAACGCTTCGCAGTCGCTGCCGCAGTCAGAGCAACCGACGCAGCGTGGTTTTTGTGTGGTTGTCGCTATGAATGTGGACAACGACAACCACAAAGCTGAAGACGAATAGTCCGGAGAGAACATCTCCAACGACTGGCGTTGATCTCGTCTGCTGATGGACGAAAAAAAGCAGCCAAACGCTCAAACGAAAGCAGCTAGCAATTTCCTATTTTACCAAAGTGGTTGCATCGTTGTCTTCGTCATTAATGTGGCTTTTAAATGCGTTTTTCATGGCGAGACGCAGTCGCAACGCCGGGGCGAGGTCCACAACTGCAACGGCTACTGTCCGACTGAGACTGCGACTGCGACTGCGCCTGCGACGACGCCAAGTGTGCGCCTTAATTATGTGCGAGTCTTGAGAGTATTGGCTGATTTTGTAATTAGGTTTTCATTAGAACTTACGCACAACTATGGACACAGCCTTCCTTCTTTTTTTTCGTTTATATGTACATGCATATATATTTTTGTATTTTTTATTTGTTGCGCATTCCTTCCATGCTCTGCGGCCAGCCAGAGCTGACGGCTTTGGTAATTTGTTGTGGGTCAACTGCCCAAATGATGTTGCCGCTGCTGCAGATGCTGATTGAGTTATATGTATATACATGTGTAAACAAACAGTAGCCAAATGGCTGCAACTGTATTAAAAAAAGAAGTTGTAAGAAAAAAACCAAACAAGCAACAACAACAAGTGCGGCACATTGAAGCCGCAAGGCAAACGACTTAGGCTAACACTAACAACATAACACGAGCCACACGAGCCACCGTCAGACCCACAATCAAAGTGAAAGATACGGCTAAAGAGCCAGCGTTTGCGTTTGTCTTAAGCACGAGGATCAGCCAGTCAGCCGGTTAGGCAGTTAGGCGATGAGGCAGCCAGCCAGCCAGGCAGCCAGCCTGCCTGGCAGCCAGGTCTTCGAGACCCATGTAAGGCACTTTCTTTGGCTCGTTGCCGTGGATTATGCAGACTGAGACGGGGGCACGGCGGCTGTGCGGCAGTGTTCACGTCTCGGCTGCATTTTGATTTATCCACGCGCTGCCGGCGCTGCCTACTCGTGATTAGCGTGGCGTTGCGGAAGGTGTGTCCCAAACTGGCAACTTGGCAACTGAAGTAGCCAAATGCGCGCACAGCTACCGACACACAATGGGCTGGGCAGACAAGACAGCAAGGACGGTGAACAGGGATGAATCTGGGCATGAATGGAGCGAGCCATGGTGGAAAAAGCCGCTGCACAGCGATTACATCAATGAAATTGAATGGAATGTGTGCCAGCATCAAATGTGCATTCAATGGACCAGGCTAGCGGCTAATTAGCGTAGACCACACACGCGCACACACACAAGAGCACTCAGCCAAATGAGCACAGCACAGATTTCGGCCCTTGGCTAAAACTTGTAGCACACGGCTCATGATGTAGGCAACAACAACAACAAAAACTATACGCTGAGTATAGCCTTGAAGGCGGCCAATGCACTAAGAGTCGATGAATGCTCATTAACAAGAACAGCCAGGGTATATAAGTTAAATAAATAATTAAAGCATATGCAAAATTGTGGAGAGTGCCAATGGAAAGGGCTAATAGCCGGATTTTAACCAAAGTTCTCAATTATATATTACGATTAAACGATTCTCAGTCGAAATCAGTTGATCAAATAAGCATCCATTTCTTTTCGCAAAGGGTTCAAGATAGTAATTTTTCAGTCAAGCCACTTTATTACCTTGCAATATTTTGAGTACAACTGAATAATAATTTTCAAAATTTAAATTTTTATGAACAATTTGGCACATATATGACAAAGCAATGTTTGAACCAATGCCAAATCTCATGGATGTGGAAACCAAATTCACGAAGTGAACCTAAATGTGGGACATTTTATGCATGGCAGATTTGTCATTTGTGTACACTACTTAAAAAGGCAAATAACTAAATAAATAATTAATAATAACAAAAATAGGTTGAAAGTTGAAAAGGTTAACAAAATCCACAACTGATGATCTAGAGCCAGCAAAGGAAGAGCAGTAACAGGATAATTTGTATAGAAAATCGGCTTTTAATTTAACTAGCTATAAAAGCAGGGTATTAAATAGTCGCATGCAGTCATTAGGCAGCTTTGGATAGCATTTTATAAAAGTTTGTTTGCTTTTTTTCGAATGTTCTATAAAATGCAAAAATTATGAAAATTTCTTAAGCTGTTGTTGTTTCTTGTTGTGCATTGTGTGTGCGTGTGTGTGTGTGTCTCTCGCTTTGGTGCATTTTTTCGTAACTGGTTTTTAGTATTTAGCTATTTTTGGCGTATTTCGTTTTGATTCCTGTTCTGTGGGACGCGTCAATGAACCCCCTACACAGCCAACTTGACTCGATGCGAAAGACGCGATAAAGTTGTTGCTGGCACATGTCTATGAATTCTAATTGTCCGTATGACAAACAAGCGAAGGCTAAAATATGTAAATTTTTCGTTGTGTCTAACACTCAAAGGCGGCTGAGCATAAAAGCCAATCAAATTGCTGACATTTCCTGAGTGTCAATCAGTTGAGTTTTGTTGTTTTATTTTTTTGCAATCGCAATGCGAAAATTTTTTGACCAACTCGCGCGGTCGACTTGTGGGCAGGTTCAATGTCTTGGGCAGTCCGACCACAAATCTGACAGCAATCAAAGCAAGAAGGCGAGCCCCATCTGCAGTCGTTGGTGGTGGTAACTGTAGGGGTAATGATGATGAACATGAAGATGAAGAGCAGCGCTGGCTGGGCAACTTTTTGTTGCAGCTCGCATTACAAACAGCAACAACATATTGCAATCGATTCGCAAACACTGACCACAGTCAAGATGCTGTTGGCTGCTACTGCGACTGCTGCTACCAGGGGGCAATCAAAAAATGTGTGGCAAAATCAGCGCTGAAATACTCTTTTAATGAACCTCTTCCTTTCGGGCAGCAGCAGCAGCAGCGGTAGCAGCGGTAGCAGCTCAGCAATTTGGCGACACAAAATCAAAGTCATTGCATCTCTGGGCAGCAATGAAATGCATTTTATAATTGCACACGCACTTTTTGCACTTTGACAAAATTAGAAGCAGCAAAAGCAAAAGCAGCAGCAGCAGTTGGAGTTGCAGCCCCAATTGCAGCCAGAAAAAGACGCAACTGAGCAAACATTAATGCTCAAATCGCTTCATGTTGCCATGTCAGCGCACACATGGAGCTGGAGTTGCAACTGCAGCTGGAGCAGGCGGCCGCCATGCCAAGTTAATGACATTGCAGGCACAAGCATGGCTACAAAAAAAAAAAAAAAAAGAAAAAGATAAATAAATAAATAAATAAAGCCAGCGACAACTTTGGCCAAAGAGCAGCAATGCAGCGGCGGCGTTGATGAACAAAAACTGGACATTTTGATTTTAGAAAAATATATAGAAAACCACTTTTTTTTTGTGCATTGCCTCACTCCGGTTGCCACTGACGACTGGCATGGCCATCAACGTCTAAGCGGCAGCTGCTGCCGCCTGTTGCATGCGGCCACTTGGCCAACAAATGGCAACATATTTTAAAAGTTGGCTAAAATATGTGCAGCAACCGGGCTGCCTTTTGTCAGTATGCCAGCGTTTTTTCTATTTCGTTCATCTTCTCTCTCTCTTTTTTTTTGCTCTGTTTAAAAGGTAGCCAAAATTTATTGGAGGCAGCTAGAGCCCATGTAGGGACAAAGCTGGTAAGAAAAACAAAAAAAAGAGGGTTACAAGTCTTAGACCGATGTCAAGCACTCGAGCTAATGAGGCTGTTAGACTGTTGCCCGGGCAGCGAAATATAAGTGTCTTGACAGACAGCGGGTGTTAAAGTGCCGCAGTGAGTGAATAATGGAGATTATCCTTTGGAACAAAGAATCTAGGAGTAACAGAGGCCGCTTCAGTATGCGCTCGGCTTTTTGCTAACCTATTATTTATAATACTTACGAATTTTATACCCTTCCAGAGGGTATTATAATTTTTTCATGAAATGCGTAAAGCACAGAAGAAGACATCTCCGGCCCCATAAAGTATATATATTCTAGAGCAGCATCAACAGCCGAGTTGATATAGCCATGTCTGTCTGTCCGTCTGTCCGTCTGCCTGCTTCTATGCGAACTGCTCTCTTGAAACTTTTCATTGGTCCGTCTTTCTGTTGCAGACAGTACATATACACAAATGTCGGAATCGGCCGGGTCGGACTACTATATCATATAGCTGCCAAAGAAACGATCGGTTCAACAGTCGAGAAAAATTTAACCAAACCCGGCTTTTTGGTAAAATCTTATCAACATCTGATCATATAGATGCCATAGAAGAGATCCGTCGAAAAGTTGGTTAAGTTTTAAGATCGGTGGAATAGTAGAATCGTATACTATTCGTACATCTCTGCAAAATGGAAATGTCTATAAGGATATTAAATTATCGGTGTGCTTAATATATCTTTACTTCTTTGTTTTTATTATATTTTGCGCCTGCCTGAAATAATTAATTAATAAGAGAAGATGACCTGCTAAAAACTTAAGAATAATTGTCCAAGACTTGGAGTTTGGGCTCAGACTTGTATATTTTATTAGCCAGGGGTGCATAAAATTCATTGGAGAAATATAATTACACTTTAAGGGAAAATTACCCACAATATGTAAGGAACATTTTAAATGCGCATATTCAAAATACGCCCATTTTGTCTGCTTCAACAGCGACTGCATCATTTGCATGTTAAGCACATAACAACAAACCCTATGAATATTCCAAAATAGCTAAACGATATCTGACAAAAAAGGACAGGAAAACCGATGGCCGCCTAATTAAAAATGCAATTGGATTTCGTTTGAAAAAAGGTAAAAACAACAAAATAAAAAAAAAATACAACAAAAAGAACTCGGCAACTTGTAGTCCAAATGCAATGTTAATTAAATATAATTTGCAATATGCTGGCGGTCATATTTTCCAACAAACAGCCAGCCAGACGTTGGTGGATATTCAGAGGGAATGGGGCGTGGCGCCTGCAGGCCATGAGAATGTTTCGACAAACAACAAAAGAGCATGTTTTGAGGCAATAATAGACGATGTACTCAAATGTCATTCCATGGCCCAGGGAACCTCAGAGGTACGAGCAATTTTTCTTTTTTTTTAGCTTTTTTTTGGTTCATTGTAAATTATCATAAATTTGTCGTTGGGCCGTTTAGATGTTGATGGTGAGCGGCCCGGCCAGTTTAAGCTACTCTCATTATTTTTCCTTTTTTTTTATTTGGTTTTTCTGTTGCTGCTGCTTTTGTCAAATATGCAAAAGCCAAAACACGAGCAGTAAACTGGCCAACACGAAAAGCGCTCAAATTTATAGCCAGCGACCAAAACAAATAATTCGAAAATTCGTCACACGCTACAAGTTAAATGGCACGGGGAAATATTTAGAAAATAGCACAACGAAACATGCACACACTAAATCAAGCATAAAACCATAATGAAAAACCAAAACTGTGTTTCTCAAAATAAGATATTTAGAACATACATTGTTAAATATATATATTCATAAAATAACTTTTCTTTTCTTACCTGACCTGTGTTTTTAATAGATTCTTTGATTTAGTTACCGGCAAAGCTGACTGCACCCGGCCAAAGGGCGCTTTGTTAGCCGTTTTGAGACCAGCCATTCTGTCTAGTTCTGTCCTTGTCTGCTCTGCTTAATTATCAATGCAAGACTATTGTTTTTTATTTTTTTTTTAGGGTTTTTTTGGTTCTCCTTTTGGGACAGTCTGAAAATGCAAAGAACCCAGACATGGCTTTGTCGTGCGCATGGGAAATGAATTTCCCTTTACGTTTTTGGGCGACAGGAAATGGCCAAAGGCCGTCTAGTAGGAAGCACTTGGTCTCTGACAGTTAAAAAGGCAGCTTGAAAAGCGTTCCTTTTAAATCTAATTCCGTATAAGCGCTACAAAATGGACCACAATACTTATGCAGAGTGAAAAAAGAAAAACATTATAGAAATATAAATTATAAATATGAATATTGCATAAGCAGCACTTGGCCTGCCGCACGCACAGGACACACGCATGCGAGCACAAAAACAAAACGGATAACGAAAAGTGCGTAAGTTTTACCATTGAAATCCATTTAATGCAATCTAAGGCATACATCTATACATACATACGCACAAGTATTTGCTTTAGCAATGGGGAAAATTATACAGAAATGCCAGCGCCGATTTCGAGGCCTGTTGTAAAGGACTGTGCTGGTCGCTGTCTTGCAGCACCCCTCAAAAGTCGCCGCCTTTTCATGGCAAAAAAAAAAAAAAGTTTTGCCGCAAGCTCCTTTACCCCCTGGCTGATGCGTAATGGTCGCTTTCCTGGTAAGGGGCAGATCAATATCCTTTTATGCGTGTACGCATACATTTATACATTTGGACTGCAAGCTTTGCTGCAGCCATTTTCTGTTTAGAAAAAAATGCGGGCAAAAAGAAAAAGGGAGAAAAAAAAAACAGGCCAAACAGCAAATGAACCGATTGCATAAGTGCGGCCGGGGCGTATACGCAATATTTTCCATCAATTGCAGCTGTTGGCCAATGGCAGTAAATAGGTAGAGAAAATAGGCAGGGAATTAGTAACAAAATGGTCATGCACTTGGCTAACAAGCGAAAGAGATATTTATTTTAGAAAATAGCCATCGACATTTTTTTTTCATTTCAAGCACTTTACGCTTCAGCTTTAACTGAAGTTCTATTTGATTTAGTTTGCCCAGGCTCTTTGTTTGGCTTCATTGGTCAGTTGTGCATTTATTTGAGCGTAAATTTATGATTAAGCCTTTCAAGTACATCAACTGCCTGCTAATGAGCTATATGCTTGGCATATCTCAGCTATAGCCACTAACTGGAAAAACATAATCCATGCATCGGAATTAAGTTTCGGTTAAGAAAGTAATCAATGAATGCTAGCAAGTGTAACAGACTGCAAATTATCAATTTCACATACTTTTTCTTCAATCTAGACTCTCACCTAAACTTTGCTCTCCAATTGCACAAAAGGCTGGAAGAAAACATAAATTTTCGACAACATTAGCAGACAACTGCAAGCTAGCTGGTCAGTTGGACTATTATATTACAACTGGTTTTTAGTGGCTAATTAGCACAGCAACTCGAACACCAACTCTAATTGGATGTTGGCATCTGCGTATGAATGTGAGTTTTTAGTATTCGGTTTTGCGGGAATCATTCACGTTCGCATTCGCAGTCGCATCAGGCTCTCATGCTCTCATGCTCACATTTAGCGACCTACAGCAACAGAAAGCTTGTTAACAATGAAAACAACTTGGCAAATGCTCTATGGCTTCCTGTGGCAGGCTGTCAGCCAGGCAACCAGTCGCAGCAGAAGTAACAGCAACAACAACAATAGCTTTGACGCAATGTCAAACACCTGCTGCCAATGTTGACGCCAAACACGAAAAAAGGCGCACGGCAACAACACAACGAAGTAAAAAGCCAAAGAGTAGGAGAGTAACAGCAGCAACAACAACAGCAACAACAACAACAATAACAACACATACATTGTCCGCCTATGCGTCCGTTGCGTTTGTTCTTCGGCTGGTTAGGCAACAAATTCTGCGCAAAAAGTGCAATGAACTTTTCAACGCTCAAGGGAGAACAGAGCAGGAGCAGGGAAAGACGCACACACACACAAGCTAAGCCTGTGCGTGTGTGTGTCTGCGTGTGTGTGTGGGAATGCTACTGCAGCACAATTTCTGTGTGACTAAAGAGCCACAAAAGATATCAAATACCCAAAATGCCAGCCACACAATGAATGCTGGATAAACTTATAATGCACTACAGGGACATACCCTCTAAATACAAAAAAAAAAATCGAATTATTTTCTGGAAATTACTATCTATACAATAAAGTGTACCTTATAAAACAATACAACATTTTGTTAGAAGGAAATGGGATCAATTATTTCACTATAATGAGCTTGCCCTCGTCCATTCATCTTTTCTTTTTGTTTAGGAGGTAAAAGCATAAAAATCCGAAAAATGTGGAACTTGCACCCACTAAAAACCGTATCCCTCTCATGGCACTCCCGAAGGGTATAACTTCCCGAAGGAGAGATGACATGAAAGCCTCAGCTAGATTTTCAACTATGATGAAAGGATTTGATTATATCTGCAGCTGTTTTGCTTATAGAAATTCAATTGTTTTGCGAGCTAAGTAGGTATTTAATTAGTCGTTAATCATAAAAGTTCTCCCAATAACTTGACTTAGCTCTTCCCGCTCAGCTTGTAAATGCGTCTGTACCTATAAAAATGTACGAGAATTTTACCAAATATAAACATAAGCTAAAAAAAAACAGTTAATTCGATGTAAAGGCTTTAAGCCCACACGGTGTGCCTAGCGTATTGATAATAATAACTCTTTAGTTCACTACCGACTGCAACTAGCTGACATGCTCATACTGCATTGCGTTTAGAGGGTATCAGCACGTCAGGAAAAAGGAACTTGCGGATGGCTAGTCAAATGATTGGCATGCAAGCTGTTTTTCTTATAGATTTTTATGACACGCCATGTTTTTGACTTCCCCAGCAGGACAGCAGGCAAATAATAGAAAAGCTTGTCAGAGGCATTAATTCCCAATTCATCAAGTTTCGGTTCCTAGCCAAGCCGTAAGTCCGGACACCAAAGTCGACGCAGTTGAAAATAAAGTCAACTTGAAATGTGCCGCCAGTTGTCGTTGTTGTTGTTGTTGCCTCCTACCCTTGGCGTGGCCACTTTTGTCTAGCTACTCCAAAACCTAAGCCACTCCAATGGCTCGTCGCTGTCAGTTTTCGTTGTTGGGCAGCCAAGCCAAGCCAAGCGAGCGACTGGCCAAAAGCAGATGATGAAGCCCTCAAAGTCAACAGCAACAACAAAAGTCAGCATGAAAAACAACAACAAAACAAGCTGCAACTGCGGCGCATCGGTTTAGGCCTTTGAAAGCCCATACGAGTCTAAGCACACAAGCTACAATCCATGTGTGTGCGTGTGTGTGTGTGTGTGTGTGTGTGTGTGTGTGTGTGTGTGTGTGTGTGTGTGCGTGTGTGTGTGTGTGTGTGTGTGTGTATGTAGCTAGATACCAGGCCAGGCGACACATCTGCTCATATGTAACTACATAGATATTTTTTTCGTTGCAACTTTTTCTTATTTTCGCATTTCGCCTGCAGCTAAAGCGCAAATGTTCTCAAATTACCCATATGCAAAATGCCGGGGCGGAGGCGGGACAGAAGGGGGTCTGCCGGCTGCGACCTAGCATTTGCTGCATTTCGGTTGCGCCTCATATTTCGTCTATGAAAGCTCTCTGCCCCAAGATGCCACCAATACCCAGGCCAATGCGTTCGCAGTGCAGACAAGAAGACTGAAGAATTTGTGGTTTCCACTTTTTATATTGCATTGGTATATGTGTATATATATATTTGTACACATCTTTGTGGCAACATTTGAGTGTTTGATCGAGACAATTGAAGGGCATCAGCAATAAGGGAAAGCAGCAGAGCGTAGGATTTCAAAGAATATGCAAGACGAACTAGTTCAATTATTTTGGAAAATGCACTTGAAAAACGCTTATGAGGTCTAAACGTTAAATAAAATTATTTAAATTGTGATGCATTCTTATTTCGGCAAAATGATACGCACAGATTGAGGAGTAATTCAAGACAGGGCATTTATTTAAGTTTTTCAAACGTATACAAATGCCTTACACTAAGCCGCAATGAGAGCCTGGCGTACAAAAAAAAACTATTTTCTTCATATTGCCTTTCTATACGATTTTCAGGAATTTTAGTAGGCAGCTAATAGGATTTCATTTGTGGTTTCAAAGTTGTATTTTAAAAAATTGTGTTAGCTATCTTTGCCTATCTGCTCTCTTTGCCTATTTACTCTCTATCTCGCCTCTTTCTCTGTCTCTCTCTCAATCTCTCTCCCTTGCTCACTCTCTTTCATTTTAAGCCTTCTTCTTTGGAACCCGCTCTCTACTTCTTTTAATAAACTAATCGTGTGCGTGTGTACGTAAATTTTTGGATAAGTGCTGATTGCCATATAAATATACAGACATATGTATATGTTAAAGTAATTTTGACCTGGGCACATGTAATCTACTAGTAAATAAAGCCGCATCGTGCAGGTGTTGGCTTTGTGGCGTTCAGATCAAATTTGGTAAATTGGCTTTTCTACTCAAGGCACACTTTGCTCTCATTGCATTTCTCATTTAATTTTATTTTTATTACCTTCTTAAATACATATTCAAAATCCAATTCATATTGATAACTACAAATTTCATTTACCGATTGCTTTTACGCTTCTATCAATGGGATTATTATACGTGCATTACCAATCCCTCCCCAGCCACCGCGCCTCCTTTACGCCGATGGGTAGACGACACATGTAAGGCTGCCCAAACGACGGTTGCTGCTTGCCTCAGTGCCATAAAGTGCTCACTTATAGCTTTTTATGCACTTTTGATATGCGTTTACGTGTGTGTCAATGTATGAGAGTGGTGTGTGTGTGTGTACGTGTGTGTGTGAATGCATTTGCCACTGCACTTTTCGTCACTCATTTCGCCAGTTAGTCAACAAGTCAGTCAGTCAGTCAGTCATACAATTCGTCTCTTCTGCTATTGAATGTGTATGTATGTGTCTTAATGTATGTGTGTGTGTGTGTGTGCGTGTGTGCTTGTATGCTTAACTCGCCACAACTTCATTTTGTGAATGCACAATGGGTGCCCTAACCTACGACAACCGAATATTCGCCATTCGGCCAAGTTCAATGAACCGCTCGTTTAGTTGAATAAACTTCACACACACACACACACACACACACACACGCACACCCAGAGAGCTGGTGACGCGTCGAAGCGCACAAAAAGAAGCAGCAGGCAGAAACCAAAAAGAGCGTAGAATGTCTCTTAATGCATGTGTGATGAGTGTGAGTGTATGCGTGTGTATGTGTGTGTGTGCGCGCGTGTTGGTGTTGAAGTTGGAGTTGGGGGCCGCGCTGTTGGCTACTTAAATGACATGGTTTTCTGTACGTGTGTGCGTGTGTGTGTGTGTGTGTGCTGTGTGCAAATTGATAGCGCAACTGTGTTCGTACTTCACTTCTTTCATACGCTGTGGGCATATATTCTCGTGTTGTTGTTTTTTTTTTAATTTTTTATTTTTTTGTCGCTTTGCCATTTTGACTCTTCCAATTTGTCTAATTTTCAATGACGTCGTCATCGTCAACGCACTGAGGCAAAAACAAATTAGTGGTGCTCTCTATGCATGAGAAGGAAGCATAAAAACATGCATATGAGTAGATGTAAATGTATGCAATATATGTGAATTGGCATTCGGTTGGGATATGTGTGTGATATGTGCGCTGACGTCAAGTAAATCGAGTTAAACAGCTGCTCGCTAAATAATTCAATAAATCGCGCTTAGCTAGAACCCAAACCGACTCCCAAGTGTCAGATCCCAGTTCCCAGTTCCCAGTTGCCAGTTCCCGTTGCGCAGTTCCCAGTTCCCAGTTCCCAGTTACCGATTACCCAGACTGTAGACTGCCGACTGCCAAGCTTGGTTTCATTTCGCATATCAGCACACGCTCACACACAAATGAAATTTAATTTCGACGTGCAGTTTGATGGGGCAAACGGAGCAGAAACCCAACTAACCCAGCCAGCAATCGAAGAGATCCAAGCCATTCGCAGTCGCAGGCAACAAAAATAACTGCTAGATATTAATAAAGCAAAAAATTCATATGAAATTTTAATATGCAAAACGAGCGAAAAGCAGAAGGCAAAATAATAAAACGAACGAAAAGTAGAAAAAACACTTCCAGAGATTGAGAGTGAGTCTCTCTCACTCTCCGCAGAGGAAGAGCAACAGTATCAAAAAAATAACGAAGTATATACATATATATATATGTATATATATCGAAATCGAATGTGCAGGCATCTCGATTTGGCCATGGGAAGCAGCTTGGCATAAACGCATATTACATTACGGCCAATCGAATAGACTGGGAGATAGACAGCTAGACACTTGGATAGTTGGACAGGGGCGTCCGAACGGACGGGCAAAGGTTTTTTGGGCAGACAACGAACAAAAATCACATGTATATATGTAGTCGTAAATGGGATGATGAAGAGTTACCGCACAGATAAAAAGCAAAAGGGAAAATGAGCAGCAAAAGTTGGGATAAAAAATATTTTCAGAGCTTGCGTTGAAGGTTCACTGAAAGCTGCATGCGAAAAAATTCAATTGAATTGCTGCCGAATCCTTTCCAGTCCTGCGAGTAAAATAATAATAAGAAAAAACTACATGAAATCTGGCTGCTGTAAGTAATATTCAAGGCATTATCAAAATCCTATTATTCAATGCATTTCAGTTACGCTAAAATTTTGCTCTAATAGATTTATCGGAGAGTTCGTCTTCTATTTAATATTTATACTAACGCTTATTCCGTAGATGTCGAGAAATTGCCCACGATATCAAACACTTTTCAATCAAAACAAGAAAAATGACTTGAAGTTATAAGCGCCAACTTTAAACCAATTTTATCTCTTCAAGAAAGATCTTATATCTTTAGATATGCATTTAAGGGGATATGACACTCTAGATGTCGAAGAATAGGTTTGTTTTCATTGAATTATTTAAACTATTAAAATATTTTAATATATATATATTTTATATGTAATATTATAAAAAATAATATTATATTACTTATAATAATAATAACATGCATAGCACATAAATATTATATATAATATAATTATAAATGAAAATTATAATCGAAGTTGTTGCCTCATTTATTTCAATAGGATACATCATTTGAAGTCTTAAACAATTTTGGCTTAACTTTGACATTTATCGTCAAAAAAACGGTCAGTATATTGTTATTAACAAATTAACAATGCAACTAAGAAAATACATCCTACGTGATTCTTTAAAACTTGGTTTTTTCAAAATAAATGTAAAACTTGAGCCCAATCGGTTGAAAAATCTAGAAAAATCTAGTTTGGAGATGATCGTGTTTAAAGTTGAAGGTTTTGAGACTATTTAAAGCAACAAACAAAATCGCTTTAAAAATCTCAGAGTTTTGTAAACCCTTAGACAAATATACACATGTATTGTCTAAAGCATAACACTTACAACTTATTTCCAAAAATATTGCAGAAAACATCCAAACCAAAATATGCTGAAGATTTGCAATTAAATGGCATTTGTATTATTGCTTTCGATGGTAAAAACTACTACAACTTTACTTGAAGGTATATAAAATATAATATAATGAGAACAACCACAAGGCATACATATTTGAAACTGCTTGCAACATTTTCAATAGAATCGATAATTTCCCACTTTTAATTTACAAAAATATAATAAACCAGTATTCAAACCAAAAACTGGGTTTGATGGATGTTAAATACCACGCTCCCGAATCAAAATCCAGGCTGGCATTTGACCGAATCGTAAGTCAGCAACAATTTATGTTGATTTTACAGCACAGATTTAAGCAAGTATGATTATGCCTTTATTTTTCCAGCATAATTATAAATTCATATTATTCCCAACGTAGGCAGCTGGATAAATAGACTTCTTGACTGAAGTATTGGCTCCTGATGATTGTTTTATCACGAGCAAAGAGCCAGCCAGGATTTAAATATAGGCCCATTTACATTGAAGTGCTATTACAGGAAACTGTGATTATGCCCTATCCAACCAAATTGAATCACTGGAGCTGCGTTTCGATTGCAGTGTAAACTTTCCTAGAAGCGATTACAGCAGCCCATAGCTTACAATACCATAAGCGCATTAACGCCGGCAACATGAATCACCAAATTGCACAAACAAAAATAGAGCCCCGACGCGTTACGTATACGCCGCGTGCCAGCATTTGCCGAACGTCAGACGGCATGCCAAAAATACAACAACAACAACAATAAATGCCGGCTGCCTGTTGCCACACTTATCCCAATGCCAATGCCACAGCGTGGAGGATGCAACAACACCACCTCGAATCTGACTCTATATGTAAGTTGTTGTGTGTTGTGTGTGTGTGTGTGTGTGTGTGTGTGTGTGTGTGCTTCATCGTCCCAATGCCATAGATATACAGCCGTTTTGTCGGGCCTGGGCACGTTCCGATGCTGCGCCAAAAATAACAACCGCCAGCCTGGCAGCCAGACGCAGAGCCGGCCAGTGGGCCGGCTGTTGGGGCATGGCCATTTGGCCATGAATGGGCTACGTTTTTGGGCGTTTTGTTTGACCAAAAAGTGCAGCTGCCGAGACGAAGGTCGCGCACGCAGTCCGGAGACCCAATGCTGACCGCCAGCAGCAACTGGCAACAGAATTTCATTAGACAGACGCAATGCAAATGTGCAGCAGTTGCCGTTAAGTGGCTGCTGCTCGTGGCTGTAGGAGGATGTGGCAAGCCGAGTTTCACTGGCCTGAAAGCGAAAGCTGTTGTCGGTTGCATGCAGCGCGTGGGACGTCGGCCATCGTGTGCCATGGCCCAGCCGCTGTCGCCGCGTAATCATGTAATCTTGGCTCCATCATTGTTGCTGCTCTTGTTGTTGTTGTTGGTTTTATAAGTGACTAACTTCAATTAGGTGTCGCTTTGTGGGGCTGCCCGGGCCAGGACAATCAAGTCGTCAACACAAATTGCACAGTTGTCATGGAATTTTAACCAGAGAGCCTGCAATTGAATAGGATGAATGGAGTTTCAAGCGATTTGCATTGCAATGGAGCTTGCATTTGATCCAAGATAATCAGAAGCGATTAAAAGAACTTCGGATAAAAGCTTTTTTGCAGTTGTAATAACTTAGTTTAGTTAAATTTAAGTATGTTAATTTTAGTTACATTTCATTTTATCATTTACCATGGACATCATTCATTTATTAGCAATTGCTTTCTACTTTAGGTAACCTTTTATTATAAATCAAAGAAAGTAATTTTCATACAAATTACCGCAGTTTTAAGCCAAGAGGGATGCACTTTTCGAAAACTGTGAAACTTCCATAAAATAAATGTACACAAAGATCATTAAACATTAGTTTTAGGCCGATCGGAAAAAAAAAACAAGTAAGAGGTTCTAGTCGGGAGCTCCCGACTAGGGAATACCCTGAACCCTCTTTGAGGTGGTAGCGGGGAGATGGCGATTGGTATAAAATGAAAGAAACTTGACATATATATAATATTCTAGACCCAACATATCATGTTCGTAATCGTATCATGTAATCGTTTTCCGCCTTTTTCTCACACTTGCCGATGAAATTTCCCTAAACCCCGTTTAAGCGTGCACCTGTATCACATAAGGTAACTTCTTTAACAATTTCAGTTTCCCAGCTCTTACAGTTTGAGCTGATCGTTGATCACCAATCTGTCAGTCACCCAGTCAATCATTCAATTCCGCTTTAAGCCACCAATTGCAATTGCAATTTGATGATGAATAGAACTACACAGTTTTCATTCACTTTTCACCATTTCAAAATCAACACCTGTACAATCATTTGTAATGTAATCTTTGTCTCATACCACATTTCACCCCAATTTCCAAAAAAGTGTGAAACACATCTAAAATAATATTTTCTAAAAATCTTTAAAAAATGAGTTTGAAGTCAATCGGCTGGCAAAGATATAAATTTAATGCAACCGTTTATCACCAATTTTCCACATTTACGTATGGATTTCACGATAGCCCTGTTTTAGCATACACTTGCATGCCACAAGCTGGGTCTTAGCGCTAGGAATCAAGTAAAAATAAGTTTAGGTTAATTAATTTCAATAAACATTTCAGTTTCCAGATCACCACGCAAGTAATGGGGAATATTGTCACTGCTTTACTTTGATCACCGTTCAATAAGTCAGTCAGGCGGTCAGTCAGGATAAAAACACAATTCACTTTCTCTTGTCTTCTGCCTTGATCTTCGTTTAATTAGTTAGTCATGCAGTCAGGAGAAATAGGTTAATAAGAATTATGCAAATAAATCACATTGGCATCATTATATTGTGATATTTTGATCTCCGTACTATCAGTAAGTCAATCAGGCAGCCAGTCAAACTGAAAGTATATATTGTGTAAGAAAATTTCTATTGATTTACGTTGATCACCGTTCAATCCCCTTTCACAGGATCAACGTTCCGTCAGTCAGTCAGTCAGTCAATCAGGCAGTTATCCTGATAACAACTCAATCACCTTTCTTGTAAACAAACGTCCAATGCAAATCGTTCAATCAGTCAATCAATCAGGCAGTCAGTGAGTCAGGCTGCCAGTCAAGATAATATTTAAAATCCTATCGCACCGCGGTTGAACATATATATTTCATGTTAACAAATTCCCATTGCATAACGTAATCACCGTTCAATCAGTCAGTCAATCAGGCAGTCAGTCAGGATAAAAAATAAATCACTTTTGCATCCAAGAGTGAATACATATGTATTTCGTGTAAGCAACTTTTCACTGCTTATTCGTGCATTTACAGTCACTTAACCCCACAGACACAACTGTACCAAAAAGAACAAAGCTACCCAAATGAAGGGCATACAAAAATGGTGCAGGGTACGAAAAAAAAATAACACAAAACAAAAAAAAAATGAAAAACACATACTTAGACGTACGATACGATAGCATACGTAAAAAAGTTTGCCACTCAACGGCAGACGCCAACGCAGAGGCGACCCAGCGCCAGGCGCAGACCAGAATGCAACTTGGCACACGTAGACAGAAGCTATGGAGAGCGTGTGTGTGGGAGGGCAAGGTGTGTGCGTGTGTGTGTGTGTGTGTGCATGCAAGCGGCGGGGGGACTTTGTAGACAACTGGTAACAATAACGGCATTTTCGATGCAGAGCAGCGAGGAAGCGACGGCAACGGCAACGACGACGACGACGACGACGACGGCGACGGCGACGTTGACGAAAAGGACGCGCAGGATGAGAGTTGGTTGTCGACGACGAGTTGCCAACAGCCACTTGACACTTCCGTCGTCACATGAATGGAGCCGTAAAAATGCGACGCTGCATTCGTTGCCTCTTTTTCCCATTTTTTTTGGGCCAGTCGAGGGCAACGTTTTTATTTGGGCAGCAATATGAATAGGAGCACTTGTGCGAGTATGTAGAATGTGGCAAATACATTCATGCATAATTTTTATGGCACGTCGGGGGACAAGAAATGACTCTTTCATACATTTGGGATGCCAAAACGTTTTATGAACACGTTTCTCCTGGCACTCAATGTGAGTTTGCAAGCTCCCCAGCTACATGGCCTGGCAAGTGGGCACAGTCATTAGCGCAAATTCAAAGCGATGATTAGGCGGCGGCAGCACTGCGAGGATGGGGCGAGGGGGGTTACATTGCTGGTCAATGTACGCCAAAAAGCAAATAGGCCCTGCGCCAAGGTAGGTCAGGTAGGGCCTAAACCCAAATGTGTTGAAACCTCCCACTTAGCGCGAACAAACAAAGCAAACTGCAAATACGCGGCCTAAGCCATGGCCAAGGAGTAGCCTGTGCTTGTGCTTGTGAACTGCCCAGGAGATGGGGGGAGGAGCTAAGCGTGCGGCGGGTGGGGCGCTGTGTGCAGCGTTGCATGCGGCACAGCACGCACTTGCAGCCTTGCAGCACACGGGCGCAGCAAACAAACTGGCCTCGTCTTCTGCTGCTGCGCTTTTCGTCTTCGTCTTGTATGCCCTAACAAAGGGCATTTGAATTGTGTCGTGAGATATGTAACCTTTAGCAACTATATCATATAGCTTTATAGGGGTCCAACAATTTGTTTTTAAATGGATATATTATTATCTTTCCCAAACTCTGCAATTACAAGCTCACAAGGTTAGGGTATTTCAACTTCGGCATGCCAAACTAGCTACTATTTCATGTTTTTCTTTTTTTTTTTTTTTGGTTATGATTGACTGATTTCTGTTGAAACTTTGGCGTCTGCTGGCACGCATGAATTACAATTTTCGAGTAACGAAAACCACATGCACCTACACACACACACACACGCACACCCGCACACACATACACAGATAAACAGGGAGAGTGCCACAATTAGCACTTTCTGCACTTGGCTTCTCGGATACTTCGAGTGGCTCTGATAAGCTCCAGAAACGGAAACTCAACAATATTTCGCCTTGAGCCAGGCGCTTGAACTGGCCACACCAACACCCTCCCCCTCCCCCTCTCTCCACCCTCTCTGGCATGCTGTCTGTCGTCAATCGCTGGTAGCAAATAGTTTTGCGGCCTAAAAATGACACTGCCAGCCTTTTATTTAATTTTTCGTTCTTTTTTTTTTTTGTCGATAACAAAGTTTACTCAAAAATGGCGCTCATAAAAAAAGTAAAGCCCAAAAGCAAAGCCTATTTGCGCACCGCATTCTGTCCGGCCGCTAGAACTGCACTGAAACACAGCGAAACGCACAGTGCGCTATAAGATAAACATTTGTTTTTACTTTTTCATTTGGCAAATAACATAAAAACGTTGAACTCGGTGGAACACCGCAGAGAGATAGGCATATAGATAGTGAAGGATGGGCTATCACGAACATCCAAAGCGCTACATTCGAATGGAATAAAACTAAAAAATGGACTTAACTATGACAGATATAAACAACTTTAAAGTTGACAACGAAATAGTAAATTATAGTTCTCCATGGACCGAACCTTAAACCAACCCATTTGCTCAAATCAAAACCCGAACCAAGGCGTGTTTTTTCAAAAAAATTACAACGAAATTTCAATTTGTAGTTTACTTTACGGACCGAGGGCTTAAAAGATATATAAAGAAATTTAAAGGAATTTTGTCCCAATGCAAGAATAACAATGACTTTGACCATCTTAATATTTATAAAAATATTAGATATTCAATTTTTTAAGTAAGACTTGTAAAGTTGGTTTAAAAACCAAACATAAAAAAAGGGCAGGATCAAGAAGAGAATAAAGTCGGGCGAGTTGTTTCAAAACGTGATCTATTTTCGGTACATGAAGCTCTGTTCCACTCAAGATAAATGCCTTTAAACTTATATGGATCAGAGCTCAATGAACCGAAAATAGTTCATAAAGCCTGAGGACCCAAACAGGCTTGGCGAAATATCACCCAAGCCACATGTGTTGTAATAAAAATGTATGCTATTTTTAATCCCATACAATAAACATTTATAAAAAAAATAAATAAATAGTTTACGTTTTGAACCAACTTCCCCGTCTTTGTTCGCTTCATGAGCCTACCCTTCCTTGAACCGAAAATAGAAAATATATATGTATATATATATATATACATATTTATACCTACCCTTTAATTTATCAATATATTAACCGAAAGAAACTTCGTATATTATATTTATTCTATATATGTATATGTATTCATTTGTAATATCCAATCAAAAAGCCATGCAATTCCAATAACAAAACAAGTAAGAAGTTCTAGTCGGGAGCTCCCGACTAGGGGATACCCTGAACCCTCTTTGAGGTGGTAGCGGGGAGGTAGCGATAGGTATAAAATGGAAGATACTCGATATATATATACTATTCTAGAAGCTACATGTCAAGTTTGGTGACTCTAGCTCTTATTATTTACCAAAACTGCTTAAAAACAGGATTTCGATATACATTTTTATCGATTACTTTGAAACGGGGTAAGTTATCGATTATCGGAAACAAACTCGATCTGCGTAGGAACTAGGAGCACCTACATCTAAAATTTCATGTCTCTAGCTCTTATAGGTTCTGAGATCATTGCGTTCATACATACGGACAGACGGACGGACAGACAGACGGACATGGCTAGATCGACTCGGCTATTGATGCTGATCAAGAATATATATACTTTATGGGGTCGGAGATGCTTCCTTCTGCCTGTTACATACATTTGCACTTTGCACAAAAACAATAATACCCCTTTTACCCATTTTTAATGGGTTCTGGGTATAATTATCACACGGTTCCAAGAAATACCCCTAAACCCCCCACTTCCCACCCTACACACACACTCACACACTCACACACCACACACACACACGCACAGTTCAAACAATGAAAGTCCCACCAAAGTGACGAGTCGTCAGTCGTCGCGTCGCGTCGCGTCGGACGATCTACAAGTGCTGAAAAGTTTATTGCACTGCGTGTCTGACTTTTGCTAAAGCAAATATTGTTTAATAACATTTTTAAAAATAAAATTTACTGATTACACGCGCGACTGCAACGACAACGACAACAACAACGAGCGCCGGCAATGGGACATCGGCCTCGGACCTATCCCAAGACAAAAAATGCTGTGTGCCCCACACTCGAGGCGTGTTTATTTTTGATAGACAGGCAATAAGTTGTCAAAAATATACAAATAAAAATATATATAGATATGTATATGTATATTTTATAGAACTAACAACTCCTGCTTTTGAATACACAGATATCTCATTGTAACAAAAAGGGCAGCTCGCGTCCTTCGTGAATCGAGCGCATAATTTCCATAATCAATATAAATATCAGAAAGTTTTCGATCGACTGACGCAACAGCATCATGATCAACTGTTCGTTTTGCAATCGATCGCTGGAGACCCACAGTATATAGTCATCGCCAAGCGCATCCTGAATTGATCGATTCGTATATCTATAGGGATAAAGCAGATGGACCCCAATGCGCCAGAACAGAACAAAGAATATGCTGGGACTGTTGGCAGATTGGAGTGGGTATCGAATGCGACGGACGGTGTGGAGAATCACTTACGCCATGTTTAGCTGCAGGTAACCAGCATGAAAGGTTATATTTGTATTTTGTGGGTTTTGGGTACTTTGGGTTAAAAAATAAAAATTTTGGAAATGCTTACGTCAAGCTGTGAAAAATGCTGCTTTGAAAAGTGAAGCCGAAACAAAACGATTTCTAAGTGATTAATGCTAGTAACAATGCTAGTGTGTTTACAACGCAACTGAGAAAGAAGGCTATGTTAAAGGCCGAGGCTGGGGTAACAACATATGTATTTTTCAATAAAAACAATAACTTTTTATTCACTAAAATTCTGCGAAAATCAAAATTAACTGCATCTACCTGGTGTGAGTCTTTGCTAAAGCTTTAGCAAAGACAGCATGATAAAGCTCTATAAGGAATGTGAGTTACATAGCAATTAGTACCACGGCGCAATTTAAGTACCATAGCAGTTAGCCTAAAGAGCTATTAGCGTAAAGCCGTTACAATTTTGAAACATAAAAAAGCAACGAGGCTGTTTACAAGACAAACAAAATCCTAAAATAGTTCTACAGAAATGTAAATAATTTAAAAATAAAGCATATAAAACATATTTACTCTGACAAGGCAATCAAACTGGACCAAGGACCACAAAACACAGTATAATTATTACCCTTAGGCGCATCTCGTACAGCCTGAAATATGTCCAAGTATTCCAATTTAGTTGGCTGCTTGCCAAGCTGACCGTGGGCACACCAGCCACTAGCCCAGAGTCGCCCACAGCTGCGCAAGAGCAATGTGTGACGTGAACCTGCAAATACCTTTAGAGGCGCACAGACATCATTCGCTTCCCCACAACAGTCTGGCAAATCATGTAGCTGGGGCAATGGATAAACCGTGGGCTCTTTAAGCAAACCATCGGGTTTCAAAACGCGCATGCCCAGTTGACCTTTGCAATTCAAGCCCCACGTATAGAGATCCCCAAATGCAGAGATGGCTACGCTATGCCAGCCACCAGCGGCAATGTGTGTTATCTACAATGTGTGTGGACGGATGAATTACTTGACAAGCTAGATAATGAAATTTGTTAGTCATTGCTTACCTTAATGCCCGCCAGCGCCTCCAGCAACAGTGGCGTCTCCACCACAGCTAGTGTTTCGTGGCCTAGTTGTCCACGACTGTGAAATATTTGCATAAAAAGTCACCAAATTTTGTTCAAATAAATGACACACTAAACATACAGTCCATTGCCCCAGCTGTAGACATCGCCATTGCCGTTTAACAACAGGGCATGCTCGTGTCCGCACTCCAACTGTTGCACCCGCCACTGACGTTGCGGGAACTGATGCAAGCAGCTGGGTATGCTGTACACGGCGTTGTTGGCGCTTATGGCCACATTAATGTGCGTGCCACAGGCTATGTGAGTGACGTCGTTAAAGGCGTCCCTAGCTACCTTAGGTGTACCAAAAATAGTTCGCTTTGTGGCTGCAGTTCTTGTTGTGGGGGTTGTTTCCAATTTGATGTGTTGCAATGTTGCCTTCAGCTTGGCTGGCAGCTTGTACAGCTCGCCATTCTGCAGCAGCACCAGGCAATGCGAATCGCAAGCGGCTAACGCTTTAATACATAGAGGTGCCTCCACTTCCAGACATTCCCCAGGCACCAAGTCGAAGAGTCCGCGCAGCCATAGCTTAGTGCCCACAGCATATGCAGTATAACGCCAGCTCAACGCGATTATAGCGTTACCCGCGCCATCCCCGGGTACGCTTATTTCTAAAAATTTAAGGATTTCAGTATCAACTGTGAGAATGTTATTGGTTGCAGTTACGAACCGGTTAAGGCAGTGACGCGACCGGAAATGCGGTCAGTGTTGCTTCCATTGTGCTGCCCAAATGCATTGAACCCCGTAAATAGTAACTGTCGCATCTTCCGCTTCGCCAACAGCGTTTGCGCAGCGACGCGCACAGTAGGGGCTGGACGCCGCTACCTGCGGCTGTTGCTCTATTGTTTGGTCGACCGATGTTTAGTTGCTAGCTAGCATTGCACCTGTAATGTTGTCGCTGGTGGTGGTTTTAAAATCGGTTGTTTGAATTGTGTTTAAATACAGTTGCTAGATTTAGAGCTTTTTAAGTGATCGTACTTCAAATAAGTTATTGTAATTGTTTTACCAAATGGTAGGTTGTTTGTTGAATACCCAGATCATCAGTCACGCGCTAGTACTTAGTTATAGTTTTGTTTTCCTTTCTAAATTGCTCTTATTATCCAATATTATATTTGTTTATTTAACTCTGTTGTCATGGTAACTTGTTCGCGTGATAGTATCGATACTTTATACTCGTGCAACAGCTGTTTTTAGAGTGTGACCAGCTGAAAGCTCGATAGCACTCGCCATAATATCGATTTGAATATTGCGCGAAAATGAATTGCGCTTTCAAATTTATTTATTTTCTTTTTTGTTTTAAGGGTCTACTTTCGCTGTTGCGCAAACTGCGCCCCAATCCGGAAAAGGAGGCACGTATTTTGCTGCTCGGCCTGGATAATGCCGGCAAGACAACGATTCTCAAACAACTGGCTTCCGAGGATATAACAACGGTGAGTATCTTGGAACAGATGCGTTTTTGCTTTCCTAATAGTCGTTCCATTGCTCCGCAGGTGACGCCCACCGCGGGCTTTAACATCAAATCCGTAGCAGCAGATGGGTTCAAATTGAATGTATGGGATATTGGCGGTCAATGGAAAATAAGGCCATATTGGAAGAACTACTTCGCGAATACAGATGTCTTGGTAATTTCTTACGAATTGTTGATAAGATTCAAGCATTCATTATTTGCTACCATGATAGATCTACGTTATAGACTGCACGGATCGGAAACGCCTTTCAGAAGCAGGCAGTGAACTCTTTGAGATGCTTATGGACAACCGTTTAAAGAGAGTACCGCTGCTGGTCTTTGCCAACAAGCAGGACTTGCCCAGTGCCATGAGCGCCTCCGAAGTGGCCGAGGCTTTGGGACTAGTGCGTCTGGAGGAGCGCACTTGGGAAATTAAGGCCTGCACAGCTGTAGACGGCACTGGCATCAAAGAGGGCATGGACTGGGTGTGCAAAAATATGAAAAAGTAGTTTACTGTAAGATTCAAGCAATTAACCTACACTGCTTACTCTATAAAAGAATATACATATATTGTTGGTTTAAAAACTGTAAAAGGAAGTGCCCTTATATAATTATAGAGACCATAGTGTTATGAAAATACTCTTGAATTTAATTTTTTGTGACTTGAAAATAGGGTAAGCATACCAGATCGAAAATGATGTATCTCTATAATTCTCAGGCATTATCCAAATCTAAGGAGTAGCTTGTGTATAGCTCACACTTTTTTAAAACCTCAACAAAAACAATAGCAATAAATGTCCCATCTTTACAAAGGTGTCACTAAGTTCCTGGGCAAACTAAGGGGGACGCCCTCGGAGGAGTTTAATGTGCTTATTCTGGGCCTAAACAATGCGGGCAAGAGTACTTTGGCGGCCCGCATTGGTTTGGAAACCGAGGATACCGTAAGAGGACCAACAACCTTATTAGACATAAGTTATATATTTATATACATGTTTATTCCAAAAGTTAAAGCGCATTTCTCCTACGGTCGACTTAACCGAGCGGCATTTAAAATTTAAAAGGATAAAGGTATGCTTGCGTGACTTGAGTGGTCAATGGAGGATGCGTCAGTCGTGGCATACATTTTATCAGGAAGCCAATGTTTTGGTATTGCCCATACATATCTTAACTCACACTCTCAGCTAACCAATTGATCCCTAGATCTTTGTTGTCGATAGCACGGATGCGTCGCGTTTGAGTGAAGCACGTTGCGAGCTCTGTGATGTACTGCTGGACGAGCGGATGTCACAGGTTCCGCTGCTGCTTTTGGCCAACAAACAGGACGCGGTCGGTGCTTTGCCTAGTTCCATGATATCCGACTTGTTGGGATTGAACCGTTTGGAGGGTCGTGTTTGGGAGATACACGGATGCTCCTCATTGGCAGGCGAGGGCATCGAAGTGAGTAGAATAATAATCATCACATTTTTATTTAAGAATGCCATTAAATATTATTCATTTAAGAGTATCATTCTTTGGATCTACGGTAAACTTAAGGAACTCCGGCCACCAAGTCGTTTTAGTAAACTTTTAACTCCATCTTTTCTGTTTGGACCAACATGTTCATTGGACTTTCGACGGCGCGAAATGAACATTTCATAAATTTATGTAATTGGCGCACAAAATAATCTATTCTTGTCGAATCTAACTGAAAATGGGCCATGACACACATCGAAAGAAGCCAGAGAGAATTACAGTCGAAATATAATATGACTGCCATTCGTTTGAGTTATACATTTGCATTGAAAAATTAAAGTTGCGACATTTTTAAAGAGAAAAGCCTACGGACACGACTAAATTTTAATACACTACAACACAAAATTAAATGCATTTTACATAACCTTTTTATAACGCTTAGCTATACAAATACATCAACAACCTAGAGGAGATTTAATAGCAACCAATAAATTTTGTTTATTTTCCTGTTACGAACATTGTCGTAACGTAATAACTCTCTGCAAGAGTATATTAACATACATATGTATGTTTGTATGCATATGGACGTAGATTAAAGCTTGCAAAAAGAACCAAAAAATGAGATAAAGCTGAAGCATTGACTTTGACCACGCCATGGCAAGAAGAGCGACTTCAAAGCGACAGAACGAGTGCGTGTAAAAAGAAAGTGGGTAGAAAATATAAACAAAGTTAAGTCCAGCAACAGCGCCATAGAACAGCGCAAAGGCATTTAAATATGTGTACACACACACACACACACACACACACACACACACACGTACACAAATGAATTTGTATGCTGGCAGCAAACTGACGTGGACAACCCGCAAGGCGCAGGCGTAAAGAATGACAACAGCCAGAGAGAATAAGAGAGAGCGAGAGAAAGAGCAAGTGCAAGAGAGATGTTCAGCGAGCGCTAAAAGCGAACACAGCTGAGTTTGCGAGAGGCTTTACACCACAAGCAGGGACAGATGCAACATGTTGGCCAGGCCCAGACGAGCGACTTAAGAAGTGTTACAAACAGACTCGGAGCCACAGAAGAAAGAAAGTTTTCGCCTGAGCTGGCTGTGTTTGCTGCGTTACAGGCATCAAAGTACATACTAAATAATATATGTACATAAGTATTTCTCAGTCTGGTGGAATAACAACAGATTTTCGTCTTTGGCTTGCAATTTTCAAGCCATTTGCGCAGTGAAGCGTCGGTCGCGCTGTTGTTGTTGTTATTGTTGTTGTCGTCGTCGTCGTCGTCGGCGTTGTTTAATTGGCCCAACAACAATAAAGAAATAATAGCTAAAAAGAAAAAAAAGTATCTCAAGTGTGTGATTGTGAAAGTTCCTGCCCAAAAATGTACATGAAGCGAGCTCTGTTTGTGCTGGCACTGCTCAGCGCACAGCCCTATGGCCATATGGCCAATGAAGATGACTCCAATCCACTTCTGGACATGGCCTCCATGTTCATACAGGAGGCATTGTCAAACCAGAACGGAGGCGGTGGCGGTGGTGCTGCTGGCGGCGGCGGTGCGGGCGCCGGACTGGCAGGTGTCGCCTCCATGATCGGCAGCTTCATGCAAGCAAATGGAAAATCTGGTGGCGGTGGCGGTGCCGGCGGTGGCGCCATGCAAATCTTATCCGGTCTGGGCAGTCTGCTGGCCAACAATGCACGTGGCGGCAATGGGGGTGGTGGCGGTGGTGGGTTTGATCCGTCCATCATTGGCAATGTCCTGGAAATGTTCACACAAACCGATGACGAGGATTCTGGCGCCGCTCAAAAGCGCAGCAACAGCGGCGGCAGCTCTGATGGCGGCTCTGGCATTGGCCTAGACACCATTCTACAAGTGGCCTCCGCTTTTATGAACACACAGGGTGCTGCCGAGAAGCCAGCTACACATACACATCATCAACAGAAGAGATCCGCCACCGAAGAGCCAGAGTCGGAAAATGGCTTCATGAACTTGTTGCCGCTGGTTATGCAGGCAGTTAGCTCGTTTGCTGGTCCCGAGGGCCAGAGCACACAGGAACGCCATAAGAGTCATGCCTGGGTGCTGCCACCATTCCTGGAGCATGTGCACGTGCTGTGGGATCACTTCTCCAACTCGGAGCTCGCCGATGCGCTATACGAAAAGTCGGGCGTCAACAAGATCATGAAGGTATATCACGAGAATTTGACTGTTTATTATCGCTAAGAAACCATATTAATATAATATTCATAAATATGGTCTCACATTCATCAACTTTTATTACATTGACATTTATTTATGTAGGGCTTCAAGGGTCGCGATGGCAAGTTGGATTATGACAAATTGTTCGAGTCTCTGAACAATCAATCTTTCCGTCGTCGCTGGATTAAATCGGCCACATTGTATTTGGCTGACTGGGCCAGTTATTTGGCCAATCCTGAAAACTATCTCAGGTGAGTGGATGCATATACTTTACAGCATAAATCGTGAGGGTGATCGATGCGTGTTAATTATGGAACACGTTCTGCTTTCTCAACGGTTTTAAGCCGTTTAGCACCCTACTGTGATACGATTCGAATTCTGAGCGTTACGTTTAAGTGCAATACGAATGCGTGTACATGTTGGCAGCGCAACTGGCTCAAACAGCTGCCAGTTAGCGTTGTTCGTGTTGTTGTTGTTGTTGTTGCTGTTGCTGCCTGACGAGTTACCGTTAACTGCTACCTGTTTGGCTTCGAACATGTTTGAAGCTCTCTTGCTTACCTTTTGACACACTTTTAATGCTGACGACTTTTAGAACATGGCTGTTAATCTTACTGGTCAACACAAAATTAAAAAAAAAAAAAAAACAACAAAAAAGAACAGTACGAGTCCAACTCCAATTCCTGGGTTTGAGTTCGGGTTTTGGATTTGGCTTAGCTTTGGGTGTGCGCTTGCGTGTTTGCGTATGTGTGTGTGTTACAGTTACAAAGACGATGGCGCATCATTAAAATATGCAAACAAAGCCAAAGCCAGAACGGTTCATTTCGTATGTGTGTGTGTGTGTGGGGGAAACCGGTTTGATCAGGAAGTGGGCCAAAGGCAAAGTACATGCCGAGTGTCTTGGCTATTTGGGTCGCGCTGTATAAACACAAATATATGTATGTATGTATGTATGTACATACGTATATAGAGATACTTTTGGCATAAGCTGCGCCGACAATCATTATTAGACAACGACAACAAAAATAACTTCCACTTTCTAGCAGCCCTTTCACTCTAACAATGCTGCGTCATTATGGGCAACTCTCATCAATTTTGTTTTTCTTTGCCACTTTCCACAGATATTTCCAGACGGCGCAGATCATGTTTAACGGCCTGTTAAAATCTCAAGGTTATCCCAAGCAAACCTTTTTCGATCCGGCACGTCCCAGCGAGACAATTTCTAATCTATTGAACCACGTTGCCAAACATCATTTGAATGTGAAAATCGATTCACGCCAGTACGTGAAACCCGCTGTGGGCTATGCCAAGGAGCTGCTGAAACTGGGCCAAGCACGTGGTCTGCTGCAGTTCAATGCCACCGAGATCAGTGATAGATTAACGGATACACTGAATCTGGAGGTAAGCATGTTGCGGCCAATTGAATCGCCGGCAATTAAAGCGCCGCAGTGAAGAATTCTCTTAAAACGAAAAAAAAAAACTAAACCAACAGATAGCACAAATTAAATTAATTACGCTACAATTTTCTCTTTTGTTCCACGGCGCACGCATCCCCAACCCATACTCCACATGGCCAACCCACAAACAACAAACATCTAACAGGTTATCGAACCGGTGCTTAAAGTCCATCGCGCCTACAGATACATCTCGAAGTCGCCGCAATGCGATCGCTATGTGCTCTGCCAGCTAAATGCAGCTGCTTTGGAGCAACAGCAGCAGCAGCAGCAGACGTCCAAGAAACAGGCGACTGCCTCATCGCCTGGCGGTCTCATTGCCGGTGTTAGTCCGAAAATTGTCAAGATCGGCAGCATGGGTGCCGCGATCTTCATTAGCACAGAAACCGGTACACCATTCTGGACGCTATTTGGGGTAATCAATGCGCCATATAATTGTGAGGTGAGTCCACATCCGTCATAGCCGCATTTCTCACTCATTCCAATTGATACTGTTGCTTTATCGAAAATACAATCTACCAATCTTTACACAGGTGAAATATCCAGTGGACTGCAATGGCTTCCATGAGGGCGAGGCCAAGGTGACCACGGAATATGTACACAACGAGTTGTAGTTGTAGTTGCTCCAACTAACAACGAGACTGTTAACGAGTGCTCATTAGAATGATTTAGTTGTAATTGATAAAACGATTTCAAGTGTACATAGTATTACGAACTGCAATAAATTTTAATTTAATTGGTACATTTGTAAATTAACTGATTTAAGGGATACAATATAAATGTACATTCATTTACAGTTCTCTGAAATAATCAAAACTCTGTAAACTTCATTGATTCAATCCAATATCCAATATTAGTTCGTTATTAGGAGATGTATTTATAATGAACCCTTTATTTAAATATTTGTTTTGCTTAAGTTTCTAAATTTTCTGTTTATTTTTTATTTTTATAAATAAGTTTCGATTATTCGTTTATATTTTTATACAGCAATATTTTTGCAGGATCGGTTTCCCGATCCCAACTATCTGCATAAGCATTTAATTTTTATTGTCTTTAGCTCATCAAAATCTTAAGTTTCCTTTTTCAGACATTATTGATTATACGGAAACTATAATTTGTACACAGACAGCTTTCTAACAGACAACATTTTACGTTCGCACTTATGCATGATTATATGTACAGTGAAAACTCTACGAACGGACTGCTCCATAATTCTATCAGTTTTTTATCTTGAAAATATTTACAAATTGCGAACCGAATTGGAACCAAAGTAGAAAAATATTTCAACTCCTCAATTTAATTTATTCGCAAATACAAAGCTAAGTTTCTGGGTTTTAACTCGTTAAATTATAAAGTTCACTGCAAAGCTTTTCACACTTAAAGTTAGGTTAGCGAAAAGCCAGTGAAAAGCCAGAGTCAACCTCTTTGAGCTATTTCACAGTCATTTTAAACAGTTTGTTTATTTAATGCAAGTAAAAATAAGTCTCACATTAGAACAATTCCTGCCAACTGTTCGAGACTTTGTAGTATATATGAATATAAGTCATGGGTTGGGTTCAATTAAGTTAGCTGACTTCGTAGAGGGTGGATTTGGGCTGGGCAATGTGCCAGGCACTTGGCTCACAAGCTGAGCTGATAAGCCGGTTTGGCGCAAACAAGTTAAAATTGCGGAAAACTTTGCTGGATTCACGTTAGCGTCACTTTCACCGCACTTTTGGGCTCACTTTCCACTTGGAGCTGGAGTCAGTCGACTGCAGTTATTGCAGGCCAACGGTAGCAGCCACGCCATATGCCATGCAGCTCGTTTATCGCGAATTGGATGCGGATATTGTGCGTCGCACAAATGCTATATTTCCGGCGCAGGATTGCTTTGTGGAGGTGCTGCCCGATCAACTGATCATACCACGCAAATATATAGAGCTCGGTGAATCTATACGAAATTTGCCCGTCTATGAAGATGATGTGTGGATGGTGTCGTATCCACGCACCGGTTCGACCTGGGCACAAGAGATGGTCTGGCTGCTAGGCCATCAGCTGGACTTTGAGGCTGCCAAGCAGGATTTGCGGATGCGTGCACCCTTGATTGAGCTATCTGCACTGTTCAGCACGGACCATCATCAGTGGGTGGCGTACGTATAGACTTTAGTTTTCCTTATGCGCAAGGTAACTCAGTAGCTTGCACATTTCACAGAGATGCTTTTGGCAACACAGTTGAACTGGTGCGCAATCTGCCACGCCCACGGTATGCACGTTCGCATCTCTCCTGGCAGCTGTTGCCAGAGCAATTTGAGGCGGTCAAGCCAAAAATTGTGTACACCGCCCGAAATCCCAAAGATCTTTGTGTCTCCTACTATCACTATTGCAAGCTGCTCCATGGAATCAATGGCGATTTTGAGCAATTCGTGGAGCTCTTTCTGGGCGGCCACACACCCATGGGCTCGTATTGGAAGCATGTGCTGCCCTTCTGGAAGCGTAGCGTTGATGATAATGTCCTATTTATTAAATACGAGGACATGATTCGCGATTTGCCCGCGGTGGTAAGACGCTGTGCCCAATTCCTGGACGTCTCAAATATTCTCAACGAAACCAGCATGGCGCGCATTTGCGACCATTTGAAGTTCGACAGCATGCAAAACAATAAAGCCATTAATCTAGAGCGTGAACTTCCTCAGAGGGAGACGAAATTCATACGCAAAGGTAAACTTGGTGATTGGCGAAATCACATGACCGATGAAATGTCAGCTCGATTTGATTCTTGGGCCGAGCAACATTTGCGGGGAAGCGGCTTGACATTTGATTACGATTAGAGCCATGTGCATACAAATATACATGAATTTTTTACATATTTGATAAAATCATTTTGAAAAATATAATATCGGGATTTGCAAATTTATCCACTTTACAGTTGAAGATTGCAATTATTTGATGAAGATCATTGATATTTATTGGTTGGTTTAGATAGTATGCAAATTTCACACCGAGCAGCTGCAACTGTTATTCACCACACTGTTGGTAAACACGTATCATTTTACAGTGAGCGGGTTTCTTTTGATGCTTACCTGCGATGTTAGCTTAACATTTAGTGCTGTTAAATTTAAATTTAAACTGGATATAGCCTTGCAGGAATACTAATAAATGGCTAGGTTGATATTTACCAATAGACTATTAAGCTATCATTTTACATATGCAAGTTACAATTTTAATTTTTTTTTTTCAAAACTAGTAACGGTTGCTACTGATAAAAAAATACTGCACGCTGTTATTAACAGTCCAGCGAAATGTTAAGCTGTTGTGCGCGAAATGCATAACATAAAACAAACAAAGAGAGCAAGAAACTAGAAAACTGCAACTGAAGTGCGCTGCAGTTTCGCGTCGCATTCCTTTGTTACAACAACAAGTGCCCGCAACGTGCAATTTAATAACATTTTGACCTAAGGGACTATTAGTGAAAAGTGTTTGCTATTTACTGTTTGCCTGGATATAAAACCGTGATATAAAGCCGTGTGACTCATCAAAATTTCACAGCCAATATTCACAATGGCCGCCAACAACAATAGCAACAACGAAATCGAGTCCACCGACCAGGTAGGCATACGAGTCGAGGTCGCCACCAACACCGACGATATAACCGATGCCTTTGGCTCTGTGGGCAACAGCAGCAGCAGCGGCGGCGCATCGACCTCCGCAATTCACAAACAAAACAGTTATGGCAGCGGCGCTATTGGGCAGCTGGCCTCAAACGGGTACAGCTCGTCCAGCTATCACAAATATGTGGCCAAAATGGTCACCGATCGACATGCTGCCGAGTACAACATGCGGCACAAAAATCGCGGCATGGCGATCATATTCAATCATGAACATTTCGAGGTGCCCACATTGAAGTCCCGTGCTGGTACGAATGTGGACTGTGAGAATCTGTCACGTGTGCTCAAACAACTGGACTTTGATGTCTCAGTGTACAAGGACTGTCGATACCCGGAGATTTTGAGTACAATTAAGTATGTGTCTTCGCAGAATCACGAGCACAACGATTGCATACTCGTGGCCATACTCTCACACGGCGAAATGGGCTACATCTATGCGAAGGATACTCAGTACAAGCTGGACAATATCTGGAGCCACTTCACTGCCAATCACTGCCCCACGCTGGCTGGCAAACCCAAGCTGTTCTTTATACAGGCCTGCCAGGGCGACCGCTTGGACACGGGTGTCACAATGCAACGCGGTCGCACCGAAACCGACGGCGACTCCTCAATGAGCTACAAGATACCCATCCATGCGGACTTTTTGATTGCCTACTCCACCATACCGGGCTTTTACTCATGGCGTAACACCACGCGCGGCAGCTGGTTCATGCAGAGTCTGTGCGCTGAGCTGGCCGCCAACGGCAAACGTCTGGACATTCTCACCCTGCTCACCTTCGTTTGCCAGCGTGTCGCTGTTGATTTCGAGTCCTGCACACCGGACACACCGGACATGCATCAGCAGAAGCAAATACCCTGTATTACCACAATGCTGACACGCATATTGCTATTCAGCGATAAGGAAAAAGCTCCGGCTGGACGTAATTAATTAACGATTCATTCTTATTAGTTGCTAGAGCTGATTAACTCCTCTGATGGTGTTCGTGCAGCTGCGGGCAGTGTGATATAAAATGGTTTATATGAGACCCTCAAGCTAAAAGAAAGCTAAAACAAACAAATGAATCACAAATAACTTAATTTTCCAAACTCTAAAAATTGAAATTATCTAAAGATAGTACTATTAGAGTAATTTCCCATGTAATTGCCAGCTCCTGCCATGTCTTCAAGTGTCCATTGTCCATAATAATTCTATATTTACAAATTTTACAATTTTATATCAGCTTTCTATATCTTTTATAAGAAAAAATAATGAATTTTACCTTTTTATACATATATACGTATATATTTATGAATTTACTCAGTATAATTTAAGCAAAAAAAAATTAGTTCGATTTGGAAATAAAATATAAAGAGCTAAATACAAATCTTTTGACCTTCGCCGCTGACTCGATCATACAAAATTCATAACATCAAACAAACATACAAAGAGAGCAACAACCTACAAATCTGCGACAGTTCCGCGTCGCATTCCTTGGTTACAACAAGTGCCCGCATCGTGCAATTTAATAACTTTTTGACCTAAGGGACTATTGGTGAAAAGTATTTGCTATTTACTGTTTGCCTGGACATAAAACCAGCCCTGTGAACTATCAAAATTTCACAGGCAATATTCACAATGGCCGCCAACAACAATAGCAACAAAGAAATCGAGTCCGACCGGGGGTTATTACTTGGCGAGATCGCCGGAGTTCACAAACCAAACACTTATAACAGCGGTGCTATCGGGCAGCTGCCCTCAAACGGGTACAGCTCGTCCAGCTATCACAAATATGTGGCCAAAATGGTCACCGATCGACATGCTGCCGAATACAACATGCGGCACAAAAATCGCGGCATGGCGATCATCTTCAATCATGAACATTTCGAGGTGCCCACATTGAAGTCCCGTGCTGGTACGAATGTGGACTGTGAGAATCTGTCACGTGTCCTTAAACAGCTGGACTTTGATGTCTCTGTGTACAAGGACTGTCGATACCCGGAGATTTTGAGTACAATTAAGTATGTGTCTTCGCAGAATCACGAGCACAACGATTGCATACTCGTGGCCATACTCTCACACGGCGAAATGGGCTACATCTATGCGAAGGATACTCAGTACAAGCTGGACAATATCTGGAGCCACTTCACTGCCAATCACTGCCCCACGCTGGCTGGCAAACCCAAGCTGTTCTTTATACAGGCCTGCCAGGGCGACCGCTTGGACACTGGTGTCACTTTGCAACGGGGTCACTACGAAACCGACGGCGACTTCTCAATGGGCTACAAGATACCCATCCATGCGGACTTTTTGATTGCCTACTCCACCATACCGGGCTTTTACTCATGGCGCAACACCACGCGCGGCAGCTGGTTCATGCAGAGTCTGTGCGCTGAGCTGGCCGCCAACGGCAAACGTCTGGACATTCTCACCCTGCTCACGTTCGTTTGCCAGCGTGTCGCTGTTGATTTCGAGTCCTGCACACCGGACACACCGGACATGCATCAGCAGAAGCAAATACCCTGTATTACCACAATGCTGACACGCACATTGCTATTCAGCGATAAGGAAAAAAGCTCCAGATCGTAATTCATTCTAATTAGTTGCTGGAGCTGACTAACATCTCTGATGGTATTCGTGCAACTGCGGGCAGTGTGATATAAAATATTATATATGAGACCCTCAAGCTATAATAATAGAAAACGAATCACAACTTAAGTTAATTATCCAAACTCTTAAAATTGAAATTAGTACGATTAGAGTAATTTCCTATGAAATCACCAGCTCCTGTCATGTCTTTATCTATGTCTATTAAGTGTCCATTGTCCATAATAATTCTATATAAACATATTTTACAATTTTATATCAGCTTTCAAATATCTTATATAAGAAAAAAATGTATTTAACCAATATAATGTTAGCACAAAAAAAAATAAGTTTGATTTGGAAATAAAATATATAGAGCTAAACACAAAACATTTGACCTTCGCCTCTGACTCGATCATACCATATAAGAACGTGCGCAATCGCAAGAAAAGAACGAAGCGAATTAAAAAGGTGCTGATTTGGTGCGTCAAGTTGAGCCACGTCCGCTGAAAAGGAATAGACGGATGTGTGACAAATTCGGTCAGTGGCTGACCTCGTGGCATGTTTCGTAGTTGCTTCACTTCAATTTATTCGTTAAGGCTTGACACGACAGATTCCAAAAACAGACATTTAATTTCACTTAATGCACTATGGGACACTCGGCGCGCACATGGGGAATCAATCTCTAGTGGCTAGATAAATGCACGTTTCTGATATGATAGAAAGTAGTAAGAAATAGAACGTAGAATTTTGCTCACAATTTGATTGGGTGTTGACTTAGATGTGGCCACCAGCCTTTAGCTTGGCCACCAGAGCATCTACGTCGGCAACAGCAGCGCCCGCTTGACGCACTGGCGGATCCTCAACGGAGATAATCTCAATCCGTGGCGAGGTATCAACGCCCAAATCTTTGGGTGTCACCTTCTTCAGTGGCTTCTTCTTGGCTTTCATGATGTTAGGTAACGTGGCATAACGCGGCGTATTTAAGCGTAAATCAGCGCTGAGGACTGCTGGTATTTTGGTCTTGATGGTCTCCAGGCCGCCGTCGATTTCACGAACAATCGTCAGACCCGCATCCGTCTTCTCAACTTTGTTGCAGAATGTGCCCTGAGGCCAGTCCAGCACCGCGGCGGTCATCTGAGCCGTCTGGTTGGCATCATCATCAATAGCCTGTTTGCCCAGTATGACCAGATCCGCCTTCTCGTCCAGTGCCAGCTTGGCAAGTATTTTGGACACATGCACTGGCTGCAACAGATCGTATTCGGCTGCCGACACCTCAACGTGAACACCGCGATCTGCGCCCATAGCCAAGGCGGTGCGTATGACCTCTTGCGATTGGGCTGGACCCACAGACACGGCAATGATCTCAGCGGCCAGCTTCTTCTCCTTTAGCTTGACGGCCTCCTCGACGGCAATCTCGTCGAAGGGATTCATTGAGTGCTTAACACCTTGGGTAACAACACCATTTTTTTCGGGCTTCACGCGCACCTAAATTCCAATCGAAAGACATTAATTAAGTGTAATAAAAACGATTACGCAAAACGAAGCGCAACAAGTGATAAGAGGAAGAAACAAACTATTCTTTCGTACACTTACCTTAACGGCGTAGTCGATCACACGCTTTACACCAACCAAAACACGAGCCATTTTCTAATTAACGACAAATCAAAATTAACCAATATTGGAAATTTTTTATTAATTATTAATCGTGCGCTATGCTAATTTACCTCTTGAACAGCAGCAGATATTGTTGAATATGAAGGGGGTGGTTGGGGGTCCAAAGGTTGTATATGCAGCAGCGTTGCCAGACTCAGAATATTGTGGCCAGACTGTACGGAAGTATGCTGATCGTTTAAGTAACAGAAAATTGTATGCTGACATCTATACCGACGTTTTATTGGCTATGTTAGAATAATATATTGCGTTGCGTAGCCAATATATTTAAGCAATTCTGTCCAAAATATAATTAAGTTAATTTGTTTATTTATTTATAATTTATTTTAACATGTTCATTAAATTTTAGTTACGAAAAATTTGTTTTTGCTCGTATATTTTGCTTGCAAAGGTTGTGAGCTTCGTACCCTGCTTGTCCGCTGTTGCCACAGCTGATTTGCCCAATCTTTTACGAAAGCTGTGAAAGTACCTGTATTTCGAAATATAATCCATTCCACATTCAAAATTAGCTGAGACTTAAACATGGCCACAAACGCTCCACTTATAATGCGAATAATGGCGCTGTCCATCAACACTGCGAAACGCGCCGGCATCATCATACGCGATGTTCTGAAGCAGGGCGATTTGGGCATTGTGGACAAGGGAAAAAATGATCCACAAACTGAGGCAGACCGTTCCGCTCAGCGGTGCATCATTGCATCGCTATCGAAGAAATTTCCCAGCATTAAAATTATTGGCGAAGAGGGCGGCTCCGACTTGAATGTATGCGATGATTGGCTGGTCGGTGAACAGGACGAAGCATTTCTGAAGCAAAACTGCCCGGCTGCCTGGCAAGATGCCCAGCCGGAGGACTTTGTCATATGGGTCGATCCCTTAGATGGCACTGCGGAATATACACAAGGTAAGCCAAAAAATCTTATGTTATTATCTAACTTATATTGTTTTCCATTCTGATCGCTTCACCTTAGGCTATGTGGAACATGTTACTGTGCTCATTGGCATAGCTATTAAAAACTCGGCTGTGGGTGGCATTATTCATCAGCCCTTTTACAAGCAATCCAGCGGAGAGCTAGGCCGCACTATTTGGGGTCTTAAAGGGCTTGGTACTGGAGGATTCACTCCCGTGAAACCGCCTGCGGGTGAATTCATCATCACAACGACCCGTTCACATTCCAATGCGCTGCATCAAAAGGCAGTGGATGCCTTCAATGCCAGCAAAGTGCTTAAGGTGGGCGGCGCTGGTTTTAAGGTGCTGCAACTGCTTGAGGGGAAGGCGCATGCTTATGTATTTGCCACGCCAGGATGCAAAAAATGGGACACTTGCGCACCGGAGGCGGTGTTGGAGGCAAATGGCGGCAACCTGACTAATATCAAT
This sequence comes from Drosophila ezoana, assembly GCA_035045725.1. Lineage (NCBI taxonomy): Eukaryota > Metazoa > Arthropoda > Insecta > Diptera > Drosophilidae > Drosophila > Drosophila ezoana. Next base: position 2,814,252 of record JAWNOU010000093.1, read on the forward strand.
GGCGAACATTATGAGTATCACGCAGATGTGGAGCACGTGAATAGCAGGGGTGTGCTCGCCAGCGTCGGGAATAATCACAAAGAGCTAGTGGAGAAGATTCCTCTAGAAGTGCGGCAGGCCGTGGGAGCCAAGTAAACAAATAATCCACAGCTATAAAATTACACTGTAATCGTTGTTTTTTTTATTTGTTTATTTTTGCACTAAACATACACCTTTATAAATTAAGTGATAACAGACAGTAGTAAAATTGAGATTGTGCATGTAAATTGATAAAAAAGATTTACAAAAAACTGTCGATCCAGATAACTGTAATCTCGTATATGAAATGCCAGTATTTACTTTTCGCAACTGCTGTTGTTAGACGTGGAATTGTTCAAGTAACGATTGCGTTTTGCCTTGGCTACTTTGCAAAAATTAACGGAGGCAGCAAAGCGCAGCGATTTTACTGACTCCTGGAAACAGTCCTGAAACGGTGATACATTAATAAACATCAGGGTCTTCGAATTTCCGCCCAGCGCCGGCATCAACAAATGTGTTAGTTTTGAGTTGCGATAGGGTATATGATCTTGTTTTTGGAGTAACGCCAAAATAACATTGGTTAGCTCAGATAGCGAGCGATTTATATTTTTGGTTTCCGTCATTCTGACGCTGGTCTTAGGCGATTCTGAGCCGGCCAAATCGACCAGATTAATCGATCCCACGGATATCTCCTGCTTCTCCGCGTGTTGGCCGATCAATTCTAGCTTGGTAACCGCATGCGATCGTGACGAACGCTCATTGCCCACCGTAGAAGCCGTGGAGCGATTCATTTTGGCAGTTTGCATGAGTTGTCTTAAATGATTGGGATCCGTGACCGTTTCCACAGTTATATTAGACACATAGATGTCATTCTTGTTAGAATTTTTTGCCATACGGATCTCCATTTCTTTTTGTTCATCGCTCAACAGATCGTAAAGCACCTCATTATATATTTCCAAAAACGTCGCCTTAATAACATATTCCCAGCCCAAATTGCGATAGTTTTTGATGGAGTCAAACAGCAGATCAACTGTGCGTGGTATAACACCCACATTGTCGGGTACGCCGTCCATCGTATATGTTTTTCCACTACCCGTTTGGCCGTAGGCAAAGATGCATATATTATAGCCATCCAGGGCAGATTGAATTAATGGTGCAACCATTTCGAAAATGTTGTTTTGCGTTGAGTTTGGATGAAACACCTGGTCAAACGTGAATATCTGTTGGCCCATCTTGTTCTTCGCTTGGCTATCTATGCTCTGTATCTCCACTGTTGCCTCATCGTGGTACGTCCAACTGCAGGACAAACGTCCCAATTCAAAATCAAGCGGCGGACGCACACGGCAAAACACTCGTATATTGCCACGTAAATCCATAATTGTGTTATGCAGTTCTTTTCGTTCTATGTTCGACTGGAACAGCTGCTCCCTGCATGTGCTCAGATCAGCAGCCAACTGCTCATTGCTGCGTATGAGTTCTTCATTCCTAAGGCGCAGATCCAACACCTCTGTGGACAGGTTGTCATGATCGGTTTTGATACTCTGCAATGGAAATTGGAAATTAATTATCAGGCCATACAATGCCCTAGCGGCTTACCTGATGCGCAACCTTCAACTGATCTAGTTCATCCTTTGTGCGACCCAACGTGCTAGTAATTGTCTCGATCCTTTCTACTTGTTGTTTTAATTGCCGCTGCAGGCACTCTTTTTCTGTCTGAGTATGCTTCAGCATTGACTCCGTTTCAATAAGTTTAGTTTGAGATTCCTCCAGCTGCGTGGGCAGCGACTCGAGTTCCCCCATGTCATCTACTTGCTTCTCATATTTGGATTTAAGCACTTTGTGCTTCTCCAGAAGATCGTGAAAGCGTGCCTTGAAGTCATAAGGGGCAATGCGCTTAGGTGCAGCAACTGCTGCACCACCACCAGCTGTGCCCGTAGCAGGCTTAGCTTTGTTCGTCGACGCAGCTGTTCGCGGCAATGGACGCGTTGTCGCTGCCGGAGCTGGTGCTGCTACATTTAGCCGCCTGGCTGGTGCCGACCCTGCTCGGGCATTGCGACACATACCTGTAGTTGACTCTGAGCTCGTTGCCGTATTCGCAGTCATTGTACTGTTGGCATGCCGTGATAATTTTGACGGTATGGTTGACAGATTGGGTGCACCGATCCGCTTGAGATTTTGCCGTATTTCGCTGATGTCACAAGCAGAGCGACTACGCCGCAATTTGGACCTATTTTGCATACCCATTGGTTTCCTCGGCTCGGGTGAAAGGGCGCGAGCTATGTATGTTTTTATTGGCGCTGTTAATACTCAATTAGAATGGATAATTTATTAACTTACCGCCTTGCCGCATCAAGGATGCTTGAGGAATGTTTTGCAAGTCTCTGGTAAGTGGCTGAGCTGTTGGGCCGCTGTATGTTGTATTTGCATTCATGTTGTTCATAAGTGCTTTATTGCGATCAGTTGGTAAAGTTGGTTTTATCGCAGTCATTGGCCTCTTTAGGCCAGATGGCTTTGGCAGACGTGATTCCATTATTAATTTTGTTTTATTTATTAATTGATCCGTGCTTTAAACTCAAATTCGTCGATCGGTAAAAACAAGCGACGCCAAAATTCCATTCCCGCCGTTAATTTTGATTGTAGAGATGCATGAAAAATATCGATATTGCCACCTCGTCAAAATATTTAGGTTTTTACTTTTGCAACTTTAGCATTTGCTAACACTGTATTTTGGATAGGAAACTATTTCTTGCTAGGAGACTAGTTTTTGATATTTTTTTTCAGCACTTGAGAATAGATAACAGTTTATTTAATGTCAGAGATCTTTAGAAGTTAATGCTATTTTTGGCTATTTTGCAGTTTTTCCATCAACTCACGCAGATTAACGCATAAAGCCCTAAAGTCAAAAATCGGTTATGACAAATCGATACTTATGTTAATTTTGAAACTATGTCTAGTATGATATTGACTTTTTGTTACACCACATATGTTTTTGAACAAAGCAAATACGATATTTTTGTATTTAAGACATGCCAAAATTGTTAAGGTTATTTTAGATCGTGTAATGTACTAATTTGGATGTGTTCCCTGCAAACAGCTTATCGCATATTCTCGATAGTTTTTAGATGCGATAACAAAATGTTTCCTATGGAAACATGGCAATAGTACAAAAAACTAAAATTTGATTTGTGCAACAAAAAAGAAACGCTGTAAGCAGGTCCGTCAGCGTCAAGCGACCTAAAAACTTCAAGTGATGGCGGTGCATGGGCATGCCGAGCTCAAAGACTTGCAGATCTTTGAGCTTCGTCCGCTTATTACGAATTTCAGCTGTAAGCTCTCCACCGTCACAGTCACACCATTCGACGAAAAACAGTTCCTGTGCCTGGTCAGCGAGGAAAATGAGATTGTGCTGCGTTATATCAGCGCTGGCGGTAGCCAAGAGGTCCTCAAGATGATCTCCTGGTTCCGGCGCACCAATCGTGTCATACACGATATTTGCTTCGATCCTGCGGGCATTTGGCTGTTGGTTCTGTGTAAGTATGTGACGTCGGGCAGGACATGAATTGGAGGTAGGGTTGGGGTTGGTGATAAGGTGCTACACATAGTGACGCCTAAAATTACTTTTGATGCTGTGGGTGTGGGTGGGAGTGTGGTTGCCCGGTGTGTGTGAGCGTGTGTGTGTGTACATATAAACGCGATTTACATTATTGATTTTCTTTAGCATATTTTGTTTTGATTGGCTGCTTCTTCAACGGTCAGTGGATGTAGGGGATAGGTACATTAAAGTGTTACTGAACCCAGCTATTACCATGCCTTCCTTACCTATCAACAGGTTTCGACAACACGCTGCATATTGTGCCCGCTCTCTCTCTAGTAGACAAGACACGCGATTTGTCCGGCTGTTCATTGTACAGCACCACACAGGTGACGTCCTATATAATACCATTTGTTGGTCCGCACGAGTGCCCCAATTCGAAGAAATGCCCAAATCATTCTACGGCACGGGACGAGGCGTTTGAACAGCAGTTGAATTCGGAACAGTTGGCAGAGCAACTACAGCATGTTAAACTGGACAAAGAGGCTGATAATTTAGACGAGGAGCCGTTGGGTCATGAATTGCCCGATCATTTGTTGGGCAATGGTCCTGCGGTAGACTCTGCTACGGAGCACTCCGTCCAAGTGCAAGTACCGCCCTTTGATACTACGGGCAACAGTCAAGTGATGGCTACGTCGTTCATGGCATCCAAGACATGTCCCTATCCGCTATCTGTCGTTTGGTGGAAGACGTACTATGGCTTAAATCGTGCCATTATTGGCTACTCAGATGGCTCCATATGCTTTGTGGGTCTTAGTCCAAATTGTCCAATGATAGCCAGCACATCCATTCAAAATGGGTCTGTGGTGCGTTTGACAGTTTGCAAGGATAATACATTTGATGGGGTCATGTTGCTGGTAAGCTGCCCCTATTAATGCACAAATAAATAAAACTCACAATTTTTTTTGCCGTCGTCAGATTACATCATCAGTTAAGGCTCAATACAAGCTGCTGCTCGAGCAAAAAGCCATCAAGTATGTCTATCCTGGTGATAGCTCGCCTACGTCGCGCGAGGGTGCCTGGCAGATTGTCATGTCCGTACATGCGAAGCATCAAAGCGCTGCCGGAAATATGGCGCGCCAAAGCAACAGTTCCGATCCGGCCTCGGACAGCAGCCAGCTAGAGGAAGATGTATTTGCGCCACCTGCCAGCGATGAAATCGCACCGAGCACACAAACAGTTCCACTCGCTGCTGGTGGTGCTGAATCTAATATGGAAACCAACGATGCCAACACGCAAATGCCACCGTCGCCGCCATCCTATCACGAAAGCAGCGGTGTGCGCTTCCAGCAGCAGCAGTTGGCCGTCAATAGCTTTGATGGCATTTTGCCAGCCACACGAGCACGCCTTGCATCGCTCAAAAGCCTGGGCTCCAAGAAGTTGCAGGCTATCAAATTGCGCCTCTCCGATCAGCGTCAAAAGATAGATGAATGTACGTGCTGTCAACACTTTGAATCCTTAGTATTTCAATTGATTGCTCTATTTAATATTTAATTACAGTTATGCCAGAGACAAATATGGGCACTTTTGCTATTATGGACTCGCCATCAGTTACACCGGAACCACTGGGCAACACAAACGGCTCGTTTTATACCATACAAAATCTGCGCAGCACTTATCTGTTGAGCGCTTTGCATAGCACCAGCTGCAGCCTGACCGTGCACAGAATCGATATTACTTTGAAGCCATTGTTTTTGTACAAGATACCCAACCACTGTGTGGACATACTCATTAGCTCCAACATACTGTATGGTATACAATATGTTGACTTGAACAGTCGCTGTGAATCAGGCGCTTCTACGGCAGCAACGTCGCTGGAAGAGCCACTAGTAGCGAACACTGAGAAAGAGAGCTTAGATGCAGACACTGAAAAATTTGAGCATATGGAGCCGGGTAATATGAACAAGAGCAACGAGACAAGCGCAACAACCACAAGCGCATGTAGCATCGAGCAAAGCGAAATGCCCACCAATGCTATCAATGCGGTAAGCGTCATCAGCAGCGCTATGGCCTCGTTGCATACCACCGAAGATGATGTAAGTACTGATATGCTGTCCTTCTTATCGAACGCACATTTATTAATGTTTTATATCCTCACAGCGATTCAATCATCAGGCACAGCTGGCACTATTTCGCTTTGAGCAGGAGACTGTGCTTCAATTGTATCAGATGGCGCAATTTCGGAATCTTGACAACCTTACCGAAACTCTAACGAAGGAGGAAAAAGCAAAAGCATTTGAAATCAAAGACATACACACCCCTATGGACTATGTACAGTTTTATGAATCGGCGGATAGTAGTAATGAATTTTCTTTGCGACAAATGGAGATTATGCAGGGAGAGTTCCCAAAAATCAACTATGATCCTTGCTATGTTATAACCAACAAAAATGTCTACACCATACAGCTGAAGTGCGCACACAAATATTTATATTATCCATATATATTGATATTATTTTTATTTCTTACAGAAAGGAACCATTTGAACTCTTTCTGGACGCAGCATTGCTCAGCGAATGGAATCAATGCCGGGAGTTTTGCAACACCTTTGATCTGTCTTTTGAGCATTGCATCGAGTTCGCCGGAGATTATTTGTTGCGGCGCAAAAAGATTACTCAGGCATTAATCACATATAATGTGGCGCGCGTGAAACCCATACGTACTGCACTCAAGCTGGCCATGTATGGACACACCTATGCGCTGATGCAATTGAGCGCCATGGCCCTAAAGTCATCTTACATTTTGCGATCGCGCTATTTGAGCCATCCGTTGCTGAAGAGTCTTCTATCGGATATAACATATCGCCATTCGGAGGATGTGCGCGAAATATTGCAAGCCAAAGTAAAGGCTGAAGACGTTGTGGTCAATAGTGGGGCCTCCTGCAGCGACTACCACTATGGTGTCGATGAGTCAATAAGCGCTTTGCAAATGTCGCCCTCATCACAGTTTCATTTGGCAAATTTGCTGCTAATAACGTTGGCCGAGAAGGCTGTAAACGATAAGAACTATCTGCCTTTGTGGTAAGTTTGATTCTATATAATTTCAATGCTCATTTTTTTAATGAATACATTTAAATTCAGGAATTTTTTGGTCACTAACACCAAATACCACACCAATATGACCAGCATTGTGCTGTGCCAGAGCGGACTCTTTTCGGCCGCCATAATTTTGGCAAAAGTGCGTGGTGTTTGCTTGGACACCTTTAATGCATTGGTCAGCGTTGTTGCCCAGGAGTTTGGTTGGTACAACGAACTTAACGTCTGTTTGTACAATCTAAGCGAAAATATATTTATGGAGACAATCACATATTTGCCGCAAGTGTCAATGGATTACTTTACCTTTATACAAGATAAACTGGAGCATATAAGGCCCTGCGTGCTACAGGTAAACGATTTGATGCACCTTATTTAATGTCCTGACTAATAAAATGGGTTTTGTTACTTACAGCGTCTCGCCATGCAGCTTAATCCATTTGCGCCTTCACTGCGTCCTATTGTGTCGCACAGCAGCAGCTCAAGCCACAATGACAATAATGAACATATATTTGAGTTCTGCAAATGCCTAATCGAAACCTATTTGGCTGTGCTTATTCATTTGGAGTCACAGCGTGTCAAGCACGATTCCATTGTAAACGCTTTATCAAATTTTCGCATCAACTATGAGGACAATCAGGCAAGTACCAGCAGGATTCAGTATACAACATTATTATCTAAATAGTATGTGGGCCTTAGTTTGCCATTGAATCATCACGTTTCAAGCCGATCTCAGCTGGCTGTGCGTATTGCGCCTGTGTTGTGGATGGTGTGGCCTATTTTTGGGGCTCCAGTGGCGTGCCCTGTTGTTTTAGTGCTCAAAAGTCAACTGGTAAGTTATTTTATATTATATTTCTCTTCAATTTTTGGTACTTATTAAATATCTCATAGAACCACCGGAACCTGCACATGCTGTGAAAACATTGGAGCTGCTTTCACAACTTCAATTGGAAGTACATGCGCTCAAGTGTGGACGTCAGCATACACTTATACTCACCAATAATGGCGTAGGTTTTGTGGCTCTAACTTTTGGAAGTTACTAACAATTTCATGTTTCCATAGCTATATGCCATGGGCAATAATAGTCTCTGCCAGCTGGGCGTTGGACAGCATATGCAAATGGCGCTACAGCCAATGCTGGTAACAGCTTTGGATGGCATGAATATTACCATGCTGGAGGCAGGTCAATATCATAATGCAGCCGTTGCTAACGGCAAGCTCTATATGTGGGGGTATGATATAATATCTAATATCTCAAAGAACATTTTTAACCAACGTGATGTTTTTAGCTGGGGCATCTATGGTCAGTTGGGCAATGGCTGTTGCGAGAACATCGCAACACCAACACTAGTCAGTTTCTTTAAGTATAAGGTACGTGCAAATCATATATCTTTAAATACTTCTTTATTTATAGTAATTTTTCTTATATTCTATAGAAAATTTTACAAATTTCGCTTGGGCATGCACACAGTTTGGTGCTTTGCCAGGCAACCTACAACAACTTCGTAGAGGCTAATGACAATGGCAACGAACTTTTTGTGTTCGGCTCCAATCATTTTGGCCAGCTAGGCACTGGCAACATTGAGCAGGTTCAGGATACGAAGACGAGTGTGCCATTGCGCCTCAAACTAGGTGACTGCAGCTTAAGACTGATACACACGAAATTTTTTACAAATGTAAGTAAATGGGCTAACACTGGCGCAACACTGGCTTATTGATTTGTGTTTAGCTAGCTGTAGATGAGCAGGAACGCATGTACACCTGGGGCAGTTCGCCACAGGCACTGCGTCTGGCCAATCAAATAAAGCGGCGTGCCAACGCGAAGCAAAAGTTAGAGGAAAATCAACAGCGAGAGATGCTGAGCAAGCGGCTAGAGGAAACGTTGCTGGCACCTAGTAACAACAACAGCGCCTTGGTGGAGCCAAGTACTTCCTATGCAGCTGTTGTAGCAGGAGCTATACCCAAGTCTAGTGCAGAAACCAAAGAGTGTTCCGAGGATGAGGCCATGCCATCTGATGCTAGCGAAAATATTAACTTAACAATTAAAACAAGCACAGTGGCAGTACAGACAACGGGTGCGCCATCAACTGCACAACCTGGTACCGAGCCAGATCCAACAGAGCACATGAAGCCACATCTAGTAGATACCAGCGAGGTGGCTGGACAAATACTGCAGGTACGTTATTCAGTTCATTTCTGGTTATTGTAAGTATAAATTAAGTCCGTTTTGCCGTTCATAGGTCTCAAGCGGATTGTTTCATTTTGCTTTGATATCGTCTACGTGCACGCTGTATACATGGGGCAAGAATCTCGAGCATCAGCTGGGCACCGAGGACAAGGATCGCCGTACAGTGCTTAAACCATCACCCATCGACAGCATCGAGAGGCCTATGTACGTGGATTGCGGCGCCGATTTTACCCTTGTCATGACCACCGATCATATTGTGAAGGCCTTTGGTGGCAACTCCAACGGGCAATGCGGCCGCGATTTGGGCGCCAGTCTGGATCGCATGCGGCAGCGCGTCGTATGTTTGCCTACCACCAAGCGGTTAATGCGTTTCGAGACCCAGTGTGTTGAGGCGCCTGTAGAGATTAATTTACCGCGTCCACGTATTCGTCTGGATCAAGATCCTGTGCGTTACTTGAAGGTGATACCGCCATATCAGCCGCACTTCTTGCAGCAGGCTAATATAAGCTTTGAGCATCGCTACTCACCGGAAACGCTCAACTATAAGTCCAGCACAGATCAAGCGGGGACTGGCCAGGACTCAGATGATTTACTGAGCAGCCTGGAGAATCTAAGCCACAACGATGCTAGTTACTCATACAATGCACAGCAATTGGCCGATGTCAACAGCTCTCTAGAGCTAGACTTATCGCCGGAAGAGCAGAGCTATGTGCCGTTGCCAAATCAGGGGGCGGCGGGCTTGGCTTGCAACACTGCTGCTTTGCTCGGGGATAGAGACGATGCTAGCACCTGCACGCCGAGCTCTGAGGGTGCAGATGCATCTTCATTGCAACCGTTGCGCCATTATATACACTACTGTCTATACGCTTTCCATGGGCTGTACAATCCGGACAAAATAGCCGAATGCTCGCGTGCGCAGCGCAACGAATATCGCATTAGGATTTGTATGCTCAATTTCAGATTCGTAGAGGCCTTTCAGCTGTGCCTGCACAGTTGCGACAACGCCCAGCGTACCCTAAAGCTTTTCGAGTACTTCAGCAAGGACACGGGCTATGTGCCCCTTCATCGCTCCGATCTCAAGTATCTTATCTATCACATGTGTGTGCACTTTCTGGAGTTCAAGTTCGATATGCTCGAATGTGAGCGCTACTTTATGGCCGATCTGGATTATTATCTGCTGGAGCTCGCATATGTATTTTACTTCAACAACAACAACTCGGCACTTGAACAGAATCTCAACCAGAAGTTCAAGTCGCTGATTGCGGCGTCGGATAGCAATCAACCATCGACGAGTGCGCTCCAAGACACTGACGCCATTTTTGATAGTTTCACAGTTAAGTTCAAGACAATCCTGTGCCAACGTCTGCTCAGCTATTGTGATCAAGATGCCAGTGGCAGCAATTAGCATTGGCTTTGGCTTCGGGGTCAATGGCGTCGGTCGAAGGACTTGCGGTTCTTGCTTTGAATTTTGTTAGTCATTTTCCACATTCAACTCTGCATAAGTTGAAAGTTTATCGTGTTTTTTTGTTGTAATTTCAAAGTTTTTACGATTTGTTGTCAGTTCGAGCAGGAAACCAAAGATCAATGATGGCGTCAGTTGCTGTGCCCGCCCACAAACACCACACATAAGTAAATATTAGATATACTGTTTAATTGTCTAATTGTCTGTCTAATTTTGTCAAGGCAGCTGACCAACTAAATTGAATTTACCCATGCTCCCACGCTCCCCAATATTCAAGCCGTCATCGCCTCGATCATTTAACTGATCTCTATGTCGGAATACATCTCCGCTTCAATGGATAGCTTGTTCTGCATCGTCACCTATTCTATCCTCATTACCAACCTAGGCTTGATTGGCAATGCTTTCATTTTCCTGTACTCTGCAGAGAACTGCTGCTTTCAATCTCAGTAATTTCTCCTCCTCGTGGCACAAATAGGGCAGCCCCTATGACCAGCAGTGGAAGTCTAAAGTAAATTGTGAAAATTGGGTTTGCTGTTATGGACTAAGAAATTTTCTCAGGATGTTTGTATGTTCACAAGATCTCATCTCTCATTATCTTCACAGTTACCCAATCAATAAGGCTCTCCACACTTTGCAAACCTATGACTCGCTCAACCTTGGAAGTGAGAACAAAAGTCCACACGCTTCATACACACTTTATGAGCTCCAATCTTTAGTTAATCTGTCAGTCAGTGATTTTCTTATTAAATATGGAATTGGCCATTTGGGAGCTGAATTCCCACTGAGCACCGTAGGAATAATGTTTCGATCTGCGAAAATCACGGCAATATATTCATAATCATTAGCCTGTGGGAGAAAGACGTAAACATCCTTGCTATCAACCGTTTTCCTTTTGAAAATTGGTGGACCCAGGGAGCTTCGGGGATTTTCTTGTGCTGCAGCCATTCGACAAAATTCAGATGATAGTATAATAAGGGAAAAATTACATTTTGTCTATTACCCGCCCACACATGTTTATACTTAATTACATAATTGTTGTTTGCGGTTTTCTGCGCATATTTATATAAATAGCTTTCATAGCGATGTTATTTAAGAAAAATATTTAAGGCAAACAAATTGTTTAAAGAATTTAATTTTTGTAGTGCTTTGTTTGCTATTGGCTATACACGCTTTTTGTTTACTCAATAAAATAAAAAATAAACATAAAAAAATTGTTTAAAGGACACAACACACCGAAATGGTTATCCTTAACCGTTCCGTGGTACACAAACACTTTTGATTGATATTCAGCTTGTGATTTGCGATTATTTTATATATATATAAATAATATATATATATATATATATATATATATATATATATATGTTTAAAAATTTTAATAATTACATATATAAAAAGGTAATAAATATACATTTATATAAACGTTTTAAAGCTTCCTAAAGCTTCAGTTTAATATTGTCCGTAGTCCAGCGTTTGCTTTGCAGCAATTTGAGCGCATTCTCACAGTAAAACTGCTCCTCGGATCGTTCAGGTAGCGTTTCCTTCAGTTGCTGCAATTCCTGCTGTTGTTTCAGACTCACCATAGCATCAATGACGGCTTTGATGCACTTGACTCGCTGCGCCAGCGCCAATTTTTCGGGACTGTTGCTCATCTTGGAGAGAAATAGCTGTAATACCGTTGCAGGCGCCTGCAGCTCAAAGAGACGCTGCACGGCTAGTGACAAATCAAAGCTAATGTGAAACTGCTTCGTCTTGAGCGGATTCCAACCGGAAACGCGTTCAAAGATGCATTCCAAATCCGCATAGGCTTGTGCATGGGCACGTTCATTTAGCGCAGTCCATTCATACTGTGCTGGTGAGATTTCCTGATCGGCGGCAAAGCGCTGGGGTGAGCTAAGTTTAAGCATGTCCTGTTCCTTCCAGTTCTTGTTTTGTGTGCAGCATACATACAAATACTCAATGGGCGTGGGCTCATCACCTATCTGTTGGCCCAGACCAGTTACAGGTTCCTTTTCCTTGACTAGCTGCAGCTTTAGGGCCGCATGAAAGACCTGCTCATATAGTGGAATAACGCCCACACCAGCGCTGGCATACGCATCAACCAGACGCTGCAGCTGCTGTTTTCGCGTTGTCAATTCACTGCAGGTCATGGCTGCTTGAAACTGCCTGAGAGCTGCTTCCTGGTGGCGTCCAAAGCGCTGCAATATATCAATATAGTGGCTCACATCACCGCTTTGCCGCAGATAGCTGAGATAGTGTTCCAGCGCCTTGGGCCGCTGCTGTAGTATGTTATGGAACTGGGTGGTGTTCAGCGTGCGCTTGAGGAACAGCAGCACACCAATTATCGCATCGCCGCCGTTGGCCAGCACCGTATCCAACAGTTGTCGCTTCTCCAGCAGCGATTTGAACATTTCCAATGGTGCCACTTTGCCATGCAGCAGCTTCTGTGCGGTAGCCTCCAGATTGGGGCTGTACAGAGTACTCTGTATTTGGCGTCGCAATAGCTTTAGCTCTTCCTCAGGCGTTACCCCCTTGGGCATGACATGATCGTCCAATGCTTGCTCTTGTAACACCAGATTAAGCGCCTCATCGCTCAATATGGCTTTAATGGAGAGATGATTCAGTGTTCCCAGCGCGGAACTGTTATCAAAACTGGCCTCTGAAATGGTATCGTCATTAAATATTGAATTGTTGTCCCATTTACTGCTCTGGCTGGCGTGGCCTGAGCTTCCTCTAACGCCGGCATCGCCAAGATCAACATCATCTTCGTCGTCAAAGCTAAAGGCAGCTCTCGAGGAGCGGTTCCAATAGTTTTCGCTGTCAATAAATGTAATTTTAGCTGCAAAACCCCATACTTTAAGCGCACACTTACTCTGTGTTATCAAATTGAGATTCCATTGCTTTTTATTCTTAAGAAAGCAGCTGATAGTGTGACCAGTGTTTGAAAGTATTTGTAAACAGGAAAGCTCAAAGTATCGAAAATATGATTATCGGCCGGCTTACAATTTAAAAAAAATACATACGTAAGCGCGCTTTTATTGCTATATTTCATGTTCTACGTTCTATATTAAGCCAAAACTATGATTCTTAACTTTTAAAACATATTTGAATTTACAAGCATGTATGTTTATTTATTATTATTTTTATTTTCCCGTTATTTGATCTCATTATAGAAGTCAACGGAGAAATAATAATCTTTGCTATATTCATTGTCATTGCGTTGCTAACGTACCCATACTTACAAAATATACACATACATATGTATATGTACATGCATGTATGTATGTATGCATATATTTTCATCTGTAATCAATTATGCTCTCAAAGGTGAAGTTGATAAGCGAGGGTAAAATTTCCAAATAATACAATTTTGTCTGTTCCAGAGTGAACATGTTATCTCTCTCATTTGTTCTGCTCCTGGTCGTGCTCAGCCCTCGCGCTCGGGCTGCGAGCTACTGCAACAAGGCTGATCAATGTGTATTGGGCTCCGAATCTCAGGCCACAGCTGTTCCTGCCGCCAAGGCACGCTACGATCATACGCGCATTTATAATGTGGAGCTGGCCACAGCCACTCAAGTCGAGCTTTTCCAGGCGTTGGAGGAGGCAAGCGATTCGTGCAGCTTTATGGGGCACGCACGTGTGCCTGGCCAGAAGCTAACTATAATGGTGACCGCTCCTAAAGTGGCCGACTTTGATGATCTTCTGCATAGCTACAACGTGAGCCATCGTATATTGAACTATAACTTTCAGGAGCTAATAGACGCCAACTACCTTGATGTAGCAGCAGAGAGCACGCCTGCGGATCAGTTCGATTGGAAGCGCTACTTTCAGCTGGACAACATCTATAAGTGGCTGGAGAAGTTGGCACATGAACAACCTGAAGTGGTAAAGGTGCTGGACATGGGTTTAAGCACTCAAGGCCTGCCCATCAAGGGAGTAAAGATTGCCTTTGGTGGCGAGAATCTGACAAGTGTATTCATAGAGAGTGGAATACATGCACGCGAGTGGATTGCACCTGCTACAGCCACCTATTTTATTGATCAGCTGCTGCACTCCAACGATACCTTAGTGCAGGCCATGGCTCGCTCTCATAACTGGCTGATCTTTCCAACGGTAAATCCGGATGGGTATCACTATAGCTTCACTGGGGATCGGATGTGGCGCAAGAACCGCCAGCTCTTTGGTATCTGTCGCGGCGTCGATCTGAATCGGAATTTTCCACTCAGCTGGAACACAACGGGTGCCAGTGGCAATCCCTGTAAATATGATTACTCTGGCCCAGCCGCTGCCAGCGAGCTGGAAACTCAACGCATTATACAATTTTTGGAAGGGCATGTCGCAGCCGGATCGCATTCGCACCTATATATCTCTACATAGCTACTCGCAGCTCATTATGTTCCCATATGGTCACACGGCAGAGCGTGTGGAGAATTATGCAGACCTCAAGGCGATCGGCCAATTGGCAGCAGAGCGCATAAAGGCACTTACTGGACGTGTTTATAAGAGTGGCAGCATACATGAGACCATCTATCCTTCAAGCGGTGGCTCAAAGGATTGGGCTCATAGTCAGCTGAAGGTGCCGATTACCTTTACTTTTGAGCTGCGCGGTCCACCAGATAGCGATGACATGTTCATCTTGCCGGCGAAAGAGATTGAGCCAACAGCTCGTGAGGCATTCGCTGCGGTGCAAACCATTGTGGAAGAGGCGCGAAAACGCGGGTATTACCAGTAATTGAAACAAAACTCTTTTATTAATTTTGTTAAATAAATTATAATACACATACGAACATACATACGAAGCATATTTCAATTAGCATACGTAATAAAACCTTAAAGTAGGAAATAAGCGGTGTGGTCGTCCTACCATCACCAAACCAATTTGAGCCAGCGGAAATGCATCATTCACTGAACATAGTAATCGGTCTCACACCGCGCCTTGGTAATGGCAAGGCGTAAAGGGACTTGGTTTTAAAAGCATCGAGAATATATTCCTTGTAGAAGCACTGCAATTATTGCATTCCTGCCGTTGGCCAGCACCGTATCCAACAGTTGTCTCTTCTCCAGCAGCGATTTAAACATTTCCAATGGCGCCACTTTGCCATGCAGCAGCTTCTGTGCGGTAGCCTCCAGATTGGAACTGTACAGAGTACTCTGTATTTGGCGTCGCAATAGCTTTAGCTCTTCCTCAGGCGTTACTCCCTTTGGCATGACATGATCCTTCAAGGAGAGATGATTCAGTGTTCGCTAAACTAGCTGGCCTGGCCAGAACCTTCTCTGACAACTGCATCGCCAAGATCAAAGCTGAAGGTAGCATTCGAGGAGCTGTTTCAATTTTTTTTGATGACAAAAAATGCCCTCATTTCCACCAAGGAGGGATGGATTTTCCAAAAAGTGCGAAACATCCCTCAAATGAATTGGAACAAAGATCTTTGAAAATGAGTTTGAGGCCGATCGGATGGTAAACAAAAAAAGTTTCCAACAAACATTTTTTGAGATATTAGAATCGATGCAAAAATACAGCGATGCTCTAACCTTTAAACGTATTTCAATTTAACAGGTTGTATTATTACACTCAAAGTAAAGAGTTGTTTACCAGTTGTTTGATCTCATTAACGGACAGGGTATATATATATATATATATATATTATTTATGAGGGTATTTTAGCAAAGCAAAGAAATGATAATGTTAATTGCATATATAATTAAACCTGCTTTTAAAGGTGATGTTGGAAGGCGAAGGTAAAATTGCCAAATAATAGTCATTTGTCTGTTCCAGAGTGAACATGTTATCTCTCTCATTTGTTCTGCTCCTGGTCGTGCTCAGCCCTTGCGCTCGGGCTGGGAGCCACTGCACCAAGGCTGATCAATGTGTATTAGGCTCCGAATCTCAGGCCTCAACTGCTCCTTCCGCCAAGGCACGCTACGATCATACGCGCATATATAATGTGGAGCTGGCCACAGCCACTCAAGTCGAGCTTTTCCAGGCGTTGGAGGACATTAGTGATTCGTGGAGCTTTATGTGGCACGCACGCGTGCCTGGCCAGAAGCTAACTATTATGGTGACCGCTCCTAAAGTGGCCGATTTTGATGATCTTCTGCATCACTACAACGTGAGCCATCGTATATTGAACTACAACTTTCAGGAGCTAATCGACGCCAACTATCGTGATGTAGCAGCAGAGAGCACGCCTGCGGATCAGTTCGATTGGAAGCGCTACTTTCAGCTGGACAACATCTATAACTGGCTGGAGAAGTTGGCACATGAACAACCTAAAGTGGTAAAGGTGCTGGACATGGGTTTAAGCACTCAAGGCCTGCCGATCAAGGGAGTAAAGATTGCCTTTGGTGGCGAGAATCTGACAAGTGTATTCATAGAGAGTGGAATACATGCACGCGAGTGGATTGCACCTGCTGCAGCCACCTATTTTATTGATCAGCTGCTGCACTCAAACGATACCTTAGTGCAGGCCATGGCTCGCTCTCATAACTGGCTGATCTTTCCAACGGTAAATCCGGATGGGTATCACTATAGCTTCACTGGGGATCGGATGTGGCGCAAGAACCGCCAGCTCTTTGGTATCTGTCGCGGCGTCGATCTGAATCGGAATTTTCCACTGAGCTGGAACACAACGGGTGCCAGTGGCAATCCCTGTAAATATGATTACTCTGGCCCAGCCGCTGCCAGCGAGCTGGAAACTCAACGCATTATAAACTTTTTGGAAGGGCATGTCGCACCGGATCGCATTGGCACCTACATATCTCTACATAGCTATTCGCAGCTCATTATGTTCCCATATGGTCACACGGCAGAGCGTGTGGAGAATTATGCAGACCTCAAGGCGATCGGACAATTGGCAGCAGAGCGCATAAAGGCACTCACTGGACGTGTTTATAAGAGTGGCAGCATACATGAGACCATCTATCCTGTTAGTGGTAGCTCAGTAGATTGGGCTTACAGTCAGCTGAAGGTTCCGATTGCAGTTACTTTTGAGCTGCGCGGTCCACCAGACAGTGATGACATATTCATTCTACCGGCTAAGGAGATTGAACCAACATCTCGTGAGGCATTCGCTGCGGTGCAAACCATTGTGGAAGAGGCGCGAAAACGTGGGTATTACCAATAAATGAGACAAAACTCTTTTATTAATATTGATAAATAAAGACATGATACATACGGAGAATATTTCAACTAGCAATGGGCAATAGAGCTCTTCCGGTAAGGATCAGTCCATGTGTTAGCCCTCAAAGGAGGAAATGAGCGGTGTGGTCGTCTCTACCATCACCAAAACGCTGTGAGCCAGCGGAAATACATCATTCACCTGCACATAGTAACCGCGTTCACACTGTTCCTTGGATGAGTGCAGCCTGCGCAGGGCAAAGAATATGGCTTACATAGACCTAGATTCTGAAAACGTAACTTACGCTAATATATCCATAGGTTCAGTGATTAACTCGGATTTGTAGACCGATGCCAGAAAATTGGTGAATGCGGCTGTATTGTTGCCCAACTCCATTTCCGCATTGGGTGTGCACACCTCCAAGCCCAAGCCGCTGCTGCTGGAACCAATCTCCGGCAAGCCATTCCTCGTGCCCCACACCGTAATTATATTATCCTCCGAGGCAACTATGGTGCACTGATCATTGCAATTCGCTTTCTACAAATTATCGAAACTATTATTTGTGGACTCCTAGCAACTAGCTTAACCTATCCAACCACAATGTAACGTGCTCGTATTGTATCCACCAGTGTGGGCTGCTCCACTGCATTGCAATGCCGAATGCCACGTTGTCCTTCCTTATTGCGACCCATGGTATAGACATAGCCGCCTTCAGTAAGGAACACTGAATGCGTGGATGAGAAGCAAGCCTTCAGCACCTTAAAGGGCAGTTGTATTTTTTTCTGTATCCAGAAAATGAGATTTTTAAAATCATTTTCCTAATTTGTAGCAAGTCATTGCCTACAAAAGCTGTAATCCTGCCGGGACGGTTAAAGCCAAGCTTGTTGTAGTCGTTGCTGCCACAGACATGCAGCTCGCCATTGGCAAAGAGCACGGCTGAGGTGTCCGGACCGCAGTAGATCCTGGAGGGTTTGCTCTTGACATGCGACAATAATATCTTCTGGGGATGCTTTCTGACGAGGATAATGCCAAGAATGGGGACCTGTGTCTCTTGCGGTTTAATTAAAAGTCACTTACTGCTGCTGCTGGTGGTTTCCCAGGCCCAGAGCTCCAGTCACGCTGGTGCCCCAAACATAAACGGCGCCCTCGCGACTCAGCGCCATCACATGATGCAGGCCGGCGGCAATCTGCTCAATGCGCACATCCGCCAGCTTGGCTATAAGCTTAGGAGTGAAATAATCCTTCTGTTCGTCCTGGCCCAGAGCGAACTTGATGTTATTGCCACAGCTCAGCAGATTACCGGATTGGGTCAGGAATACTGTGAAACCATCGCCGGCACAAGCGCTGACCATATGATAATTGCGTACACTCTGCACCAGTCCGGGATAATGTTTCCAGGTTTCCAGCGAGGTCAGGCCGAGCTGACCGTGTGTGCCCTCGCCCCAGGCATATGACGAACCATCATCGTTGATGACCACAAAGTGGGATTCGCTCATGGCCACGCAGACAATAAAAGCCTTGGGTGGCAGTTGTATAGGACTCATGCTGAAGCTGTTGCCAAAGGATTTCAGCTGGTACAAGACAGACCTGTAAAAGTAGCCAGTATGATTATCAAATCAGCTCTGCACGGCCCAATAACCTACCGCTTCTCTATAACCTCATGGGGCGCAACAGTCTCAGCGCTCATGAGCTTCCTCGTTTCTGTTTGGGCCGTGGGCAGCTCCATGGCTAAATTGCTGCAGCTGGCAAAAAGTGACGTTGGCGCAGCCAGCATGCTACCATTATTGCTCACATTATCCTCATAAGTGTAGCTAAAGGGTAAGTGATGAGGTATTCCACAATCTCGATTGGCGTATTTGCAACTCACCCTTTGTTCTTGCCGAGACTGCGAAATATCAAGGGTATCCAATACACCAGCACCTCCGACGCAGTGGGTCGCCGTGCTGCATCTACCTGTAGCAGATTGGCCATGAGACTGCGCAGACCCGAGGTGTAGCCAGGTGGCACAGCTGTATAGGAGCCAGCCATGATTTTTGTAACCAGCTCCGACAGATTGGAAGCGGCAAAGGTCTTTTTCAAGCAGCACAGCTCACCCAAAATGCAGCCCAACGCCCATATGTCGCTTTTATTGTCGTATTCCTTGCCCTCGCACTGGAAAGGAATCCCATGGAATAGATTGCTCGTCAAGTCTAAAGAGAACAGAAGTCAACACTCACCATCTCGGGACTAAAATAGTAGGGCGTACCAAGCACAGTCTGTGCGTGAATCTTTGCATTCATAATTTTTGAAATGCCAAAGTCTCCAATCTTAACGATTCCACGCCCGTTTAGGAACACATTGGCCGTCTTCAGATCGCTGTAAATAGCCATACACTTCAGATATACTGCTGTGTATTGAAAAGACTGCTCTTTACCGATGCAAAATGTTCTCCGAGTGCATATAGTTAATTGCGCTGGATATCTGCTCAAAGACCGCGATTATATAGCGCTCCGGAAAATGTTGTTTGCCCTGTCGGTCAGCTATTATTTGAGCCAAGGTGCCACCATCCGCATACTCCATCTCGATTAGCAATGTATTATCTTTGATAAAGCTGCCCAGATAGCTGACTATGTTTGGATGATGCAGCTTGGAGAACACCTCCACCTCGTTCATGGCCAGATCGCGACCCGGGGGCGTTAGTTCACTCAAATTGATTTGCTTAAACACAATATGATGGCCATCAAATTTGCGCCTGTACAGAATTGCGATGCCAAACGAGCCCTGGCCGACAACGCGCACCTTTTCGTAGTTGGCCAGTTCGGTTCCGGCTATGTTCAACTCCTCCTTGGGCACCTCCAGCTGCTGAAACGGCTTATCCGGTGAATGCGGCACATGGTTTATGGCCATGGCCTTAGCAAGCGATGTGCTGGGCGCGCCTGTGTTACCGTCGGTTATGGTGAAAACTGTGGGTATGGCGCGAGAGCTGAGCTTGCGGCAGGCGGACTGCTTCTGCTGTGGAGCAACTAGCGGCAACTGCAGCGATGTAGTTGTCAACGTGGTTGCATCTGTAATGCGCCCATTAAAGATTGGCAAGGAGCTGGCTTTGTTCCGAAACTTTTTCATATCATCCGCGCAAATTGTCACGTTTGTCAAAGCAGCACGAAAATCGAACTTCAACTATCTATTCTGCTCCTCATAAGATATGACATCGTTCATCGTTGTGGACAATTTGGTTGCTAGGCGCCACGGAGCCACAGGCTAAAAGACCTCTTTCCGCCGCGCTAATTGACAGCCTGATTGGCATCACATTAATCATGGAAAATTTTGAAATGAAAATTGACCAATTGAGTTTTTGTATTATGAATGTATAATTGATCAGATCCAAGCAAAACCAGTCCAAATAGACTTTATTAAGTTTGCTTTACTTTAAAAGTTTGTAATTGTAACAAACGTTACAGGCGGCTTACATTCAGATTTTGTTATTTGCGTCAAACATTATAGCTATGTTTACGATTTTTATACAATATATTTAATATATATAGACTTAGTTAGCTTAACAAGTACACGAGTTAGTTAATGTAGAAATTATGACGCGACTATTATTGATGTATTTGCACGAATATGCTAAAATTATTATGCTATTCTTGGACTATCTTAAAAAATGCACAATCTGTACGTTTTACATAGGCTTGACTTGAATGTTTTATGCATTTAAAATGTTATCTTTGTTTTTAATTATTATTCATTTTCGATAAATTTATCGTTATTGGTAATAACATGCACAAACTTGGCTACATGAATTGTTGCTGCTAGCTGTACAATGCTTTGCAAAACTTTGGACAACTTATTCAGGTTACACAGCGGATCAATGGTCTACTCTTATTGACGGTAATTTAGCAGGTGCAACGATTATCACCGGATAGACTACCCAAACTGAAGGTTCCTAACCCATTCGATCCGGGTGACTTCTTGTCCTGTTTCTCATCATTGTCAAAGTTATCGCCCTGCAAATGGTTATGGTTAGTTATGGAATTATAAGTTGTGCTTTAAACTTACTCGTCGCTCGCGCTGTTCGCGTATTTTACGAGCTAGCGATAAAAATGCGTCCTCAATGTTAATATTCGATTTGCATGAGACCTCAAAAAAGGGCATATCAAAGTTTTCGGCAATCTGAAAGTAAAAAATGTAATTCAATAAAACTTCGTATTAATCTTATGCTTCTTACGTATAAGATTATTCCTATCAACCTGATAGTATTAGACCGATATAACAAATTGTACAAAACATCATGCTTGTTTATCAATATATCTTGACAAAAACTGGGCATTTATGAGCTACTTTTTGTTCTCTACATATAAGGAAAATCTTATTGGCACCCGCAGGAAAAAAAAAAAAAAATTTAATTATACGGTGCCCCAAATCTATAAATAAATATCTATTTCATCATATGTGATCATATGCTGTTGCATAGTGTAATTAATAAGGGTTTATCTAAGTTTATATGTATATTGATTGAGAAGATTTTTAGGACCATCTGCTTATATATTTGCCACCCACCTTTTCACCTCTCTCCTTGTCCACCATACGCTGTGTCGTTGAGCATTCGCATTTGTTGCCAGCCAGCACTTTGACAACGTCGGGTGAGGCATTCTCCTGTATGTTGCGCAACCAATAGGACAAATTGTTATAGCTCTCCAGATTGGTCACATCGTACATAAGTAAAATGCCCATGGCACCGCGGTAATAGGCTGTGGTTAGTGTGCGAAAACGTTCCTGCCCAGCTGTGTCCCAGATTTGCAGCTTTATGGGCACACCATCGAGATTAATGAGTTTCTGTTTAAAGTCAATGCCTGGGTGGGTGAAGGATGATGTTGTTATTCAAGCCAGACAAAAGAATATATATATGTATATGTATGTCACTTGTCGCAACACTTACCTATGGTGGAGATGTATGTGTCGTAGTATTTCTCATCACAATATCTGTGTACAATGCACGTCTTGCCAACGTTGGAGTCACCCAGCACCAGCACTTTGTAGGTGGCCACAAAGTCCAAAGCCATTTTGCGTATTGCTCTGAGCGGGTTTAGTGTTACAGATGGGCTTGTGTTGTTGCTTTTGTTTTTTTGGTGGTGTCAGTTAAGGTGGAGGTGGTGGTGGTGGTGGTTTGAGGTTTTGGCCGTAGGGGTTGAACGTATATGGTGTTTATGTATCTGTTTGTTGTTGTTATTACTATAGGAGAAGACGCAGCTGTTTAGCTCGAGATGCTGCGTTAATTATTGTGGGTCGCGTTAGCGATTTGTAAATTTTCACAATATCCTATGCATTTTAGCAGCTGAGCTGGGTAAGAGCAACAACAACAACAACACAGAGTCCAAGTGCAAATGAAATTGGAGACCCAAACAATTGGAAACCCTTCAAGCTTTGCTTATTTATATGATTTTTTTTCTCTTTATTTATTCTGATATATTTGCATAGTTTTCACTTAGGAAGGATTTAAATAATGTCGTCCGCGTTGCACACAGCATGAATCAACATCGACATACTGCTGCTGCTTCTGCTGCTGCTGCTGCTACTGACTGCGCAGTCGAAAAAATCAATAGAATTGCGACGGCGCAGCGTCGACAATCAAATCTGGACGAGAAGAAACTAATCGTAATCGAAATTCAAATGCGCAGTTGTTGGAAAATTGAAGCGCCACTTAAAAATACATACATAATAGAAATATAGTTATACAAAATATATATATATATATAGTCGTTTCTGGCTTAATGATAATGATAGTATAGAGGGTTAATTTTAACAAAGTCTGGCCGTTCAGACTATTCGGTTTACATGATAAATACCTTGTCGATTTTAGGCTTTGTAAACTTAACATTGGTTACGGGGCATGTCATGGTGCCATCCTCTTTGGTTATCTTCGGCAAAGCAAGCCGTCCAAAAATTTGTCCATTTGGCAACATCATTGGCTGATTGTGCTCATTCAGCGGCAGACCGGTAACGCGACAGATGAGGCGACTCTGCACGCAGTGTGAGTATGGCAACTTGAGCGCAATCCGATTGAGATCCTCCTGGCAGACGGGACAATTGAGATTGCGGCAGGTCTGGGAGTAGCATTGTGGCGTCTTCAACGCCGATAGACCAGCCTGGACGGCTGCCGAAAAGACTGATGTGCTTGAAAGCTGGAACAAGCGATAGTTTTCGTGACGAAAGTCTAACACTAGCTGCTCCCAGCGCTTGGGATCCATGTACTTCTTGCAGTGCTCCATTTCGGTGTCGGCTGGATAGGCCAACAGGGCCATCACGTGACAAATCTCATTTAATTGGGTCTTCTCATAAGCTGGAAAGTAGCGACGCGAATGCTTGACGGCTTCGAAGCGCTGATTCTGACGCACCAGCTCAATGAATTCCTGCACACGCAGGCTAAACTCAATGGTTGAGTTGATTTTGCGCAGCTTGGACTTGTTGTCAATGCACCAGAGCACGCATTTAGTAGTGCTGTGATTGGCCAGATCGTCCTCCACTTCACGCGAAGTTTGAAATATATCCAGATTGGTTAAATTACGCACATCAGAGCGTGCTGCCAGCTCCTCGGCCGTTTCGTAATAGCCCATGCGCAACAGATGCTCAATTACCAAGCGATCTAGACGAATGCGCTTCCATTGATCGACCGAACCCTGGCACACCTCGTCAGCGTTGCGGGGCATAATGCCCTTGAGATGTTCTAGCTTGCGTTTGCAAATCTGTGTGACACTCAGCTCGTCGTTGATACTCTCGTCGGCTTTGCGCTTGAGCACCTGAAGCTTTTGTGCTACATTGCCCATTAGCTTGGCCACATCCGATAATATGGGCGGCTGCTCGGCGTCCAAGGCCTTTTCCACTTGACGCGAAACATTCATTACTTGGTCAACTTCACGGTCGATAATCTTTTGAGCAGATCTGAAGCGTTTATTAAGTATTTCGTATGGCACTTTTAGTGTGGCGTGCTCCAACGCCTTTATTTCGGACATTTTGCTGACTTAATCCTCCTAAATCCGTTATTTATTTTCGTTTTTAATTAAGATACGCAATTTGTTGCTGCTTTGTTCTACAGCTGTCAAATTATCGATGCATCTATTGATAGTCAATAAATGTTCATATCGGTAATGGGTTAATAATTTGTGGCGGCAATCGATAACGTGAAAATTACTACTTTGTCCAAATTTAGTACCATTACCGTGCGAATATCGTTTAGGGTTGATTTAATCGAATCGATGTTTAGCCCTTCAATGCTGAACATACAGATATGCACGTTATTTAGGAAACAGCTTAAGAAAGTGGTGGGCGATGATGTCGCATAGGCACGATGGGGATCTTCTGCGACAGGATGCTACTATTTAAGTAATTAAGTAAGTCGATAAATTTGTAACATAGCATCGGTATGTTTTTCGTTGCAACCCTACAGGTGGCAAAGCAGTGTTTGCGACGGCCATGTTATCGGTAAAGCAGGTCGCTGTCTTTCTTTCTTTTTGACCACGTTCCGTGCGAGTCGTATGAAATGAACATGAACCTAAACATTTCGAAGAAACGTAAGGTAATTAAACGAAAATTGCATTGGAAAGCAAATAAAGAAGTGTACTGCACCTGCGCACATGTTGTGTGCATAAAGTTGTGTGAGCAATCCGCGGCGGTGCCGCAAAAAACAGTCCAAACCAAAGTTAACCTCAAATCGCGGGCGTCTGCGGCAGGCGTGGAGCACCCGTGTCATGCTCTCAGTATAACAACAACAATGACATAGACAATGCGAGTCGTGAAGCAAGTGATTTCTTAAGATTTGGGTTATGCATGGCTAACAGTTGTTATTCTCTCAATTTGCAGTTCGTCTCCGACGGTATCTTCAAGGCGGAGTTGAACGAGTTCCTTACTCGCGAGCTCGCCGAGGATGGTTACTCCGGTGTTGAGGTGCGTGTGACTCCATCCCGCACTGAAATCATCATCATGGCCACCAAGACCCAACAAGTGCTGGGCGAGAAGGGCCGTCGCATTCGTGAGCTCACTGCCATGGTGCAGAAGCGTTTCAACTTCGAGACAGGCCGCATTGAGCTGTACGCCGAGAAGGTCGCCACTCGCGGTCTCTGCGCCATCGCCCAGGCTGAATCGCTGCGTTACAAGCTGACCGGTGGATTGGCCGTGCGTCGCGCTTGCTATGGTGTGCTGCGTTTCATCATGGAGTCTGGCGCCAAGGGCTGTGAAGTCGTTGTTTCTGGCAAGCTGCGTGGCCAGCGTGCCAAGTCGATGAAGTTCGTCGATGGACTCATGATTCACTCTGGTGATCCATGCAACGATTACGTCGAGACCGCCACACGTCACGTTCTGCTGCGCCAGGGCGTGCTGGGCATCAAGGTTAAGATCATGTTGCCGTACGATCCCAAGAACAAGATTGGACCCAAGAAGCCACTGCCAGACAATGTGTCTGTCGTTGAGCCCAAGGAAGAGAAGATCTATGAGACGCCAGAGACGGAGTACAAGATTCCGCCACAGACCAAGCCTCTGGATGATCTCTCCGAGGCTAAGGTTATGTAAAATTAAGTTTTACTGTTTAACAAGAGCAACAACAACAACAACAATAAGAGCAACAAGTGTGCAGAGTTTGCGATAAATACAACAACAAAAAAAAAACAAAAACAAAGCTAATTCAAATGTGTGGATTTAATAAACAAAGTAATTTTTAGTAAACATTTAAATGTAAACACCAACACCAACCGCAACCGCAGTTTTGTCCAGTGTACGAGGGCCGTCACATCGGTTCTGATGAGATCTCCAATAAGCCTTGGGATCCTCCCCGTTCTCAACTGGCAAACCAGTTTTCTGACCATTGCCGCATGTTCGTTGGTCCGTTTTCATTTCCAACGAAGCGGAAATCAGCGATTAAAAAAGGCAACTGATTTATGCGCTTGTCCTTCGCTTTGCGTGTAGCCCGGACACTCGGATAACTGCAGTTGCTTATGGGCCGCATATTTATCATGTTGATATGTTTATTTGGGTACTCCTTGGCACAGTGACATGGTATGAGTGCAAGTATCGCAACAACTGCATCAATTGCCGCCTGGAATCAACAATCAACTAATTTATCAACATTTTTGCAGACCATACAGCCAGTAAGAGTGCGAGATTAATGCAGAGCCTTTGCTTTTACCTTGCGCCGCATCTCCACTGGCACCGCACACACCTTAAGTCCCAGCACACGATCGCTGCTGCATGACAAATGGGCCACATGCAACAGTTGCCCAGTTGCGTTTGCTGGGTGGTTGCCTGCTCATGGCCTGGCGGCTGGATCACGCATCAAGCTAGTTGCGATTTGTGCCATAAATCTAAATTAACGCTTTAAAGCGGTTCCCGGACATGACGGCGCACAGCGGAGACAGTGCCTGGGATCAGCTGACCCGGCAGCATTCTGGACAATGCCAATCAATGGAGCCCACAGCTTATCGTTTGAGGCTGTGAGAAGTTTTTGCACACATTTTGGCATTTCAACGCGGGCATAAATCATAAAGAACCTTTTAAACACGACTTCGAACGTATGATTTCAACACAAAAATTTGTAAATAAATTAGATCGTGATTATGGTTACATCAATATCATCAGCAACGAGCATCAGCAACTTTTGTAGCCAGCAGCAACATTATTAACAAGCCATCCGCTCTGACATGTGCTGTTGCTTTTACCCCTCTGCGATCCACAGCCAACCTCATATTGACAGCAATAACACTAACTATATATTTTAATGGCTTAAACAGCAAGAGTTAACAACAACAACAAAGCGTCGATAAGGCAAGCATTCAATGGACCCGTTTTACTGATAGACTAGCAAATACCCTGTGTTTGGTAAACAACAGCAATTATGGTGAACTTTTATTTATTCTATTACGGCATTGTTATGTGCTTCCATTGAGCTATCTATTTCACAGTGCCTAAGATGTAACACGAAGGGCTTTCATTAAAATTAACGAGTCCTTACCAAGGTTAAAATCATCCTATCTTAAATTGGTAGAGTTGGATTTAAAGATCAAGTTTTTATCTAAAAATCAAGCAAATTTATATCTTAATAAAAATCAAAGGATATACAATGAAAACTTTGCTCGGCGAGCATCGAATGTCGCGTATTTTTGCACACTCAAATGGAGTTTTAAAAAATGATTGTTAGAAAAATATTCACTGTAAGTTAGACACCCAATACTTTAGTTCAAAATTCAATTGTCGAAAAAATTGGAAAACTTAGGAAGGTTATTTAAGCTATTTATAAGATTCCCAGTTTTTATCATAACACACTGCATATACCCTTTGCCAATTTGCACACCGCACAGGGTATAATAAGGCAGCCAAGACAAAAGCTGCCGTCAACAAGTCTGCGGCGGTGGCTGGCAACGTGTTGCTAGCCATTTTTTTGCAGTTGTTTTGCTACGTGCCACATGCATATGCCTGTTATAGCAGAGCGGCGCAGGTTCATAACTTTAGTGTCTGCTTCGGTTCTGGCCATGTCAACACCAAAAAAAATAAATAATAATAACGAACCGAACAATGTATGCCCTACTGGAATAATTTCCCACATGAAAGTCACAAGAGCGCCTTTTTAAGACCTCAATCCCTAGGTGGAAGGCTCATGCTCCATGGGCTAGTTCATGTGTCTAGATTCTCTCTCTCATTTAGGGTATAACAACAACAACAATTGGTTGTAACTGTAAGCGCATATTTCTATTGAGCTCTGCGGCCCGTCAGTGCTTATATATTTGCTTTGATTTATCAACATTATTGTGAGGCTTGTGTCATGATTTTTCCATCATTATTGTACATTAAGAAACGCTGGCGCGTAATGTGTTTTTCATGTGAACTGCCAGGGACCAGACGACACATTTATCATCATCAGATGCTGCTGCTGCTGCTGCTGCCACTGATGATGTTGGAGCAGTTGCTTGCTGGATGCTGGGCTAAGTCATGATTATTTGCGGCGCTGCGACGGCTTCCCGCGCCTTTGGTTGGCTAACAGAGCAAATTTCCAAGATCTCGTGACGTGTGCAACTGAGGGTTAACATGAGCTAGCCCTCAACTGGAAAGCTTCAGACTCGGGGTTCTATGCGTTGAGATGGGTATTACTTCCCGAGCTGTTTCAGCGTTTCGATAAGCTGCATACTAACTTACTAAACTGAGCTTAATTTAAAGCTGCATGCGATCTTTAGCTGCTGTGATAGCCATCCGGACTCACCGTGGGAAAGATCAACCAGTTTTAAGCGCTGCGCCAAGTTATCGCTGAACTGCAGCAGCCGATCAATAAACTAAGTGGCTTCAGCAGGTGCAATCCGCGCGCTCAAGCGTATGTGTCACACTCTATAAATAAAATCATCTGATGGGCACTTCTTGACTGCTTAATACCACGCCACCACTACTGGCCAATGGAAAGCATATATCCTTTCGTTTTGAAAGTAACGCAGACGTGTGCTCTGGCGCCAGTCCGATAGAGTGGGGCCCTCCAAGTTGTAGTTCAGTATGCGATGGCTCGTTGTAACGTTGTAACTGCCGCAGATCATCGAGGTCGACCAATATAATTGTTAGCTTCTGGCCAGGCACGCGCGCCTATTCCATGAACCTACACGAATCGCTCGCCCGACTGGGCTGCACTTGTGAGGCGCTGTCCAGCTCCATGTGATATATTCGCGTGTGATCGTAGCGTGCTTAGCCTAGGATATAACAGCCACCGCCTCGGGGTCATCCCCTACAGCACTGACTTGCTGCAATTGCTCGGGCCACGAACGTTGCGACTGGCTGCCACCCACAATCATATAGACAGCTAGCATTTGTGGGCCAAGTTTGAATACGTCCTCACTGACTAGATTGCGGTTTTGTTTGTTATTTTCACTATCCTACTTACCTTGTTTTGCTTACCCTGAACCCATGGAAAATGGTTTTGTGCAAAAGTATGTATTAGGCGTAAGAATTTCCGACCCCATAAAATATATATATATTATTGGCCAGTATCAATAGATGAGTCGCTCTAGTCATGTCCAGCTGTTTATCTGAGCGCCTGGTCGTCCGTCTACCTGCATGAGCGTGTGGAACTCAGAGCCTATAAGAGCTAGAGACTCATCGATATCTTTCCCCGTTTCCATTAAATCCATGTAAGACGATATCGTGAGTTTATAAAAGAAAGAGACACATCATTTGGTATGAAGACTTTTGTGTAGGACTCACAGATGCAGAATATTTAATGTTTTTGGTACCTTCTTAGATTACCCCCAACAAATTTGAAAATTGTAGACGTATAGTCTTGGATTTTGGTATTTAAACAAATGTACTTGAATTCCACGTTTTTGCCACAAATTTTTTTTTAAGGTCGGCCAATAAACACCGAAGTAAATCATCAAAGCATTTTCCATTGAGTGGGGCTTAGGCAATAAGCAGCCCAAGCGAGATGTATGTGTCATTTTGTGTATGTATGTGTAGTGGGCAGCACGGCGCGGGGTTTTGGGAATACCCTCCACTCTTATTTAAATGCATTTAATGTGTATTCCTAACATTTATCTTAAGCTGCTAACAAATACTATAGAATGCGGCCAATAAATTCTTTGCGAATTCGCCGGTCCCCTTGGCAAAATGCTGCAATGGAATCAAACGATTTATGAGTGCCTTTCATAACACATCATTAGCAACATTTTTGTCAGAATTTATAGCGCAATGCAATCTGAAAACGTTTAACGAGCTTGTTCTAAGCTTTTAGTGGCAGAAACCATCCAAATTCGGACTTAGCCAAACGGCAAACAAGTGCGCAACGATGCGACGCTGCGTCGTTAGGTTGGCTTAAATGTTGCAGATGCAGAAACCAATTACAGTTGCATACGTATGCATACGTGTGCGTGTGTGTGTGAGTGCATAAATTTGTCGCTTGCCCCCTGGACATCGGGCCAGTCATTTACGATGAGCTTTTAGTGTTAATTTATTACGGTACAGTTCAAATAAAAATGGCGTCTTTTCTTCCAATCAGCAAGTCGAGCTTTAACTGCTTGGCTGGGTGCACTGCTTAAACCTGCTTGTCAAATCGTTGCGGCAACAACAACAAATAGAGTTATGCAACAGTCGCGTCACCCGCTCATACGGGTGCATACTGCCAAAATGCATTTCTTGTAATAGACTTAACGTGACTTGGTCTTGGGAAACCAATTACAGAGCCACATTAATATTGGCAACATTGTGCCGCAACCAAATGCTGCCAGCATGCAACAAATTTTTAATTAAGGACACTTTGCCTGCAGCAAAGGCACACAAAAGCGCGGGGGTGTTGCCAACGTTGCCAGCGTTGCCAGCCGGTGCATGCACAAAATAATCTTATCAACATTTTGGCAATTAATTTTTGGCTGCTCATTTGAGGCGGCCCCGGCCAAACAGAAGCCGCAGCTTGCATGGCTGTCCGCTTGCCCGTTGACCATAAAAGCATTTTAATTTCTTTATTTACAACAACTATAAATCATGGCCTAGGTGTTTTACCATAATTTAAAACTACTCGCATTCGCACTATTTTCCAACATTTCGTTTCGTCTTCGCCTCGTATTTTTTTCATTTTTATTTTTATTTATTTTTATTACTAATGGAAAATGGCAAGCGGACCGGACCGGTGGAACGACCCGGCTGTCGCCTCTCTCAGCGGACTGGGGTGTTGTAAAAATTCCAAAAATACCGTCGCACCGTGTTGGTCACGTTGTCCGCTTTGGCTGCGGGCAGCCGCTTCATTAGGTGACGTTCGTACATATTAATTTAAACGTTGCATTTATGGTCAACTGGCCGCTGTGACACTAAATCATCTCAATCCAAGTCCGGGGCGTCGTTTGATCTGCGTTTGTCAACGACCATTTTGGCCGGCATCTGCTGCGCATATGGTAATCGTTGCAACATTGCCACGCAATGCACGCACACGGCCACGCACATTGCATGTGGCGCTTAATTGGCAACACTTCATGCTGTTGCCAACAATTTTCTTTGTGTCTTGGCCAAAGGCATTTCGCCAATTCGGAATGCGGCGGCATTTTGTGAATTAAATTCAAATTACCAGCAAACATATAATTAAAATATACATATATAAATTTCTGTATATACGAAAATCATAATTAATTGCATTAATTGTCAATTGCATGGGCATAACGCCAAGATTATATGCTCGGTGAGCCGTGAAGCAGTTTTTGAGAATTCAATTCAATTTGAAATATAAATCAAGGAAATGTCAGAAATTTGCCATGACTTGTCGCCATGGCGTGTTGCTTGTCGCTGTGGCATGTGTTTCGCTTTGGGCGCGCAAATTAATGCAATTTTGTGTAAATTACTCATTAAAAATGAAATAAATTTTAGTTGCTGGCATAAATCACAGCCTATAAACTGTAGCAGGCCACACACACTCACACAGTCACACACAAGAGACACAACAGACAATTGCCAGAGCAAATCTCCAAACAAAAGTCTCGATTACGTTTCGACTCCTGGCCAAACACGAGTCGTATAATGAAATTTTCATTTCTTGACTTCAACTCTGCTATTGTTGTTGTTGTTGTTGTTGTTGTTGCTTAAGAGACGCCAATTAGATATTTTATTGCTAATGTGCGCTTGTCAGTTGTGGTCGAGCCCCAGCTCGAGTGTCCAGCTGGCTGTCCAATATGTACGGGCGCTGTCTACATCAATTAAAAGCGCATTTGACAATGATATTCGCTTTGCTGGGGTCTGCTGCCATTGCCGGGTGGCAGCCTGATCACTGATCACTTGGTGTGCAGTCAGAAATGATTCCAATTTGGGCAAAGCCAACTAACCTGACTCTTTGATTACACCAGATGAAGCGGCCAATTTCGTTCATACACTTGAAATAATATCGCAGCGTGACAGAAATACTTTCAACATTCTTTTTGGAAATTTAAATAAAATTTTAGTTCATTAAGATAATACCTGTTTTGAAAATAAATAATATTTTAAATTTAATAGAGCTTGTGGTTTTAGCAATGAGAGATCTTTCATCTCCATAATAACAGAACTCGGTAACATTTCGATATTTTAAAATTTCCTAATTTACTTGTTGTTTATACTACGAAAATTCTTGCTGGGAACCCTTTGTTGATTCCAATTTCTCTCAATATATTTTGGAAATACTCTAAAGATTTCCAATAAATGATTCTCCTTTTATTCAACTACCAGACATCTCTTCATCCTATCCGGCCAGCATGTAGATACGCGTCTTCCGAGACCTTTTCTAACTCGTGCTTTGATACTGAAGTGTCGAAGGATCCATTGGCGTTATAAAAATACATTTTAAGTAAATGTATAAACATATAAAATGATAAAGTCAAGAGATATTACACTATTAAACTTCAATATATCGAAGCTTTTACTTAGAATCACTTTGAGCTGAGGAATCTGCCTGTGGGAGACAGCTTGCTAATTATCGGCTGCGACTGGGTGCATATACATGT
Source organism: Drosophila ezoana (assembly GCA_035045725.1). Classification (NCBI taxonomy): domain Eukaryota; kingdom Metazoa; phylum Arthropoda; class Insecta; order Diptera; family Drosophilidae; genus Drosophila; species Drosophila ezoana. The sequence continues at coordinate 2,847,110 of JAWNOU010000093.1, forward strand.
ATGTTGCTGCCACATTGATTAAGATACATATTGGTCGCATTGGCAATTTGGACAGCAACAAGCAGTCAACACTGGCAGCGACAGCAACAAAGTTGCTGGTTACAAATTATCAACAACCAAGCAAGGCAGCAGCCCCCGGGCTGGGCAAACATGCAGCCTGGTGCTGTTTGACTAAAACAAATGTTAAATGTTTGAAATCGTAACAAAGTCGCATGCAATATGTGGCAATATCCATGACACATACAAACACACACACGCACACACACACACACATAAATATATACACAAACATATACTGAGACAATGACCATATTTGTTTGGCCCAAAACTAATGATGTGGCTGTGGCTCGAGCTTGGCTACGGGCCGTGTTTTAATTGTGAAATTGAAATGCACTGCAATAAATTGCAAGATGGCCAAAAAATTCGCAACGTATCGAATTGTATATGTGCTGAAAAATTTTGTATCCTGAGCGCAATTCAATTACAGCTCAATTTCATGGCTGTGGCAGGCAGAGGCAGAGGTCCATTTAGAGCGCATGGCGACAATTTGTTTATGGAACCGCCATGCACTTTAAATGGTGCGCCGCATAAATCATGCGGTCCACTTGGCCGCATTGTCAATTGCAGGTGCCTTATAATTGGGCTAGGCAACATCAACATCACCCACCAGCTCCAGCAGCAGCAGCAGCAGCAGCAGCAGCAACAACATGGCTGCCGCAAACAGCAATATGCATCATTTTGGAATTAAACGTGTCTCCGCCCTTGGGCGCTAGCTGTTAAAGGAAAAATCGAATTTTCAAATAATTTACCCTGCTGCTGCTCCGTTTGCAATTAGATCGGCGTGTTGTCCGCAGGGCAACAGCAATTTCGTCGGCAGTAGCAACATGTTGCAAGGCTTTGGCGCTAAATGTTGGCATTTAATTTGTTAATTTCATTGTGCGTGTTGTACCTTTGCACTTTGGGCCCACTCGGCTTGTGTGCTAATGACATCATTTGCTGGCTAAGTCTGCAAACAAGTTGCACATAATTAAACAACAACAACAACAACAACAGTAACTACATCAACAACAACAGCGCGGCATCCATAAGTGGCACATTGCATGCGGTGTTGCTTGCAACACGCGGCCAAAGCGTAACTCATAAATGTGGCAAACGCAAAACGACTTCCTGCTCCTCGAACATGTCATGTCGGGCAAGCAACATGCAGCAAACAGTGCAACAGCAACACCATATTTCATACACGCAGGCGCCTCTTCAATAGACACGTCTGCCTCCACCTCAACTGGCGGCCTCTTCAGTCAATAAAAACCAAATCGCTGGCAAAAATGTTGCCCAACTCAACAGCAGCAACAGCCGCAGCAACAGCAACAACAACAGCAGCAGCAGCAGCAACAGCCCACTAGACAGTGCGACCAGCCGCATGCCAACATGATTTTTCTTGCTTTTTCATTATAATGCTATTGCGACATTTTTGTGTTTGCTGCTCTGCGAAATCAAAGCACGCCAGCAACAGCAGCAACAGCAGCAGCAGGAGCAGCAGCGGCAGCATCATCAATTCAGCATGTTGCAGGCGGCGCTGGCAACAAATCGCTGGTAAAAATGTGCGCGCTATAAATTTATGTTGGAAACATCAAATCGACGTAAATTACGCGCCGCCTGACTGCCACAAAGTCGCTTCAACTAGCACTGGCAGGCGGCGCTTTGGCTGTTAAATTCTTGACTTGTCTTGACTTGCAATTTAGCAACAACAGCAACAACACCAACAACACCAACACCAACAGCGACATCGGCAACGGCAACGTAAACCGCTGCAGAGGACTTTCCAAGATGTAGTGACTCGGGCAAGACATTAATTCGCGCGTACTTAACACGACCATCTCCGTCTCCAGGGGCAGTGTCATCTATCTGTAATACAAACGCATGCCTTGATTAAAGAGAAGGCAGCGCGGTAAAACGAGCCGAGCCAGGCCGAGTCGAGCCGAGCCGAGCCAACAAATTGCTGATTGTAATTGATTTAAATACGTTGATGATGCGTCACAAATAACTTAAAGCTACAGTTAATTATATATACAGGTTATAGTATATGGGCGCACATTTCTGTTTAATTGTTGCTCGATTCGTTTATATCAGAACTTTCGGAAAAAAGTGCCAGCAACTGGCCAAATTGGCGGCACAACTGTTGCTGGCGTGAAAGCCAGCAATATGGTGAAACAGTTGCCAATTATCAATGTGAATAATGTACTCTGTCATATTGTATTTTCGTAAGCGCTTTTCACAACATTTTCCCCATCAGTTATCATGAGCGCAAACAAACAAATTTGCAATAAACTGCACAGCACTCGGTGAAAAGGCAATTTTCCGCAGGGTTAAAGGCAACAGCAACATTCAAACAACAGGCAGCTGGCAACTAGAAACTAGAAACTCTCAACTGGCAACAGCAACAACTTCAATTACAATCACGTCAACATTATTTTCAACGCAACGAGATATATTTCTATTAGCCGATTTAATGTCAGCATAATTAATCACATCTTATAATGTTCATCCAACAGCAAAGAAGAAGAAGAACAACAACAACAGCAGGGTCAACAGTTCGCCTTATGTTATTGGCCAGTTTCGCTGGGTTCACAGCCAGCCACTGAGAGATTGGCCCGATCGAGACCTTCACACTTTGTTAGCTGAGACTATGCGCCAGCTAATTTATTGGCCACATTGCGTAGGTTGTAGCTGTGAGCATTTCGTTTGGCTTTTATAATTTGATGCCCGGTGCCATTTACTTGGCTGTAGGCCAAGTCTTTAGCAAGACGAATTTGCTTAGCAGTTATTGTTGACGGGTTCATTGCAGGAAAACAGTTTAACCAGGTTTGATCATGGGAAATGCTTGAATCCTTAATAAAAGGCATTTATTTTCTTTTAAGTTACAGCAACAATCGTGCTAGCCGATAAGTCGAGAAGTTTAAAAAGCTCCCATGGAAAGAGAAACAGTATATCAGAACAAGTTAATCCTCTTATCTTTCGATATCTTCTCCCATTTCCCAGCTATAAATGGATATAGTTTTTGCGACATTATTTTAAGAAAGTCTCAAAAATTCTAAGCTTATACCTCGAATTTGGCTTGTTCTCGTATAGCTGGACTAGATACTTGTGTGCTCTTAAATTATTTTTGGCTTGGGCGCAGACTGGATTCTGCTGTTAGCGGAAATGGTTGAAAGACGCTTAAGAAACTTGCCAAAATTGAAATGCTTATCAAATGTTAAGCTACAATTTGATTTATTTTCTAACATTTTTATTTGGCAGTTGCAGCGTGCTGATGTTAATCAATTTGCGCAAATTAAAAATTAATTGCAAATTTATGGCTTTTAATTTTCTTATCGCTGATTTATGCCACAAAAAAAACCACAGCAACAACAACACCAATTTTGCATTGCCAAGCATTTTGTGCCACTGTTGTGGCTTTGCATTGGCTGCACTTAAATTTTCTTATGCTATGTTTTTTAAATGAAACTTAAGTATATTAACTAGTAAGAGTGTATCAGGCAAATATACTCCATCAGGAGATACCCTGTACTCCCCCTAAACTTCTTTACAAAATATATATACTCTCTTTTCTTCCACTCGCTATTTCTGTTATTGTCTTTCGTTTACTTCACCTTTTACACAAAGTTTTTCTTTTCTTATTAATCTTTCATCTTTTCTCAAAGTTTTTCTCTTCTTATTAATAAATGTTTTACTATATATTCATTATTTTTGTAATCGGTATTATCATTTTATGAAAATCTCATAGAACGGCGATATTTAAGAGATAGACACTAAGTGCATACGCTCCGTCTCTATCTCTTTCTTCATCTTTCGTTATCTCCCTTTTTCCTTAATAAAAAGATCGCAAAGGCGATTTGTACTTATTTAAAAATAAATATTCATTTTGGAGTCGGAGGTCTCTCCTTTGATTTTTAGAGGGTATAACCGTGTAATCGAATTGAGCTAATTGTAGCTTTTTCTTTATAGCACTCATAACCGAAGACCATTGCCAATTGGCTTTTTAAAATAAAGCAGTTTGGCTTGAACTCGATTTTGGCATAAGCATTAAATCGGAAGCAGCCCGTCAATGTCGTAAAAACTCTATTAACATTGCATTAGGCGTTTAAATAGTTACAATTTGGGGTTAGTTCTTCATAGCAATTTACCTTCAAGTTGGGCTAATAATGATATTCCAATTTATACGATTTTGGGCTTGGCCAAATTATTCAAAAGTTAAAAGCAAACGACTGGGCGAGGCGCAACGGCTATCGGGTGGCTCTTTGGGCAATTGTTTGGCCAGATGATCACTGGACCATTGCCACCAGAGTTGGACGCAGTCACAGCCCCAATAGGCCAAAAAATGTATGCAGCAGCAGCCGTTGGAAGCAGCCAGCAGGCAGCAGGCAGCAAAATGCAACAATAAATCTCATTTTATGCAGCGCAGAGAGAACGGCCCTTTTATAGGTAACGCTAATGTAGCCCAAAATTGAACTTGACATTTGAATGCCCAATTAACCGTGACGTGTGCGCGAGCAGCACGTCCTCGTCCTCATCCTCATCCACAGCCGCATCCCCCATTGCTGGACAGTCAAGTTGCTGCCGGCAGCGCCATTTTAGGTCAACTTTTGGGCATTCCAATGCGTTATGTTTTATTGGAGCAATGTGCATTGTGGGGGGGGGGGGGCACTGTGGGGTCCCCATGCGGATCCATGTACTCGAATCTGCTTTGCCTGCTAATTAACCCACTTTCTAAGACCGCGCGACCTTTTTTTATCTGCGCCAGTCAAATCACGACGCTGCCATGTGCGAAATTTGCCTGCCATAAAAAAAAAGAAGAAAATGTGGTCTGGGGCTATTGGACATTGGCCATTGGTCAGTTGGCCTGCGTGCGATTCACACGCATGGCAAATGCGGTGGTTGTTGTTGTTGCTGTTGGTGCAGAGCATGCAAGGCACGTTGGTTGTCTTCCTCTTAAAGTTTGGGTCATCATGTTGCACTGCCATGATTATAAAATCACGATAAATATTTATACTGCACTTAGATTTATGGTGATTCATATCGCTCCAGCAGAAGTCATCGGCCAATGGGCATCAGCAGCGGCCATAAACATTTTTATTAGCAATAATTGCACAATCTACCATGTGGTTTATTTGCGTGCAGCGGTCAAAAGCGTCAAACCTGTAGATATGAATATTTATTTAGTGCCTGCCAAATTTTGCATTTCGTTTGTCATCAATCTTTCGATATCGAAAGATTAAGCATTTGATAATGCCACAAGTTATCAATTGTTCAATCTCCGCCTGCTTTCTAGGCCTTGACACGCTCCGCGAGGCCAGAGACAATCGATAATCGACCAGTGCAGGCGAGCCCAAGGCGGCCCTAAGTGTTTCTTTTCTAGCTAATAACCATAATAATCGCAAGAACCTGAAAACTGTTTTGCCAGCACATTAAATGCAACATTTAAATTAATAGAATTATGCTCGCTAATTTTGTTAATAGCTCAACTAGCTGGCAAGTCCCGCGGCCTCGCAATCACCTCCGATCGAAATACATATATAAGTAAATACATTTGGCACACAAATGTCGAAATCGAATTGAAATGGCCCAAAGCTGGGTATTAAATTATATAAAATAATGTAGTACTTTTTGTTTTATTAACTGAAGGCTATAGTTAAGATAATACATATGAAAGATACTTGATGTATATATACTATTCTGGAAGATACATGTCTAGTTCTGTAGGCCTAAGTTTGTTTTAAAAACAGGATTTCGTTATCGATTAGTATCGATTACTTGGAAACGGGGCAAATGATCGATAATCGGAAATAATCTCTTACTGCGCCGGCATGAGGAGGACCTAGTTACAAGGTATCTAGCTCTTATAGGTTCTGAGATCGATGCGTTCATAAATACGGACAGACAGACGAACAAACAGGCGGACATAGATAGATCGTTACGGCTATTGTTGCTGATCAAGAATAGTAATACTTTATGGGGTCGGATATGCTTCCTTCTGCCGGTTACATACATTTGCACAAATACGTTATCTCCATTTTACCTATTTTCAATGTATTCACGATATTTTATTATAAAATTTTTTAAAATTTTTGGAAATAAAATTGTATGACGTTTAGTGCTATAGATAAAAGTGTTTTTTTTATTTTAATGGGGCAATATTCTTAGTCATACAATTTGAAAATATATATGTATTTTTCACTTGAGTGCAGCCTTCAACTGGCGTTTGTTATAAATAAACGGCTGATCAATGACATATTGGCAATCGTAAACTGTGATAATGTATTTGGATATGTAATTGGGGTTGCCGCCCCGGACCTCGGAGCCTGTGGCCCTGTCAGTCGCGTAAGTGCCGCTAAGTGTTTTGTCTTGTAATTTACAAATGCAAATTGTCAAATGACAAAATTCATTTCAATTGCAATTTATTGCCCGCATTGGCAGTGCTTCCTTTTGACCCAGTTTGCGTGCGTTTGGCTAACAGGCCTAGCACAAGCATCCTCCTCCAATGGAAAACTAGTTTTGAGTTATTTTACGCATGCATTGCGTGTGTCAGCGTCTGTGTGTGTGTGAGTGTGTGTATGTGTGCGTATTGGTACATATGTATATATGTATGCATGTATGCATGTATATTATTGGCCTTGATCTAGAATTTCGATTTTTCCGATGTTTTCGATTTCGTTTTGCGAGAAGACAAATGCCAGAGAGACATATCTACATTTGTATGTCTATGCGATACGTACAACATGGCGTATGTGTGATGGTATGTGATGTGCGGGGATTGCGTAATCTCGATTCGTGTACTAAGTACCGGTTTAAACACCGGACCAGTTCACTGTTTACACTCTTATGCATCTAAGTATGCAGCACCACAGCTGAGCCGTGTGTGTAGAAACGCGTGCGTTTTTGCACTTATAATTTATTGAGAAATTTAATTGAATTCGCTTGCTAACTAACAGGCCAACCGGTCGAATAATTTTGACCACTGATTACAGATTGAGCAATTGCATTGCGCTTTAGCCATTTAATGTTTATTTTTTTTGTTTAAAAAACTGGCCGTAACAAATTTTAACAATTGGTTTTATTAAAAGGTAGTCTGCTTTCGACAAAACAGTTGTCAGCAAATCCGACTCGGGAATGGTATAAATGGTTGATGGAGGTGCATCAGTTTATTCAGTTATATTTTCCATTGGACTCAAGAACAACACCAGCAGAAGTACAGAATGGCACGCCTTACAGCTCTGTTTTTGGTTTTACTAATGGCTGTTATTGTAATGGCTCAAATGCCTGATAGTCAGACATTTGATTCAGCTGCACGTAAAATGCAGTTTGACAAACTCTCCAAAGGTTTTTATGATAAATTGATGGGACTATCCTATGGACATTTAGGTAATGTGCATAATTCTGTGTCTTACAGCCATTTGTTATACGAAGCCTGAGTATGGCCAATGCAAGGGTCGACGTCAGATGTGGTATTTCAATAAGTATAAACTTAAATGCGAGAAATTCATCTATTCAAACTGCGGAGGAAATCGTAATCGTTACTTTACCAAAGCCGAATGTGATGAATTTTGCACTGAAAGAGCTAGAGAATGGATTGCAAAGGAAATGCCTATGCGCGCCAGACTTACAGTCAAATAGTTATAATTAATCTTCTTTATTTGTATACAAAAAATAAAATCAGCAAGTGGATATATATAGTCGAAAATGCGAGGTTATCGATAATTATTTGTTTATACTTTTCAGCCCTTAGTTCAGACTTAAAATTATTCAATATTTTATCTTCATATTTGTGCACAAAAATGCATAGGCGCTGAAAATAAATATAAATTGTATATGTGCTATGGCAATTAAAAGCAAGTGCACAAAACAGATTTCCATTAAGAAGTACCGATATATAAAGAGGTCGACGTAAGCCAAATCAATACAGTGCCATACTAGACCTCTAGTTGTCGCTATACCGGCAGAAAAATGAAAGTCATAAAAGCCATATATTGTGTCTTCCTGTTGCTAATCTCAACGGCAACTGGCGAAAATAATAGCACTGCAAAGGAAAGAAACGATGCTCTTAGGACGCGTAAGTTACAAATGTGAAGGGACTGCTGATAATTGATATGGTATCTCTGCAGGCATATGCTCAGCGCGTCCTGAATATGGTTTTTGTGAAGGACACCGCACTTTATGGTACTATAATCCCGGTAGATCACGATGCCAATTGTTTGATTACTCCAACTGTGGTGGCAATCGCAATAAGTTCTTCAGCGAAGAACATTGTATCAACTTTTGCAAGAAAAAAATGCTCAGCTAGTTTTGATTATATATCAGAATAATCTTTATGTATACAAAAGTAGCACAGGCTTTGTAAATACAAAACCAAAAAATGAATATCAATGTCAATATAAAAAGCTTTTAGATAGGAAAATACAAATACAATTGATTCTAATCAAAACGAATTCATTACATTTCGTTTATATATTGGAAACTATTACACCAAAATATTAAAATTTTTCTTGTACCTATTGATTTTATTATTTTGTATTTTGCCTAAATCACAATATTAACAGAAGATATATGGATTTTTTTCTTGTAATAAGTCGAAGGTGTGTACAAGTTGTATATCTCCAAAATGGGATAGTGCTTGCTTTGCTTTGGTAAAAATGCACGTGTTGGAAGATGTTGAAAACTGAACTTTCAAACTTATGTAATACTGTAAAGCGGTTAACTTATTCAATAACAAGTAAAAATGAAAGAATCGTAGCAGCTGCTCAAGTCCTAACAAAAGGCATTACACATTAAAACCCCCGATAGCAACAACAAATGTTTAGAAATTCCATCGCACAGACGCAATTTCGAGTGCGCAATAACCAAGATTACCGCTTTTTCTTAGCCTTGAGGGACCACAGTACAATCTACAGATGTCCATTAAAAAATGGCGTCTTCTCTATAGTCTCTATTTAGTATCAGGTATATATGATGTCTGTCAATAGAAAGAATATCGCCGCCAACAATCACCAATTATCGCCCCTTTTTGTTAAGTTGACTTGGCATGATTTACAATTCGCAAAATACAGAGTCTAGGCCAGACCAGAAAGGCATTACTATATTGCTTCAAGGGAGTAGCAGATCTAAACAGAATATCATCAATAAAATATTTGGAATATAATATTCAATTCTGTTTAACACGCTAAAATCACAGCGAAAGCAACGTTGCTTAATCTAACGGAGCGAGTATATTGTCGCAACGAAATCACGAATCGCTAGCGATTCAGTCACTCGCCGGATGCGCGTTTCACTGACGAACGGCGATTTTTGGTACAATTTTCAGCAGGCGTGCAGCAATGCAACAGGCAAAAAAAAACAAACAGCTGCGCAGTGCTTTAACTTAAATACTCACAGTGTGACAATACACGCGCACGCAGACACATACACACACTCAAGTTCACAAGGGCTGGGCAAACATTGCGCTGCTTGCTCGCATTTGGAACAGGCGAACAGCCTTGTCAGCTGCTAGCTGCCAGCTTTTGTTTGTGCTTTTTATTTTGTTTGCTGCTGTTGTTGTTCTCGCTGCTAAAATGAAAGCTCGCCAAAAGTTTTAGTTGCACACGTACGTAAGTGCTTGCGTGCGTGTGTGTGTGTGTGTGTGTGTATGTGAGTACAACGGCAAAATGTGCAAGCTTATCTCTCTTTCCTTTGAATGGCAACAATGGCAATGGCAAAGCGCAGATATTACGGGAAAATGGCGAAATCGAAGAATAAAGTCACGCAATTTCAATTACAAATAAACGCACAGCACTGGCAATGCCAAATGGCAGCTGCTCTCTACATGCTGCAAATTTACTATGGCCAATAATAATACTTGTAATAATGAAATTGTGATAAGCTGTGCGCCACAAATTGCACGCTAGCCAGAGACGCCCGAGACGAGAAATAATTTAAACCGTTAAGCGCAAGATGCGGCAGCATCAAGCAGATGTTGCAGCGTCGTCATTCTGGCTGGTAACAGCAGCTGATGCCCTGCTCCCGCCACCAGCACCACTCCTGGCCAATGCTATCGTGTTGCTTGGCAACATTTGACGCACGCCGGCAACTTATTGCTGGCAACATTAGCGACGTGTGTGCGTGTGCCGAGGAGTCAGGGGCAGGGGCAGGGGCACGGGCAGAGTCTGGAGCTGGGGTTGGCGCTGCAGTTGAAGCTGTAGTCGGTGTCCCGACTGAGTTTGCGCTTTGGTGTTTGCCAATTAATATTCGTATGATCAAATGCTTAACGCATTTAGCCTTATAAAAACCAACAAGACGTTTCGCCAAACCGGCTCGCGTCCAACTTGTGTAAATGATCCACGTTCTGCTCTGATGCTGGGAGCTGGAGACGGGGCTGCAGCAGGCACGTCTGGCAGAGGCCTGTGGGAAAGTGCGCTTTAATTGACATGAGTCGTTTTAAATGCTGCACTGACCTGGTCAGAGGATAAATACTATAAATAATAGATAAACAATTGCGGCTTCATTTAATTACATACATATTTATGCATTTATTTAGTATTGATTTGTATAAGGTTTGTTGTTAGTTGTACATATATATGTACACACACATAGGTATGCGTGTGCGTATTTTCAATAATGTTTTTATCTTTTTCTTATTTTTTTTTTTTGTGTTGTGTTTTAGTATGTTTGGTAAACTTGTTTATGCAATTTGACGAAGACAAATCAGGTTTACAGGTTTCCATTTAGCTTTTTATCGGTAAACATGTTATTTTTTTTTGCTATATTTATTTATGCATAGATCGCTATTAAATTTCATTAGTTATGCGCTAGCCTGTGTATGTACGTATGCATGTATGTATGTGTATAGTTCTTTGAATGTATGCATTTATATGTATATATATATATATGTATTCCAAGTGGCATAACAAACTGTTAAACTACGTACAGAAAATGCACAAATATTTTGTTTAATTAGTAGATTTTTCACATGATTTTTATGGATAGGTACTTCTTATGAACACTGTTGTACCATAAAGCAGGCTAACATTTAAAGCATTGCACACATCAAGAGAAAGACTTTTGCATTTTAATCATGAATAGGTTTCATTTAAATAATAATTAACTAAAACTTCATGTTAAACAAATGATAACAACAAGGCTTTGCCTCAAATCAGTTTCAAATTAAACAAATTAAAATGCTTTACCTACGCTCCAATAACAACTAAAAGACTAGCTTTACCGTTTCTTTTTTTCGAATTTTATAAACCATATACAAATGCTTCACCCATATTATAATTAGTTTTTAAATGTTTTGCGTATATCTCTTACTTTTTGTTTTTTTTTTTGTATTTTGTAAGCACACTTGCTTATAACTTTTTTGCGTTGTATTTATTTTGATTAGAGTTGTCGTTTAGCAATGTTTTAGTTTTGTTTAATAAGAATTTATTTAAAATTATATAACAACGCGCATTGGGATTAGTTATATATGTATGTATATATATTTATCGCTTGTATATAGCCAATTTGTATTTTTGTTTGCGGGATATGAATTTTCATTGCTTTTATAAGCAGTTCGCTGCGTCAATTGTTTTTTTTGTTTCGTTTTTTATACAGCTTTTAACATCAATAAAATTGTTTATGTGCCAATAGTATGTTAATTAATTTATGATTAAGTCGATTTAAGGATTAGATATATAGCTAAAATTTGCTAAAACATTATTGCACACAAGTGGGTATTTCTTCATTGATTAAATGCAATTGCTTTTTATGAAGATTTTTAAAAGTTTGTAAATGCATTATTCTCGTTTTAAATTAAACGAAATAACGATGATATCAGGAAAAATTGTGCGTCCTATTGATCTGGTACTCAGAAGTTTGTAGCTTGACAAAAAAGCTGGAGTTTTCTTGAGTGCAGCTCATTAAAAAAATTTGTGCCATTTGTAAAAAGTCTTTTTGTTCAATGTGTTGTTGTTCTTGTTGGCCATTTAAAAATTAATACCAATTAAATATATAAAATGCTCAAGGACTAGGATCAATTTGAATAGTTGCCACACGATTCCCATCTATAACTTAAACAGCGCACCGTAGTTGGTCAGGCAAAATAGTTTGGCGCAGAGGCTGCGACTGCGGCTGTGAGTGCGATTTGAGCTAGCTGCCAAAGATTGATTTTGGGCCCGGGCGGTGGCCAGCTCCTGGCTCTATTTGCTGCCACCGCCGCCGCAATATTCACCCTGAAGCATGCCATTATCGAGTAGCAGCGCTGGCGTTGTGGCAATCCCATCGCGCAGCGCCAGCTGATACGCGACTTCGAAGGCTTGGCCCAGCGTCAGTATTATCTCATTGGCCAGATCCTGTAAAATTACGTTTTTAGCATAGGCCGCATGGCTTATTGAGGCTGTAACAAACCGTGCTTTGCACCAGGAACACATGACAATAGTGCATATCCTGCTCCTTCGTTATGTAGGCAAAATGCCGCATATCCTCCGAGTCCTGACAGGCGCAATTGATGTTCTGTATCTCATGCTCACAGATAACACGCTGGCGAGGACGAAGGGATAAATCGAAGGCATAAAATATCTTGCTGCTCCACTTACCTTGGTGGCAACATCAATGAACTCCACGCCGCGGTGACAAATTGCCAGCGACAGCTGTGCGCCCTGCTTATGAACCTCCTCATTTGTCTGCGCGCAGGACGATTTCAGTTTTAGTATAGATTTCTTTGTGGATTCAGTGCCACGTAGTTCTTTCACAACCGTTGAGCCGAGGTACTAACAAAGGCAAGAACCAAATACTTAGATGATGTTGACGTAAACAAACTCATTCACCCACCTGGACCTCGTATTTGATGTGCTCATCAAGCAGAGTTTGCGCCGAATGACGCCATTGAGTGGTGCGCATATTGGCCGGCAGGCCCAGCAGCAGCTCGGAGGGTGCGCGTATTTGGAGTGGAGCAGCTGAGCTGGCAGCTGCTGCGGCTTTCTGTGCCGGTGGTGCCGGCGGCGGTGGTGCAGGACTGCGCAATGTAATATTTATTTGATATTGCTCATGTTTGAGATCTGTTCAATAAAACCTACCGATTCTTGCGGTAACCCGTCATAGAATTTCGATGCGGCAAAACATTTGTGGGTGGCTGTGTGCTGTCCGCTGTGGTGGCAGATACCGTGGCCTCCTTGTTGCCATTCGTTGTCATTTTGTTTGTTTCGTTGTTTTCGGCCAGCGGGGTTTTAAGCGACTTGGATTCACGCATTTTCCGTATATAGGCCAGGGATTGCAGGATGCGTCTGCGGTGGCCCAATTTATTAATCTCCAGCACCGTTTGCAGCTCCACATCCCAGACACCGCAGACACTGTCAATGGTGTTGTACAGATGCTTGCTGCAAGTTTTAAGCCAAGAATTTCTTTAAGTGGAAATGTTAACGCAATGCAAATACTCACTTGAAGAACTCCAGATACTCGGGCAATGCAATGCTATTCAGCCATTGCTGCAGCGTGGCCACGCCCAGCTGTTTGTTCTCTTGCTGTGCCTTGAATGGCACCTGCGGCAGAAACTCTGCTTGCGGCAAAGTCCCTACGAAAGTTAGCAGCTTTGTTGCATCCCGTTCCGGTATGTGCAGCAGCGGAATGTCTGGCTCCTCGAACACATTACGCTTGAGAGACGTAACTCATGGCATATCAGTAGAAAAGTCATTTAAATTTTCATGCTTACCACAAATTTGTAGTTGTCGTAGCCGTTCTCAAAGAGTATGCGCTCCAGATGTAACAAGCCCGCGTTGCGCAGCCTTACGGCCAATTCTCGACGCTCCGGCAGCACTTCCAGATCTTCGAAATCCAGCTCAATATCATGGGTGGGCGTTATGTTCGTGTTGAGTATGCCGCTGCCAAAGTTTTCAATGATTTCAGAGATTTTCTTGCGCGCCTCTTCAGCATTAAAGGGACTCAACAGATTGAGAGAGTTGCGCGCTATCGACTTTCCGCTGCCTGGGGATTTTGCTGGCGACTTAGCAGGTGACTTGACAGGTGATTTGGCAGGTGATTTAGCGGGCGACTTGTCTGCATTGAGAGTTGATTTCTCAGCCGCGGCATTGCCATTTGTTTCCAGCTTGACTTCAGCAGTGGTGGGCGTCGTCGGTGGCTTAACAAACTTTCTCTCGGGCACCAAGGGCTTCGTGGGAATTGGTGGACGCACACGCGGTGGTTGAGTCTGCTCCGATTGTCCCTTGACCTCCTTGTGTTGTGTGGCGCCCTTGAGTAGCCCAGCAAAGGGCACATCGCTGACAAACTCCTCCACGTAGTCCGTGGTGGAGTGCGAGAGACTGTGATCCGAGCAAGAAATACTGGAGCTGAGTGAGCCAGACGATGGAGCCGGACAGCGTGGCACCACTGTTACCGTATCATCGTAGTCGTAACCCGGAGTACCTAGTGTTGGCAGCAACTTCGATGGCGATGAGCCCGTCTCGATCATCAGCTGCTGCGCTGCCTGCAACTGCAGCAGCGCCGAGCGGCGTTTGTACTCCTGGCTCAGCGGACGGATGCGCTCGTGTATGGTGCGCTCTGCCTGGCTTGAGCTGGGTGGCGGATGATCCGGCGTTGGTGGTTGCTTGTAGTGTGTGGGACTGCTCGGAATTTGCTGCTTGGGATCACAGTTTTGCTCCCCACCATCCGACTTTTCGGCTACATTAATGGAGCTATTCCAGGGATTACATACATATGTATATATAAATCTGTTTACAATCGATTCAGTGCTCATGCATAATAAAGACAGACAGGCAGATGGACATGGCTATATCAACTCGGCTATTGTTACTGATCAGGAATATATGTACTGTCTGGGGCCCAATTAAAAACCATAAAACATATAACAAGAACACTAACCAATTTCTCAAAAACTTAATGGATTAAAGCCAATTTTCTGACCTATTATTAAATGATTTTTATTTGTTTGTATTAATAATGGATGAAAGGTTAACAACAAAAAATTAAAAACACAAGATTAAAAAAATGGTTAATTAAATATTATTAATGATTAGTCAAAACTATAATTATAATTATAATCAATTAATAAACTTTGGATATTTTCGTGGAATTGCGTACTCACCAGCTATTTCGATTACGCTTGAGTTTGCGATTGGGATTGTACGACTTGAGGGTGGCACTCTCACAGGACTTGAGCAGCTCCTTCGACAATTTGGTTGTGGCGCTGCGTGGGGCCGGAATGGGCCGCTTCATCGAGTTGGTGGCATGGCCAGCTGGAGCTGGTGACTCTCCGCTTGAATTTGGCACACTAGTCTCACTATTCAGCTCTGAACTGCTGCACTGGCGGTCCAGCATGTCATCTAAGTGCGCAACATTTTAGCATATAGTCTATTTACAAGGAATATTTGCTAGTGTACTCACTGCTGGAGCTTAGGCTCAAACTGCCGGCCACGGCAGAGCGCGTGCTCTGCCTGGCGCTGGCGTAGAGTCGATCGCTGCGCTGACGCTCGCGCAGCTGTGTCTCATCGAAGCTCATGCCACCGACACTGCCGTGGCTCTGATGCGAGTAGGGACTATCGTTGGCTGGTGGGCGTCGCCGTGCCTGCTGGCCTTGACCCTGACTGGAGGGTGAACTATAGCTAAACTGCTGACCTGGGCCAGCGTGCGTGGGTGAAACAGAGAGATTGCGTCGCGGTGGCTTCTTGGGCGGTCCGCTTGGTGCAAATGTGCTCATTTGCAAGGGCTGTGTACCACCGCCAGTGGAGCAGCGGGAACGCGGCGAAACGGAGGCCGGCTCAAAGCTGCTCAGCGAGGATGAGGGACTGACACTGAAGCCGCCGCCCATGTCGCTGTGAGCAGAAATGTGAGTCAAGTAAATAGGCAAATTAAATGTGCGGCTCACCTCTGTATGTGCAGTGGCGAGTGCGCGTTGAGATCCTGGTAGAATTTGTCCTCTGGTTGCAACGCACTATCCAGAGATTTGCCGCCATTGTAGGGGCCTCCATTGCCGGCACTTAGCCGCTGTTTGCTGTAACCGGACTGTTGCATGGAGTGCGAGTGGTTAAGCAAGTGGTTGTTGGAATTGAAATGGTAGTGATTATGGCTGTTTTGCGGCTGCGGCTGTTTAGCGCTCTGGCCACGCCCACTTGTCGGTGGACCCACATGCTGGCGATAGATAACCTCGTCGACTTCATCTGTATCCATTTGGTGGCGAAAGTCTGACAAATATAGGTTTGATATACTTAGTCTGATGATATCAGTAAAATATAACGTATAACATATATAAAGATAGTCTGTGCCGCAATATGACATCAGAGCCAGCGTAAAGTTGCTAAACTATATTACGTATACGTACTGTTAATCACTGCAATTATGTGCTTAGTCACATGCGGTGGAAATTCACGCAGTATATCTAGTGCTGTGCGTCCCTCATTATCCGTGGCGGACAAATCAATGCCAGCGCGTAGCAAAGTTCGCACCACATTCTCCTTGCCGCACAGCGCCGCCTCGTGCAGGGCTGTGCCCGAGGGCGTCAATAGATTGACGCAGACGCCGGCAGCGAGCAGCACATCAACAACGCTCTTGTGGCCATTGCGACTGGCCAGATGGAGGCAGGTGTGCGGAAATATATTACGCGTGGGCGACGACGGTGATGATGGCGAAGGTACTCCACCCTCCACCGCCGCCGTGCTTAGATGTGAAATCAGTTCGGGATGCGCACGAATGAGCATTTGTACTGCCTGCAGGCGTCCGTACTGAGCAGCCAGATCCAGTGGCGTCTCGCCGCGTGAGTTGCGCATATTGGGATCTGCATCGTGGGAAAGCAACAGAGCCAAAGCACCAGTATGTCCATGCTGGGCGGCACAGTGCAGTGGCGTCTCCTGCTCAATGGTCTGCAGATTAGCATTGGCCGGTCGGTAGGGTTGCGTTAGCAGCAGCCGCACAATGTCCGTCTCGCCAGCCCAAGCGGCCAAGTGAAGCGGTGAAGAGCCTCTGGAGTCGGGCAAATTGGTTGACGCCTCATGTGCCAGCAGCAGTCTCACAATATCCTCATGCCCATTGAGACAGGCATGATGCAGCGCCGAGTAGCCGCTGCTGTCCTGCACGTTGACGCCAGTACGTCGCAGGCTTGCCAGTGGCCCGGCACGTTTACCCTTCTGGGAGAGCACCTTCTCGATGTGGCTGATATTGCCATTGCGCGCCGCCTCCAGAAACTCCTGATCCTTGCCCATTTCCTGTGCGTGCAAATAACGTGCCTGCCTGCAAATTAATGGCCATTAATGGACTTTCTCAAGTGGTCGCACATCGTTTTAATCGCTTTCAGAAATCAGCGCCCGGTCACAGCGCTGAGTTGATTTAACTGAAAATGAATTATGACTCTGAAGTGCACTTCATTAAAACTGCGGGGCTGCGGGCTTTGTGGCTTTTTAGCTTTTAGCTCGAGTCTGGCCTTTTAGCTCTAATGACTTTCCTTGTGCTGCCCCAGCCCGGTAATGCCTGTCTAAGGACTGCCATTACGAAAAAAATAATATAGCACAATAAGACATACCGCACAGGGCCCCTGGAGCATTCATGTGGCACTGGCTGCCCTCGGAGTCTGCCAGCTGCTCGGCTGATGAAGTGCTTTTCATGCGTTGAAATATCTTTGAGTATATTTGATACGTCCCGTTAGAGGCACACACAGTGGCAAAAATTCGAAATGTCGTACCGAAAAACTGTCTTTCAGTATGTAAAATGTATAATTTTTTTTGTTTATTTTCCCACTGCATAAAATTCAAATCTAATGTACAAATTATGCAAAAATGCACACACATAAACTTTCTAGTTATTTGTGCGCAATGAAAAATATATTGAGCCAATATTTAAAGCCTATAAACATTTTAAAACTGTCAACATTGTCTATGACAATGGTGAAATCTTTAAAATTTTTAATAAAAAGTAAGAGCTGAATATGTTGCTGAATAAATACGTATTCAATTTCAATACATATGCCCTTCGAAATTTGTTGAACTTGTGTGAAATTTCAACCATTGTACTCTGTCTGTCTTTTGATATCACCCAATGGGGAGCCAGAAATTGAAAGCATGCTGCCTGCCAGTCTGTCACATCGGCTTCAATGAGATAAATACAACACTGCAACAGATAATCACCTGCTTACACACGCTCTGCCATACACAAACATACAGACGCGCACCCCGAACACTCACACCCACACACCCACGCACACTCACATGTACTTTTATAATGCTACTATAAAATTCAACGCAAGGTAGGTTAGGCACGTCCCATCGACAAAATGAGAGAGAGAGAGGTGCGAGAGAGCTTTTCAGAGTGTGTTGCTCCAGAGAGTATTCCTGCAGACTCTGACTGGGGTCCTGCCGCGCCCACCATCCAAAGGGCTGACTCCGCCCTCCACTTACAACTCCATACGCAACTGTGTTTTTTTTTTGCAAGCAAGCTCAGAGGCGTGCCATGTGTCGTGGTTGTGGGCGATGAGTAGGGGGGAAGGGCCCAGCGCTGGGCTGTTAGTCCATGCAAATAAAGCCAAATACAAAAGCAACGGAAATTGAAGCCCATTATAAACGAGTCGACAATGTCAGAGTAGCAGCAGCAGCAACGACAACAACAACAACACCCATGTCAATTGGCTGCTAGCTTATGAATTTATAGTGGCTCCCATAATTGGGTCAAAGGATATTGACCCGTACGCAACCCACTGGATATAAGGCAGTTGGCAAATAGCCAGACACTATTGTGTACATATGGGAAAGTCCGCTCAACTTCCCAGACGACAGTTTGTCTGGGACGCATTTCCGCCCCTCTCAACCAATTTGGTTAAATTTGATCTGCGGCCATTAATGAGAATTACTGTGCAAAGCAAATTCCAACTATGTTTGTTATTGGCATATTTGCTGCTGCACTCAAAAGGCGTGTACTTCCATGTACACACACACACGCACCCCAATCAGGCACTTGACTGCTATATGTACATACACACACACAGACACGCACACACACATCACGAACACATACACACAGTTATGGCTACTTCACAGATACATTTTCTGGCTGCACTATGCTCAAGTGAGCTATTCGTTTAGCTACCTTTTGCGATTAGTTTATTAAGTTGTGTACACTATGCATATATATATGTAGCTGGGATGTGTAACTTTTCACTTCCGTTCGTTCATGTATTCACGTCTTCTTTAATTTAATAAATTTCATTTCATTGGCTTGCCGCGCCGTCTGCGTCTCCAGCACATTTCCATTTACGAAATGAGTTTGCTACGCCCGCGTTTGACTCCGACCGCGCACTGACGACACTGACGACTCTGACGACTCAGCCTGGCGTGCTGATGGTGACTCTGACTCTGCCAGTGTCTGGGTCTGGGTTCCGTAAGAATTTCTGCTACATTTTTCACACATAATGCGCTCTCCGTGTTCCGTGCTCCGTGTTCCGCGCTCTGCGACTCCATGCGCCGTGCACTTTGCTCTTGTGCAATGTACGCGTAGTATCTGTATCTGCTGCGAGACGGCAGCGCAGCAGTGCCAATGAAAGTTGTGGATACAATACAGTACAATAAGTTTAGATATGTTATGCTTTGCTCAGCGCTTTCACTTGATTGTTTTGCTTTTGCTGTCGCCGCAGTCGCTGCTCCATGCGGGCCAAAGAGCGACAGAGAGTCGGAGCTGAGCGCCGAGCGATGAGAATAAATATTTCATTTCTGTTTATTTACACGATAGTATGCTTTTGTTTACGTATTCTGGTGTGCAAAACTGACAGGCATCAGAGAGCAAGTTAGAAACAGAGAGGGCGACAGAGAGAGAGAGAGAGAGAGAGAGAGAGAGAGAAAGAGAGACGGAGAGAGAGCGAGAGAGCGTCCATATCAGCGACAGAGTGTGTCACCAGCGGATAAGAGTGGGGGATGGGAGCGAGTGCGGAACAGCGACGGTTGTAAAAATAGTATCAACTTTTTATTTAGTTGTCATCATGAAGAAAGAATGTGGCAAAGGGAACGCCTTAGTTGCCACATAAATGCATTCTCCAGATATAATGTACATACGATCATATATCATATGTTAATCTTATAAATAAATAGAAAATCTAGTAATCCTTAGTTGACTTTGTGTATGTAAGCTTTCAAAATATTCATTTCAAAATTACCGTATTTGTATATTTATATTATAGTACAAGCTTATGGTTGGTTGGTTTTTAAATAATAAAAATATAGCTCATAATTTCGGGTAACGAGCCACACTAATAAATTAACAATTTTAAAGTATATTGATAAAATATTTTTATATAAGATTTATGATTTGGCTGGCTCGGGTCTTGAATGTTTTGTGATTTTGTTATTACACATCAAGTTTAAAACAAGTAAGAGGTTCTAGTCGGGAGCTCTCGACTAGGGGATACCCTGAACCCTCTTCTTCCAACACCAAATGAAAATATATTTTATATTCTAGAAGCAACATATCAAGTTTGGTGACTCTTGCTCTTATTATTTACCCAATTTGTTCAAAAAACACGATGTCGATATTGATTTTTATGGATTGCTTGGAAACGGGGCAAGTTATCGAATATCGGAAACAAACTCGATCTGCGTAGGCACTAGGAGCTAAAATTTCAAGTCTCTGGGTCTTATAGGTTCTGAGATCCTTGCGTTCATACATACGGACGGACGGACGGACAGACAGACGGACATGGCTAGATCGACTCGGCTGTTAATGCTGATCAAGAATATATACACTTTATGGGGTCGGAGAAGCTTCCTTCTGCCCGTTACATACATTTACATTTTGCACAAAAACATTATACCCCTTTTACACATTTTTAATGGGTTCAGGGTATAAAAAATACAGTTACAATTCTCGAGAAGAAACTATATGTATTGGAGAAAAAATATATAAATTGTAATTTATAAAAAGCACAAAGAATCCGCAAGCCAGTCATGTAAAAAGTCTTAAATAAAAATAAAAATAGGTCTCTGAATCCTAAACATTTTTATAGATTTAATACTTATGTAGCTTAAATTGTTTTGATATCCAAAAATAACCGAACCGATCAGTTTGTAGTGTCAGCAAAAAGATGTCCATTCTAATGACAGACTTTTAATAAAATTAATTCACGCTCAAAAAATTAACTTAATTAAATTACGACTTTGCTTTATTTTTTGCCTGATTGCCAATTTGGAATTATAAAATTTTCAACTAAAATGATAAAAATTTTATTTCTCTTTTATTAGTTTGGATTTCTAACTCAAATAATGTAAATTTTTATTATTAAATTTCTTTTACGCAAAAAAAAGGTGACTACATTTTTTCTTTTTTTTTTCTTTTTTGTATTAAGCAGTATTTCAGGGTAAGAGAGTTTTATATTTTTGTATTATAACAATTTGAATTTTGTATTCAATCTGTGCTTTAAGTGCATCATTGCTCAGCTTACGTTTGTTATCAATGCGCGCGCGCTCGCATACGCACTCTCCGCAGTCGCACTCGCTCTCTCTTTTCCTTCTCTCTCTAACCCGCGCTCTGGCTCGCTCATCACACATGCGCCGTGTTGAGCCAAACAGACAAGTGAGTAAAGCTTTCTTATCAACCTAGTGCTTGGGGCATTGTGTTTTTAATGTGGGGGCGTGTGAAGCTTTTGAAACAGCTGTTCGATAAAAGACGCTATTTAACCCTTAGATGGCCCTCTAAATGCCATTGTTGTCGCTATTGTGCAACTGTATTGGGCATAATTTATGGCTCGCTTGACTGGCAACGTGACTCACTTGTGGCGTTGTTTGACCAGCGCCGCTGTGGGCGGACACATATGGCTTTGTTGTGGCATGCCCCGCTCGCGCACACATACACACACAAACACACACAAGCAGCAACAAATAAGCAAACAAACAAAATCGACAGACAGAGGTGGCATAGGGAAAAACATAGCAAAACAGACAAACGGCTAACACCTACGACTGCGACCCACCGCACGGGTATTCATATTTGAGTGCCACAAATGCCACAAATATGTGTAATTGACTTGAAAATGCGCCGAGCAAATCAATCCAAGACCAAACTTTTGCCCCGACCACAGGCACAGGCACAGGCCCCAGAACAGGCCCAGGCACTGGCACTGGCACAGCTAGAGTCCGCAGTTCGACCCCAAGTGCAGCGCGTGAACTCATTCTCATTCCTGGCCAGCAGTGTGCGCTGTGTGATTGATGAATGTTGCATATTTTGGACGCAGCGGGACGTCGCTGCTGCCGCCGCTGGCTGCCTCCATTGTGCGGCATTAATGAGACATTGGCCATTTGTTTGCCTGACAATGAACTGGACGCCTGCTTTATAAAAATTGCCAGTTGCATTCAATGACGTTTCAACATTTTAATATGCTCTGCGCCCGAGTGGTAATTGCCAATCGAAATTTGCATGCACAAATCGCTGAGCTCGTAAAATTTTATAGAAATTGTAACACATTTTGCTGAGTGCGACAATTAGAGGCGCATTATGTGGGCTCGACTTGGAACTTAGATTTAGTATCTCTGATAGGTGTATATAGCTGTACATCCAGCTTAGCTGTGCCCAGCTTCAAGCCGGCGGTTCTATTTATTACCATAAATAATTGTCAAAGCCAGAAAAGTCAACTGATATACAGTCGCTGCTTGGCCCAGCATGGCCTGCCCTGGCCTGGTACTCGTATTTATTTCAGCATACGGCACACTTAAAAGGCATCAAGCCGACGACGACGACGACGACGACGACGCCGACGACTGTGGCACACCCCTGACGTCATGTTTGTTAGTGGGTGCAGCAGCCACAACAGCAGCAGCAGCGGCAACAACAACAATAACCCATTGCTTATGCCCTGCATTGCTTGTAATAAAGTCATTAGAATGTGCGATACGATTCTGGCTCATAAGTCGGCATTCGATCGCACAGTTTGGGGCGTTAATGGTTTAGTTCCGCTGCATTGGCTACGCAGCTTGTTGTTGTGGCTGGGGGCTTTGTCTACACATAAAACAACATCCGCAAACATAAACAAATTCCGCATTGGCTGTCATAGAATAATGTACATATTAATATTTAAATATAACTGCCTTGGGCTGCACCAATTGTTTATTACACTACATTGATTGTTAATTTGCATTGCCATTAACTTAAAATTTAGCTTTAGCTGCTTTTTTACAATGACTATTTCTTAAAAATATAATAATTTTGTAAAATATGTTTGTCAATTTTTAATTTACTACTTTTTAACTGTTCTCAGTCATAATTAATAGAGTCCTTCCTTTTCTCATCTTTTAAGCGTTGATTACTTTTAAATGTTTTAATTCTTATTATTTTTATTTTTGTTCGTTTTGGTTTTAATATTTTCATTTTTTGTGTATTTCTTTTTGTTTTTCATTATTCATTATTGATATCCATAATCTTCGTCATCCGTAACGTAAGTTACGTCAGTATTTTTATCATTATCTGTATATTCAACATCTGGAAATGTTATATCTCTTTCATGATCATCCGTGTATTCATATTCTTCATATTCATCCACGGCTGCAAGTTTCTTGCAAGCATGCCGACATTCTACCTCTGAGCCGAAACGGTTTGGATTTCCACCGCAGCCACTATAAAAGAATTTGGAGCATTGTCTGGCAAAGGGATCGTAGCCAAACATTTCATATTTTCCCTTACATGGACCTGGATTAACGCGGAACAAACACTTCACTGTATAACACATGGGATGACATTACATGTAAAAAGATTCTGCGCAAAATAGTAGACATGACTCACAATTCTTTACAAATGGTTCCCTTGTGTATCCCAAGCTTAAAACTTCTACAACCAAGCCAAACGCAAGGAAGTAAAGAGCAAACTTCATGGCTTTAGCTATAATTGCCAACTGAACTGGGATGCCCAGTCCACTAGATGAACATGTTCAGTTAGTTATTAACTAAAGTGAAAAGGTGTTCAAATATTATTTAGCAATCAGCTTTCGGTATGGCATGTGGCATTTTGTTTATTTAAACCAGCTGATTTAAAATTAGTTTGACTCTCACAGAATGTCGCTTCCTAAACGAGGCACTCTTAAGTTCGCTGGCATTGAAGATTGAGTGGCCAATCTGACAGGAAGGGAGCAACCACTTGCCAACATGTTGCCAGTCAAATGTTGCTAACGCTGCACAGTGGTTTAGGCATCAATTAAAATTAGCTTGTCGACACAAAAACATTGGAATTTCTTCCCATAAAGTTGTATATTTGCACGAATATAAAATAACAGGTTGTTAAAATATTTCTGTTTATATTTGTTTGAATTGTTTTTTGGTTTATTGTGATTCACTGTGCACAGGACTTGTTGCTTTGGCCGTCTCGTCATTGTCGCACGACTCACGACGGTGATAAATAATCATCAGTCCAAAGAGCTCTGACTGTGTACGAGTCCAAGTGGAGCCATAGTTAGAGTGGAGCAGGTCCAGAGCTCGGTTGCCCTCTATGTGTTTCTAATTAAGCTTCGGCAATTGCAGGTACTCGTAATTGCATAAGGAGTAACGGCACTTTCTGCTCCTGTGTCTATTGACGGCTGCTCTTGGCCAGGTTAAGCTTCTCGTTATTATCGCCATCGCTGGCTCGTTTTGGCCAGCTCATTGCCCAGACGGCCGATAGCAACAGTTGGCAATGACATTTCAATGCATTTATGATGTTTATCTTGGGCAAGCGGGCCATGCAAAGTGCTTCTCAGTATATAAACCATGGTGCACTCTGCACCGATTTCGATAAATTGAGCACGTTTTCTAAGGCAGGGCCTTTATCAAAACAACTTCATCATCATCATCAGCAGCAGTAGAAGCAGGAGTAGCTCATTGATCTTCTGGCCAGGTTTGTCAGCCTGATTTTTGGCTCGCTTAATTGGCCTCTGATGGCCATTTGGCTTAGGCCCAAAATCTGTTTTTAATGAAAAACCACACAAAAGACGCCGCACACAGCTGCTGAAAACTGGCGTGCCTTAAAGCCTCTACTCATAATTCATTTGGATCGTTGTCTGTTGCACAGATTTATTTTGGGCTAACTCGATTACCATACAATTAGAGCATTGCTGCATTTTATGAAATAGTTATTCTGAGAAATACACATGTATATGTATACGTATTTGATATGTAAATATTTGTTGCATTATGCAAATGCAAGGTGCTTTAAATCGAAGGTATGAGCCTAGTATGAGATGCATAACTAAATATAGGCATACGTTTAAGTAAGCATATACAACTTAAGACGTGGTCGCCAGATTTTTGTATATATATAAAATTTTTTTTTTTTGGAAAGTTTTGCTATAAGCACAAAGTTTACTGCTACACAGTGAGCATGCTGACCGTTAAGTGCCATTAAACAGGCGACTGCTGCTGCGGCTCAGGCTCAGGCTTTGGCTGTGGCAGTGGCAGTGGCATTGTTGTTGTTGCTGTTGCAGTCGCTATTGCTATTGCAGTGGTCCCGCTTTCTAAGAGAAGAAGAAAATGAAGCAGGTGCGCAATTGTCAATTTTCTTGCTGGCTGCTAGAGAAATATAGAGAGACACAACAAAAACAATGAACAACAAGCCAAAAAGTTGCCTATGAGCCAACGAAGTTTCTATACACTTTAAGCTATGATTTATTATAGAATTTTGGATACTTAACTTTTGAAAGAAAAAGACGAATATAAATTCGAATTTACATTTTACAGCTTTTTGGTAGATTTAGTATAACTGTAGTACAGGCAACTGCAATAGATCCGTCTAACCTTGTTACCTTTCTTTATTAGGGTATTTCTATATCTGATTGTTTTCTGCACAGGTTTTTATCAGTCGCATATCGGCTTGACATAGACATAGTAAGTAGCTTTTGTTGCCTGTTGTCAGTTGCTGTTGCTGCCGCCGCTGCTGTTGCTGCTGCTGCTGTTGCAGCGACTGGCCAGCCCGTTGTGACTGTGATTATTATGATTGTCCAGTCAAGCATGGACGATGCCTATGCCTAGGCCAATGCCGATACCGATGCTTATGCCGATGCTGTATGTCGATGTCGATTGCTGCTGGCCACAATATCGCTAAGATTTATGGCCTTTTTCCAAGCAAGATTTGGCAGCGGCGCTTGTTCTACGAGCTGTTGCCCATAGATATCTTTATATACATAGGTGTATAGCATACTTCATTTATATGTTTGTATGTCTGTTCATCCATATGGCATGCAATAATAACTATAATTTGCCTGATTTATGATTTGGTTTTGTGACATCAATTTGGCGTGCGGTCAGCCGGCCAGGCCAACGACCAAGCTTGCAGCTAAATTTTTGAATTTGTAGCTGCGACTTAAAGATATTCTTAAGTTTTGCTTCAGATTGATAAAAGCTTCTGTATTACTAAACATAAATCAGAAAAAGTATAAACGATAGTTTATAAAACAGCTTTCTTCTTTCAATATATGTTGTTTATCTGAAATCAAGTTTAATTTCAATCCGATAAGTTTCGAAAAGTTTTCGAATCCTAATCAACGAGTTGGCAATTTATGAAATTGTTAACTGTCTTTTGCTTTAACTCTCTGACAATTACGATTATTTTTATCCATTTCTTTTACTGGACAAAAAAAAAACTTTTGGTATTCCCTTTCTACTATACCAGTCCCTGTCAACTTTAACTGCAACAGAAAACTTTACGCACAAAAAAAAAAATGCCATAAAACTATCAAATATAATTGTCTATGTCATGTGTTTGTTGCTTGGGAAGCCGTGCCTATTCTCTGTCCTCGTCCAGATAATGCTCGTTATCGCAATGTCAACGATAAATTCCATAGATCATAATTTATGTGTATAGGCGCTTACAGGTCTGAGGCAGTTCACGGGCATTTGATGGGGCCGAGACCAGGTAGCAATAGCCGCCCATAATGTCGGCCAAATCTGTTGGCAGACATCTGGTGTGGCCATTGCCACTGTCTGATGTCACATAAAGTGGGCAAACTAATTTCTGCTGTATGCTAATTAAAAGTGCCAACGGCATGACTGCCAATGGGCAAATTGCAGCCAGTTGCTGTCCCTAGCAAATAGGGGAGCAAAACAAGTGCCTGATCGAAGTTCTAGGAAGTGCAGCCGGCGGCACATGCTGCGCCTGGCTGGGCCATGCCCAACCAACCAGCCAGCCATTTCGTTATGGTTTAAATGAGCAATTTAACAAGCAGACAGCCTGAGCTCCAAGCGGCTGCCGCTCTGCTGCTGCTGCCGCTGCTGCTGCATGTGGAGTAAGAGATCAAAGATAGAAATCTCGGCAAGAAGCGGCAGACAGTGGCAAACAGGCACACGGCGTTGCCGACTTGGGCAGCTGAGTCGGCTCTCTTGGTTAGGGTTATTGCTTGTTGTTGTTGTCGACTTAATAGCGGCGCTTGGCGCTGTTGTTACCACTGCTGCTGCTGCTGCTGCTGCTGCTGCACTTGAAATTGAATCTGAAGGAAAATCGTGCACATTCTGAGGCGACACCGAGATGCGGAAACGGCAGCACAACAAGCACAGAAGCCGTTAGTTAAACTGCTGCCACTGCCGGCGGCCGGCGGCCAGCGTCTAAGTGCAGCTGCATCCCGATCGATGTTGCCTCGAACCCTGCCCTTGTCGCCTGTCATAAAGGCAGCCCGGATTCTTTTTTTGAGGCATATTAATTATTTTTTCGGGCTTTTGTCGTTGCTGTCGTTGTAGTTGTTGCTGTTGTTGCTGGCTTTGTTGTTGCTCTTGAGGATATGTCCGGAGTTGGGCCTGGCCTAAGCCCGCAGCTGCTCCATGCGCCATGGTCAAAACGCCCGCCAGCGATTTTTTGGCAGAGATTTCTGCCGTTGTTGCTTGTGGTTTTGGCTTTGGCTTGGCGAATCGTGGCCAGGCATAGAGCAAAAAGCACACCAGCAATGAAATTTTTCGTACATGTTATTGTCCATGTCCCTGGTCCACTGTTTTGTTGCTCTGTTGCTGTTCAGCAATGTTGCCGTCTCGCTCGCCGCTCTGGGCCCTGGCAAGTCGAGCCACCCATGGCGGGTTCAATCGGGTTTCGTTACAGTTTTACTATGGGCAACATTGTTGAACGGCCCGTACTGGGCGACTGGTCGGTCGCCTAGTTGTCTTTTAGCGTTTGGCATTTTCAATTTCATGTTTTGCTGTTGCTGTTACTGTTGCTGTTGTGTTGTTGTTGTTGCTGTTGCTGTTGCTGGGTTTCTGTGAAGCACGATAAGCATTTCTTTTGAATTCGTTTTGTTGAGGGCGTGTGCGACGTTTGCAGCCAAAAAGCAGCACCAAAAATCACAGTTACATCAAATTGTTAATTCGTTTCATTTTGCACTGGCTGCGACTCTGATATCAACTCTTGTAGCTACCGTTGCTTCAAGCACTCCAACAGCAACAACCACAGCAACTTGAGGTCAATTGAAATAGTGCATAAAATCAATTTGACAACTTTTTGTGGTTTGTCGCATAAAAGAAAACGTTGAAGTTTCGTCCGGTTCCAGCTAATTTACCCACTGAATTCGTTCTGGCCGACCTCAATATTGAAAGGAATTGCCAATTGTCACATTATTGATGGTTAATTTATTACGTACTTCATTATTCAGCCTCATAACTCACTGTCAGATTGGATTACAGCTAATTAATTCTCATAGATTCAATTATTGTATTTTTAGATGACATTTTCAATATTTTATCGCGTGTAGATAGAAATTAATATTTATTTATCTATTTATCTATATAAACCTTACACAATGTTAAAAGTAAGTGAAAAGGGAATTTTATTTTTTCAAACTTAAAGAAAATATTAAATTTTATTTAAGTTTATTTTCTAATGATTCGTAAATCCACTTTTTTCTCAGTGCATTTGTGATTTGAATCTTAATTGCTTACAGGCTCTATTTTCGCCCCTTGAAAATTTTCATTTTTGTTGATTTTTTTTATCTTGGGTTGCTGCACGCTTCCCATGGCCACAAATCAGTTGCCTCGCCCACTTGCCACTGTTTTGGCCTCGATAGATTTCCTTAACTAAATTATGAGCAACTAACATTGCAGTATCTAAATGGAAGACGGCGGCAGATGTGCCATGAAATTTCCACATAAATTTCAATTTACCTGCCTCCCGACTGCTCGACACGCAGTGAAATTGGCAAAGAAAGCGAGGCATCTGCTGCCGCTGCTGCTGCTGATGGCCGACAGCCGCAAGCAGCTAGCAGCAGCAGCCTACGCCTGCACCGCCCAGCACTGTGCGCCGCACCACCAACACGTTTGATACAGCCACCCACTGTTTTAATTAAGTCGAAATGCAAATGAGTCGCAACTCGTCTGGGCCGGGTGGGGGCGGTTTGGATTGGACTTGCTATGCGATTAATTGCGCAAAATTGGCGCGGCATTTTTATGCGGCAAGTGAAAGCCGCATTTGCAGCGGCAGCGGCAGCGGTGGCATCTTTATTTTTATGGCGCTGCATTGATAAGCATCAGTGGCACAGTTGAGAGACTATTTTGCATTGCACGATCGATGGGCGATCAATCTGCTGGGCTGCTGATAGCCCAGCAAACGCCAAATCACTTAACAATCAACAGTAATAACAACAACAACAACAACAAAAAAGCGACAATAACAATAACAACAACAACGCCCGTAACTACAGCTGCGACACTTTTGAAACTCGTTTGACAACGATATTATGCGGAGATCGATACGAGTCAGGCCCAGACGCCAGAGCCAGAGCCAGAGCTGGAGACCTAGTGCCTGTGCCAAGTGCTAGTTGCAGTCCCAGTGCGCCAGTGCCAAGTGCCAGCCGCGTTAGATTAATTTCCAAAGGCTGTCATTAAAATTCCAACGGGCTGCAATTTATATGCCACACACATGCCAATGCGCCCCGATGCCGTCTTGGCCTCGTGCAATTTTTAATAAAAACAGCTTTATATTTATGATATCAGAATATGGCATAAGAAAAAAAAAAGACATTGACAACAACAACGACAGCGACGACCACGCGCCGCTCGTTAGCCGGCTCGAGACCCAAGACAACATCATCAACGTGCAACGTGCAACGAGCGCAGCGTGCAACAAGCGGTTGCCTGTTGAAATTTGCATGACAAACTCAAACTCATCCATCAATCAAAGAGCGAATTGCAGTTGGACGTTGCTAACTCGTTACGACCCCTTGGCCAAATAATTTCACTTTTAATTACACAGACACAAATGTGTGCGCGTGTGTGTGTATAACTGTAGAGAGCACGCTAATCCCTGCAGCAGTAGCAGCAGCAGCAGCAGCAGCACCTGTATTTAATGCATATCGCAGTTGTCGCCGCTTAACGTAAATTTTCACTTGTCTTTTGCATAATGTGGACAAGCTGCGATGCGCTGCACTGCGATCCGTGATGCCTGCGGCTTTGGCACGGGCGGCGCCACAAAATCAATTTACTGCCACGCAGCGCGTTATCAGTGCGTGTGAGAGCGGTAGGCACATAGCTAAATGGTTAGAAAGAGAGCGAGTGAGGGAGAGTGCGCGAGCTGGTTACCGGGAAGGATGGTGCGTAGCGCTGAGTCGCCAGACAGCATCACCTGTCGTCGCTCGTTAGCGTCATCATAAATAATTTTAGCAGTTTTAGCATTTCGAAATCTATGCAAATTTATGACAACTCACATCGGGTGCTGGGATCTGGACGGACACGGCGTTTCCTTGTTGTTTGGCCGTGTGCCAGTGCAGTGATAACGAAATGACCATAATGGCCATTAGGTGCATTTGTTTTTGTTGTTATTCTTTTTGTTGTTGTTGTTGCATACGTTGCATGTGCATGTTATTGCAGCTGCCCGCTGTGCCACGAAATGCATTCAACTCTTATATATATGCATCTCTTTCCAGCTCCAAAAATATATATATATATATATATGTATATACAAAAATAATTGTAAATCGTTAGATTTATGGCCAAAAACACAGCCACGAATTATGACGCCGGTCACAGGTGGAAATCGCATGCTGATTTCTACTTGATTTGCTTGCCATATAATTGCAAATTGTATTTGTTTAAACACGTTCACATGCACCGGCAAGCGTCTGTGTATAAGTGTGTGTGTGTGTGTGTGTATGGGTTGCTTTGGGCTCTCAGCTTGGCATACACGAAATTGGCATCAAGCCAGCGCACGTCGCCTGTTGTTTATATGTTCACCATGTTGTAGTTGTTGTGGCTCAGGCGCTGCACGCCCACGTAAACACTCGACTATTGTATGGAGCATAAAGAGAAGTTTTGTGATTGCCCATTGGAATAGCTTTGAATGATGGCTTGACGTGTCTTTTTGGCATCATCCATTGCGCCCGTCAAGTGTGTATGTGTACACAAATTATTATTATATTTTTATTATTTCTTGACGTGTTTTTTGCTTTGTAATGAAATAATTAAATGGACAAGCAATCTGCTTAATATCATAGTCAAGGCTTTTTCAAGTCCAAATAGTCCAGCTTCTGCTTAAGGATATGATATGTATTTAGTTTAGATACCTTTGCATTACTTTATGGTTCTGAAAACTGAACAGACTTCAAATTATGATTGCCCAGTTGCCGCTAATGAACTGCAGCTGCATTTTCTGGCGATCAATGTCTTTTGCTACGTGTTTATAGCGGGCATCCAATTTCGCTGGACATCTCTTGGTGTACACCTCGGGCATATTGCCACGTGCGTGCTCCATTTCTGCTTGGCCAAAAGGTGTCAATGTGGCAAATGTTGTGCGCTTAACATTTTTATGACCACCATAAGTCGTCTTAGAATGTGGTAAATGTGTGCGTCTGCTAACAGCCAGTGACCAGTTGGCTGCCGGGAGCCAGGAGCTGCGTTCCGAGCAGATTCTAGTCTGGCACTGACACTTGAGGTATCGGTTTCATTAGCGAAATGTTTCCGTAAGAATGGCAAAAGGTCGCAATTGATGCCATTTACAAGGCGATGGCCATAAGGGTACCACTTGCACGGAATCACAGTGGCAGTGGCTGCGGCTGCAGTGGCAGTGGCAGTGGCAGTATAGGAGCCATTATAATTTGTATTGAATTTCGTTTGTGTTATCGCGAACGTTGGCATCGCAGGTGATTTGTATTTGGTCGGAAAGTGCGGCGTGAAACTCAATAAATTTATCAAATTGAAAAATGTTCAATCGAAATCAAATCAAAGCCAATCCAGTCAGCCGGCCAACGACAACAGCAGCTAAATAAATAAATAAATAAGCATGCATAAAGCTAAGTGTTGATTTTCATGGAATTGGGAAAACAATTCGTAAAGCGCTTTGCAATCAACGACTGGCCCCACCTAACCCTGTTGCGGTTAGGGTATACAAACGACTTGCGACAAAATGACGAAATTTATGTTTCATTTTTGTTGCTGCAAAGTGCAGTCGCATTGCTTTAACAGCCAATAGGGGCTGTGCACTGGGGCGTGGCACACTGCCGTACGGTGCGGCACGGGGGCATGCTGCTGTCAGCAACAAATGCAAAGCGCCAAAAACTGCGACACTTTGTATAAATTGTGTCGAAAAACGGCAGCGGGCATCGCGTCGCGTCCCGTCGCGTCCAAGTTGAACCAGCTTGAACACCAACGCTGGCAGGGACAGCAAGAGCCAACTGTCTGCCAAGACAATTTGTTGGTCCGTCGCATTGTCGGCCGCTTGGTTAGCTGCCTGGCTGGCCTGCCACACCCCCTCGGGCAAATGCAACAAATTATTGTCATCAATTTTTAGATGCAAAGCTCGAGGAGTGACATTTATTGAAGCGTGGCTGAACGTTGCGGCCGGCGGCCCAGCGGCCAGCGATCAGCGTTCAGCGTTCAGGCCAGGATGCAGCCGGACGTGATTGCTCACATTGCTCCACATTGTAGGCGACTGGCTGGCTGGCTGGTAACGTTAATGTTGATTATAGTGTGCCACAGCCTGGCCAGTCTGAGACTGCCGTCTAGGAATGACACGTTTTGTCGCTGATTGCTAGGAAACGATGGCAACAATGGCTATAGCAATGATGCGAACGAGCAACAAGTGGCCATCGGGCGGGCACTTAAATTAGCACCGCGCTTCAGTTTTCAGTTTCATGGCGGCGGCAGCTGCTTCATTAGCTAGCCAGTCGAATTGCCAAAAAAGTAAAAGCCAAAAATTATGACCATATTTGTGGTAAATTATGAGACCCTTTCATAAATCAGCACTGGGGGCAGCTGCAACAGCCTCGACGACCTAGCGAAGTAGGCTGCGTCCACAGTCTTGACTTTGTTTAAGACGTGGCTAACAGAAGGACTACTTAAAGGCCAAACACTCCAAAATAGTCCATGGAAATTTACATTGTGCCGCGGCGCGAGCGCGAGCGCGAGCGCTGGACAATCGCCAGTGCTTGACTTGCTTTAAACTGTGCCATTTATCATACATATAGCGACCGATATGTGTATACACATTTTGTCAGTCCGCATTTGGCCTTTTGCTATTTTCACCATTTCTTTCGCTTTTCAATATGCCAGCCCCAACTGCTGACCGACAACAATTCCATTGTTGTTAGGTGTACGGCTACTCCATAAAGGCTACCGTTTTGTGGAGCGCGTTGTTTCTGCGCCACTTATTCAGCGACCGAGCCGTGTGGCAGCATCGAGTGGGGCGGCTGGTGGAACTGCATTTGGCCTGAGCCTGTCTTGTGGCCTCTAACAATAACAGCGACAATGACTGGACAACCGACTTACCAGATTAGAGCTACTAACAAACTCAAATATGACACTCGAAAGAAACAGTGCAGAGCTGGGAGAATGGTTTTCAGTTTCAGGAGCGGCTACTGTTGCTATTGCCTACTATCTATCTAAATCTATCTAGTTTAAAGTAGTTTCTTAAATACAAGTATCAAGTTACATATGTAGATGTGCTGAGAGGAAACGCAAATTTTCACCTGTTAATATTCCTCTGGTAAATTAACATCCCATTAAAATAACTTTTTCGAAAGAGATTTATAACTTGCCGATATTTTGGTATAATCTCTACTTTTATTTAGCATCTTTAATTTAATCTTTTTTTTTTTTTGCAATATAATTTTGAGGGATTTCTTATATTGAAGTAAGCCAGATGCTTAAGGGGTCTATTTTGTTGTTGCAAAATGCGATAGAAAAAATATTGTCTCGTAAGGTTCCCAAACTCACAATGAATGTTCTTTCGTGATTTTAAACTCTTACATTTTTTTACAGTTTGCTATGATAATGATAATAATATTATTAATATTAGAAGTAATAAAAATAGCAATAAAATTAATATTTGGAATTGTTTTTGATTAAGTGCTTGTAGTCCAAAATACTTTAGAGCATCATCATTTTAAAAAAATATTCTGTGAATGTACTTATGAACTTCGAAGAAGCCAACAAATTGTCGTCGTAGCCGCAACTGATGCCAATTAAAGACTCCATGTGACCCCCAGCCCAAGTTGGGCTGTCATGCGGTGGTAGGCTTTCCATTCTGCCACTGTTTCTTTATTTTTTTGTGTGTTGTGCCTGGCTTTGTGATATGTGCAGCTAATTGACCGACAACAGCGGCCTCAGATGCTGCACTTCATCATAAAAAAAAGTGAGACCTACTCGAGTGGCGCGGCATTACGTCAACGTCAACTCAATTTGGCGGTTAACAAGCATGGGACACAGTCGAAGATGGAGTCCGAGTCCGAGTCTGAGTATGAGCTGGAGCCAGCGCGGGTCAAGTGCTGACGCATCTGCCAAATCGAGTGAAGTGCACCAAAACTTGTAGTAACCAAAATAAAAAATGCTTGAAAAATAATGAGAGTTGTGGCTGTTGTTGTTGTGTTGCTCTTGCTGTAGCTGGCAGCATCATTAAGAGTGATCATCTGTCAGGCAGCTTGAAACATGAAACATGAACGAGATCTTTGCCTCATTTAAGTTTTTCTTTTGGATTTGGTTTTGTCTGTTGCGTTGCTTTGCGACAGCTCATTACGATTATATCCATATTTCCATTTCAAAAACTTGAGCTTGTGAAATTTTCAATTAAATAAGTGGACTCAAGCTGTCAGCACCAAATATTTTACAGCAGACATTATTGATCGTTTGATAATAATACATATATCCAAATGCATCGGAAAAATACTTAATTTAAAAATATATTTTAAAGGAGCTGTGCAACGCTGTCGAAATAAGCTGACCAAGTTAAATTGGCTTCCCAACCCCCGCAGCAAACTTTCCCTTGGAAGTAAACGGCTTGTGTATTTACAAACTGTGGCACCCATCTGGCGATATGCCATACAAATCTGGGGCTTGGCTGCTCCATCCAACAGAAAAAGAGCTCAATCTCTCCAAAACAAAACTCTGCGCAGTATGGCAGGAGCCCCATTTAACGTGCGCAACAGCGTTCTACACAGAGACCTGAGGATCCCCTGGGTTGAAGAGCAAATAAGGACCCACTGCGCCACGCACGCCAATAGGCTCGCCGGCAACCTTCAAGGTGCCCATCCCATCAGGAGGTTAAGGAGGAGAACATTTGCCACATAATACCCACCCAACTCCACCAACAACGCCCACCCATCCGCAGGGCTACGCGGCAATAATACAGACAACATATGTAGATATTAGATACATAAAATAGAATAACGAAACAAGTTTTTAAATTGTAAAAACATGGCGAAATTAACAAAAGACATCAATTGGTGCATAAGGCAAAAGAGTCCTTACAAACCAATTATTAAATAAATAAAAAAAAAAAAAAACAAAAAATATATATATATATATATTATTCATTATTCATTTGGGTTCTTCAGCTGAGCTGCTGTGAAGCATTTATATTGAAATACAGAACATTCTCTATTACTACGCAGTTAGTCTTACTTTTAATAGTTCTCGATTGCATGTTGTTGATTAAAAGTCTCTTTGTTTGTTTCCTATAATTTAGATTACCAAACGGCTGTCATATAACAAGTAAGAACGGAAACTTTTGGCACGCCGAAGGTTAAATACTCTTCGGACTAAATCTTCTTTTTATTTCTTGTTTGTTATTGTCTGCACCTACATATATCTTACCTGATTTGGCAATTGAAATATATTTATATATATATATTTAAATATAGTTTATGGAGTCGGAGATGTTTCCGTCTATGCGCTACACATTTTCCGATTAAATTATAATATCGTCTGCAAGAGTATAACAATTGGTTTTAATTATATTAGGTTTCACAGCTGTGTTTAGCAGACGCCAAATTGCATTAAAAAATCTATAAAAATGGAATGCCCATGTGGTTTTATTGTATTTCCCATTCAGAGCTTGAAATCGACATGTCCTTGATAAATAATCAGTTATTCGCTTTACTGCTTATATCGATTTTTTTCCAATACGGCAGCTTGACAACCAAACCTGCCGAACTGGACCCCTATTGTAAAACTGCACGCTGCGGCATTAAGAATTTGGCATGCAGGACTTCAGTAAGTAAGTTTAGGTATAATGTGAATCACATTGGTAATTTTTGTTTTCATATAGAACATAAGCGTAGCCTGCGCGCCTGGTTCTAAGGTGGTTAACTTGTCACCCTACAGAGAGCAGCTGTTGCACCATTTCAACAGTTTTCGCAATAAAGTAGCTGTTGGCTATACACGCACTTTGTTTCCAGCCGGACGAATGGCCCGTATGGCCTGGTCTACAGAGCTGGAAAACTTTGCGAAAATGTATATTAAGAAATGCGATTTTACTCCGCGTCCCTGCATGGCCTCGGCACAGTTTACAGCCATTGGCAGCATATACGATGGGCTCTCCTACTCGGGCAACCAAAAATCGCATAAAGTTCCTGAAATCACGGAGGAGTTGCTAAATGGATGGTTCGAAGATGCACGTTTTGTGACAAGGGAATTGTCGCTGCGTTTGAAAAACGATTTTTCTCGACCGTTAGTAATGGACCAATAATACCAAAGGCTTACTATTAATATTTCCAACCCTTTCATAGAACTGTACGTCAAGCCGTGTTGCTAATGGCGGACCGCAACACACATGTAGGCTGCAGTGCAAGGAGATTGTCAAATGGCATGGTCAACCAGTTTTTCCTAGCCTGTACCTTTGCCACCGACAACGTATTGAATAAGCCCATATACAAGATAAGGGCTACGGCCGGAAGTCTGTGCAAGCAGCGCGACAGAACTTATAAGAATCTGTGTGCACTTGGTGAAGTTTACAATAACAAGCGCGAATACAAGTCTGGCGAGCTGCTCCCATCTTCCTCGGAGATCTTATCTGAAATTGACGCGTAACGAGCAAGTCCAATTAAATAAAATGCATTTAGAAATGTTACGACTCCCACTGGGTTTTCTAATGTGCAAGGTTCGTGCAGCTTTTTGAGGACGGTATAAAAGGAGCTGTAGCGCGGTTTGTGCCCAGCAATCGGCAATGGTTGCTAGCTATACTATGAGGCAGTGTCTACTTTGGTTCGGCTTGTGGTTGTCACTGAGCGCAAAAATAATTCTTACTGTTCCGGAGCTGGTGCAGCAGTTGCAAGTTCAGCAACGGTTTGACTATGTGCTGCTCGTTGGAAGCTCTATCTCCGATTGGCCACAATTGGTGTGGAAGCTGCCCTTGTCCACTCTTCAGATTAAAGATAATTTGAACATCAGCTATCATCTATATAGATATCACTCCAGTCACTTGCTAAGCATTGCATTCGTTGATGAACATGATCCACATGCACTTCATGAGTTCCTGACTTTGAATTTGAGACTATGGAATACGCAACCATTACTACTGGTCTTCAAAAAAACCGAGCAAGTGCAAGTGCTTTTGAAATGGTGCTGGCAACAGCTGCAGTTGCTGCATGTTTTAGCGATTCTCGACGACTTTGAGGTATTTATAACAAATATTTTAATAAAT
Organism: Drosophila ezoana; assembly: GCA_035045725.1. Classification (NCBI taxonomy): domain Eukaryota; kingdom Metazoa; phylum Arthropoda; class Insecta; order Diptera; family Drosophilidae; genus Drosophila; species Drosophila ezoana. The sequence continues at coordinate 2,884,931 of JAWNOU010000093.1, forward strand.
ATTAATCCTTTACTTAATATTATAATTTTTCTGACCAAAGAAATCAATTAATATTTACGACTCGCCTATATCACATTGGTCAAATTTGGTTCATGATTTTCTAAAGGGTAGCATTAGGTAATCAAAAGCTTTTCCAAGTCACGTCCAATGTATGTGCTTGCAGTTCATGGCCTTGGATTTTTTGTTGCATTTATTCCGCTGCAAGCCTCAATACAGTCTTGGTAGGTGCTGTAACGATTTGGATTGCCGCCACATCCGCCATAGATGAATGTTTTACATTGATGGTCGTACGGGTCAAAGGCAAACATTTTGAACTTGCCTTTGCATGGACCGTGGCTGGCCGCAAGTTTGCATTGAACTGAAAATATCTTTTTAAGATTTGATTCTAGAATTCAATTATAACACTTGCCTATAGAATGCGGTGCAGCTTGGGTAACTAAAATGAGAAATAGCAAGAAGCAAAGAAAAAAAATGTTCATAGCCATGTTTACAATTTATAAATCAAAATGAAATCTGTCTGAAATATTTACCGAGATGAGTAAAAAAGTAAAATTACTTGATTTTCTTAGCTTGGTTGTTTGTTAACAGGAACAGAAGCATTATATTGATTATATTGTGGGCATAAAATTTGCCAATTTTATAAAATACCCCTTGAAATGTTTTCCCGTATATTTTTAGGATACCGGACTCATGTACAGCTATTCACCTTTTCCAAAATTTCAACTTAAAAAGCGACTGATCACAAACAAGACGAATCCAATTATAATACCACGCTTGCGAAATCTCCGTGGCTATAAACTTCCAGTTATTGTCGGCGGCTCAACTCCACGTCTTATCGTTTATCGTCGTCCAACTGGGGAGCTAGTCTACAGCGGCTACGTGGGCCATTTGATGCACTGCTTCGAACAGAAATACAACTGCAGCTTGATTCAGCCGGTTCCGCTAACTGAGAACACATTGGTGCCAGCACAACAGCTGATTGGAGCAGTGCGAAATGGCAGCGTCCAGTTCGCCTTGGCGGCAACTTATCCGGGTATGCCTCTCCAGGGCTACACGTACCCCTTTGAGATCCTTAACTGGTGTATAATGCTGCCCGTGCCAAGCCCAGTTCCGTCCAGCGAGCTCTACAGTCGTGTATTGGATCTACCCACCTTTCTGATTGTACTCGGATCATTGGGACTGATCTCAGCAATATTATCATTTAGCTTGTGGCGTTATGGCTATCGTGTTCAACCGTATGAATTTCTGCTGCACAATAATTGTCTGAGAGGAGCTTTGGGTCAGTCTTTTAATGAGGTTCTACGGGCGCCTTTACTGGTGCGTGGCATTTATTTGGAGATCTGTGTGTTGGGATTCTTGTTCACTGCCTGGTACAACTCGTATTTCTCTGCGTATATTACCAGCGCCCCACGACAGAAACCATTCACGAGCTATGATAGCATATTGAACTCGGATCTAAAGGTGGTTGTCTGGACTTCTGAGTATCAAACGCTGCTCAGTTACGATAGGCAAATTCGAAAGTATGAGGCCATATTTAAGATAGAGCCGGACTTTGAGAAATATCTAAAGATGCGCGACTCGTTCAATACCCTGTATGGCTATGCGATGCCGCTGGAGAAGTGGAACATTATAAAGCAACAGCAAATGGTTTTTAGCTCAATTTTGTTTACTATGCGCGAGGACCTTTGCTTTTATCAAGGCGTCCCAATTATGTTTCCCATTGCTGAAAACTCTGTTTTCAGGGAGCCACTAGAGCGGTTGATAGCCGAGGTGACTGCCACTGGCCTCATGGTTCATTGGCGTGATATGGCATTTAGTGAAATGATTGAAGCTGGCAAATTGCGTTTGGTCGATCTGGGCAAGCCAAAGGAGTTCCGTGCCATGCAGTTGATGGACTTGAACTACATTCTAATGGCTGGTGGATTGATGATGACTCTGGCACTGGCCGTTTTTGGGCTGGAGCAACTATGGTTTCACAAAAAACGATTAAGACAACATTTGCGTGAGGGCTTAAGAATTACACAACAATTATTTCATTTAAAATAAAAAATTGCTGAAATTATTGTGTAGTACAGAGCATTTTATGCTTTCAAATTAAAAATATTAATAAAAAATAATATAACTGACCAGCGAAAACATTGAAATAAAAATTTTGGTAAATATTTAAGTAAAGGCAATTTCACGTTTATTAATAAAAGTGGATGGGTAACTATGTAAAAACAAGATATTATCTTGAATATTGAAGTAGAATTAAGGATCAGTTGTAATAGCACTGTTAAGGAATTACCCAAAGGAGTCATTAAGCAATTCTGAAAGGATTATATCCATTTTGATAGCTGTCAACAAAGCATTTGCTAATTTTCCTAATTGATGAACATATATTCATACATAGATTTCTTGTATTCGGCTTTATAGGGGTTTCGAATTCATAACCAATCCCTTTAAGCCCAGCCATACTTAACAATCGTCCTCGGAATATATTGTGCCAATTGTCTTGGATAATCATTTCAACAGATGAACATGTAGTTCTGCCATCGATAGCTTTCGTTTGTGTGAGAAAGAAGGTCGTGGACTCTTGAGCACCCTGACTTGGTTCCTCATAGTTTTATTTTGAAAAAGCAACTTTTCTCTATATATCCATCTATTTAATATTTTTGTGTTGTTCTTGAATATTTATATATTTAGTTTGTTGTAAGCTCGCAATATTAAAGCAGTTCACAGGTTACAAATTTGCCAAAAACATTGTTAGATTAGACAGTCGACTTATAATGCCAATTATTGCTGGGCTAAAACACAATTAAGCATTCTAAATAAATTATGCCATCATGGCACCTATTAACGAGGTCACTGTCATCAAGCACTTCGAAGTAAATTGATATATGAGGTATAAGCAGCGTGTTCCTGTAACCTCTTGGGTGTAGTTTTTGTGCGGCGCTTGTTAGCCGCTAATTTGAGTTTTTTACATGCTTCTGCAACGCATTCATTAGCAACCCTTTTAAAAGCAGCGGCATTAATCAGTGTCCAGCAGTAATTCGTCAATGTCCGCCATGGATCGTCCTTGGTTTATTTTGTGCCATTTGCTTTGGATGGTCAGGCTAACAGTTGAGGCAGATAGCTCGGCAGTTTGTCAACTGCTGAGCAGTATTAAAAAACAAGATAATTTCAATTATTTGTTGTTCATGAAATATCACAATTCCCGTGTGTCCGATAAGTTTATGACGGATCCAACAGATGGTAATTGTTTTGTGAAAAGCTTAATGGAAAGTCTGCAAACGCCTGTTGTGCAACTCGATGAGCACGCAAAATATTTTCTGTATGACAAACATAGCAGTCTAGTGCTGTCTGTGGTATATTTGATCGGCATGGACTTAGCCGAGAACGAGAGTTTGCTAAATGCACTGGTTACCAACTTGCGACTCATGACCATATCGCGGGTGGTGTTTATGGTGCAGCTCGGCGAAGCCAATGAGACGTTTCTATACAAATTGTTTACCTATTGCTGGAAAATGAAGCTACTGAATGTGCTGGCAGTATTTGAGAGCTATAACGTAAATAAGAAATTATACGGAAATACATTTGGCATATTAATTGGCGTATTCTACATTCCAGACTACGAACACCTTCTATAGTTATACGCCATTTCCCAGTTATCAATTGGAGCAACGTGTATTTGATCCCAGTTCGACCATCTTTCCAGAGCGTCTGAGAAATCTACACGGCTATAGTGTGCGCATTATAATTGGTGGAGCGACTCCGCGCATCATACTCTACTATAATAAACAGGGCGATATAATCTATCGGGGCACATTGGGCCACTTTATGGATGTCTTTCAGCAAAAATTCAATTGCACTTTAACGCAGCCGTTTCCAGTCAAGCCGAATGTGTTTAGTTCCTTCAACGGAACTAGTGGCAGCTGTGCGCAATGGCACCGTGGACCTCTCATTGGCCATTACATTTCCTGACCAGCTCAACATGCGACCCTTTACTTATCCTTACGAGCAATTGAACTGGTGCATCATGCTACCCGTGGAAGCGGATATTCCACACGCCGAGTATTATGTCAATGTCTTTGAGCTGCAGGCATTTTTGCTAACTCTGTCCGCATTGGTGGTAATTTCCATGACACTTTCGTCGATTCTGAAGCACCAAGGTTACTCGGTGCAGCTGTATGAGTTTATACTGCACGATAATTGCTTGAGAGGAGCTCTGGGTCAGTCCTTTTATGAGGTACGTCGCGCTTCGGTATACCTGCGCGTCATCTACGTGCAGATCTGTTTACTGGGTTTTCTGCTTACGGCCTGGTATAACTCTTACTTCTCGGCTTATGTGACAAGTACGCCCAAGGAGCCGCCCTATCGAACCTACGATGATATACTGGCCTCCAAGCTTAAAGTGGCCGCCTGGGAGTCGGAGTATAACGAGCTTATTGGACGCTTAAAGGAGTTCCGGAAGTACGCACCAATATTTCTGGTAGAGCCAAGTTTTAGTAAATTTATTCGTATGCGTGACACCTTTGATACTAATTATGGCTTTATGATGACAACCAGCAAGTGGGTGGTTATTAACGAGCAACAGAATATCTTCAGTAAGCCACTGTTTCGCATGCGCAATGATTTTTGCTTCTTCAATAATATTCCCCTCGGTTTTCCGGTGCACGAAAATTCGATTTATAAGAAGCCCATACAAAGGCTAATTATGGAGCTTGCCGATTCTGGCTTAACATCTTACTGGACCTCAAAGGGATTTTCGGAGCTTGTAGAAGCAGGCGAACTGCGTTACTTGGATCATAGTATGCGCAGAGAGTTTCGTGCAATGCAACTTCAGGATTTGGAATATGTTTGGTATGGCTTTGCTTTTATGGTATTATTTTCTACAGCAGTTTGGCTGATGGAACTGCTCTCAAATCGGCTAAAATGCCGACGTTAACGCAGGCATAAACGATCTCAGCATTACCTATAATCTTTTTAATCTAATCTCTCATTTGGAAGGCTTTGCTTATTACAAATTCCTATTTCATATATTTCTTTTCGATTATTTGGGCATTTCCGTGCATTTTAATTATTTTTCACTTTTAATTTTAATGCGCAGCATTACAGATTATTAATTTGTCAAAAGCTTGTGCAGGGTCCGCATATTTGTGTACCCTGCTCACCTGCTCCTGGGTTTCGTTGTGCAAATGTGCTTTGGCTCAAAGTTCATCAAATGCAATTAAGATGCTTGTTCATTGTAGCTGCGGTTGCAGGTCCCCCAAGGTGCCACGAAGACGACGTCTTGGATGATATGAGCCACCTGCGCCAGTAACTGGCGCCTCTTGAAATTCCCTAATCGACATGTTTCGATCTGAAATGACTTGCCGCTCACTACGCCACACGGTGAGGCAGACGTTGCCGTTGCAGTTGCCTGATCTGGCCAAGACGCTGCGAGTAAAACATTTTCTCTAATCTGCACTGATGTTTGCTGGCTGTTGGCGCATGCGGCACGCATTTGCAGCCCCCTGCCCCACAATACCGCAAGGCTGCGGCACAACCCGCTGATGATGCTGTTAATGCAGCAGTAGCTGCGCACTTTGATTTTGACTGACAAGTGCCGCCTGTGTAATGTTGCAGCCGTTGTAGCTGCTGCTGTTGTTGTTGTTGTTGTTGTTGTTGACATGCGCAGCTGCATGCGCTTTCATGCGCTTCCTTTATGGGAGAAAATTATTTATATGCCCCTGATGATCTTTGTCCAGGTACAGGTCTGTAAAACTAATTAACACAATGCCAACGCTCAGTTACTAACAATGAGTCCAAGACTTTGATGTGTTTGCTTTTCGGTTTGACCATGAATTAGATACATTTCGTTTAATTGTCAATAAAACTTTTTATTCTTCTTTATTTTGATGTTTAATGCTTGAAATACTTAAATATTTAATGTAAGATTTAACTGCTAGTGGGTAGCTGGTTTTTTTTGTTTTTTTCGTCTTTTTGTTTGCATAAATAATAACTAACAAACATTTAACTACAATTGTAATTTGATTGCGCCTAAAACTATGCGCTATATATGTGTATAAACAAGGGCTTAAATTCAAAAAATTATTATGTACATAAACTAAATTCAATAAATTAGAAAATATTGCAAAATTCACAGTAAGTATATATAACAATATATGTAACGTAACCCAAACACCAGAAAATAAAACTTTTTTTATTAAAACTATCACATAATAATTGGCAGTTTAATTAACATTAACTATCCATAGTTATTCAATTTGTTTTACTTAGCTTAGAATTAGATATAAAATTAGCTCATTTTATTTATAGTACATACAATTTGCGATTCACACAGCGGCGAGTGTAAGAAGATGAGTACTATGAAAATTGAAATAGTTATTAAGTAATATATAAACGAATTCTAAATCAAATACAAAAAAATAATGGCAAGTGCAATGCGTTCAAGCATTTTATGATCTGTAAGTAGTTGACACACGTGGATAACTTGAACACTTCTCAGATTTGCGAAACTGTGAGTATTATTTGGGAGGAAGAAAAAACACGAGTTAAATATGTTACTTGTGCCTGGAATGAGAGATCCTTGAAGAGAAGACATTGTTTGTTATATAAATTCGTATTTCTCAGGCGTTATTATATGCCAAAGGACTTTCTGATTTATTATAATGAACTTGTACTAATTTTAATGAAGTGTTCAAAATTGTTCTCGTTGCTGGCTTTCTCTTAAATTAGGTCGTATTTACATTGAGGAAACTTATGCTAATTTGGGCAAAGCAACTCTAATGAAATACTTTTAATTTACAGGAAACGCTTCTCAAAATACATACATTTTAACTATTGTTATAATATTATTATTTAATTTATTTAACGTAATTAATTACAGAAACAATGTGGGTGAGTTCATAGATTTTATTTGTTGCAAGGAAGCGTTTGGCCTCATTTTGATATCACCACTCGTAAATTTGCTTATTAGCTTCATTTTAACTTTTTTTATTTTTAATAGTAATTAATAATTATTTAAAATTGCTTGTTATTTTATCTTGCTTTAAATTTGGCACATTTAAAATTAATTTGTGTGTGTGTTTATGAGCGTGTGTGTGTGTGTGTGTGTTTTAGGTATAAAATAAAATTGAGTATTTTATTTGGAAGTGCTTTTAGTGAGTTTGTGATTTGTCTTGATGTGTTTGTGATATAGGAATTGCACAGAAAGCTGAGATAGGAATTCATCAATGACAATTTTTCGATCAGGAAAGATCATTTACTAGGAAATAATTTCCCAAGAGTATTCAAGTAGTTATCTTAGTTTTTCATTTTGTTTTGTATGCTGTTAGTAAGGAACAAGAAATAGTTTGCTGTTTTGTGTTTTGTGGAACATAGCCTATACATATAAAAGCCAAGGTCGGCACACTACCGGTTCGCCAGCAGACCATTGGCAGGCGGTAATACGCCAGGCGGCGTATTTGGCCCACTCAGCACGACGCCGGCGCTCATTAAACTGGGGCTGGCCACCGCGGTGGCCACCGCGCTGAGCTGTCGCTGTTGGACAAGACTCGCACCGCTATTAGCTGCATTGGAGCCACCACGCTGATGCTTGGCGGAACTGCCTTTGATCAGGTTGCCATTGTTCTTCTGGGTCATGTGTGTCTGATAGTGTTTGGCCAGGTGTGCCTTTTGCCTGAAGCTTTTGCCACACAGCGAGCACGCAAAGGGCTTCTCGCCCGTGTGCGTGCGTATGTGCACATTCACTGAGTATTTATCCTTGAAGCCTTTGGAGCATATGGAGCAATAGTGGAGTGAACGCTCCTTGCGCTGGCCACTGCCACTGCTGGCCGAACTACCGCTGGCATTGCAGTTGGCAGGAGGACTATTGCTGCTGCTGCTGGCGCTGCCGCTTGACGAGGAGCTGCCACCATTGCCAATGACCACACCCAGAACGTTGCTGCTGTTGTTGTTACTGTTATTGTTGTTGGCCACATTAGGATTATTGTTGTTGTTGTTATTGTTATTGTTGCTGTTTGAGCTGTTGGCGCTGCTGTTGCTACGCTTGTATTGCTTCTTGGGCTTGCTAACGCCACCAAGGCGACTACCTGCCACAGATGTGCCCACAGCTGTAGCTGTTGTCGATGTGGACACCTCTGGCTTGAGCGGCTGTGGGGGCGGTGGCGGCTGCTGTTGCTGTTGCGCATTGGCCAGGGGTTGTAGCTGTGTTGGGGTTGCTGTTGTCGCGCTCGGTGACATCTGCATGAGCACATCGTTGCTGGTATAGTCTCCAGGCGTTGGTGTGCCCGTGTTGGCACTGCAGAACTGCTGCACCTCATTGGCAATGCGCTTGATTTTCTCAAAGTCATCACTAAAAGCATTCTCCAGCGACAGGAACATATCATCGACAATGATGCTGGCATTGCCACCATGCTGGCCGTGATTCGACGAGGACATGTGCGTACCGCCGGCTGCATGACTCATGGCCTGTGCATCCTCGAACATTTGCGCGGTACTGAGCGTTGAGTCCGCAAAGCCCAAAGCATCCGCTGTATCATCTGGCGTAAAAAGTAGTCTCCGCATTTCATCATCCTTGACCACAGGCAATGCTAGACCATTCTGCATATGCAGGCCCTTGGCGTAGCCCTTGCCTTGAAGAGCGCTGCGCAGCAGCGATTCCGCAGAGTTTTGTTCCGCCTCCGCGTTGTGATCGGCCATGTGCCAGTCGTTGTTGTTATTCTGAAACTGCGCCAGCTGTTGGCCCAGCTCGTTGACCCCGCCACCTGCTATGGAAATGGCCGTTACCAGTGAGGGTAGCGTCTGTCCGTGTGGCTGGGTCTGGGAAATACTGCTGAGGCCATTGACATCTGCACCGCTGACAATCACATCCTTGCCATCCGTGCTGAAGCCGCTGTCATCGTAAGGATATTCTGATTTGATATAGCCCGGAAAGCTACCCAGCAAACTGTCCAAATCCAGTGCGCTGGGCAGTTGCTCCGTCTCGGCACGCTTTAGCCAAGGCTCGCCTCCATTTAATACTGTCAATGTGTAAATCTGGCCGTCAGTTGTGTCCAGGCTGCTAATGGTATCGCTGCTGCTGCCCGCAGCACTCGAGGAGCTGCTGGCATTGGGCTGTTGTTGTTGTTGTTGTTGTTGCTGTTGCTGTTGCTGCTGATGTGGATGTGGATGTGAATGTGGATGTGGATGTGACTGTGGAGATGTGGGACTTGGCTGGTTAGTACATCGCACATTGCTGGCGTTAACGGTGGTCGTAGCGCTGGCTGTGATCGGCTGCTGCTGCCAGCAGTATCGATCGAGGTCCTCGAAGATAGAGCTGGAGTCAAGGCGGCTGGTATCCTTGTCCTGATGCCAGAACTGCAAAACGAAAAAAAAGAACAGAAAACAATATATTATTAAATAAATATTATTGCTTTAGCACAGAGGCGGAAAATCCTGATTCAACTCGTTTGCCTTTAAAACTTACCTCATAGCCCTGTAACGTGGGATCGCCGCCATTGCTGGTGCTGCCATTACGATTGTTTACTGGAATGCCGCCGCCGGCGCTCTCGCCGCCGTCGTGTGTCATGCTGCTGGTGGTTCTTGCGCCGCCGCCGCAGATGGCCTGCTGGGGCGTTTGTGATGTCGTTGGCTGATGACCTTGGCTATGGTTGTGACTGTTGTGCTGTTGTGTGTGCTGCTGCTGATGGTGCTGCTGCTGCAGGCTAACGCCCACCCCCACATCCACCCCAACACCGATGCCAATGCCCATGTCCGGAGCTGTGACGAAATCGAAGAAATCCGTTTTTGAGAGATCCTCGGTACGAAAGGATTCACTTATATCCATGCCAGTCGATGTGGACATATCCTCAGTGCCAATCATTTGTTGCGCGTGTATTTCCAGTTCGCAAAATCTTTTGTTCAGTGCTGGCCAATATGTGGATTTTTTAGTGTTAATAAGCTGTAATTTTTAAAAGAAGGAATAAAATACTTTTTAAGTTTTTATTCACCTAACCATTTGATTTAATGAAAAACTTCTTACTTGTAGAAAAAAAATATAAAAAAATTGTATGCTACATGTTATATAATTGAATTTTAATGTATCCACAAGATTAATATGGCCAAAGTAGTTGAATAAAACCCGATCTGAGTGGTGATATTATTTTTTTTTGCAGCACCATCCACGCCTCTGATTAGTAAACAGTTTCCCTCGGACTCTTTGGGGACATGTACATTAATTTATTTAAGCCACTTGTCAGTTGGCTGCATAAGTCAATCACTCATTCATTCGCCCATTTCTTGCACTCAGCTCAGCTCAACTCGCCTTGTCCCACCTCGCCTCACCTTGTGGCTCAGTTCGGTTGGACGTGCATTCCAGCAATACTTGCATTTTAATTTGGCCAGCTACTTTAGCCTTCTCAGCTTTTTGCTGGCTATCTGCAAACAAATAAATCAAACTGACAGAAGGGTGACAAAGTGTAAACACATTTGGCGCGCTCGGCTCGTAAATCTCTTGAAGCCGCACTTGGACTTTGGCTAAAACCAAACCTGACGCTGTGACACGCTGTTTTTGTTTCATTTGCATAGATTCTGCGAGCCGCATAACAAGCCGTCCATTTAGAACAGGCAACGAGCCGCTGCCAAAAATATCGCTACGAGTCTGAACTTTTGGCTACCCATGGAGCTGGAGGGTGCTGCTGCCTTTGCTGTCTTGATTAGAAACCTATTTGGTCAGTCCGAGATCGAGTAATCGATGCCAGGCAGCAATCGAAATCGAATTGACAGCTTGCGTGCAGTTGCTGTTGCTGTTGCAGCGATTGCGATAGGGATTGCGATTTTGATCTGTTGTTCATGTGTTTGCTGTGGCCTGCCTGCTCCGTCAAAGTCGTGCAGCAAGTACTAAATGTTCAAATTGTCAATTTATTTGCTTTTATTTTGATATTTTGTTTTTATGACTATTTTGTTTTTGGGCTTGGACTCTGCATATAGGAAAAATGGTCGGCATTTCGAGGTCTGGTGTGGCAGCGTGAGAACCACAAACAGAAATGACTTAACAAATTTGCATACAACACAGAGAGCAAAGAGCTATTCTCTAGCGCATACTTTAGATAAGGGCAAAGCGAAGAGAAAATGCCATGGTATAAATATTTCAGATGCTGTTGCTAGGAACATTTAAGTGCAATCTACGCAGAAATCAACTGAAATGTGAAGCCAGGTCTTTGAAATGCTTATTTAAGACCGCTGCAGCAGCAGCATCAACACCTGATCTCCAAAGACATTAAAGTGCGGCAGCGGCAGCCAAAGACACGACCCATTAGAGCCTGAATGAAAGCAACAACAACAACAGCAACAGCAGAAAAAAAAAAAACAGCTTAAAGTACAACAAGTGCAGGCCATTGGCCAAGTCAGAGACCAAGCGATCGGCCAGTCTGCATTTTAGACTCTCAAAGTGAGCTCGTTTTCAGTGTTTTCCACGGCTTATCGCCCGTCCATCTGACCGGCCATAGAAGGCAAAGGCTGCCTCCTGAAATTTCACCAAAAACTTTGCGGCTTGGCTCAAATGCGTAATCATTTGTAGTCATTTGCCGGGCTGGTCGCCTGGCTTGCTGCATGGCTGCTTGGCTACCCGGCTGCCCGGCTGCCACTCGGTAGTTTAGTTAATCATGATGTTTAAATTCAAAAATTACTTTATACATATTTTATGGTCTAAAGACAGCGTGCGAGAGAGAAAGAATGAGAGAAATAGAGGGAGGGAATATACTACTTCACTATAAAATTCATAAAAAATATTAAATAAAATAATAAGCTTTTGTTAGAGCGTTTTGGGGGCGCAAATATTGACTAATTTGGCCACGATTATTGTTATTTGACTGTGGCCCAAACAAAAAGAAAGTTTACAGGCTGCGCAGCCGCGCGCCTGGAACGTGCATATAGTACATCCACAGATAACTGGCTGATCGGCTGCCTGGCGGCCAATCATGTACGTGCATGTACCCGGCACATGCATCATGAGCCAAGATGAAGATGCATGTGGCCGCGACTCTGAGTAAGGCTGCGGCTGCGATTGCAGTTTATTTCACTATGCTGCATAGCAATTGCAATCGTAATCGTAGAAATTGTTAGCGCATTTTGGCCAATGCAAACAGCCCGCAGCGGCTTCATTTAAAAAACATGATATCATGATAGGTTACCTTAACTCCTTAAAGGGTACATTAACTTTAATGCTAAGTAAACAAATAAAGTATGTTAATAAGGTATTTAACTAAATTCATATTTTCCCAGTCTCTTGTCTGTTCCTCAAATATCGGATATAAGTAAGCTTTTCTTTTTACACCAACTAATATCTTTACATAAAAACTATTAAGATTAAAAATTCACACAATTATTGTAAATTTTTCAATATTATTTTTACCATTTTTTCAAAGAGCGTACTTCATGTTCGGTTAGTTGAAATTCGTTTTTGAAGTAACTTGTTTATGTTGCTTTCAATTTTGTTGGATTGCCGAAAGAGGGGGTTTTTTCGATTATAGGCCATAAATAAAAATGCGCCAATAATTTTTTTAATTAAACGAAATTTTGGCATATTTATTTACACATACAAGTCTGCATCGTGTGCTATTTGACATGCAGTTAAGTCTTGGCTCGGAGGTCTCAGAAAATATATTGTGCTGTGGTCTGGCTTTGTTTGGCATGCAAATTGCTAAGGAAAATTGCCAGGGAAATTTATTGAAGTATGCAAAGAGCACACAGCAACAACTAAAATTATGAAGTTTTCGGCACAATTTCTTTGGTGTGCATGGTCGGGCATGATTAGCATCCCTCCATCTTGCGACCCGCCATAGCGGGCGTCAAATACAAAGAAAAAAAAAAACAAAAATAAAAATAAAATGCGGTAGTCAAAAGCCACCGCCGTTGCTGAGATTAGTTTATGTGCAGGAATTTTTATATTGTGGTTACACAATTTTCCTCAACATTGTCCGCCTCCTTACCCTTTTCAGCCGCTCAACAAGTTTGCCTTAAAAATCACACGCCTGAGCTCTTCTGCTTCTGTTGGTTTGATCGCAATTTCTTGTCAAATGATTTCGTGTTTTTTTTTTTTTTTTTTTGTGCTTTTGTTGTTTGATTTTTTCACGATTTTCCACGCATTTTTAACCTAAATACCGTGCTAAACGATTTTTTAATGTCTTCACTAACAAGTTTCAATTACCAATAGGCAACAGCCATGGCAAAATGCGTACAGATGCCGTTTGCAGACATGCTCAAATGAAAACCAGTCCCCAACCCCAACCCAGCTCAATCAATTAAAATAATTCAACAATTGTAGTGAAATTGCCAAAGAAAGAAAGATAAAGAAGACAATGCGGCAAAAAAGAAAAAAAACCTGTAGATCCAGACGAGCCACGAGAATTCGTAACAGGCAACAAGTTGACTCACGTAGCGCAATCAAATTGCACTTCGATTGGCTAAAATGGAGCCATCAGTGAAAATATCTCTGGATTTGTGTGTGCACTTGTCGATAATAGAATATTTATTGACCTAAGCTAGATTGAGATGAAGGTGGTTGCTTTTAAAAGTGGTTGCTAAGTAAGCACCGCATTTGGTTTCTTCTTTTAGGATCTTTAGCCAGATAACTTAGTACTCCATATATGCTTTGAAGTTTTTCTGAGAAGTATTTGAACAAATGCGAAATCTATCGGGCTGTATAAACATTTATTTGTCGTAACTGATTGAAAGTGCTCTTCAGCAATTCTGTTAACATTTTGAGAGGCGTATGAAATGTGGAAGTACTTAGTTTAATAAGGTATAAAGCTTATAATTTGGCACATCGTTATAAACAGGAAGATCTTTATGCTGTAAAATTCTTTATGCTGTGTTATTAAAAAAAGGCCAATTCTATAACGGTATGTAAGACGCAACATAAGCGAATGAAAGCTCATAAAAACGAATTTATGCAGCTGCAAATTTAGCCATATTTTATTGATTTCTTTTTCTTCTTTCGCTCACATTTATTTCTGCAATGCAAATGTTCATCGTTAGCGAAGTGAGACCGCTCTGCACCATGCCACAAGCCAGTCGATCATTTTTCAACCAGATAATTATCGCCCACCAACCGACTGAAAGGCTACTACCCCAACCGGCCAAATGCGCGTAACGGCCGCAGTTGTGGCTGCTGGTGCTGACCAATTGACCAATAGCCGGACAGGTTGATAAGCGGATGGCACACGGCTGGCAGCTGTTGCAGCGGGCTTATGTTTCAATTGCATGCAAATGCATAATTGAATCAAATGGTCTTGTAGCTATGTTTTCGCCGGCAACTGCAACTGCAACAGCAGCAGCAACTTTCGAACTGAGGCCCGCCTAATGAAGTAATCAACGGACAGCATCTCAAACTTTGGCTGGCATTGTCAATCAAAAGAAACGTTTTTATTGGCCTGCGTTACAAACCAAATAGCATCAAGATGTATTAATCATTTCGACCACTGTTGTTGCTTGTTGGCCAGCGTTGGCGGGCGACGCGTTGCGACGCTGACTGCGGCAGTGGCAGTGGCAGTGGCAGTGGCTGTGTGGCAGCGTAGTCGTTGTAGACGCGTCTACAGCGCTTTATCAGAGCGCGCAGATCTTTGGCATAACGAAACGTAAAAACGTAAAAAGCCAAATAACTTCAGGCGAGACAAGCATGATTAAAATGCGCAAAAATGGCAAACTCCAAATGGGCGCTGCATGTTGGAAGCGCCAAACACAGGCAACAACAAGAGCAACAACAACAATAACAGCAACGCCGTATGATGTACACGCGGCGCATTTCAATTCCATTTGATTAATGACAAAGCCTTAAAAGCAACTGCGACCGCAGCGGCAAACGAAGATGTTGCTGATTGGCCCGTTGTCCATTGCTGTTGTCAACTGCCAATTGCAGTTGCCGCTGCTGCTGCTGCCGTTGCTGTTGCTGTTGCCGCTACTGCGTTTGCAGATGCAACATCTTAGTTATTCGCCGTTATGTTGTTTTTATGACAGATAATAAAAATCATTTGTTCACGACGATCATAAAGCAATCAATGGCCGCCAATCATAAAACACTATATAACATTTTCCTGTGAGTTGATTAAATGCAAATGTTCAATTGGCAAGTAGAAAGTGTCGCTTTGGCCACCCACACACAATATATACCACAAAAATCTGCATAAAGACTGCCCGCCAAATAAGGCCAAACGAATGCAATGCTGCCGCTGCGATTGGCCTTGTTTGTGGGTGCTGCTGTGAGTGATGTTGCTGGTGTGCCAGGCGCTGCAGCAACATGCCATGATAAATTTCGAATTTGCTACGAAACTAGTATCAGAACATGTCCATCTTGGTTGCCCACACTCACAGGAGTGTGTCTCAACTCATTCGTGGCCAGGTGAAAATTGAGGCTGGCTGCTTTCACAGCAGCACAACAGGGGCAGCAGCAAGCGTATTCTCCATGCTGCTCGCAGCATTGTGATTAATGTATTAATTAAAGCCAGTTAGGCTGAACTTTTTAAGACCCAGCCCATGATTCGTGGCTTTAGAAATCGGCAGACATTAATCAAAATCAATAAGGCAGTTGTCTCAATGCCAACCGGCAATAAGTCCATAAAGCGGGCGAAACCCCTAAAGTCAAAAATTTGCATTTAAACAAGTTAATTTGTTGTTGTTGTTGTTGTTCTTGCTGTTGTCCTTCTTATTGGTGTTGTTGCTTTAGTTATTGTTGTTGCTGTTGCTATTCTAAAAAAATTGCAAAACGGTAGCGCACGAATTTGGCAAGATCTGTTGTTGTTTTAGTTGTTATCGTTGTTGCTGTTGACGTTTTGGTTGTTGTTGTTTCTCTTGCTGTTTTACTTTCAATTGCTTTTGACTGGCGACATAATAATGAGAAACCAAAACTGCATTCATTGCCCAAACGTGACATGTTAATTGAGTTTTTTTTGGGTGGGCGTTAACCCACCGAGGCACAGTTTTGACAGCTGTCTAGGCAGTAACTTAATTTGCTGCTTTCAAATGCCAATAGTATGAGAGCACAAAACACTCATATACATGAAATATATAATAAGTTAAACGATTTAGACGCCTCTGCCAGAAAGAAGCATGATAACTTTATTGATTTTGGCAAACGAGCTGAAAGACATTGAAACTGAATCGTGAGTCTGGCCAACAATCAAAGCAAATAGTAACAATAAGCCAAGTCTTTATATTTTTTCTCTTTGTATGCCGTTGTTGTTGTTGTTGTTATTATTGTTGGTGTGTCTGTGACGTGATCGCTGCAGGCGCCACTTGGCAGCCAAACAAAAGAGCAGGTCAGAGCACAGCACGCCAGGAATTCTGGCTAATCAGCACAAGCTCTAACTCCGACTCCAACTCCAACTCCAAGTTATACAAAAAGGTGGGCGCTTGACGACGATCCCATGTATTCCGTTTGAAGGCTGCCATTCATTAAAGCCATTTATCCGTTCAGATTGTAGGTGTGTGCATGTTGCGATTCTTTTTATGTAAGTGTGTGTGCGTGTATGTGTTTAGCAATTTGTTTGCTGTCATGTCAAAGTGCAATGAAAATATTTTCACTTGCCCATCAAACGGTGCACACACAACACTTGACATGAGACAGCAACGTCAAACATTCCGCAATGCCACCCAAAAAGCATCTTCATAAATTTGATGCTGTTGCCGTTGTAGCCACAGCATCAGCAACAGCAACAGCAGCGGCAGCAACACTCCCACATGCCCAGAGACTCTATGGCAATATCGTGTGCAGTCTGTGGGCTCCTTGAGGCTGCCTCGTCTTGTGGGTCGATCAAAATGTTTGTGGCGTCTTTTTCATCATCATCATTAAATTCGTCAAGATGCAAATTTTTTGCCGTTTTTTGCGACAGGCTGTTTACTTTGTTGTTGTTGTTGTTGTTATTGTTGCTGCTGCTGTTGTTTGGTAGTCGTGCGCATCTTCCAGGAAGGTGCACAGATTGATACCAGCCGGCAGTCTGTTGAAGCATTTCTTATACTGGCTGACATTATTTTACTTAAGCCTTAGCAAGTGCAATTTATTGGCATGGCCTGGCTCTTAGGGCTTGCTGTGGGCGTCCCATACCATATTCATTTAGTTGCTTGGCCATTTAGTTATATTGACTATATGTACATATATAACTCATGCTTAAACACACTACATAAATTGCTCGTGACTGCAATTAGACAATTGTCGCTGTCGTCAAACTCAGCCATGGCTCAGAAGCTAATGAATTTTTATTTGTATATGTATTACAAGACAACAGCAGAGCAGCATTAGCAACAGCAGCAGCAGCAACAAAGTCTTCATTGTGTTGGTGTTGGTGTTGTTGTGGGCATTGGCTGCCTTAGCTGCTGCTTGTATAAATTACCATAATAACAAATTACGGATCATTAAGATTGTCAGCTACTTCGTTTCAATTAATTAACCATTAATTACAAAGCGCCTGAATGGCAGAATGTGGCAACAGTGCCTGGTAACGACAAATGCTGTACATGAGCCCACAATATAAGCCCAAAACCCAACAACAAAGATACAGCAGGCAACGGCATCTGAGCAGCCATATAAGCCACGTGATGACGACGACGACGACGACAAGAAGCCAAAATTAATGCAATAGAAGCCAACAACAACAACAACAACAAAAACACTAACAACAATTGCAACAGCAAGTGAAGAAATGCACAAAAAAGCAGCTGTGCACAAAAATGCAAATTTTTACAGAGTATAACAGCAACAACAACAACAACAACAACAACAGTAGCAGCAGCAACAACAAAAATAGCAGCAACTACAAATATGCTAAGAGACTTCACTTTCAATATATAGCAAAGGATGCTATTTCTTGTTGCTGTTTGTCGCGTTTGCAAGTTGCACAAATTGCATTTTACCATATAAAACACAATTTCAGCTGAAGACAAAGGAAAAACAATACAGAAAAAAGGCACAAGCAAAACCTACAGATGCATATGGGACGGTGGCAGACAAAGCACCGCCACTAAAAATGTGACAAAAGCCCAAAAACGCAAATTGAAAGTGAAACTCGAGAGAACCGAAATGGAAACTAGAAATTTGCATAGAAATGAATTTGTAAGAGTTGTTGCGCCAAGCTATTTATAAATCAACTCAAGTCAAATGCTATTTGCAAAAATAGCAAATAATCTGAGTGCTAAATGTTCATGTTCAAAATTATAGAATCCGTAAATTGTTTTAAATATATGAAGAATGTAATCTTTTAAGCTCACATGATATCACAGAGAAAAAAAGAATAACTATAATAAAAACTTGCAAACATTTTTCTTAAAAAAAAATGTACTATTTACAAAAAAAAAAAATATTTTGAAATCTTGTAGAAAAAGCTATTAATAATTAATATTTAGTACAAACATGTGGTTTAATTACATTCTATACTTTCCGTATTGTAATTGCTCGCGGCTAGTCTATACTAATTTGTACCTTTGTTGGCCCTATTATATGTCTATATATATATCATATAATACTCTTGCTTTGTGCTCTGCGACATAACTTTATGACAAGCCGATGACTTGGCGAATGAAGTCAGCTAAGCAGGTTCGTTGCCTAAGTCTTTTATTTTGCATGTACTGTGCATGCAAATATTTGCATATATTTATTACTTGAGTGGCAGACTTACACACCCACAGGCTGCCTTGGTAACAAAGGCAATGCGGCAAACGAGCTTCTTTTAGCAACGATAGGTTGAGCTCGGCCAAACTCTAAATATATTACACTCTAATGTCTTTTAAACCGAAACTATAAATTTCTTATCGCACATCGAAAATCAAGCTTGCCCCTACAAGTCAAAACCGAATGCGGCCGCCGGCAGTCTTGCAGTTGCAGTCGCAGTCGCAGTCTTGGACACGGGCACACACCCTAGTTGGCCATGCGGCGCACTCGTGCGTCATATTCAAATGTGGAGTTGATGTCGGGAGTCCGGCTAAGAGTCTGTAGATTGCGTTCGCAAGATAATACAGCGCCACCGTTTCTTTGGCAGTGGCTAAGATAGTGACTATGGCATTCTTTCAAAGGCCGTTTCTCTGGCTGCCCAGAGCCAACGCTAACGCTAACGGACTCAACCAGGAACCCGGGCAGGCACAGGCATGTGTGTGTGCTTATGCCATAAATGGATGCAAAGCATACGTAGCCTTAAAAAGTCAAATGTGTGGATAATAATTTTGATTTATTGCCAAAGCAACCCGACTCTAGGTACAAGCTCAATGTTTAGTTACAATCTCAGCTAGATAACTCAATCGAGTGCTGTTGCTTTTTAGGGGACCAACTCTGTTGGCTATTATCAGCCGAAGTTAGCCGAAAACCAAGCTCAAGCCCATAGGGGCGTGTGCTGCGCAGGGGCGTGAGCTAAACATGCTAATGAGCCAACATTCAGCAGACCAATGGCTGAGCAGCTTGACTAATATTAAAAGCAACAACCAACAACAACAACAGAAACAGCATATCGATAGCAACAATGCCCGCGTTAGCCAGAAATATGAGTTTTTGTTTATTGTTTTTGCTTTTGCATCTTTAGCCATGTTTCGTCTTGCATAATCTTTGCGGTAGCTTGAACGGACCGCAACTTTTCCCGCTCCGCGTGCACTTTAATTACGAAACTTGAAGCTCGTGCCAAATGGAAATCGATATGTTAATTTACATAAATTTTAAACAAATGTTAAGCAAATAAAAGACCTAATGTCTTAGTTGTATTATGCATATTGTCCGGTCTTCAAGACAATGAGTGAAATCTATATTTGCCTTCGAAAATCATGTAGAGAGGTGAACAATAGGCAGAACGAGACAGGTTGTTCAGTCGATAATATAACAGAGCTATAAAATGAAATTGAAATTCTATATCCCAACAACTGTTGACGTGATAAATAAAGTTATGCATTCAAGAAAATTTAGAGAAATCAAAAAGAAATGTATCCCTCTTAAGGACTCTTAATGTCAAGGGTTTTGCTGTCTTTTTACCTTCGCGGAAAGGCTTAAAAAATTCACACCTTGCGTGAAGAGATTTTTAAATTGATTTTAAAGCCTATTAAGGAATTTTATTCATCCCACTGTTTCTGATTTTATTTATATTTTTTTTTTTTGGAAGCTGTTGACATGCGGCAAAAAGAAAGTCGCTCACAATACTTTCTACCACGGCTTTATCTCAGCTCAACTATCGCTGCAGGCAATTGCAGCGTCATTCATCTTGCAGTCGAGGCTATAAAGGAGATTAAGCTGTAAATAAAGCTGCTGCTCTGTCAATCTGTCAGGCAATGTCCTCGCCGTCGCTTCCATGCTCTTTTAATTGCCCACACCAAATCGGAGCTGACATTTATGCGCGCGCTCCATTTCGTAAATTTGTAAGGCTGCCAATTGAATTGGCTGCCAGGCTAATTGCCCAGAATGCGCGACGCTCTCTAACGGTGCTCTGTGGCAATGTTTAGCTGCAATGCACCATCTTCTCTGTTGCGATGCAAATTGAGCTGTTGCAGTTGCAGAGTTGTACGCACAATTAATGCTTGACAGCAGTTAGTCCGGGACAACACTCAAAGGCAATTAGGGTCGTGTCGGTCGCTGGTTCTAGCAAATCCATTGCGAAATGCTTACCACATATGCTATATATAAGTGTTTGTGTGTGTGTGTGTGTGCGTGTGTGCGTGTGTGCGACAAGTGTGCTTGTTGTTGGACAGGCAACAGGCATGCAAATTGTAATTTATGTGACAAATTTTTATGTACCATTCTCGGAAATTTATTGAGCGTTGGCAACGCACTAAGACGAGCCCCAATGGGGCATGTGGTCAGCGTAACAGGTGTTTTAAGCTTCTTGTTTTCATGGTAAATCAAATGTTGAGCTAAACTTCAGTGCGGATCGCAGTCAAGCGAATCTTATATAACAACCAATAAGATAAGCTTAGTGCCCGGATTCGTGTTTGTTGTTTCATTCATTGATTGTTTTTGTTGTTTTATATATATATTTTTTGTTTTGTTAAACTCATTCATTGAGTATTCCATGACGGAAGAAACGCACACACATCAAAGTGTTGACTCTTTATAGATGTACCCATAGCATAGTCCAAGTCACATTCAAAAGCCATTTATCAAGCATGGGGCTTAAGCCCAATCATTCCAAAGGTCTTTAGTCTAACAATTTGTCAATGGTGCACTCTAGAGCGCGTAAGCTTACTACGTATATAATTTCAGATAATTCAGCATCTGAGCCCATCCATTAATATAAGTCGAAGTCTGTGAGAGATGCGCATAGAAACTTGTTTTTGGCACAGCGGTGCACCGCATCATCAAAATAGAAATCAATAAAAAATTAAAACAAAACAAAAACAAAAAGAAGCAATAAAAAAAGTCAGCCACACGCATTAGACTAATTAAAATATACGAGTTTGTAGCGCGTTTAAATTCGATTTGCATTTAAAATATATTCAAATTTTTGTATGCGGCTAACGGCTAAATAAAAGACACCCCCACGCAGGTCAACCAGTTTTGAGACCAGTCCCATCCATCATTTTGATAGAGTAAACCGTGGCCGGAATCCAATTGTGGCTTGTAGTTGCTTTGGCTTTAAGTGATGTGAAATGTATTGGACTTGGCTAATACTTAAATGCTTATTTTGAGCATAAAGATTGACTTACATATTATTGCTGTGTTCTCGCTGTGCCAGTTTAAGGTGCTGACTCTGACATATTGCTTAGGATTCTAACTGAAACAAAATACAGAAACAGAACAGACATTTAGAAAAACAAACAAACTGAACATTAGCAAATAAAATAAATTAATAATTAAAAACATTAAGAGCAGCTAACCAAAGGGTAGAAAAAATATACAAAAGGTCAAAACACAAATAAAAAACCGGTTTCACAATTTGGCAAACTTCAAAATGAAATCTTTCTTGACGTCATTGTCGATGAATAAATATTTGAAGTAATAAAATTCAATTCATTTGACAGCACGCATTTCCTACCATTTCGAACTAAAATCCTACTCAGACCTGACCTAGTTTTTATTACAAATTGATGTGAAAAATCAAAAACAAAATAAAAAGGAAATAAAAGAAATTTACTGCAGAATTGTTTTCGCCTTGCGCCACTGTAATTTATTGCATGTTTTGCTCATTAAATTGATTTTTCTTCTGATTTTGAGTGCGAGTGTCATTGCCGGGTACTGCAGAGCCGCAGAGTTGCAGAGAAACTGACAAACAAGGAACCCAGAAGCACGAATGTCTCTCAATGTTTTTTTTTTGTTTTTGTTTTTGTTTTTGTTTTCGGCACGCTCGGGTTTCATAAAAAATGCCAATTAAGCGTGAATATAAGTGCCAGATAATTTTTCAGACAGCAGCCAATGTAACCCAAATTGCCAAAATACAACAAAAAAAGCACCCAAAAATAAGAGTTACAGCACAAGAGCAGGCGCAAACTGCAATACTAAGAGCTCTTGAAAAAAGTAAAAACGAAAAAGCAACATTTTTGCGGGATATGCTCTTCAGCTGAAAGAAATTTTTCATTTCTTGGCATTGCATGTAACGCAATAGTTGAAATAAAGAAAAACACAAATCTAAAAAGTATTAAAAATACTAAAATAATAAATAAATTTCAATGTATTTGAATTGCGTTCAAAGTTTCCCCATGTACTATTTATTTCCATGCGAGTCAATTTGCTTATTAGTTTTATAAACACACAAACATTGTTCAACGGCCTTTTGGACCACCCGGACATCCATCTCTTGAAGATCATGTGAAATCTTCAAAGCTGCCGTCATCTATTAATAAGCCTTGCTTATCATTCACCTGACTTAACGTACAGCGCATCAGGGCATTCGATATTCGTTTTAACTTTAGCGTCTGACACAAAAAGGCAGCTTTAAAAAATATTTACAACACTCAAGTACAGTTCAAGTGCTGGGCCAAGTCAGCGATATGCCCGCCAATGTCCAAGTCCAACTTCATCTCGCAGGCCGTAAGGCAGGCCGTCAGGCATTCGGGCAGGCAAAAACGAGGGCCCCAAAAAACCACTATACATAAAGAAGAACGACACAGAGTGTTTCTTTTTTTTTTTTTTTTTTTGTTTCGGGCATTTTTCATTTAAAAGCGACAGCCAAACTGATGTCGATGTCCACTTCCATTGCCAGCCGAGTTGGAGTCATGGATGACCGAGATATGTGGTATGTGAATAGTTTTTGGTTCGGTTTTGTGTGTTTGGACCTTAATGCGGGATTCGTCTCAATTTCAGTTTCAATTTGAATGTGCGCGGTGCACTTTGGCAAGCCAAGTTAATAAGGCAATAAAAACAAAGACAATGTCGAAAAAAATGTGCCGCAGTTAGTCCAAAGGAAACTCAAAACAATGACAAACATAATATACTTAGTATATTCAAATGTTGAAATGTCAACAGGTCGCAAGCATCTTTTGGTTTTGGGAGCTGCGCCAAGCGGTTGTCTTTGCCTGGCGATGCGGCTTTGATTTTGATAAATGTTTAATTAATTTTGTGCCTCGGTCAAACATTAAACTTGGCCATTTTCGGACTTAATGAACAAAAATTAACAACACACTGAGAAACCAACGGCTATGGCAGCTACGCGGAAGATCTTCAAAGTAAGTTTTTTCGAATTTTTGTTTCTTAGTTTCTCGTCGTTTACATTATGCTGGCTTGTGTGGTTTAATATTATGAATGAATGTTTACATATGTGAAAAATGTTGTAATTAGTTTTTTCTTTTCTCCTCTGCTAGGTAACTCTGCTTCGGCGCCCTCAGAGTGATTTTCAACAACGGGGGCTTTGAAACAACTGCAAATTACAAGTTATTATTAATGTTAACAAGCGAAATCTCTGTGTACTTATGTGAAAACAGGGGGTCTTCATGATTTATCTATATACATACATATGTATACAGACACACTCGTAAATCTATATACATATGTTGCACATTAATGCCTGTTCTTGATTTATGTGTGCATGGGTCTGTTATATAAAGCGTTGTGCACAGCGCCAGCATATGGGTCAGCTGTCCCCAGGGTCAGGTATTGACTACCACTGGTGACTCAACGCGCACATAACCAATCTTCAAGCTTCAGTAGCTGCCAACAGTACATAGAATTCAAATCAAAATGTTCCACAGTAATAATGCAAAGATTTTCAAAAACCCCCATTGCACAAGCCCAGAGACGGCTTAGGCTTCGGGTTGTCTTCGGCAATGGCTACAGTTTAGGCCCATCCAAATACACTACCAAGCAACCGCAACCACAACAACAAAGACAACGACACGAACTCGTAAAATATGCAAAATGTGTGCCAGGCCGCGCAGCCAGCAGTCCGCTAACGACTTGTGTCAATAAAAATCAAGCAAAGCACTGAAATGCATTGCTTTCATGGATGTACTCGTAAGTATGTACATATTCTTCAGTCTAGAGCTGCCTCCGTTGCACTTGTTCTACTCATCGCTTGTTTTTGCTGTTGTTGTTGGTGTTGATGTTGCTGCAGCTGGCAGGAAAATCGAAGAATGTCTAGACAGCAGACAGCCAAAGTCACTTCACATTGCACATTGCTTCCTGACTGGCTGTAACGGACGATCGGTGAATGTGGATGTTAAGCCTTGCCGGATTTCAAAAAAGTACTAGGTGAAGCCTACAAACAGGCTGGCCTATAAAGGTGCTTAAACAGCTTTGGCTCTTGGCTCCGAAGAGCTGCCAAATATAAGATTAGTCAATAAAACATATTTCATCAATATATAATTTATCATTTAACTTCTTAAAATCCCCAAGCTGATTTCCCCCCACATCGAATAACAAAAGACTTAGGCAACGAACTTGACAGTCAAATCTCTGAATGCTAATTAAGAGGCACATCATCTAAAAGCTACAAAAAATATATTGTATGCTTGATAGCGCCACATAAATGGCGACATTGTATGATATTTATCATACCGCAGCTAAAACATCTAAACTATCAGCAGCAGCAACAGCAGCAACATGGTAGCGCAAGAGAAAATGCGATGTAGTCCATCAACGAGTATGTGGTTTGGAGTAAATAAATAAATAAAACAATGAAAATCAAACAGGCAAAGCAGCTGTGGCAAAGGTTCTCAGACTGGCAAGAGCAAGAGCAACAAATAATTTATGACACATGACGCTGTAGAGTACAAGCAGAGACAACACCAACAGCTACTCTACCACCACCACCGCAGCCACCAACAACAACAAGAGCAACATCGTCGCCGTCGTCGACGACTGAAGTGTAACTTCCCACTGACCCAATTTACAAGCACTTAATGCCAAAAAGGAGAAGTTGTAGAAGAAATAAAAAATGACGAAAGCTGGTAATGCATATCAAATAAAATAGTAGCAACAACAGCGACAAGAGCAACACCAAAAACAACAGCAATGGAGCAGCAACAATGCGTGCCAACAAGACGACAAAAATTATGACCAAAATAGACAAATAAAAAACAAAACAAAATAAGAAAAAAATTTAAATTAAAAGCCAAAAAACTCCCACACATAAAAGTCGAGAAAGAAACTTGAAAAAATGGTCTGTCAAAATTAAATCATTTCGGTGGCACACAACATTAACCGATGGTTAAAAGTTGATAATGATGATGCTTGGATAACGCTCGTTATTATTTTGCTTGGATCTTGCTGCTGTTGTTGTTGTTGTTATTGTTACCATGGTGTAGTTGATGTTGTTGGTTGCTGCCCAGTGCGTTGGTGGCTGGCACTGGCAGCGTAACAAATGCTGTTTTGACTAAGTGTTTGACATGAGGAGCGTGGAAAAAAAGACAGCAGACACACACGGGTCACAAACACACATATTTATATACATGCACACGGAAGATATAAACATGCGAAAGTGAGAAAAACATAGTGCAAATTGTACTGCGCGTATTGTATATAAATATTAAAATTTCTTTTGCTATTGTTGCTGCTTCTACTGATAAACTAAACATTCAGGCGACCGTCGGACCCAACGACGGTCCGACCGAACGACCAAGCAACAATTTGAGTCCATTCCACTTGACGACCGCGCTTCCGGTTTCATTTGAGTGAAATTTTGCGCCTGCGGCAAATTTATGTGAGAAAACAACAACATACCAACACTGATACTAAAAGCGGCAAAATTTTTCATACAAAATTACGAACGAAACCGAACAAACATAGAAATTTGCATATGCCGCCTTTGGCGCTTTAGCACGTATTAATTTTTCCTTAACAGAAAAGCACGGGGCAGCCGTCAGTTAATAATTATTGATATTAAATATAAGAAAAATCCATGAAAGCCAGATTAATCAGGTTGATTTCATAAACCTTAACGCATACAGCAAATTAACAGCTTTCAATTAAAGTTTTAAGTGTATTTGGTATTTGTTTTAAATTGAGAATACTCCAATTTCGTTTGTAAACTGTGTGTATTAGCTGATTATTGTCATTTGAAGGTTTAGTTAAATTTAAACAAAAAAAATGTAAAATTGTCAATAACTGATAGATTTGTAGAAATGTAGAATTTATATGAAATGTAATATTTTACAATATTTTAAAATTGTTCATTTCATTTTTCATTTAAATAATTCTTTGTAGCTGGAAAAGCTTTCTTAAATTGTATTATTCTTTATTATAATAGCGAGTGTCATTTGCACGTTATTGCAGTATTGTTAAGATTTTATTAATTGATTTTTTTCCAAGCCAATAAGCTTTTCAGGTCGTATTTACATTCAGTTACAGTTATATGTTTGGTATTCATTAGAATATAAATTATAGAAAATATTTAATGTAGCTGCTGTGGATTTATTTGCTCTTTACAAGTTTATTGACTATCTGTCACATACAAATTTTTATTTCGTGTATAAGTTGCACATTCATGGCTAACAAAACTTTTATCCAAAATTACTTTAAAACTACAGATAGTAATCGATATCATGACGAAAATAATGATTTGCTATTCAAATGAATTTAACTATGCATAGACTATTATTTGAGTGCATAAAATTTAGAATATATGAAGCTGTTTATTGTGATTTGATTTTTATGGGGAATGCTAAAATCAACTTAATCGACTGTAAATATGGGCAAAATGCTGACAGAAGTATAATATAAAAGCGGCAAATGACGCATGTGAGGTCAAGTTACTGTTTAAAGGGAAATCTGGATACTCTAATTTGATATATTTTGGCAATTTGCAATTTTCAATTATGAAGCCATTAATACTTATTTACTAAAGCCCAAACATAAGCGAGCAAATTTGATTAATTGTTTTTTTCGGCTTGTCAAGGGTTTAGTCATGCCTGCTGTTTTCTATTTTCGCAAGCATTTTTGCACAAAAGGTGTAGCCGGAAGATATTAAAGCCTTAGCTTTTCAGTTTTGGCTTGGCAGCTTTGCTGCGCAGTTCTAATTAGCTAATTATACGCTAAATTATTGTATAATTATTGTGAGCTAGGCGCGTGATCATGGCGAGTAGATACAAATTCCTATGGCAGAGGCTGCTGTAGGTATAATTGACGACCTCGGTAGGGTAACAAAACAGAAGAAAATACATTTCTCATGCATAGATAAATACTAAGTAGTATTAAATGTTTGATCATTTATGAAGCAACAATTATTTAAATAGTTCGTCAACCGACTTCTTTGCTTTCCTAACCTAGTTTCATGTTCTGCAGTTTTACACTCTTAGAATCTGTTATTATATATTTCTATATTTGTTGTTCTAAGTTTGGTTGACAATAGGAACATAAGCATTCAGTGAGTAAAACGAATAACTGAAACAAAGGAAGAAGAGCATTTTTAACTAATGAAACTAGGTAAACACAGATCTACAGCTTAGATCTGCTTAATAAATTGTTGTTATTCCCCAATACAAAACGGTCGTGATAAAATCTAAATTTATTCTCACAATGAGTTTATGACGATAAAGCTTTTTATATTTAAACAAAATATTTAATTTATTTATTTTTGTTTTGTATTATTTAGATCTTTAGAAAATTCATAGCAAGTTATTTTTTCTATTGAAGAATCGTGATTTCAACATAAAACGTCATATATATATTTTGTTGCTGTTGTTTGCTCTAGACAAAAGACTTGGGCAACGAACTTGGCGAAAAAAAAACTTGCACTTACCAGTTTAAAGTTGTAGGAAATTTTGTATCCAATTTGAATAGGTTAATAAATCCATATAGAGGTGATAGCAGCTATATTTTTTGAGTATATATAAATATAGATGTAGAAATTGATAAGGTAGACAATTCTGTTGTGTTTAGCTTCACACTTTGCATTAGTTTCTCACATGGCTTCAACTCAACCCATTATGCTCATTATTTATGGCTTTCAATTGTTGGGCACACTCACACACATATCATCATACTTGTATTATCAACTTATCATACAATACATAATTCTTGCAGCTATTCATAAATTTGCACTTTTCATTCCCATTCGAAGTGCCAGCTCATTAAAAATTCTGGAAAAACTAATTTTGCTCGTCGAGCCTCGTTAATTAAAAATACTGCAATAATCGTCGGTCGTTATCGCACGCTCAACTTCCGTTGGCGGTTTCGGTTTCCGTTGCGTCTGCGTTGCGTTTGCGTTCGCGTTTGCGCGGTAACTCGGCGACAGGAATCGCGACGCCCACGACAACGATCGTGATCGAAATTTTGGCGCTGGTCGGCGGCCGACGGCAAATGAACTTTACGGAAGTCGATTCCGATTTGCGGGCCGCAAACAACGACAACGAAACACTACAAAATCTCCGCTCTCCGCTTCGTGGCGCACGCAACGCACAAACACTTGAAACTGAACTAAATCTGGCTCGCACCCGGGCCAGCAAGTCCAAGAAGTTGCTGGCCCGCAGCAGCGTTCGCTGCTCGCTTCGCAGTCTAAGTCGTTGCTGGTGCTGGTGCCGCTGCTGAGAGCATGACGGCAATACTGGAAGAGCGAGACCTACTCGTAAAAGTTTTTTTTTTGGCTTTTTTTTTTAATTTTTTTGGGATTTTTGTTGTTTTTGGTTTTGTACTGTGGACAAGCGGTAAATGATAATAAAAGCTGTCTAGGTTTTATATCTGGTCGACGCTGACGACGACGTCGACAGCGAAAAATCAATGAAAACATTTCGATCTTTATTGTTGATCTTGTTGTTGTTTGGGGCGCTTTTGCGCTAAGAGTTGGCTATGCGCTCTTCGCGCTCTATTAGCCATTCTGATTTATGCTCTTAATATATTTGTCAATTATTTTTATGTTTGTGCGTTGCCAAAGCCTTTTGTTCGGCCCAAAATCATTTTGGGCTGTAGCATTTTTCATTATGGACTTTTCTTTAAATTTCAAAAGTTATTGTTGTTATTGTTATATCAAGAGTGTGGTTTATTTGTAGATCCACCATTGTAACTATTTTGATGTAGGGGGGGATTTGCATGGGATGGGAGCACAGACACACACGTGTGCATATGTGAAACTGTCAACATTTGTTACGCTGCGCCCAATAAATTGAACAATTTATGATTGGTTTCTCTGAATGAGCCAATAAAGAGCTCTGCAAATTTTCTGCTCGCTAAAAATAGTTTTTGACCTCTAGAATTTCGAAAGGCCTGTGTAACGGACACGCCCTGCTCTCAAACTTTCCAATATGCATAATATTTTCTCACACAATTATGCTGCCCCATTGATAGATTTTTTTTTCTAAATTCAGCGCTCATTGACGTAGTAGTATTTTGCCTCTCATTCACTCTTGCACTAACTGTCTATTTCTCTCGAATAATTTATCAAAAGCTTTTAGTCAATGATTTCAAATTTACGTTTTCGGCTGGCTCGTTGCGACGAACTGCTTCAATGGCCCATTGATCTGGAACTGGAACTGGCACCGGGGGTCTCTTAAAAATCTTTGACTTTGGCTCCAGTTCACTTTGAACAGTTCTTTGAGTGCCGCAGCGTCGCGACCCCCATAAGCGTTTACTAATTCATTTCACTTCCACTTATTAGCTACAAGAGCAACAGCAACAACAATAACAACAACGATGAAATCCACTTGCACCTGGCTCTTAGAGTTTTGCTCCATTTAAAAAATTTCAACGTCAATCAATATGCATTTGAGCTCAATCTTCCGTTTCGATGTTGATGAGCTGAGATTTCTTCTTTAGTTTTGGCCATATCTGTTTTATGGCTTAATGCCGTTTGCCGGGCTTTGAACACACTTAACGCTACATTTAAGGGGGCTCATTGTGTTGCAGCTTGGCATTGCCATTACCTTGCTTATTAGTTGTCATATCTCTGGCCATCTATGGTCATCGACTATGTCGACTCTCTACCCGCTCATTTGCATTTTACAGCGCATTTACATTGACGTTGTGGCATGCTGCGTTTTTCTCACATTTCTCTGCGATGCTTTTTTCAATTTTGAGCACTTTTTATGAATTCTTAATAATATCTTTTATGTTTGATTTGACACCTAGCGACGAGCGTTTCCAATATTAACGGTTTTTTAATTACCTATGCGCCCCATTGGTTCGGCTTCTCGACTTTGTTGGAGAGGTCGTTTGCTTTGCAGCCAGCCAGCATGACAAGCTGTCTTGTTCGTATGTAGAAAAGTGAAATTGAAAAAAACTCTAGTAATAATAACAAGAATAATAAAGGAGGCAGCTCATTAACTTGCCGCTTTCGTCAACTGTGCGACTGCCGAAATGCCAAATAGCGCCACGTCATGCCCACTGCCCTGCAACTTCACCCAACTGCTGCTGCTGTTGCTGCTACCTGGAAAACACTTGCCCCTTGCAAGTCTATTTGTGGCATGCAGCGCCCACTCAGCCGCCGAGCTCGAACAACTTTTTTGGGCTGGTCTGCCGCCCCGCTTGACCCATTTTATTTAGCTGCCCGGCTGTTTAGCTGCTCTGCTGCTTTCCTGCTCTCCTCAATCTTCTGTGGCTCATTGTTAAGTGTAACTATTAGTTCGGCCGCTCTGTGCTACGTTTCCAGGTCAACGGGGCAATCAATCATATTACAGTGTAAGAAATTTGTATACCACTGCCGCACGACGCACATAAAATGCCGTACAAAAATGTATCAAATAGAGAAAAAAATCAAGAGATGAGAGTTCAATTTTCTACTGCCGAAGTCTACATGCCCTTACAAATTAAGGATTGTGACTTCAAATATGTCTACGGCTTAGTAGTCCTTTTGCATCTTTTGTTTAAGATCACCCAGACAAATAATTTTAAATTGGTTAAAACACTTTTCTGTATATGATATGCTCATAAAAATTCCCAGAATTATTAAAAGCATTAAGAGACAATAAAAATGACTTTATCAAATGTTGTTTTAAAAATATTTAAACAACAAACTTGATGCGCGAACAGATGCTGTTGTTTTGATTTTATTAGCTGTTTGCAAACATTTTTATTGGT
Source organism: Drosophila ezoana (assembly GCA_035045725.1). Classification (NCBI taxonomy): domain Eukaryota; kingdom Metazoa; phylum Arthropoda; class Insecta; order Diptera; family Drosophilidae; genus Drosophila; species Drosophila ezoana. Next base: position 2,916,291 of record JAWNOU010000093.1, read on the forward strand.
GTCATTTGGTTAATTTTTTTTATATATCCATATAATAAATAAGTTGATATTTCGAATAGATGGATGGAACACTTATTTTTCAGTTTAAATTAAAATACTTTTAGTTCTAATAGATTTCTGATTTAAAGTACATATTTCGTATCCTGTAACAGAGCAAGGTATTATCCCTCAGTAAAGTTTGTAGGCATTCCATGTTATTCTTTTCGTGCCGCAGATTGAAATTATTTTTTTTCTTTTTTCAACAGCATAAAAATTAGCGCAGGAAGCGCATACCACAAAAACTTGCACATTCATTACACTATGCGGCGGTGAGTATGAAAATGAGTTTATTTTCGTTTGTTTACTTTAAAAATGAACTTTTCCCCATGCTAAGATCTTGCTCCCGTTGGGGTCTTTGTTGTCGTTGTTGTTGTTGTTGTTGGCATTGCTATAGCCGTTTCTGTTGCCTGTTGGTCTTTGGGCGGATGTCGAGTGTTTAGCGGAAAGTGAAAAGTACTGCTTAAAATGGCTTAGTTTGCAGGTTTCGCCTTGCGGAAGTGGCCGCTAACAACGCTAACAAGTTGTCTATCATAGAAAAGCAATTTCCATGCCAATGATTTATGAGCCGCTTAACCGGGCCATTACTATCTTATCTTTGGGCTATTATGTACACCATTTGAGCTGACAAAATATATTGTGCTCAAATCTAAAGCTGGCGTTGCCACTGCCACGCTGACGCTGACATGTCGCGCTTATCGCCGCAAAATTATCAACAAACACATAAGAGACAAACACACACAACAACAAAACAAAGCCAAACTCAGAAATTGTTGGCTCAGACAAAGGCTTACCCCGTGCACAGTGTTTCTCAATTGTTAGCCACCACGCACGCGCGCATTTACTTAAACATATCCGAGCTCGAGTTTCATTTGGAGTCATACGCTTGAGTCCAAGTCCAAACATGTGCCCACATTATAACTGGAGTGGCTAGGCTAGTGCCTGTCTGCGAGCGGGTCTCAGTCTACGATTGGGTCTGCGGCTGAGTGTGCGTGTGGGGGTCTATGCAAATGCAGCTCAACTCATTGAATGACCCTCGTTAGGCCTACTGCGTGAGTTCGCCCGTTTATCTGTCTGCCCCACCGTGTGCCCGCTGTACGTCAGTCACGCTTTGTTTGGCCTGTCAAGATGACAAGTGTTTGCTTTGGATGCAGGCTGGCTGCAGCTTGCAGCTTGTAGCTTGTAGCTTGTAGCTTGCAACATGCAGCTGGCGCTCCAGCAGCTGTAAACTTGACATTTGATTGTATTTTAATTAAAAAGTGTTCGAGCATTCAAATAAAAGCAGTGAAAATTTATTGCGGTGCGCTAAAATTGTCAGTGCGTGGTCCAATGCTAAAAAATTGGCCCGCTTTGACTTGCCTATAACTCAAACTTATTTCACGCAGCGCTATTATTCGCCAGTGGGTCGAGGGGGAGGGTGAGTGTAGGCGGGAACGCATTGCTAGTGGCATATGAACACCGTCCGTGACCGTGTGGCGGACCAACAATGACGACGACGCCAGCGAAATGAGGTCGAAATTATTTGCAATTTATTGAAGGCAATCATAATGCTTATATATACCATAGCCTGCCTTTATTTCTTTGCTGTTGTGGTTGCTTGGTGGCTGTTTGATTGTGGCGCGGTTTCTATGCTGTCCGTGGAGTCCGTCCAAGTTTATTAGTTCTTCAGCTGGTTATGCCGTTGAGCCATGAAATACCGTTTTCCATAGTTTATTTCTTTGCACGTTTCCACTAAGAATTATACACATTCGTTGGTGCTAATTAATGCAATGAAGTCCATATTTTAAATGCAATGGCAACAGGTCTTACGTATGTATTAGATTATTCTATAGATTGGCGATTTCCCATGCAAGCGATTACCAATTTATAGTTTAATTTTAAGTGCAATTTTCGAAGAAGAGTATTCATCTGTCGTCGATCATATTTGTTATCTTTTTTGAAACTCGCAATCTTCTTGTTACTTATCTCCATTTTCCCGCTCTGTAGATCTGTCTATTTTTTGTAGGTAGCGGGTGGTTGATTAAAACGGAAATGTTGTGCATTTGGCCTAATAATGCTTAACGACATGTATTTTTGGCAGTTCGTTTGTGTGGTTTCAAGTGCCAAAACTATTTTAATGCATAAACAAACGCTAATCCCATTTTACTAAGGCCCCAAAAATGTCATTGGGCAATGGCAACGGCAACGGCAACCGATAGGCACCTTCTTAACTCAATGTCTTAACGTGAGCCGTGGCTCATTTATTACATCATATTTATTTTGGCAATGCTTTAAACTGTTTTATGTTGACTGCCAGTTGGCTGCAGCCGTCGTAAATATCCATGCAACTGTTGTAATGTGCTGGATGCATTAAAGAAGCCTTCAAAGCAGACTCCCAGCTGTTGCCAGAGACTGTGCCTGGCCGTCTGTCTGCAGTTTCTCAGGCCCACAGGCCCACAGCTGGCTGGCCTGGCAATGTCAATTCTGGCAGGAAATTTGAATATAGTTGAAGAGTCTAGAAGAGTTACAAATAAACGTCGTTGTCGACGGCTTTCATGCTTTTCATGTTCAGCGTGATCATTCAATGGTAGCAGAGTCTCATCTCACCCAGACGCAGATCTGTTCGCTGTGCATCTCCATCTTCATTTTATGCGCAGGTGTTGGATAAATATCAAAATAGTGCAAAATCGTGCATACGAAATTTGTACGTGATGCCATGTTGTAGGTGTCGGTTTGGTTTTTGGGTTTTGGGTTTCAGTTTCGGCGTCAGCTTCGGCATTACAGCGTCCAATTTAAAAACAAACCTACCAAACCGACAAAAAGAACAGTCGAAACAATGGCAGAGGCTGGCATGGGGGCAAGTAACTATGCCAAAGTTGGTCGTCATTGGGGGTACATGAAATGCGTGGCATATTCAAATTGCTCAACTCAAGCATTATCACACTCTTACACACACACACACACACACAGAGACTGACATACAAACACACTCTCTCAGGCATACATAAATATAAAACCGACGTCATTAAAAAACGTTTAAAATAAATTTTTGCGCTTTTATTAACTCTGACATTTGAACAAAGGCTTTTGTCAGCTTTGCTGCCTGTTGTCTATTATTATGATTAAAATATCTCCAAAAAGAAGTTTATTTTTTTGTTTTTGTATTAAACTCGATGCCGCTATATTTTTCATTATCCGAGCTCTCTGTTTGTTTAAGTAGCCAGTGCCAGCAGCCACCTCAAAAAAATTTATTGTTGGTTTTTTGGGCCGCGCTTGTTGTTTCATTGTTGTTTTCTTTACTGGGCTTTTCAAATCAAACTGCTCCACATTCAATATTGAACGCATTCAATGCTACACATGGGTTTATTTATTATTATTATTATTATTATTTTTTACTTTGTTTATTTTCATAATATCTGGCCGAATGAGGCATGGGACACACCTCAAAAAGAGTAACACAACAAGACAAACGGGTGCCTCTGATAGCCACCGTATAGCCACCAACTCTCAAATCTGAATCCCCGACACCGGCACCGACACCGACGCGTCGGCTTCTTTTGGAGCCCGCAACTATGCGGCATTTAAACATTTACGATTTGTTTTAAATAAAAGCAATCACATGCCGCAAAAGTATTAACAGTATTGCAGCACATAATCACAAAGGCGCAGCAATGTCTGTCGATACAATACGATATATCGCATTCTGGCTTGACATTAAAATCTGTAAATAATTCGCGCCATTAAGCGTGCGACGATCTGTTTGCTGCTTGGCAGCTCCATTTGCCGCCTTATAAATTGTCCCAAAAAGCGATCTCAAGTTGTTTGATTATTTATATAGAGTTGTTGTCCGCGCTGTTGTTAATAATTTTATTTTTATTTATTTATTTATTTTTTTTTTTTTAATTTTGGCTCGCTTATTTATGGCGATAATTTGCTGCTGAAAATATGCACAGTGCCGACGACTTTTGAGCACGTAAGTATAAGTTGAATATAATTAAATATCAATAAATAAAATAACTAGAAATAAATTAGCAGTTTTACATTCGGGCAAAATATTTAACTAGTTCTCCTATTTTGTTTTAATTGGGTCTAAAATATATGAATATATTGTGTCAGCTAATTTTAATTAATTCTCTTGGATTGGATTATCTTTTTTACTGTCGATTATCTTATCATTATGTTTCCGAAATTGATAGAAGACCATTTCAAAAGCATAGAAGGTTAAGCATTTGAAATGTGCACATTCCGCGATCTGTCCACTAGAAGTTACAACCAATTAGTCGCCTTATTTGGACTCTGGCTAAGTGCAAGACATTTGTCAAATTTTACATGATTGAGAATGAGGCAACATTTAAATGATCCAATTAACATAAATGCGCATATATTGAAAAAAATAAATTATATAAAATGCTTAGGGCTCGTTAATTTAATTTACATTAACATTTTAAGCATACATATTCATGCTCAAGCCAAATGATGGAGACCCTAGCTCCAAGTCTAGCTTATTTGGTATGCAGCTCCATTAGGCGAAAATATAAAATATATATGTATGTATTTTTCTCGATTCAGTTAATATGCTTTATATGCTGAACATGTCGGAAATTGGGCTGCAAACTATTAAAAATGCTCAAATTTAAAATCAATTAAGCCAAATTTATGCTGACATGAGACAAACTTAAGGCGACATTGTGCGTAGGCGGTCATAAATCGAATGAAGTCCAATGAAGTGAAAATGAAACGAACTACATACAAGATGCTTCTCAGACCCGATCCGAGCTGGTAGCTCATTCCCAAGACATAAACAAACAAATCATTAGAGGCATTTTTGGGCAGCTTTTTCTTGTTTTCGATATTTTATTTTATTTTCGGTCAACGACTAAGGCTGATTTGTGCGACGGGTGCACGCGATTTAGAACAAGTTTCTGTAGTAAGTGAAATAGGCTCAGGCGCAGGTGCAGAGCAGGATGCCACGGGTGCGAGTGCTGGGCCACCTACTGCGTGAAGAATAACAATTAGTGGCATAAGTCAATGACAATTGGCATTAGACCATCGATGAGTGCCTTAAAAGGCAAACAATCGCATAAATAACTAACACAGCCAATGGCTACATTGGCATCTGAATGTCTGCCGATGGCATTACGGCCGCAGCTGGAGCTGGGTCTGCTCACTTGTCGTCTTCTTGGGCTCTAATTGATACGCGTCAGTGTTTACCAAGCTGTGGGTGTTCCATACACACTAGCTTGTTGACCGCTATTGCCATACGATTTTCGGTTGTTTGTTTATTCTAATGAAGCGGCCCACACAGCGTATGCGTAACATTCCGAAGTGACCTCTCTCACTCTCTCTCCTCTGTCTCTCTCTCTCTCTCTCTCTCTGTGCGTCCCTCTGTTTACTTTTGCATGCGCAATGCGGAATATGATCTCATGTAACTCAATTTACATGATTCATGCGCTTGCCAGCAGTAGCTGTGAGAAAAATGATTGAATTAAAAGATACATATGGCCGCCTAAGGCCAGGAGAGGGTTGGGGGGGTGTACTGGGGCTCTGGAAAGCAAACGGGCTGCGAGCCTGGCAAAATGTGTAACTGTGCAGGCGTTCGATTTTAATCGCTTCATTTAAAATGCCGCTCGATACGCATCAGGTAGCCAGCATCGTCAGCAGCTGCAGCTCTGCATTGCGTGCCACTTGCTGCGATCTCGTTTTGACCAAAAAAATAAAATGTGCTGCAGGCCAAAGCCAATTGGTTGCAGTTGCTACAACAGCCGCTGCAGATTGGCCACACATTTTGATAACATTTTGCAAAAAATATTTAATTAAATCGTTTGGCCAGCTTGCAAGACAACAAAATAATATCCACTCATAAATAAGCGTGCATGTTATCAAACGCAATTCAAATTGAAATGTAATTGCATGGGCTATCGCTACAGTCCCATTTCTATATTTAAAATATGTACTATATGCATATTCACATGGAGGCATCGGAACACGTGTTCTTTGCTTTGGTTGTAGTTGTAAATCAAATTGCCTAATGATGCATTTAGCGCTTGAAATATGCCAATGCAGCCACGCCGGGTCACTAACTGCGGATAATTTACAGCACCGGTGCAGCACGGCCGAGCCAGACAAATGCCCAATGCCGGCATCAGCCTTAGCTCCAGCTTCAGCTTTGGATTGCCGCGTGCATGTGGCGGCATTATGGCATTATGGCCTATCAAAGTCAAGGTAGATATTAAATGTTGAAAAATATGTGAGCTCGACTGCGAGTACACGCACACATACAAACATATGTGTGTATACTAACATGAGCATTTGTAATTCTCACAGCCGGCGCACAGAAATCAACAGCAATACAGGCACACATATCATACTAATGATGCAAAATAACTTTAACGGCTTTTTTGTTGCTGTTGTTGCTGTTTTTGCTTTGGCAACAGCGACAACAACAAGGCCGACAATGACAGGCCCGGCTGGGAGCACAGACATGGCCGGCCAACTGGTTCTTTGCTCTCTCCCGCAATCACAGTTCGCAAAGTGCAGACATTGCCGAGCTCTTCGATCAAATAAAGGTCGCCGGTGCCGGACAAATAAAGAAACATCAATTTTAGTAATAACAGGTGTTTTTCTATATAGTCAGACAGTCTAGATTCGATTAGACCTGATGCGGTCCTCTGTGCTGTGGCTTGGATGCAATTGAATGACATGGTTGAAAAAAGATTTATTGTTTTAGGTTTTTAGCTCGACATTTGAACAACATATTTGGTCTTAATTATTCTGAAATTCATTATGCTATATTTGATGCGCAGTTCTGTTCGATTTGCTTCGCTGTGCACTGGCTATTCAAAAAAGCTGTTGCTTATCTATCATCAATAAATGATTTTTGAATCAAAGTCGTTTATTTGTCGTATTTTTTTTGAATAGTTTCTTTTATTTTTATGATTTGCTATTTATGCGAATTAGTTATGCAGATTGAAAGCCATCGAGCTTCTTATTTCCATAGATATACATTTTATTGATTGGTATACTTATCATCCGATGCCACTGCTGGCGCCGTGAGCCAGCAGCTAAAAGAAAGCTGACCCGACGTGTTGCTTTATTTATTTCCGCCTTCTCGACCAATGCCCACGGATTGGACAACACATGATACGGTTTCAATTTGTTATGCCTGCGTTTCGCCAAGAAAGCGGTCTTAAATCAAAACGCTTAACAACGGAAGCTTTGAGTTGCCACAATCATGAGCTAGCCAAAAATGTTTGCTGCCCCACAAAAATTAATCAAAACAAGCAATAAAGAAATCTAAAAGCAAATAAAAAGTTTGCCACGCCGAGAGACAGACAGCATGAAATTGGGTCTAGAGGGAGCGCAGAACGCGGCTCTTGCCGCAGGCCAATTCGCGAATTTGAATGACCAAAGAGTCGGCCAGATATTTAAGTACTTAACTCTCTATCTGTTGCCCTTTGTGCGTCACGCAAGGGCGTCAACTGTTTTGCTGCGTAATCTTTTGGCAATTTTAGAAGCAGATGCCGACACGCTTCGCCGGCAAATCAAGTCTGGAAAGTAGACCAATCCAGCGAACCCCCACAAGCAACAATTGACCAAACGAGACCAGAAAAATATTGTGCTATGAAAAGGCCAATTATTATGAATAACTCGTTTTAATGGAATGTCGGGCCTTATTACAGTTTTACAGCATCGGCGAGGCAAAACATTACTCATACGCACCGTGCGCCAGGCAAAAGATTTAACTTGGCGCTGTCATGTCCGCCACTGCCACTGACTATCGCTAATATTTATGTTGACTTTTGTAGCTCTGGGGCAGTTAGCTGTGATGCCTCCGTTGCGACACGTTACGCATACGCCGTGTTGGCCTGCTGAAATGCCCATACGATCACGAGTATGGGAGTGAATATGCGAGTGCTCATAGTTTGTCGTGGCCATGATTGATATACGATCGCATAATATGATCGATCTCTTTTTTCATCATCAATTACACTTTGAATGGCTTATGGCCGGGCTTATTGTACTGCCTGCGATACACTGCCGTTAGCTTTGATAGTTTTTCGAAAAATGTTAATAATAGCACGCGTTGTTGTTTCAATTTTTTTTTTTTGCACTGGTATTTGTGGGTTAACTGCAAATTAGTTACTGTTTGCTTTGCGCGCACGGGCCACACACGCCGGGCAATACCAAAACCAAAGCTGTAATGAGTTTGAGGCGCTCGACGTATTATTAGCCTTAGACCCACGGTGCTCTTAGTGAGCCATTAACAGTTTCGGCTTTAGCATATGAATAGCTTGTGAGCAGCTAGCAGCAGCTGCTACCAGTACCGTTTAGTCCAGTTAACGCCTGCATTTTAACCCGCTTAAGTCAACTCTTGGCTCTAGCTGATTATGTAAATGACATGCATAATATATAAGTTATTTGTGTTTGTGTCGTGGAATGAAGTGCTTTAATCAAAAGTTGATGATTCCCATACAGAACCCAGCAGCAATGCTGACTGACTGCCAGTCAAGTTTTTAAAAACTATCGACAAAAATTTACATAAATGATTTCGTTATCGAAACGGCCCAATCGTCTAGAGCTTTGCATCGGCAGAGGGCGTGGTGCGGCTGGCGAATGAGCGTGTCGCCTCGTTTCGTATCTGGCATGTTTTCATGTGTTGCCTCACTCTTTACACCAACTGTGGCATGGTAAAATAAACATGTCATTCAAATTTTAAAGACTAGGCAAAAAACGAATTATGATATAGCATTGGGGCGTGGCTAGAGCAACCTATGGGCATAATCGTTCTAGAATTCAAATTTCTATAACTTTGTCAAAACTAAACTGATTTTAAATGCTTGTTGACATCTCGATCACGGTTTAAACACTTCGTTGCTTCTAATTTATGAGTTTTTAATTATGAATTTTCTTACTTAAGAATCTCTTTTTCCTAAATATAAGAATTCTAATTTATTAATTTTTTAAATAAGGGTGTCCGAGTTCCAAGAAAGTACGCTAAATGGAGCTGGTTTCAAGGTCACGTTCATTTCGATTTAAAGTCAACTTATTTTTTTAGACACATTTTTTCAAAATGTTGTGCAAAAATTTCGTAAAGAGCAATTAACTTTTATTTTGGATTGAGGATAATTTTCGAATTTTGTTTGATACAATCCTCTTTTTGAACAAGGCATTATTAGGAACTAGGACAAGCGCTTGATCCCAAATGGCAGCCACTGAGATAGAGCTGGTGTAGTAACTACACAATGTGCCAAATGTTGGTATGTATAAAACCATTAGACGCGATGGTTGTTTCTTGCATTGGTTTCCACCCTTCTCGTGCTTCTCTGTCAACCTCCCCCTGACCACTGTTTGTGTCTTATCTGCTGACTGGCCACGCCATTTGCATGCGCCGCTGACAGCGCAACATTTTGTTGCGCGGCTACCAATTCCGCAGTTGGAGTCGTCGTTGCTGCTGCTGCTGCGGTTGCCGCACGGGCAGCCAACAAGGTGCTGGTGCTATTGCTGTTGCTGGTGCTGTGCTGTGCTGTGTGTTGCACTAAGTTAGGTTGTAGTTGCAGCCTGGCATTAGTTGTAGCTCGTTTGGCTGCAGGTTGTTCTTGTTGGAGTCGCTTGTTGGTTGTCATGTACGAAAATTGTAGCGCGCATTGCTGCAGGAAATAGTTCAAACATATCAATTTTATTTTTATTTATGCTAATAAACCGTTAGGCCTGAGTGAATTATTGGCCATATACCTATGTACGTACACACATATTGTACGAACACATAAAGTCAGCGCCTGGGCACGACCCATTGGCAGAGCCAGGTTGATAGCGAGATATGGAGTCTAAGGTGAAATCTGTGCATGAATTTTGATTAATCAAATCAAATTAACGCCACATTCCCACACAAATCAATGCAATTTGCGAACGAAGCCTGCGCCAGTCCATAACCCAATTGCCAATTGGCGGCGGCAGCGGCAGCGGCTGTGGCGGTGTTGGTGGCGCTGGCGAAAGTGTTGAATCCAACACCCACCCAAATGTAGCGACAAGCCAAAATGGCAGCCGTGCCCCTGCGTCTGCCCCAATGGAACGACACAAGTTGGCCGGCTGGGCGCGGGCGTCAGGCGAATGCAAAGCAAGTGCAGGCCAAAAGTAAATAAACAAACAAAATCAATCCACTTGGAGAGACTGTCTCAGTTACGGAGCGAGACTCAGATTCAGATTCGGTTTCAGACTGTTAAAGGCAACTGACAAACGACAAACGACAAACGGCGTACGACATGCAGGCTGGCTGCCACAAAAACTGGAATCGCTCGAGCTGCGCCATTTTTGGGCAACCCCTGACGTTGTCATTATTTTTGGACACATAATTAAAATCGACTGCCGCATTGTCGCGCCCAGTTGGTCGTCCTGGATCTGGCTCAGATAGTTCTCGACAGCGACTTCGACTTCGAGCTCAATTGCAACTGCATAAATTTTAGGCGGCAATTGTCAGCAGCCGTTGCTATAGTTGTTACTGTAAGTGCAACAAATCACTGTCCTCTAGTAAAATAAATGTTTATTGTTTTGTAAGTGCCGCGGCCCATGAAAAAAGAGCTGCATTAAATGTATTGGCAATTTACAGCGGCCATTTTCGGACATTTGACTGAAAGTTCCGCAATGGGCGTTTACTGATTGTCAAAAGGTATACAGATGTTTATGTATGTTTGAGTGTGTGCTCAACAGTTGCTCAGTTGAAAACTTCACGTATTTTCGCCTATTAATTTACAACTTTCGGAGGCAATGGCCATAATAGCAACCGGGCAAACAGTTTGACTTGACCAAAAATGGCAGAGCAGCCAAATTTTTGCCTCTTGTGGCTTTTTGTATGGTATATTTTTTTGTCTATTTTGCATAATTTCCTTGTTGGTTTGGCGTGCGCCAATGGCAAAAAAGCGAAAATTTCATAAGTGCTTGAGAATTTCTAGCAACAAAACAATCAATTTACAACGATTTACATTGCCGCTTCGCCAACAGCTGCTGTTGCGGCTGCTGCCGTACAATGTTTGCTTTCTGCGCAATTAGCAAGGCAATGGCCACGAATATCTAACGGTGGCTAAATCTCCCACCTGTGTGCCTATCTGTGTATCGGTTTGTGTGTATGTGTGTGTGTGTGGTCCCAACGGTGGCTATGTGTGCACTAAGCATTAAACCGTTCAAGTCAATAAACGGGGAAGGGCATTTGCTGGCCTTGTGAAGGGTACACTGGATTTTATCAGACGACTTGATGCTTCGAATTTGAATAAGGTTTTCTTAATTGAAATTTTAAAATATAAATATATCTACGCTTGCTTTTCAATAATCGCAATTGCATTGGAAAGTTTTAAAATGTTTGTGCAAGTGTATGTGGGGTTCGACTTGTTAAAATTATTCATATACTGTTTTTAGCTTTAGTTGGAGTTCAAACTGTTTGCTCAATGCCAATGTGGCATTTAAAACTAACCCGAGCGACAGCAGCGTTTGCTTTTGCTGCTCGTTACAGCTAGTTGCCACCAATATAGTATTGAAAACAGTCAACAGTCAATAGTCAACAGTGAGCGGTCAACAGGCCTTCCAGACTGCTTGGCGGCAACCTCAGTTCCACTCGCAGTGGCAGTCAAAGTTGTCGTCCAGTCAGTTAGCTGTTTGCGCCGTGCAAACAATTGACTCAGAAGCCCAGAGTCAAAGACAACCAAAAAATTCCTACACGTGTCCGGGTTGGAGCACCTTGTACGTTGTGTAAGTGAAGTGAAGAGGCTGGACAAAGCCGCCTCGTTGCATGTTCAAACTATTGCCCGTACCCCACTGGGTAGTTGATACGCCTACTAGTTGCCGACAGCCACTTGATATGAAGTTGCGGACGCGTTGACTGCAGCAACTCGGTCATCTCGGTCCACATGTGATCCACTTGCCAGGTAAAGGCAAAGAAAATGCCTGCTGGGGCACTCCTATGGCTTTCCTAACTGTTTATCTGCATGAGCGCTTTACCATACTCCGTGATGAGTTTCCCATTCTGTATGGAGGCTGTGGGGCACCTGTTGGCACAGTCTGCTCAGTTTTGTGTTGCAAATTAATTTTGCTTTCATTAGATCTCGAGCATTTGCATACAAAGAGAAAATCTGTAAAGCTCTTGTACATATTGAATCAGCATTAGGGCGTATCAGGTAATATGACATTTAAGTTTTGTAGTTTCCATTCGGCTTTCGCGGCAATCAGAAATCTGATGTCTAATGAAGCCCGAAGTCGGATAAAGGCGAAGTTGCAGAGTTGCAAACTGGTTTGGAGAATTGCCGAGCTAAGAATTTAACATGTGGCTGTCGTAAGGCGATAAGTTCTGATATGGATATAGAAGATAGCCGCCTGGAAATGTTGACAGCAGGCACAACACAGGTAGTTGGGTGCTTGTCAACGTAACGTTTAGCAATGGGAGGGGGCTTATTAATTGGCTATTTAAATGTGCTGCGAAGCTTCTTGGTCTTCTGATCTACTTACCAATGTTGGGTCGATTAAAAATAAAATTTATCTATAACATGACACAGCTTGTGACAGACTTTTAATTGAATTTGCTGTAGAAACTGTTTTTCAAACTAATATATGTAATTATTATAGCCTAAGAGCATATTTGGGCCTTATTTATTCTATCTGTCCGTTGACTTGTTCAGGAACGTATGTTGGCACGAATTTACTCGGCGCACACATAGGCTAACAGGCAATTATATCTATTTAATAGTTGCATCCTAACGATTTCCTCTTTTTTAAGTGAAAGCCTCGGCCGCGGAGTGAAAAAGGAACCACATTAAGCTAACTTGCTTTAATTTACAACATGCAAAATGCGGCCCAGCCGCAAAATGAAATAGAACCACAGCATGGCCACACAGTCCCCTCACCGTCAAATGACTGCACCACAGCAACGCAGCTCGACGGCACCACAGCACTAAGGACGCATGCTGTGCACAGGCAATTTATTGTGTGTTTGTTTTAAGCGCACATATGAGCACATGCGCTCCTATGTATCTCCGAGATAGAGCTCCGGCTTAACCGATAGCAACGGTGCCTAACTGCAAATGTGAGAAAAACACAATTAGCTTTTGGCGGCGGTGCAACAGGGGACCACCTGCTGTTCGCTCGCCTGGCTCTAAAATCAAAAAACTTTCAACACACGACGCGAAACCTACAAACAAAAAAAAAAATAAAAACAAAACCAAACAAAATAAAAAGGAAACATACAATAATAAAAACATAAAAAATACAAAAACAGATAGATTGAAAGAAAAAAAACGACTTATATAGTAAAAACTAATTGCACATAGAAGCTGACCGCTGCATAGTTTATTTGAATTTGTTATTTGCCATAACAAAAGCCGCCTGGCAAGTTTAAGGTCAGTTTGTCGTTTGATATGCGGCCGAGACTTTGTTTGAAATTTCATGTAATTGCGGCAAAGCTGAGGTTGAGGCTGCGGTTCAATAAAGCAGCATGGATACTTCTGTATGTATAAATGTGTATGTCTTTATATATATACATATATATGTATGCAAAAGTTAAACAATAAAATACAACACCACACTACAAAACAATACACCATTCGTACCAATAACAATAACAGCAAATGGAAACTAGTCGAGTTTTGGCCAAAGGCAGCCATAAAACAGAACAAACCGAGGCGACGCGACGCGACGCGACGGTGCAGAGATTGTAATAAAAATCACTTTGAGTATCGCATAGGTGTGGTCCTAATTACCGATATTAAAGCGGATCTATTTCATCAGGCTGTCTGCTCGATTCGATTCGTTTCGATGTGCCACGCGCGCTACCCAACATTAAAAACAATATTATGGGAGCAGAGCTTCAGAGAGACGTAGGGTGCCAGAGAGAAGGGGAGAGGCAGTGTTGGGCTTAGAGGCTGGCCTACTGTAAACGGCCACTGTTGCAACAATAAGCGACACCAAGTCGTGGCGGCTTCTAAGCAACTTTGCATTGCAACTAGAGATTTGTGTTAATAGCATCAAATATCAGTAATTTCACTTGGCAATTCAATACAACAAATGCGCTACACTTCAGATTGCCCACGGCCGCAGTAAGGAGCGACCTCAGCGTCGACGTTGTCGCAGCTGCACCGTAAAAGCTTTTGGTCCGTAAGTAACTATCGTTCTTATCAAGGCCAGCTGAGAAATAAGCCTAGCCTTTGTTTTAATTAGATAGCGGCGCATAAAATACAATACACTTATTTGCTGACTTACAAACTAAGTAGGAAGTGGTCAGCTCAAAAAGAGTACCGATTCGGATGCGGGCTAGATCACGACTCGGTCTCGGGTTCGCCCACTTTCGTTGTATCAATTTCACTTGCCTAATGCGCTAGCGTTGCCCATCAGTGTCAGCCTGTCAGTCAGTTGGTCAGCCAGTTCGTCAGTTTGTCAGTCAGTCAAACTGAGTACCAGTCTTGACCAACTGTCAAAACGCACGCCCATTCATAAGTTAAACTCGAGTTTTACATTTAACGCTCAATTATTGTACACTTAATGAACTCATCACATGACAGCACATCAAACAATAACTGCGAACTGTCAAAACACATTTTTGGTCAGCTGCGAGCCGATTGAAATGCTTGCCACAGAGATCGAGCACAACAAATCAAATTGGAGCAGTCGCAAACGAATCACTGGAGCTGCTGCCTGCGTGGGTGCGTGTCCATGTCAGATTCAAAGCCAGAGCCAGCTGCTGCTGCTGCTGCTGCTGCCTCATCATACATAAAAGAAAGCAATTACCAATTACAATTACATTTTGATTGCAAGCATTTGAGTTTTGGGTGCGCCATTAGCTAAGGTGACATTAATCCAGCAATTGAAATTCTTTTTAGCAAAAAGCTGGATACAATGGCAACGATTAAATGATATTATTTTGTTTATTTTAGTTATACTTTGTAGCCACTTAGTTGGATGGCTCATAGGTTGAGGGCAGGCAACATTTGAAGACAAATTTCAAAAGGATTTTAAGCTTGAGTTTATTCAACTGTAATCTTAGCAATTTGTGTGTTATTAAAGTTTACCGTTGAACATAATTGCTTAAATTAACAATTTAAAATGTTATTGCCCAGCTGACAGTTGTTTTCTTGACAGCTAACCGCTGCCCAAAATCAGTTCACCCCAGTCTTTTGTATATATATATGTATATACTATATAATCAGTGAAACCAATTCAGTTTGTTGCGAACACGCCTTTCTCTTCGATCCTGAGTCATGTGAAACCTCTAATAATAAGTTTGCGCATATTACACTTGGTTTTACCGTTTCAGGGGTCTAATTGATTGTTGTAGTTGCTGGCCGCCACCTACTGACCTTCACATTGAGCGACCGCAGCAGCAGCAACAGCAGCCGCAGCTGCTGCGGCAGTAGCAATGGACAGTATCCGCAAGCCGATCGATCCGGTAGACAAACGTCGCGTCGTCTGGCTCGTGCATAGATAGCCCGAATAAGTGCCGGACTGAGGCTGCGACTGCGGCAGCGGCGGCGGCTGCGGCTGCGACTGAGTTTAAGTCCGACCACACAATGGGCGCGTTAGATTGCTAATCGATTTGCTGCTCATTCGATTTTTATTACGTATTCAAATTGGAGCAATTACCACTTGAAACTTGTATGGCATAAAAGTGGGTGTGCCGCCCCAGCAACAACTGAAAAACATAGCAGCAGCAGCACCACCAACAACAACAACCTCAAATGCACGTAATCGTACCTACAACTAGCAACAGTTTTGCGAATTGTTTTGTGATAATTATAAATGTTGCTACAAGTGGACCCAACCACACTTAGTCTATGTGTTATGTGCACTGAAATTTCTCTAGTGCTTAAATTACCTGCCGGATTTGAAGTACAAGACAATGGTCGCTTGCACATGGAGCAGCAGAAGGTAACTCGATACCTTCTTTCACAAGAGGAGCGCAAAAAAATAATGAAAAAAAATATACAAGAAAAAAAATGATTTTCATTCAGTTATTGCCATGGCAGGCAGCTTGGTATGCAGATATTTGTAACCACAGCAATAGTAACCACAGTGGGCAACACTTGCTGCCTGGTTGGCTACCATGTCTGCCGGGTCTAGTGCTGTGGCTCTCTGACTTGTTGCCAATCACTCAATCAAAACGTCACTTGGCGTGGCAGTTTTGCGTGGCGTTTGTTGGAAAATTGAAATAGAAACGTCAGAATTTCTGCTCTAATTATAAGGCGGTATGTTTAACGTACTAGCTGAGTTTCTTGACTTCTCTATCCGTTTGTCCATTCGTCTGTTTGCCCGTGCGTCGGTCTTTCGGTCTGTCGGTCTGTCTGTGTGTCTGACGGTTAGTCACAGTACCTCTGTCTGTGTTTTTCTTCAATGAATTGTTACAGTCTGCACTATAGAGCGCTGGCCCGTCTCTGTTGCAAGAAAATTATGCTTTGATGCACTCACGTTAAGCTCACTTTACAGTTACAATTATTGTTTAATATCTTGACTCGGCTCGACTCTTAACAAATACGAGTGAGTACCAGCAAAAAAAAAAAAAACAACAAAACAACAAAAAAACAGAAAACAGAAAAATAGAAAAACAAAACACCAACCGCACTCGGCTTGCATTTGCAACACTTGCCGCGTTTTGCGCTTGCCTTTTGCAATTCGAGTCGCGCAGGCTTTTGTTTCAGTGGTTTTAATTTGCAATTATTATACATTAATTGTGGGTGGGATGTCTCGGATGTCGCCCAGATCGGCAACTGCGTCTCTGACTAGCTGACTGCCTGACAGTCAGTCTGGCCAGTGGTACCAATTGCAACATCAAACGTATCTGCTCCAGCTTTGTCCGATTGTTGCAGCCGAAAAACGAAACGCAAATTGTTTTAGATTGCCCAAAGCAGGCAGCTAGTAATGGCAAATTACATGCAGTATGTTGCCACGTTTTGTGTCGCTGCTGATTATATAAATCGGTGCAGAAATTGTTAGCAAAATCAGCTGCCGCTGTGCGGCCATAGCACGACCACGACCACGACACGTCGGTAACAGCCTCTGGTCAATTGTGGTGCAGATTTAGTGCCTGGTGCCTGAACGAGGTGCAAATGCAGCACGTGATTATTGTCAGGTGGCAGTGTGGACTTGATAAGCCAAGTGGAAATCAAAATACAAAAGAAAAGTTTAGGGTGACCGATAAAGTTACTAAGTGAAGTATCAAAATTTCTTATACAACTAAACTAAATTGAAAATTGCGAAATCGTAGCGTATTCAAAGTGCAACAAGACTCGAAATCTCGCATGCACAAATGCACTGCTTGTTGCATTTAATTCAGTGTTTGAATTTCTGATTAAGCATGCATCAACTGGCAAAACTACGTTTAAAGTTAACGCTGCCGTTGTAGTCTTAGTCGCAACGCAGCTGCGACGTTGACGCCAGCAGCAGCAGCAGCAGCAGCAGCGGCGGCGGCGGCGTTATTTGCCGCTGGTTAAAAAATTTTGCGCGATTTGCGAGCGTGTCAAAAAATTGGTCATTGTTCGTAATTATGAAAATTGCTTAATTGTTGCTTAACAGTAGTGGCAGCAGCAGCAGTAACAGCAGCGGCAGCGGCAGCGGCAGCAGTGGTACAACATTTTTCCGTTACTGCTGTTGCAGTTGTAGTTGTTGCTGTTGCTGCAGCTCCGCGACGATGGTGCGGCCAGAACGGCAGGCAAAGCTTTTATCCCCAGACAATTTGTGTTTTGGCATCTGCTTAAGTGCTGCACTTAATTGTTATTAATAATAAATGTTTTTGTTACAATTTCGCTATGCGGAGTGCAAAGTTTTAAGTTTTATTGCCAAATTATTAATCGCAATAATATTTTGTGCATTTTTGTGGCATTTTGGAAGCCGTGGGCTAAATAGCTGCGCCCATTTTACGTAGCTCTTATTGCCGCTTGACTAAGCAAATTTTTAAACTATGTATACAAACACACACACACACACACACACACACATACTAGTGTGTGTACTCATGTGTGATTATAGCCCAGTTTCTTGTTATTTTTATTATGCAGCCACTTGTTTAAAAAATTGGTTTTTAATTATTATTGTTATTATTATGGCTACCATTTTAGGTATATTGCCACTGCCACAGCTAGTTGTTGCTGTTTTTGTTGCTATACTTCTGCGTAATGACCGCGTAATGAGCAATTTCAGCTAAAATTCTTTCAAGTGTTGCCCCTTTGTTGAGCTCAAACTGTTGCTATAAGCTTGCAATTAAACGTTACTCATACGACCCTGTGACCGCCTGCAAATTAAGTCAAATTGAGGTGGCTTATTAAAACAGCAGCAGCAAAGACAAAACGGCAGCAGCAGCAGCAGCAGCCAGATATGGTTCACTCTGGCAAAACCAATAATTAAACGTTTTGTCATTAGATTTTTTAATAAGTTTTGCATAGATTTATTGACTGAGTTCATTTTGCCCCAAGCAGGAAGAATGTGCGCGCAGGAAATGCCGTCTAAACTGCAAAGCGTTTAAAGCGAAACATTAAAGCGTTATAATTAATACAAAGCACATATTTAACATATATAAGTAGGCACTACATACATCATACATGCATACATACATACCCATGCATATTGACTTGGAGCCCAGTTTCTGGTATGGTTGGCATGCAGTACGATTTTAATTAGACATAAATACGCACAACAACAGCGGCGATGACGATGATTATGATGATGATGGCGACGATCGGGGCAGAAAGTGTTTAGTTGCCAATTACATAAAATAAGGAGCAGCTAGCAAGTGGCTGCCGTGTAACGGCCGCTTGGCCGCTCGTTTTGCTTTTTATGCAACGCACGGCGAATTAACATGTTCAACAGCAAAAAGCCAACGCGCACAAGTCGCTGCCCAAGATGCTGTCATCAGACTTAGCCACAAGACGCACACGCAAGCGTACACACACACACACACACACACACGCACCAATGAGCCTTGCCTTGCTCTGATTTCAGCCAGCGACAACAGCAGCAGCAGCAACAACAACTGCAGCCACTGCAACAGGTGCCCGGCTACGCCCATTGCGTGCGGCCAAAGGCGGCGGCTAGAAAAACTTGACGATAAGTTGCAAGCCGAGCTGAAGGCTGCAGCTAAGACTGGGGTTGGCCCGAAACTGGCAGGCGAGTGCGTGAGAAGTTGAAAGCCGACACAGAGACGGTGGCTGTGGGGGGCACAAAAGTTAACACAAGCCAAAGTCCCTTTGAAAGAAGCGATCAACTTATATAAGCAGAAAATTTCAATAACATGCTACTTAACTTTATTTAAGAGTTTTTCATCGCTAAACCCTTCACACACAGCGCCACTGCATTTAGCTATTGAAACTACTCCATAACTAGCTGTCTGTCCGTTTGTCTCACAGCCTGTCCGCCCGCCTGCCAGCTCCAACATCAAGCTCCCAACCTGACGAAGAAGAAGCTCCCATGCTGGCGCTAAACGATTTTGCCATATAAATGTCTTCATTGCGTATGAGTGATGATGCAGCAACGGGTCTCTATGCGGCTGCGTGTGCCTGGACAGCAGCAGGCAGGAGGCAGACAGGTCGCTGTCCGTTTGTCCGGCTCTACGCACTTGGGTGTTAATTTATAATTTATGCGCTTTTAATGTGCGCGAAAACATGCATTTAAAGTGAATTTATTACGAATAAAAATCGAATCTTAATTAAGCGTGCAACGAAGACAAAAGGCGCGCCGATTCGGTTAGCCCCGTTTTTGCCCAAAAATGGCCAATCAGCTGGGGCGGTGGGTGGGGCAATTATTAGGCCAATTGGGAGCTAGCAAGTCGCTTAGTGTACAGTGGACAATATTGAGGCTTAGTTGGCGGCAGTTTGTGCAAAAATTTGTCGCTGAGGGAATTGCTCAACTAGCACTCGAACTCGGAGTCGGACTGCCGCTGCCCACATCCTGCGACGTAGCCTGGGCAAGGCGCGCCGTTTGCAACACTTTGGCACGCATGCGCGGCATTTTAATGTGCAAAGTGCTGCACCAACATCAAGAGCAGCACGCCCACTTTTTGTTAGTTTGGGTATACCAACACACTCTGTGCGATTTATTATATTGTATAATAGGCCGTACGCTGTTTTATTTATTGCAACGCACGCCGAGCAACAAAATCAATTGAAAAGCTATAAAAACACTCGTTCATTTATTTATTTTTTTATTGTTGAGTTTCTTTTCGCATTTTGCAAAGTATTTCAACATTTTTGTTGCTCGCATTGCACTAAATTGCCAAAATGGCAAAATCGTTTTTGGTTTGTCAATGGGTTGGTCTCGGCCCCAACCAGGCAGCCTAGTTCAGTGCAATTTTTAATTTGTACCACTCGGCGGTGGTGCTGGGGGCAGCACTACTCCAAAGTTAAGTGCTCAAAGAGGAGTGCACATGGAAAGAATATTTAATGTGGTGGCAAATTTCGAGAGGTTGAGAGAAAGAGGTTGAAAAAGTGAAAGATCGTAAAAGCGTGCAAATTCGTATAGCCCGACTATATTGACTGTCTACATACTCAAATTTTTATGATATCTTCTATAGATTGAATCTTTAAGAAATGATTGTTTGTTCGTAATAACAACTTTATAGCTAATATTTTAATAGGGTAATTAACCCATCAGTTTCTGGTTATTTGTGTAAGAAATTAGTTAAAAATGCAATTTTTATAATTTATGTACATATAAATCAGTATACAATTTTATATATTATTTAATGCGTCTAAGAATAAAGAGTTAATGAGGTGTTTTTGAACAATTTAATTATTTGCATTTCATGGATTTTATTACCAACAAGTTCGTGGACGATTTCACTTTGGCAACAGCCAGCTTCATTTCATTGCGAATAATAGGACAATAGCCTACTGGAATTGTAGACAGGTGGAATCCCCAGAAACATTTAAGCCAACAACAATAGCAAATACAACTATGCAGCAGCTCCTTTGTGTGGGGCTTAGTGGGCTTAGAGTCTAACACATAATTTTATGGCTCTTCACACATTGATGTGTGAGCTCCTTTCAAGCGGAAATGCCACACCCATTGCCAAGTTTATGATCGTTTATTGATATGCTGTTTATAGAAAAGCCAAAAAGTGTCAACACTTTTCAAAACTATAGCGCGCATTATACGATATATGATTAGTATGCGATTGTAAATGCGTGTGTAGGTTATAAAACGTTGTCAAAGCCACTTTGCCCAACTGGCCAAGCATTTAATGTGCCTAAAATCTGAAAGAGCTGCTCATAAACCACCCAAAAACATTTGGGCTCAAAGTGTAAAGCTATAATTGCTGTGGCTAAGACTGACACAACTTTGACTACAGCTAAAAACAACGGGGCGACAAGCTTGTCTGTATGTTGACGTATTGGGTATATATAAATACATATATATATATATAAGTACAGCATAAAACCCATTCACTTTTTGTTGTGATGATTTCATAAAGCCAAACACTCAGCGGGCCATAAATACATAGATACAAGAAGTCGGTGTTAAGGCAAAGGTGCTTAACGCATCTTTAAAGTCGCCATTGTCTAACGCATTAAGCGCTGTTGTTGTTATTACTGGCTCATAAATATTAGCCAACTGTCTGTGGCATGACGAATAGCTGAGGCGATGCCTGAGCGCCTGATTGGCTTGCATGCGCTGCCGAAAGGCATGGGGCCGGCAGCAACAAGTGATTTAATTTATGCAAATGCCACTTGAAGAGATCGCTAGAGATCGCTCTGCACTTGAGTGGCTGCAGTTAAGTGCGCACAAAGTGAGCTAAATGCTGAATATGTGTGTGTACTCTGCATAACAATAAGCGGCCCAAAACATTTTGCATTTGAATGCCCCATAGAATCTCACGGCCCGATGCGGGCAATTAGACGTATGAATATGAACGCCCTCTGACTGGCTGACTGGCTGACTGACTGACTGACTGACTGCCGAGTGCGACATGTTGGGCGTACTTGGCTTTTGTGTTTAGCGTTGCATATTTGCATAAACGATCCAAGCAGCGACACCTCTGAATGGGCCGCTGGGACCACGCATGAATGGAGCCGCCATGGAAGTCAGAAAGAAACGCCCGTGAGCAGTGGGCTCGGAAGTGCGGTGTTCTCTGGGCCTGAGTGTGGGGTCGCTCTGTGTGATTTATGCCTGGGAGCCTGCGTTGCGTTTTGTTTGCATATCGAATTTATTAAAGTGGGAAACACATTTTGGATTGCTTCAAAAGAGAACGCATAATTTAATTAGACACAATCGTATACAGTAATTTGAGCTACGATGGGAACCATATCTCGAAAAGAAAAATAGAAACGAAATTGTATAAGATCTTTATTTTTGCTATCTGGTACAGAGTACCGGGTGAGTCAAAAGTAGTTCCACTGATTTGATTGAGTCATTATATGACATTTAGGCGCGAGCTGTTTGAGTTGAATATCTTGTCCGGCTTCATGCGGAAGCCGTTGCTTGCAACATTGTGCGCTAACTCGCCCAAGGACGCTGTCGAAATTAACGCTTAATAAAGCAATCAATGACTGGCCTGCAAATAAAATTAGTAGCACCGCCAGTCGCAGCACCAAAATTAAGCAAAATGCGCCAAATTAACTAGGTTTTAAGCAACAGCAACTGCTGCAGTAAAAAAAATAAAGCCAAGCCAAGAGTGGGAAAATAAATGTACTGCACTAACAATAGCACACTGAAAACTACCGTGTTGGGCTCGGATTTTGAATTGGACTTGGATTGAGAGTATGACTTTGACTTGTTCTCGGACCTGGGGACTGGGGTAGGGCCTGACCGGGCCGGGCCGGGCCGGCTTGGATCTGGCTGGGTCTGAACTGAGTTGCAGTGGCAACTTTGTGGGCGCAGCTGCTGTCCGTGTATGCCATAACTATTTATGAACAGTTAGTTAACTCAAATGCTAGGTGGCAATTAAATGGGCGTGGCTGCTTAACCGCAGATACAGATACACCGCAACAAGGAAAGAGCTCTGACACACACACACATACACACTCACTATCGTAGAATGAGCCAGCTCCAGATCGGGCTTCAGCTTCTTGTATTGTGCAAAACATAACCTTGCCCTGGCCCCAGCAAACTTAGAGAATCAATAAGAGCTTCGGACGTACTCAGTTACCATATAATTAGCATTTGTTTTGCGGACTCGCTGGCCGTCAGTCAGTCAGTCCGGGACTCGCCCAGGTACACACCCCAAAAACGGCCAAGTCAATTTGTGGGTTCTTTTTGTTTCGGCATCTCCATAACGGCCACCTTAGTTGGCCACTAATTTGGCCGGCAATAAGACTACGCCACATGCCTTAATTAAAAAGTAACTCTCTAATTGATTAATTAAACAATATATTCAATTAAATGTGGCCGCGTTTGTCGCCTGCATATGTAGGTGCAAAGTTGTTAACACAAACATTGAACTTCAATTCGGTTTGCTTTGGCTTTGGCTTAGGCCGGCTATGGATTGGCTTTGGTTTGGTTTGGTTTGGTTCGATGAATCCATTAATTTACGCCTGCGCCCCCAAACGGTAATAACATCAACTGCAACAACCAAAGCAATTGAAGTGCAAAGTTGAACAACAATGCAGCCTGCATGGCTCTAGCTCACTCCATGCTTGTTGTTGTTGCTGCTGTTGCTGCTGCTGTTGCTGTTGCTGTTGGTGGTGTACTTGAAGTTACCAGCTGGCATGGCAGCGCTGCAGCGATTCCGCGGCGGAATAAGTCGCGAACCTCGCCTTGTCTGGTGTGCAGCAGTTTGTAGTCCTAGCCCAATCTTGATCGCATTTTTTACGGCACATAAATATATGCCAAAACACTACAATGAAAATATTGTGCTATACGAAAATGTGGCAACAACGGCAAGCGCTACAACTATGGCAAAATATGAAAACGTTTTCAATGAAAATTAATGGGCAACGCCGAAAATTTCGGGGTGCTCGCTGCGCATGCGCAAAAATGTTAAAATCGTGACCATAGCCCCACTCAGAGCAAAAGCTTCGAGCTCCCAGCTACAGCAACAACAGCAACAGCAACTACGCGACGGTACGGTATTGTCTTGTGTCTTTGGCTGTGGCGACTCTGTAGAGCGCGTGTGATTTAGCAAATATTTAGACCGTATATGGAGCACCCGCCGCTGTCCATTGGTCAAGCAATGAAAACAATTTCCTGCGTTGCGAAAAGCAACGGCGCACCGGTTCGAATTCTCTGACCAGGCGATGTCACCAGGGGCGGCACCATATTGATAATTCATAACGCGACCATTTTTGGTGAGCCACTTGAAATTAACGCGCCAACGAGCGACAGCCTGTTGAAATGTCAACATCAATTTGCCGTTGCGCGAGCGCTTTGATAAAAAGCAGTCGAAAATGTTGCCAATCTTCGCTGCAACATGCTGTGGCAATTAAAAATGCGCATACGCCGCGTAGTCAGCCAAGTCAGCTAGAGTTGTCGGTGGCGTCGGCGGCATAGTTAAAAGTGAACGCTTGGCAACGCGGAAATCGAATACGGGCATCATCTGGCAATAACAACTCATTTCCATTTTGATTTTTGATTTTAAAAATGTATGCGACATCGGGGGAGGCAACTTAAGTAAATATGAGTATTTAATGATAAGTCGGCTTTCAAAACATATTAATATACTCCTGCAATTGAAAGCGCATCGAGAGTCTTTTTAGGCTTATCTGGATACGGCTTAAGTCAAAGGAGAGTAAGGTTAATGCAGTTTATTTAAAAACATCCATTAAATAAACGGCATAATTTATGCATTTAGTTTTATAGTTCACTTATAAGCTCTACTATAGCCTATAAAAAAAAAAAAAAAAACAACTTAAAAATTCAATGCAAGTCACGCAAATCTTTTGGTCCACTCATTTGGCTAGTAAATCGTATTCTATTCATATTCGCATTTGTAGTCGTGTGTATATAGCGCAATGAATATCATTATTCATTTCACGCCCCGCTGAATCAGAGCACGCACTTTATAGAGCCATTATATAAAAATATTTTATTAGCTATGCTTTGCTTTTAATTAGCTTATGAGCTGGCGAACCAAATGGCTTTTCATTGACAAAACAAAATCGCTTGGCTCCGCTTCACGTCGCGTCGAAGCCAAGCCATTTGGTTTGCGTGCGAAATGTGAGTACATGGCATATATGGTTAATTAGAGTGCAGTTAATTTGAATGTTCATTAATGTGCTGGCCAGGTGTGAACAGGCACAAAGCACTGGCCCGAAAACTGTTATGAGCGTAATCAATCAGCGTCATTTGTAGTGCCAAAATATTGCAATCGTTGCATTCCCACACACGCCCAAACTAAAATTCAAACATGGATTTGGTGCGGCTGGAAAAGCGAAATATTGAATGGCCGGAGCCTATGGCGTTAATAATGCCAATTGCAAGTTTTATGTGCCACAACGACGCCAATAACAATAATAAACTGCATATTATTAAGCGCTTTAAAGTATATCCAACGTGCGACGCTTGTTCATAACTCAAAAGCCTCTGATCGACCGACCGACCGACTGAACGACGGATCGACAGACCGAGCGACCGATCGACTAAACGTTAGACAGACAGAACGACCGCAAAGCCGGATCTGAGGCTGGACGACCTCTCGCGGGGGCACACACGCTGCCAGACCAGACACGGCGACGTGGTCAGCCCCATGCCAATATTGTTGTAATCTCGAGCAAGTCGTCGTCGTCGTGGTCGTCGTTTTCCACTGCTCGTTACAATTTTTTTGTATTGCATTTCTGCTGCTCTGACGGATTTTGTATTTGGCTTTGGCTATTGCAAAATGATTGCGTTCGTTCAAAATGTTTGGAGTGTGCCCAGATCGGGTTCCATACTAATTGATTGATGGTACTGTTGGCACCTTCATGCTTAGCCCTCTAAGGCTAATCAATTCATGGATCTGTGAGCAACGCACAAGCGTCTTGAACAAATTAATTAGTCGCTTAATGGTGACACTAAGCTCAAGCTGCTAGATCCAAAACGTACAAATTACCCAAGCATTAGCATAATAAAACGATGCAACCCAAACGACTCTCATAAATTATGCATAGTTTTGGACAAAACGAAACCGTTGCGATCACTGCGGCTACGACTGCGACTTTGGCTGCGACTGCGACAGCGACTGTGACTGCGACAACGACGGCGATACCAGCACAAAATTACAATAATAAAAGAACGCGAGACGATGAAACCGAAGCTGTTGCTGATAGCGGTCATCGTCTGGCTTTCGCATATATTTCATTAGTAGCGAATATGCGATTGGCGAAAACTGCACGCTAGATGGCGCTGCTGCTGCTGCTGCTTCTGCGGACCAAACTGGTTCATATACTGCTTTCAATGCGCATGAGTTAAAGGGGGCTAGCGGCAAACAGCCAGGCCCCACAATCCGGCAGGATGACGCTGATGATGAAAATCGTTATTGACAACGGAAGACGGCGGCTGGAGCAGACGATGGACTCGGCACCGTCAGCTGAGCGATTTCCATGCAAATGACCATGAAATGGAATCTGCTCGTTTGCTTGGTCCGGGCGATGGCGACTTATCTGCGACAAACGTACTTGAACCAGAAAACGAACGACACTTTAATGCAAGCCGACATTGAAACGTTGCCGTTGTCGTTGTTGTTGTTCGTTGTCGTTGTCGTTGTTGTCATCGTTGTCGTTGCTGTTGCTGTTGCCGTTGCCGTTGCCTGTCACGGCCAGAAAGTGGCACACAGGCGAACAATGCGTGAAGGAAAGAGAAAAGTGCCGGCCGAGTAGTAAAATTAATTGAAATGTCCCGTGGTATGCGGTGCAGAAAAGCATTTTTCAATTTTGGTTTTTCAATTTTTGGGCAATGGCATTTGGCGATTGCCCGCTTTTCAATTAAACTGCAGCTAATTGCATTTGACAGCGGCGGCAAGCAATTTATATCAACACACAAAAAAAGACGTAAACTTTTTGCGCCAAGTTTGTTGCCTAAGTCTTTTGTCAGCGTGTGTGCCTCTGTGTGTCAACTGTGTCGACTATGACGGGGTGGCCAAGCAGCGAGATGCTGGCAATTTTCAAAAAATATAATAATCATAAAATAAAAAGCTGGCAACAATCAAATGGCCACAACAAAAACAACAACAATACCAATAACAACAGCAACGGCAACTTGTGCGATAAAAAAAGAAATCTTTGTGATTTCGCAAGCTAAAAACGTTGGGAAAAAGCAACCACAGAAATCAAAGCAGCCAGCAGCAAACCGACTGCTAACTCCCCAGAGATTTTTATGACATTTTCACAGGCGGGCAGCCGATGCGCGGACGAGAGGGGATGCGGCAGCCAGCGTTGGCTACATGGCAGCCGTCTGACAGACGCGTCACTACGTGAGCGACGTGTTTAAAAGTTTAATGAGCCGCAAAATAATTGCAAATGCGGCGCATGTCGCCAAAACGTAGCACAGAGGCAGCCAGGAAGGCTGGAACCAGCACCACCACCAGAAGCAGCCAAAGAAAGACCAAACAACCAGGCGATCAGGCAACCAAGACTGCGATCCAACGGCCAACACCCCCCAGCGCCCAGATAAGAGGCTGCTGAGGCAGCCACCTGTCGAGGGCGGCCACATGCCACAGTCGATGCGGTTAGGCCTGGGTGTTGGGTCGGTCTCGGTTTCGGTGTCGGTGTCGGTGTTGGGGGCACTTAATTGCCAAAAGCGTGACTTACATTTAAAAAATCATAAAAGCCACGAGACCAGCGCAAAGATAGCGCCCAGATAAGGATAGACGGATGCTAAGCGTTTGTCAGTTTCGCAAATTAACGAAAAATGCTTAGGACAAGCTGGCGGCCAATTAGGAGCACTTACCGCTGCCAGCCAACAAAAACACGGACATACAGACAGACAGACACTGGCCGCCAGAGGCGTCTGCCATCAGTTTGTATCGTCCGATGAGTCGCCAACTGGTTGGTTGGTTGTTTTTGCTTTTGCTTTATGGACTTTTAATTAGCGTCGCATTAAAAGCTTTGACACATTTCTTTGAGTCAGCTAAAGTTGATGCCAAAATAATGGGAAATTCCGTACGCCAAATGACAAATCCCCCCAAACGCTATATGCACTTACATGCTTGTGTATGTATATACACACACAGTATTAGCGTCAGCTAGTGGGCGTAATTGCCTCAACACATTGTTCCAAAGTATACGAGCAAGAGACTACGCACAGCACGTTAAATGCCTGCCAACAAAATGTGTACGCATAAATCATGGCCCAAAGTGTCATTGGGCTGACAGCGGGGACACAAAATCGGGTGCCAGATTCCGATTCCGATTCCAATTCCGAATCAGTTTCAGTTTCAGATCTGGAGCAGTAGATAAAATATATGCGAGTATGACTCGTTTTTAATAAACAATCAAGCTAAAGAGTGGGAGATATATGATGGAGAATGTGTTGTCCGGAGCGGTAAGAGACAAGGGGATTTTCGACCAAAAACGGACTTTGCTTTTCATGTTTCTTTCATTTAGCCTGCGCCCGCACTTTAACATCGTTGTTGTTGTCATTGTTCATATGTCACTGCTCGCCCGTCCGTCTGTCGATTTATCAACGTTCACAGTTTCTAAACATTTTAGCGCGTGCCTCACGCCGTCAGCTTAAAGCGCCCTCGTGCGTCCATCTACCTATCCCTCGCTAAGCTCTAATCCCTCGGCAAACGTTTTCATTTTGCATAGATATTTGAGTATCGGATGGTAACAGGTACATTTATAGCACAGGGATTAACACGCTATTGACATATATATATCTCTTTTTTTTTGTTGGTTTGTAGCGGACGCACAGCAGGTGAGATTTTGTTGTTGCTGTTGTTGCCTTAGTGGCTAACGAAGCGGGCGGATTTGTAAGCCAAATCTCGTATAATCAAGTGTAGCTAGTCGGAGTTTGATTTATTCCCTGACTATTTTAATGTCGGGACAACAAACTATTCGTTGTTTCATTAAACAATCATTGACTTCTAGTCAGGCAGGCGGACAGTCAGTTTTTATGACCACCATATAAACATGCATAAAAATTCATCAGCAGTTGTGAGTTGATTTTAGTTATGTGCCCGTTTTCCGTTTTGCTTGATTTTTATAGTCTTACAGTTCTGATGTTGTTGTTCTTGTTGTTGTTGGTGTTGATGTTGGTGTTGGTGTCTGTATCTGTGCAGCTATTGTTGCCCGTTGCTGGTCTGTTGGTGTTCGTTTTATTGGCCCAATTTGTAAATATAGCGCAAAAGTGTTGAGCATAACAATGAGATAGCTGCCCAGGCAGGGCAGTTGCGGTAATTTCTTGTGCATGCCATCAAGTTCGTTGCCTAAGTCTTTCGTTTCGATTCAATTGAATTCAACTCCATCTCTACCCGTTTCGTGCCGCATGATTTGTTGTTTATTTGTCGTTCCTAATCAAAGGCAAATCAAACACGCACCTACAGTCTAAGTGTGTAGAAATGCATATAAATTACAATTCTTACAGCAGCGTGCTAGCCACGGAGTCTTTGAAATCAACATTTATGCATCAATGAGGCTTTTTTTTTGTTTTTAATTTTCGTTTTCATAAACAAACAGCGCAAAATTTACGCATTATTTATGATTGCAAGGCATGTAATTCGTATGCTAATTGATAAGTATCTCAAAATTTATTAACCAGCTAGACGAGCAACAACAACAATAATGCGTGCGTGCCGTGCGGCGTCAATTTTCAAGTACACAAATGCAAAATTGAAATCTTGATATATATAAGGCAGCACTATGAATGATGTTGTTGTTGTTGTTGTTGTTGTTGTTGTTGTTAATGGCCAGCTGGTTCTGACAGCGTCACGCACAGCATTTGAGCGCACCACCCCCCTGGCGTAGCCCATGACTTTTGTTATACCGCCGCCAAAATCAAGTTCAAATATAAAGTTGCTTTAGTTGCAAATTCATTTGCAAGGCAAATATATTTTGTGCATAGCATTTTTAGCTTGCGTTGTAGCTTTTTTGTCAATAATGCAAATATTTGTGTAACATAAAACCGCCTGCAATAACAACTAAAACGGGCAGCAACAAGTGCAACAACCAACACAAAACTGCTCGCATACGGCAACTTTGTAACATGAAATCAAAGCAAATGCAATTGCAACCGTAGCTAAAGCATTTTTCGTATCAACAACATTAATTACAGCAGCCATGCAAAACCACCAACACCACTAAAAAAAACAGCGCGAGCCAACTAAAATAGTGCGTTTTTCAAATTGGCAATTACAAAATGGTAAATATCAACCACACTGTAAGAAAACTGTGAGTCACATGTATTAAATAAATTATTTTTAAAGATAAGTGCTTGAAAAGATGATTTTACTTAATATTTTAAAATAAACAAATTTAGCGTAGCTTTGATTACAAAATATATCTTGTTTTGTTACAAAAGTAACTGATTTTCTAATTTTGTGCCAGTGATTTAAGCCCAAAGCGTCGGCAAATCACAATCGACTTGTTAATTTATTTTTCCCGCTTGATTTGCCAGAGCTTCTCGATATGTGCTGCCCATTTATGTACCTGATGTAATTCCTATGCTGACGTCACGTGCTTTGCGCGGGCAAATCATCAAATCGTCAATTAAAAGCAAACCCAAAACTATGCAACGCAGTAAGAACAAGTAGTTAATAATAAATAAATAAAATGCTTGACTGCTCAGACTTTATGGAAACGAAAAAAAATGCAGTGTGGTTAAAAGGGGTCGCCGGGCACGCACTGTAGTTGAAGTATGTTTGTATAGAGGACAACAAAAATAAAATAAAAAAAAAAAATATCTACTACGTGTCGATCAATAACAACAACGCACGCTTGTCCCGTGTGTGCGACATTTTTGTACATTTTCGCCTTGATCTAGAATTTTTTCCTATTAATTGATCTCATAATGACAGACACTTCAAAAGCGACATCACGACATTTATTAATTAATGCACGCAGCACAGCTAAATGCGACACGGCCCGAACTCGAACTCAGACTCGAAAACCAAATCGACCGGCTGGTGCGTATACGTAACATACGTTTTGCATGCGTTAATAACAAACAGCAACAATAACAACAAGACAACAACAAATAATGCCGGCAGCTTAATTAGCATTTTAGATTACTTTGGGGCAAGTGCGTAGCAAGAATTGAGCTAAGCGTAACTTTGCGTATAAAAGTTAGTATACGAGGTTACAGTGAAGGCTGCAGCTAAAGTGCATTTAAATAAATTTAATAAGCAGCTAGCTATGACTGAACTGAGTACGCTAATTACACGCTACTGTCAAAGTATTTCCCGTTTGTCAATATACCTACGAAACACCCAGCAAGAGCTTTACACATTCGCAGAATACCGCAGACACAGTAAAGCGGCATTTACTATGCATTAATTAAAGAGGCGTTATCAATTAGCCAGCCCGGCTACACAGGCTACACAAGCCCCGGTTGCACTACCAAAGCGGAAAAAACGATGCTTCCCATGGCAGCTATCTGCAAATCATTGCGCAAATGCACGCAGCTCATGTTGAAACTCAATTGCAATTAAAAGTCAAAGAAAAGCGAGTCAATTGGTAT
The DNA here is from genome assembly GCA_035045725.1 of Drosophila ezoana. Taxonomy (NCBI): domain Eukaryota; kingdom Metazoa; phylum Arthropoda; class Insecta; order Diptera; family Drosophilidae; genus Drosophila; species Drosophila ezoana. Next base: position 2,947,848 of record JAWNOU010000093.1, read on the forward strand.
CTGGTATCATTGCGGTTGCTCGTTAGCAACGTATAATGCTTTAATCGAAATTGTCAGCAAGCCAAAAGCCGTGGCGGCTGTTGTCCAAATGGTTCCTTATCAAATTGTTGCAGCAGCATATTCATGTGTCCACAAACTAAATTGTAACGCGTGTTCAGTAAGAAGAATATCTATTCATGTGCACATTCCTACGAAATAATATTACAAGAATTCAAAAATTTCTGATAAAAATAATATACGGATATTTCGAGGAAATTAGTCAAAGTACAATTAATTGCTTTTTGTATTTGTTGATTGGATTCAGTTCAGTTTTGCTTTTCCTAATTTTATTCAAATGTTTGCAAATTTGTCAAATAACGCGTAGGCCGAGAGCTGGAAGTGTCGCAGTCGCTGTCTTGCGTCGCCGTCGCCGTCGCCTCATCAAGTGACGCCCCCACCAGATCCAGACTCGCTTGACTGTAGCAGCAAGTTCATTGAACCACCTACGACAAATATGCAAATCGCGTGATGCAAAAAATAAAAAAAAAACATTGAGACAAACAGAAAGAAAACTTATTTTTGATTTGACTTTTATAGCCTTTGTCTATCGCAGCTAAAAATTTGTATGCATGAATTTTGCCAGCTTGATCGCATTTTTCCTATTTTTTTTTTGTCTGTTTGCTTTTTTGCTGCATCCACATCAAAGCTAAATTAATTGATGTCACCAAAAACATGCTGCGGACAGGAAGATTTATGCGCATTGCGCTTCACACGAGGCAGTCAGCATTTGGAAATACGTGCTTTAAATTCTGATTGGCCAGCAACATGGCAAGAGGCTTATTAAATTCAAATATGTTTATGTTAAGTATATTAATTATTTATAACTAAATAACGAAACTTTGTTCGAATTATGAATGCAAAACATTTTCGTTTTTAAGTCGATTCAGACTCAGCAGAGCATCTAATCATATAACATTAAATGAAGCTTGCCGCCATTTCAAGCTAGACTTTGCTAATAAGCATAAAAAAGCCGACTTGCGAATATATATCACAGCTGACAATTAAGAGCTGTCACAGCCATTGACGCAAACACATCCGTTAATGTACTGGATTATGTTTGATCATCCTAAACCATAACAGAGATAATTATGAATGGGCAACAAAATTCAAGAATCATTAATGTGGGCTATTTTCTATATGTTATGCACATTTCCCAGCTGCCTGCGACCTCCTTTCGAAAAACAAGTGGTGGCATCATCATTACCGATTATTTTTAGAGCCAATAAAACCATTTTGATTGTGATTTTGATTTTAATAAATAATTAACACGCCCATTTTCTGGTTTTAAGCTAAATGGCCAGAAAAATTCATTAGGCCAAAAAGGCTAAAAACGCACAAATTTTTCACTTGATTACAGACCAAGGCCCCGAATTTGTTGCCCTTTTTGATTGTTGTTTCAAGGGTCGCCGAGGCTGCCACATGCGGCGTAATTAAATTTTCTTTGTTGCTTGGGAATTCGCTACGATTTTAATTGTCGATTGGTGCTGAAGCGGCCTACGGCGCTGAAACAAGCCTCTCATTTGGGACAGTCCCAGGCCCAATGGGCTGGGCCCTTCCGCACTGCCAATGCTACAATTAGCAATTTCATGCGTCGTTTTTTTCTGTTTCTGTTTTTAAAGGCCTATTTTTTTTTTTTTTTTTTGGTGTTGTAATGTGTGAAATTGATTATGATTGGCAATTGGGCTTATAAACGGCGAGAGCTTTTCCCATTCGGCTGAATAACATTTTATTCAACAGTTTTGGGCCCTTTTCTATGAACTTTGGGAAATTGCTGTAAATGTGTTAATTGCAATAAATTAGTGAGTTGTAAATTAAATAGATTTATATTCCGCTATTTGTGCTACTCATAAGAAGTTTTTATAAATGCGACTTCATGCCCGCGTATCACTAAGAAACTCTTAAGGCATCATTACGCAGTACAATTTGCACATCTGCAAAACATTTGCGACTAACCTAGCGAGCTCTTTGAAGTGGTTTTTATCAAAAGCTGCCTCAATGTCGCCGACGCCTGGGACCTGGACTCGGATACCTCGAGGCATTATAACACTCGTAATATAAGCAACAGCCACATTCAAATGACACTAACGGTTCTGTCTGTCTGTCTGTCTGTCTGTGTGAGCGCCAGTAATCATGTTTTAACGACACTCACTCACACACACAGAGACTCATATGTTCGTTTATAAAAAACGCACTCATATGCAGACATACAGGCGCGTCATCTGCGAGTTCATATAGAAATCTTGTAATCTGATAGGCATGACAAGAAATATTTTGCTTGTCATTAAATTTACTTTTATTTATGCAGCAGCGCTGATTGTTTGCTGTTTGTTGTTGTTGCTGTCGTTGTATTTTTTTTCTGTTTTATTCGCGTGTTTTGTTTCGCAGCAACTCGAAATTAGTGAAAACTCTTCACATTTGTGGCATGAAGTTGGCTGGGTATCCAAACAAAAAAAAAACATACTAAAATGTATGCATATTGTGTTGGCGCCTCCTATCGTCTGCCTAGCTCATCGATTTTGGCCGTAGTTGTAGTTGGTTTTCTTTGCTTGTTGTATTGCGTAATAGACGAAATATTTGCGCATGGCTCATTACAGTTGGTTTGGTTGCCGTAATCGACGCGGGCGCAGTATAAGCGAAATATTCCGGGAATTTCATTGAGTGGCGAAACAAAAGACTTAGGCAACGAACTGAGTACCGCAGCTGCTTAGAATAAGCAGTTGCCGCGTTTGCTGCAACTGATTAAGCCAGAAGTGCGTGACATTTAAAGTGCTGGCATTGCATTGGCAGCTGATGACAGCGATGACATCAGAGACAGCAGCAAATGTCAGTTAAGTGCGTCATAGAATTTATAAACAAAGGGCAAAAGCGTTTAGCTGGAAATCAAATCATTTGCTGCCAATATGCAGTAGCCAAATGGGCAGACAGCTAGACTGACAGCCCCACTGACTAACTGACTGACTGACGGACGTGCAAGCGCTCACCAAATGACTGGCGCACGGACAGGCGGACGGACAGACAGACAGACAGTCTGTCGCCGCCTAGACAACACGTGTAATGACGCGAACCCGTGCAAAACCACAACAACAACAAAAAACAACAGCAGCAATAACAATAGCAGGCATAATGAGCACAATTACAGGCAAAGCAAATCAAATGCAACGCGTTACTTGCCCGGGCGGGGAGCACTTTGAATCAGTCACAATAATTGCAGGCGCAAAAAAAAGTTAATAAATTATGGCAGTAGAAAAAAGAATTAATTAAAAAAGCATAGCGAGAAAAACTTGCAACGGTAACAACTGCAACAGCAGCTACAGTTGAAATACATAAAAAATAAAAAAAAATGCAGCCAGACAGCTATTAAGAAAATTTCTTGTTGACTCATCCATCCAAGCAGGCGGCGGCCCACAATTAACAACCCAGGCCGCGGCTACTACCAAGAAACTGTCAGCCAACATTTCTTGAACTCATTTGCGGCGTTTTGTATCAGCGCTCGGCAATTTCTTTGTCAGCGCAGCAATTAAACAATTGCCGACATTTGTTGTTCTTGTTGTTATTGTTAATGTTGATGTTGTTGTGGCTCTTACTGTTACTGATGCATCTGATGCTGTTGTTGTTTCTGACAATAAATTTAATTTAATTCGCTTTATGTAGAGACTCAAGCACACGCCCAATTGGACCTGGAATCTCGTGACTTGCGTTTCGCAATTGTGAGAATTAAATAATTCTTTGCATATTTATTTGCAAGTGGCTTTTGCCTTCTTATGTAATTTCCTTACTGTCGATTAATTTTTTGTGCGATTTTGCTTTAATTATTGCTTTATAATTGTATTGGTTGCACATAAAAAACAGAACAAAAATTGCAAAATGTAAGTCGATGTACGAAATACCCTACAGTTCGAAAATATATGTAGATAAGTATTCAAAATTTTACCTGACCAACAACTCAACTAAATAATAGTAAGCACAGTAAATAATAATTTACGCCTTTTAAATTTCAGTCATAAATAATATATATGTGCAGATTTTCTATTGACTTTTTTTCAACAGTGAATATTCATTTTTTCAATGAATTTTATCATAGCTTCATTTTTACATTTATTTCAAGCTGTGCGAGTGAATATTTTAATTCCATTTGAATTGAGCGTGCCAGCTAAAACGTTTTTCCAATAAATTGCATCACCAGACTTTAACAATCACACTAACTCTGACAATTAGACAGACGGAGTCTGGCAATCAGCTGGTGCTGCTGCCGCTGCTGACGGCGTTGATTCCGTCTATTGTTAAAGTGTTGAAGTGTTTTTATTTAAATTGCTCAACTGAACTTGTAATTATGGCGCGCTCTTTTGTAGTTGTGGCTGTTGATATTGGCTGGACAGAGTCTGCTCTTTGATTTTTACATAAAGTAAGGAAATAGATGGCAGCCAAAGCGGCAACCGTCGTCTTAAAAGCCAAGTGGCCCGTTTGTAGTTGGTGTTTTCTCTCAAATCACTGCAATTAATTGTTGTGGCAAACTTTTAACTAACGGTTTTATAGCCAAACGCACCACCAACAGCAACAGCAGCAGCAGCAGGAGCAGCAACATCAACAGCATCAACGCTATCAACATCAACAGCAACAAAAAGAGCAACAAATGCGGCAGCTGTTTTGTCTGTTAATTTTAATTGAAATCGGCGCGTATGTTAATTGATGAATCTGTGGCTCTTTCCAGCCCAGTCTCAAGTTAGTCAGCTGGGAGACTTCTTAATGAAAGCTTTGCATCTTGTTTGCCGATGCTGCACATAAAGTGCAATTAAAGGCGCATAAAACCAAGCCAAAGACGACCAAATAATAACTATGAACGAATTGAAAACAATTACACTTACCGCAGGCAAAGTCCCCAGCTTGATTCGAATGAACAGCAATTAACGCACTCGGGGCGCTTTTTATTATTTTAAGTATTATTTGGATTTGTCTGGCACTGGCATTTAGCTGATTGAGATTCTTGGAGAAACACAGACCGCATACACGCACACACAGAGCGAATGCACACACGGTCCAAACACTTGCAACTATCCAGCTCGGTAAATCTCAATCTTGGAAACGCGGATGTGACCGTCGTCACTGCAACAGTTGCAAAAAGCAGCACGTGAAATATTTATGTAAATTTATTTGGATTTTTTTTGTTGTTTCTGCGGCAGTAAAATGCATTTGAAAACATTAAGAGGCACACTTTGCAATTGTCGTTGGGGCTGCGATTTGATTAAAGTTGAAGCCACCAGTCTGGCAGTCGACGAGCTGTCCGGCGATTGTTTTTTTTGTTGTTTGTTGTTAGTTGTTTTGTTACTGGTCGCTGGTTGCCAGCTGTTTGTTTGTAGCAGGCAGGATTTGACTTGTCAATTAGTTTGTTGCTTGTTGCATTTTCTTGCTGTTATTATTGTTGCTTTTGTTGTTTTAATGGTAACGTCTATTGCTATCACCCGAAGCACCGTTATCTGGCGCAACTCTCACAGCTAACAGCTCTTACCGCTCTTAGCGCTCAACACTCAATACTAACCACATAATGTAAGCGAGTAATGAAACGGCAGCAAGTTCGTTGCCTAAGTCTTTTGTTTAGCAGCGCGCCTGTTGTGTTATCGCTTCTGTTACTGGGCTTATACTATAAATTTGTATGTTTTTCTTTATTTTTTATTTTTAAATCGTAAACATTTTATCGCATCATGTTTTTCTATATACAATATAATTAATTTGCTGATATTTTTCTTTTTACTGCACGCTTTTTATGTGATCTTTTGGCGGCAATTAAAATTAATTTAATTTAATTTGTTTTATATTTGTTACTGCGCGATGTCGTTGATGGAAACAAGTTTGTCTTTTTGATTATACTACCATGTGTTTAAATTATGTAGCCAGATACGTACAAATATATACACCTGGTATTTTGACGAAGGGCATATCCATGTACATACTTATTTACATACAGAAATATAATATGTGTGCATATACGAGTGTATGTACATATATTTCATATGTGTATTAATTTGGTTTTATGGCAGCACTGAATTGCTTTTTACTGTTGCTTGTTTGGCTGCCTTTATGAGTGATTTGATTTGAAGTAGCCACAGATGGCTTAACATTAAAAATGTTAAGCTCTCGATGCAGCTGCAAACATAATTTGCTATGCGTTGTGAGTGCAGTTCGTTGGCCAAGTGTTGCATACGGGCGCACAAAAAAGACGCACACAAATCGCATGCAAAACGCACGCAAATCGCAACAGAAACGCGCGCACGCGACTGCGAAAACGCGTGAACAAATCAGAAAACTTTTTTGCAACGCGCGCAAACGCAAAAAGTTTAAACAGTCCCGCAAGAAAGTCGCACAGAAACTGCAAGAGGATGAAAATTGCAGGCAGCTCGAGCTCCCAGCGCAGCCGAAGTCGCCGCAGCAGCAGTCGCGGCAGCAGTTGAGTGCAATTGCCGTTGCCGTTGCTGTTGCCGGTGCAGCAGCAGCAGCAGCGACAGCACAAATAATAACAACAACAACAACAAGTTGCAAAACACCAACGAAGCGCAGCGAGCAAAAATCGCCCAGCAAAAAAGTGGCAAAATAGCAACAACCTCTCAAAGACCGACTGACCGAGTAATACAGTCCAGCAACAGCAACAACACCAACAATAATAATAACAACAACTACAGCATAACAGGCAACAGGCTGCCGCAGCCGCTGTCAGAGCCGCTGCGGCTTACGATTGAGGAGCCGAGCTCGCATACGAACCTGGGAGCAACGGCAAAAAAGCCGCTAAAACGCAAAAACCTGTTGAGCGGGCTGCGGCCGCTGTTTGGTCTCTCTGCCAGCGTCGTTCGTTGCTTCGTTTATCGCCGATCGACGACGCTCTCCAGCCTAAGCCCAAGCCCAGCTGCAGCACAATTGCGCTCAGCTGCTCTCTCGTTTGGCGTTGTTGAGTTTTGTTGTTGATTTTCCAGTCGGACGCTCTGCTGCCTGCTAACTGCTGCCTGACCTAGCGGTTCATTTCCAACACAGCTGCGCTATCAGTTGCCGATCAGCTTTTGACCAATAAAAAGAGGTTTCGGCGACGCCGCTGGAAAGCGACGCAGCGACTGCGGCGTCCAGAGTAAGCGAGTGCGGCTTTAAGCTTTTGGATCGAAGAGAACAACAAGATTGACCGAAAATGTTAAGAGAACTCGGGCCCAAGCGTGCTTAGCCCCGTGGTCATTTGGTTGATAAGAAATTGAATAAAATTATATGAATTTTATTAGCAGAAACGCGTCAAGAGTTTTTATGGCATAATTTCGCAGGTAACTCCACAGCGCCTCTCGCCAAGTCCAACCTGAATCATATCAAGGCTCATTTATCAGCGAAGCGGCGCACATAAAAAATTGCCAATTTTCTGGTGAGAAACTTAGTTGCCGACCGAAACAAAAATAAAACCAGCGAAAATAAAAAACGACAAAAATAAAATAAAGCTGTTGCTGCTGCTGCTGCCGCTGGACTGTGGTGATTAAAATCATAATTGAAATGCGCCCCTTCTGCTAACTGGCCAAAGGTGTTCACTGCGCACTCCTCACTCTTTGCGGGCAGACAAAGACGGCAAGCCGGCAAAGCAGCAACAGCAGCAGCGGCAGCAGCAACAACAACAACTTTGACACTTGCCACGCGTCAATGTCAAAGGCCTGCGCTTGACAATTTAATTGTCACACGCCCGCCGCTTTTGGTCAGCATCGGCGGCAGCAGCACACGAACTTGCCGGCGGGGTTCGAACTCGAACTCTATTAACGATGCCAATTGACGGACACTTGAATGCAGTACTGCTGTCAGTGTGGGGGGGTGCAAGGAGAGTGGCTCGAACTTTGCATTAACATAAACAGTGCTGAGCGGCAGGAGGAAGCAGAGGAGGAGCGTGCGCAGCAAGGGAGGCAATAACAGCAACAGTAACATCTTGAACATTGTCATAAATAACGCGCCAATGACAACTTGTTTGGTCGCTGGCTGGGATTGGGATCTCTGGTTGAATTGGGACTGTGTCTGGGACTGGCACTGGCACTGAGACTGGGACTGCGACTGAGACAGCGACTGGGACTGCCGTCTAATGCAGCAATTGACGTGCGGCGTTTGCACCTACCAAGTTTTTGATGCGTCCGCTGCAGCAGCTCCCCAGGCGGAGGCCACATAAAAGTGGCGCGGCAATTGCCAACTTTGGTCAATGCCGGCGACAAGTGTAAAACGACTGTCGATGGCGGCGACTGCTCCAGCATCAGCATCAGTATCAGCTCCTGCTCCAGCTTGGCCTGGCCTGGCCTGGCCTGATCTGGTCTGCTCCTTTCAGCTATCGTCGACACGTTGACGGCGTGTTTGTGTGTTTATGGCAGCTGCCGTTTGATACTCATTCAAGTGCCGCCTAACATGATTTCGGTGTCATCTGCTTTTCAGCTTTAATATCGCCTGTTTAATGTGACATTTCGTAGCTGCATCTTGTTGCTGCTGCATTATTTATGAGACAAGGCAAACGCTGCAGCATCTAACATTTCCCCATGCAGGAATCTTAAATGTTTTTTAATTTAGTGATGATTGATGTCTTGTCCACGTTGCCTTGACAACGACACACTTGACGCGTACTGAAACTCTAAACTGCGACGTCGACAGCGACAGCGACGTTGACGTCGACTGCATCTGATTACCATTGACTGTTGGCTGGTGCCTGTGGGGATACGCAGCCATAGACGACGTCAGCACAAAAGTCAATTAAGCGGCGATTTAAATGCAGGCAGGGTCAATGTCAGGCTGCAGACTAGAAAGGAGTGCCTCGAATGGCAGCCAGATTTGGCCTAATGGTCTCTGGCTACGTGCTGCCCATTGTGCCCCATTTGACCTGATTTTATTTGCAGTATTTTACTTTTATTACTCACTGTATACTGTGCACAGTGGTCGGTGCTTGGTGCTTGGTGCTCGGTGCTTGGCAATGATGCGGAACTGAATTCGAAATGAAATTGCAACCACAAATTGCAAGGCGGCCTATCGACAATTTCATTTTTCTCAATGCAGTCGAGTTCAAAAGGTTTGGCAAATTATAAATTAAAAGTAAATCGAATCGAATGCGCGCTCATTTGTCTCCGAACTTGAAAGTGCCTATCCCGCTTGGTAGCTTGTGAAAGTCAGGTTTGGGGTCAAGCCCAGGCACCAGCCGTTCAGCAGGTGCATGCCAAATCCGTTTGTCAGCACTGTCAGTCGCGTGTGTTTTTCCAGCTTGTTCTAATTTGCATGCAAACGGAACTGAAGCCGGACTGGCATCGATTCTGGCGCTGACAGTGGAACTACGTCTGTTTGCCTGCCACATGCCATGACGAATTACTTGACACTGGCACCTGGATAGATCCGCACACAGGTACACACATAGACAAACTCGTACATACATACACAGTCAGCCTCCAGTTGTCGCGCCGTGTGGGCGTCCTCAGTGGCATGCCAAAGCGATTGCGACTGCGATTCCGATTGCCGCAATCTCAATTCATAATGATTATGCCGGTCATTAGCAGGCGAGCACCAAAAACAACCGCAACAACAAATACAGCGGTGGCAGCGGCAACAGCAGCAGCATCAGCCGGTTCACTGCTAATTACAATTGCCTGACAACGCAAACGGGCGACTTTTACGAGGACATTGGCAATGGCAATGGCTACGGCCGGGCTGATTTATGCCCACGCATTGCCATTGGTGCGGATTCCATTGGCTATTGCTGTTGGCCATTTGCCTGTCAGCTTTTAGTGCGTGCATCACTCATTGTTACAGTTAGAGAGTTGGCGGCTCTAATTTAATTTAAATGAAACTCTCTGTGGTCAAAACACCCGCGCGATATAGCCACACGCTGCACATTTATCTGCCAGCGGCAGCGAGTCCAACTGGCAATAGGACTGAGATGGAGACTGCGACAGCAACTGGGCAAACGGATCTTGCTCCACATCCACTTGGCTGTCGGCTGTCCGGCTGTCCGGCTGCTGCAACATTTCAAGTGTGTTTGGTTTTTGCTAGGTGAAATTTTGAGCTGACGTGGGCGTTGCAATATTTTTGGTTTTATGGCCGTCGTTCACAATGCACCTCAATTTCTGTCTCTCGGCGGGCAAACATTGCAAAACTGGCACTGCCATTAACCCATTAAAATGTACCTGCAGCTCGACATCAAGCTGGGTCTTCAATTTGAATCATATCCGAGCTGGGTTGCTCGAAATTTCCTAAGTTCTGCTCCGAGTATTTAGAGCAAGCGTTTAAGTGTTTTAGTTATAGAAGTAATTTTAATACGTTAAACAAAAAAAAAACACATGTATAACCTGAATACGTTTAGAGAGCTTCAGCAGAGGAACGTTGGCTACTTGATAAATCGTATAGGGCAATTGAATTTAAAAGTTTTATTGTTCTTTAACAATCTTAATCTATAATTAATTAGAAAAATGAATACTAATGGTGTAAACGACTGCCCGCTTGAGCTTGTCAGAAGGTTGATCATCAGCGGCAAACCAGAATCAGCGATTGTCATCGTCAGCGTCATCATTGTCTCTGGCTCATTGCTGTTAATTCATTTTGCTCGCGCTTATCAACAGCGCCATCAGCGCAAAAGCGAACATTTGTTAAACACTAAATGCACTTATTTGTTTTGTGGCAGTGGCATCCGCATCCGTAGCTGCCGCCGCAGTTGCAGTCGCAAGAATGCAATCAACAGCGGCCACACAACGGCTGCGACGACGCCGCCGACGACGACTAACTGACTGACAGTAGTTAGGAGCTGCAACTTGGCCGCGCAGTGGGGAAGCTACTAAAATGAGCAGCCGAGTCAGAGTCAAAGTCAGAGTGAGCCCCATGGCGGCACCAACTCTGACTCCGACAACACAGTTTTGACTCCCACGTTTGCGCAGGCGCATTGCACAAATTGCATTATTTGCACGCCGCACAGTTGTCTGCCAGTTGGAGTTGTTGTTGCTGTTGTTTGTTGTTTGTTGACTGTTGTTGTTACTATTATCATCAACATTGTTCTTGTTTGGGTTTTGGTCGCTTGGTGCGCAAAATTTCTAACGTTTTGCTGCTCGGCGCATGACGGCAGCGGCACTTGACGCCACGAGAACATAAAAATGCTTTTCAGCACTCGCACTCGAAACGATGACGCTGCTGCTGCGCTGTTCAACTAAACTACTCCAGTCAAAATAGCATTTTAATAGACGCAGCAGCTAAAAAAAAAAATAAAGAAAAAAGCAGCAACAGCGAGTCGACACGACGACCTGGCCCCGGCTTTATGACGCTGCAACATGTGAAAATACTTGAGGAGAAGAAATTACAAGCACACGCTTTTCTAATCTAAGAACCTTTTGCTGCTTGTCCAAAAATTTGACAGCGGGCTGCGGGGCGGGCACAAATCTTTATTTTGTGTTTTTTTTTTGTTATGTTCGCGGCGCGTCCAAGGAATAAAACCCAGTTAGCTTCCTCTGCCCCCAAAACAAATACCACTTGCAACGCCCTGCTCAGCGGCTTAGACTCTGAAGCTGAGTGCTGTTTTGTTGTTGATGTTGCTGCTTTGTTGTTGTTGTTGTTGTTGGTGTTTGTGTTTGTGTTGGTGTTCGTGTTTACTCTGCTGCTGAGGTGCTGAGCTGGTGCACATTTAGCTCAACAGTTGACTTACCCTTACCCCATTTATTTGGGTGGGTGTTTGTGTAATGAGCAACTGTTTATTGCTGTCTGGAGCTGGCAACTGAAGTGCTCATCATGACAGCTGTAAATTTGCCAAGGCGAAGATGATTTATAATTGTCATAGACTTCCTGGTTTTAATATTTAAACTGGCGACTCAAAAGCACTGTAAGCCGCATTGCATAGATACATGTAAGCACTTCTGCTCATAATCGCACATGGCATATACATTTCAGCTCCTTGGCAGCTGTTGGCCATCATGAGCTGCCCCAAAACAAACGAAGACTGTTATGCGGCACTACTTGAGCTTGAGCAGGAGAAACTGTTGTTGTTAACTTGCACTGTTATAGGTTAAAATGTCTGCAAACTGCTTTTCTTTTCCTTATAGCTCATTTGTCAATAACGACCTAATAGGATTTGCTACATTTTCAAATTTAATATTAATAAACTTTTTTACTTTAACGTATTCAGGATAAGTGGGCATTCAGTCGAAAGTTCACAAAGTATCAATTATTGCAGCCTGAATTGTATTTCCTATTTTTATTATTTGCTTGGTTCCTCGGAGCATGTTCGATCGTATGGCATACTCCATAAATCACTCTGCGTCCATAAAATTGCCTGCAATAATAACAATAGCAAATAAGCAAGCGAGTTATGCAACTTCAGCCAGGCCAGAGGCAGTCGTTGGCAATTAATTTAATTACAACTGCATCAAAACACACACCACGCCCCTTAATATTTTAATTAGTTTTAAATGCTCTTCATTCCAACAGACGGGTCGAATCGCTGAAGCGTTGCTGCTAGCCCGCGCCACCTCTTGGCCAACAAAAAATGCGAAAATAGTTCAATTTAACGAGGGCCATTTATAATTTTATTGACTACCAGTAGACAGTCTATGGACGGCGAGTTCTTTGGCGCAGTTTTGAAATTCGGCGCAGCAGAAGCGCCCCCGGCGCAGACATGTGCGATTGGGACTCGGATTGGGCTTTTGTTTTGCATAGCTGAATTTTCGACATTAGGTTGCAATTTGATGGCCCAAAGCTGTCACGCCGGAAAGCGGCAAAGCTGAAACTGAAAAAAAAAAATAAATAAATGTAAAGCAGCAACACATTTGCAACATTTTGACTTCTCGTCAAAAGTGGCTGTTCCACGGCCCAGACAATGTTTGCTAAACAGGCACACGTCGAGCCACCGAAAAGACTTCAGTTGAGGTCTCAGCCTCAGCCTCTGACATATTCCTTGTTGACGGCGCACGACTTGGTTAAGGACGGCCGCCGTCTCCGCCGCTGACTGGCACGGATTGAGGGCATCATTATGATGTGACTGTGACTGTGACTGCAGTGAAAACGGCAAATGCTGTGGTGACTGTGACGGTGATGGCGACGGCGACGGCAACGGCAACGGCAACCCTTCGGGAGGGGCTACATAAACATTTTCATTTTCGTTTGGCATAGAAACGTCGCCGGTTGGCACATTTATCAAAAAATGCCTTACTGACATTTGCAAGCCACTTGAAGTGGGTTAGCAGTGCAGCAGTGATTTTTTTATTTTGTTGTCCACGTCCAGCTCTAAGCTCATTAATTTTATTTGTTGCCAAGAAAGATTGTTTGGAGCACATTGCCGCCTTGAGGCGTCGCGACGTGGCGATTTCTCAATACGCAATTTTATAGCCATCTATTGAATTGAGAAATGACTCAGAGATTTGCTGCCCCAATTGCCAATTAGAGATTTCTTAAATCAAAGGGCGGCCCTCTAATGATATCAGCCCGAATCCAAGTATTAATAATGTTTTTTGTAATTTAACGATTTGTTTGCAGCTAGTAGGCCACTAAATCAGTTAACGCCTGCAGCTAACTAGCTGAGATAACGAGCCACAGCTAAAAGCAAATTATTTTGGCATTTGCAACCGCAATACGCCCGACCGACCGCCCGTTGCCTCTGATGTAATCGCCGCCTGGCATCGCCCTGGCAACAACACATTGGCGTTGACCACAAATATGTTTTATCGCATTTATTATCAGTTGCACAAAATCGTTTATAATTGAAAAACTGTTAACTAGATTAGCGGCCATTAAAGACGAATGCGTTTTGGCCCGCGCCGGTCGACAGTCGACAGACATTTAAACTAAACGGCGGGCGTTGCATTTGGCAGCCAGTTTATCGGCTGGCCAGATACGTCATTCACCCAATCGGCTAGTTTAAAAGCTAAATCACTCAGTTTCAGTTACCAAAATGGTGCTATTGGTAAACGCCAGTCCAATAAATCAGCAGCAGCTGCCCGAAGGGACATGCTCCCCATTTTCGATTTTGTTTATTTAAGTGCATTCAAATATGCCTTTTTACTTTTAGATCTAATTAAGTTGTTTAAGTGGAATTTGCGACCATAAAATTATGCAAATGCTGCCGCACACTCGAGACTCACTCGCTTCATGCATTTTTACATTGGTAATTTGCGCGCTGGCGCCCTGAGGGGCCACTGAGTAAATCGTAAATCACAAAACTGGGCAAGTTGGGGTTTCCTTTAGCTGTGTAAATGTCCGGCGAGGGTGGAGCTAACGCTTCGTGTTTGCACAAGCTTGGAAAACATATTTTACAAAATATTAGCTTTTATTTTTATTTTTAAATTTACTAGCTACTATAAAGCGTTTACAAATTGTACCCTGACTATTTTTTTATTTATTTAAATATTCCCATTAATTTATTTAAGGAACTGAGCTGCAGCTGTTTTGTGAAGACCATTTGATTTTGAAACATTACAAGTCTCTCAGTTACAGTTTCGAGCATCTGCGCAGATGCTGTATAAAAGTTCTCATGATCGTTAAAAAACGCATCATGAATTTTTAATTGTCATCAACGCATAACACGAGGCAGACTTAAATTGTACACGCATTTGTTTATTTGATTTTTATGATGGCTTCTTCTGGTTCGTGGTCATATCTGCCAACTGGCAACTGCCGATTGTCGACGGCCGAGGATGACGCTGGGCTTGTTTGCTTGTTTAGTGCCCACACACGCACATAAAGATGTCAACGCTTAACTTATCAAGCAACTGAGGCAAGGGCGGCAGACGACGCCAACGATGCTGACGTTAATACAATAAAAACTACAATAATTTCTTGTTTGAGTTTTATTTGCGTGTCGTTGCTGGACACACAAAATACAAATACAAGTAGCGCCCACCGTTGGCCGTTTATCAAACAACAATAAACTGTAATTTATGAAAAATGCTTGTAAAATGACGATAAAACAAGTGCCAGCCCGCCAAACGGACAGACAGAGAGACGGACCGACAGACATACGGACGAACGGACGATGCAGCCATAGAGACTACAAGCACGACGACAACGATGATGATGATGACATGGACATGGACATTGCTGCCAGTCTTGTACAGGGGCAAAGCTTAAGCCTGAGCCATAGCCACAAGTGTACAGGCATGTGGGTGTCTCTGCGTTTGTGTGTGTGTGTGTGTGTGAGTGTGTCTAGGTCTGTGCCTGTGGGAGATCACTAAGCGAAGACAAACAATTCATTGTATGCAAGTGTCTCGTGGTCGAGGCCTGGGGTCCGCGATCCCAGCTGCATCTTCACTTTGGCCTGCACATTTGACCATTGTCGACACGCTTGTTTTGTGCACCCAGCCAAGTGGGCAGCCAGCTACGGCAACTGTTTTGGCCTAGTCAGGCGACAGGTCAAGCCAACAACCGTTTTCCAAGCTGAAACTTTTGCTTTCATACTCTAACTTGGGCGAGCTCTTTATCTAATTGTGCTAGACATGCTTCACAATTGCATATTAATTGAGTCCATAGAGTTTTGCAAGTCAGCCCTTAAAAACGCTGACACCACAATTTAAGCAGCCCTCAAACAACACAGTACAGTTCCTTGTCAGGCCAGGAGGCGGTATGATGTAAATGTAGCAGTAGCAATGTCAGACCTGGCCAATTCTGTTCCTGCAGCCTTTCTCTCGGATTCTCCAAAATGCATCACGCCAATTTGATTACCGATCATAATGGATCAATATAATAGTATAAACAATGCTGTGGAAAGGGCTTTTCTTTTTCGCCGTGAGTCAGACACGCCCCATGTGACAATTTTCCTTATGACAATTAGTCATGCAAATTTGTTTACTAATACGCGCTACGGCGGTCGATAGTTCTGCAGTCCTTTTAACAAATAGGGACAAGTATAATTAAAATCGTTTTTCTAAGCTTGCCATGTCCTGTTGGCGTTAGTCGTGTATCCGAACAGTCTGTTGCTGGTGGCGTTTGCAGTAAGTGAAAATGTTGCAAATAAAGCTTCCATCTTACACCTTGTTGTATTGTTTTGTTTTCGCTATTTGTGTGTCTCGCAAATAAAAATAAATGCAAATCGCCTGGCAAGAAGCCACCGCAGAGGCACGACGAACGGCACGAAGACTCAATTCAGCCTCAGAAATGAGGAACAAGCAGGGAAACCGCAAGAAAACAACCAAATTATGTAAAACCCTGGCAACAGGCACCCCGAGTATCAGCTAACAAATTGTGGCTTAGTCCCCGTTGAGAAGTTGTGATGTTGTTGAAGTACGGCACCATGTCTTTTACTCTTTGGTAGGTTGTCTGTCCGTCTGGGCCAATTCGATTAACATAAAACGAAGAACTATTCGCCATAATAAAAGACATTTACTTGCAGCAACATAATACAAATTTGTAAGCACGATTTTTTACTATTTAAGCAGGAGAGCTGACACTTCAAACAGAGCTGAAAACAATCCAGATACTTCGCTGGCCAAGCAATAAACAAGCACAAATTATTCAGTTTATATTAATATCATCGTAACATCCAATACGCAGCCGCTTGAAAAATGTATCTATCGCAAAGTTTTCAAATAAAATAAAGTGATTCAAAGAGTTAATCATTGTCTAAATGTATCAATTGAAATTATAGATTACACTTTGAAACTCAGACAGGCACATATATTATTTTAAGCCCTGATCCTGCATAAGACAATTGTCATACAAGTTTGAAAGAAAAGAAAAATAGAAGGAAGACGAAAAAAACAATTTATGGCGCCACGATCTGTTGACAAATTTCTCACAACACGATCCATAAATTATGTGGCCGTGACCGTGGGCTGCCTGTGGAAAAGCTAATCCAGAGATGGCGGAGCCGGCCGTTCTTCCAGCCGCACGACATGTGGGGCAATTTGGAATCGTAATCGTGCAATAGGTGTCATTGGAGAGTGCTGACACTATTTCGTTGGCCTAACGCTTATAATAATTTGCAAATTATTTGATATGACTGTGCCGAAGGTCGATGAAACACGAAAATAAAACTTATCATAAGATTTACTCTCCGAACTTAAAATGAATGTTGTTGTCGTAACTTTCTCCAAGTGACCCAAAGTTATGGGTGTTGCTGTTGTCATGAAGGATCAGTTGAGGCGGCACATATGTTTTATTGCAGATATAAAGAACGCCATATGAACTCTGGCATGCGGCAAATCAAGGTAAAAACAACAAAAACTTAAGAAATAACTTTGTATAAAATCCAACAGCTACTACCCAAGGAGCAGACACAGTTGGTCGGTTAGGTAAGAGTTGTGCCTTTAAGCAAGGGCAAAAATTTACACTTTTTTTCTCTCGCTCTCGACAGATAATGATATGTGGCACACGCAGCACAAACAACAACAATTGATTAATAGTTGTGCCACTTTTTTGCCACTTCAACTATTGAAATATTAAGTTTGCATTTTAAACGGACATATCATTGCCCTAATTGCCATATCCTGTATCCCCAGGCAATTACGTCCGTTGCACATGTAAACAATGTAAAATGCAATGCGCAGCTTTTAATAAATTCTCTCTTTTCTTTTTCACTGCAGTGTTCTGTGGTAGCTTGTGCTCGACATGTGGGTCAACATTAATGAAAGCTTCGCCTGGGAAATTTACCAGCTGTATGCCCTGGTACTGCAGGTCATCGATGGAAGAAGCATCTTTTATTACAATCCAAGCAAGCTGGAATGCAGCTGGCAATCGTTCCAGCAACACAACTTAACCACCCAGCCGCAGTGGGTGTGGCGCAGCCAAATGCCCTATGCCCTACTGAAAGAGCAACTAGCCAGTGAGCTGTTTGTTTTAGCCTGCTTGCCTGAGCGCTTCAATATGAATGAGCTGGCTGGATTAACAGCTAGTTTGAGTCATTTGAAGGATGCACCTGTGCTTATAGAGCTGACAAATGGAAGCCTCCAACCTAGCTCGAGCAAGGACTCGCTGGCGTCTCAAATCCTATCGTTTTGCCTGCAGAGCCACATGCTAAATGTGGCGCTGTACTTTCAGGACTGGACAAAACCTGTAATTCTTTACAATTTTTTGGCATTTCCAAACTTCTCGCTGATCAAGAATCGCCTCACAAGTTTGAGCTTAACTAGACAAGGAGGTCAACTGTTTCCTAGCCAGTTAAACAATCTTAACGGCTACCCACTACGCGTCATGCCCGATTTTTCTGAGCCGAATACGATTCTCTATCGCGATGCACTCGGAGTAACACGAATCACAGGATTTATGTGGAATTTCATAGACACATTTGCCAAGAAACTTGGCGCCAGCTTGAGCGTGGTCCATCCGACATGGCGGCCCGGAAGAAATTTGGGTGAGGCGTATATGTTGGAATTCACAAAAAATGGAAGCGTGGACATCGGATTGATCACTGTACAGGCGGTGGAACGGTATCGAAATAGGTAAGTACCGATTTTCAAATTTAACGAATAAGCGTGCTCTAGTCGAAATTGCCCGACTACGAGATATCCTGAAGTCAGGCCCGAGCTGACCTTATATTCAGATCAGACTTTTTCTTCAAGAAATGTTCAGGGCATAAAGATGACACTCAAATGATTGAAAACACCTAAGCCCAAAATTGAATATCCAATTAAGGAGCTATCCAAAAAGTGAAATATTGTATATAGGCGAAAGTCTACATACTAAATAGTACTTATATTACACCAGTTTTTCTATAGGTATTATCAATACTCATATCCGATCGTTTATGGAAGTTGGTGTATCATGTTGCCTCTGGAACGTCCCATTGAGGTGCGTGCAGTGTATGAACGAATTCTGGAGGCCAAGGCGCTGGCCCTACTGCTGATCAGCTTCGGCTGTTACTACTTATCGTTCTTGCTGGAAGTTGTCCTTTTTCCGACCTGGATTCGTTACTGCTGTGGTTGTCTGCACCTTACGCCTCGGTTACTGGCTCTACTACTTATATGTGCCTGTCAGGCTCAGCTGTTTTCGCTGATGATAATGTGTCCCGGGGAATCCCCCATTGACAGCTTTGATGCCTTGCTTGCATCGGAATTACGGATCTTTGGCTTACGTTCGGAGTTTGATAGCTTGGATGGGGACTTTCGAGCCAGGTATGCAGCAGCATTCAGGCTGACCAACAACGTAAGCGAGCTTTTTAAATTGCGGAACAGCTTCAACACCAGCTGGGCATATACAATCACGACAATCAAATGGATCATAATGGACGCGCAACAAAATTATTTTCAGAGTCCGCTCTTTCGCTACTCAGAGCTGTGCTTGGCTCAGAATTATCCCTTTAGCATCCTCTTGTCCGATGAGTCTATATATCATACAACGCTGAAGCTATTTACCATGAGGACACAAGAATCGGGCCTACTTTTGCATTGGATGAAACAAAGTTTTATTGACATGTTAAAAGCGGATCGCATGCAGCTCAAGGACTACAGTAAGCCCAACCAGGTCCAACAGCTACGACTACAGGACTTTCAGATTGCCTGGCTCTGCTATGGTGGTGGGTTATGCTTAGCGGTTATTGTATTTGCAGTCGAGCTGCTGCGATTCTATGTCAACGTGTGCTTGGATAGCTTGTAGAGCTGCAAAAGTCATTGTTGCTTTGTGGCATATAAAATAAATGCAAATTGGCTGTCAGGAAGCCACCGCAACATCACGACGATCTATACGAACACTCATTTCAGCCACAAAATTGAGGTGCAACCACAAGAAAACAACCGAATTATGCTAAATCCGGGCAACAAGCGCAAACGAATTAGGTTCTAAAACTAACCAACACCTGCAATGGAGTCGGAAAGTCTAAACTTGGATGCTATTTGGAAAAATTCTATAGATATCCTAATTGTCTGTTGCTCAACATAAAATAGGCTTAGGCATTTTTGAAAGCACATATAACAACATTTTCACGCTACTTTGCATATGCACATAATCACATGCAGAAATTTATGAATGCTCCACAATCACAGAATGGCAAAAGGTTTGCCTTTACCTTGGAACCAAACGTATGAGTCACTGTCAGATGCGGACCGCCCTGGTCGACGGTGTCGGTCTGGCCACCGCGTCATCGTTGTGGTCGTCCAGGTGTTCAATTAAATACCGACGTTGACCTTAATACTCGATCTGCTGCAAAAGGCTGCCAGAATTTTTGACAAATTGTCGCTGAATGTGCGCTGAAATCAAGTTTATGGTCAATTTGCTTGAACAACTTTTAAAAAATACTCATTTACACACGCACAGAACTGCATATATATACACACACACTTACACACACGCACATACACGGGTGTGCAGAATAAGCCATACGAGACTTTTTGATTTCAACTCTATCACATTGTCGGCTTTGGTAGAAAGTTGCACTAAGCTGGCATTAAAATACCAAAAATAGTCAACGGCCGTTGCAACTGCCAATTCCAAGGTGTTAAAATACTAACGTATGCATTAAAATTGCTGATGAAGCGTCTTGTAGTCTGGCTGACTCGTTGGCTTAGCTGGATTGTAGGATTACCAAATATTTGCGACTGCTGCCAAAAGTCAAAAGAAATCAATCAAAATGCCACAATCAACAACAATAGCAACAACAACAATCACGGGCGCCAAAAGGCAACAAAAGGCAACTCCAACAGCAACAACAACAACAACAGCGGCAACAACAACATCTGCAACTGCAGCAACACATGCCACCGACAGAAGCGACAGCCTGACGTGTGCCTAAGACGCTTAGTGGCTGCCTGCCAGACGGCGGCTGCTGGCGTACCGACAGACAGCCCCTCGTCTCTAAGTGGACAACAAAACGCCTCCAACACTTTTGGGCGCGAAAAATGTGTTGCCATTGCCGGCAATGCTGCTGTTATTGTTGTTGTTGTCGTTGTTGTATTAAGTTTCCCGGACCAAGTGTTTGCCAAGTGCTTTGGCTGACTGGCTCTGGCTACATGTTGCAGTTGCAGTTGCAGGGGCGTAACGGCTTTTATACTCCGACTCGAGCTGCAACTCAGCTTCATGTGTTGCATATAAAATAAATAAGCCAACTTTGATCTTCATTTGTTGTTGTCAAGCAGCAGACATGACTCTGCCATTGCCATCGGGCTTGACACATATTTGCATAGTTTAGTCGAGAACAAAATGGCAGCGCCAAAATGTTGACAAGTGTCAGTCAGGCGAACGCTTCGTGGAGCCCGCGATTCTAACATCTTGGGCTGCTGCTAAATCGCATCGCGTCGTGCATAAATTTGCATGTGGTCGCATCTCACGCTTTGGCCAAAGATTCGGCATATATTTTGCGGTTGCGGCAGTGAAATTTTTCGATATTTTGAGCACACCTTTATGGTCTATTATACTAACGGGAATGCCCCGAGAGCAAGCTGGCCGATCGCCGACGTCGGCAATAATAAGTAAATTGATTGAAATGTGCGATATCATGTTGGCCGCTATTGAACGGAAATGGCCAACTTCACTCCCGCCCCCCTCGTTCCGCAACAAAAACTCCACACAATTTTGTGGTAGCGCATTCAATGTCGATTTCGTTTTACACCCGAGGCGCAGATACGCAACCACAGATAGACGAGTGGGGTTGGGTCACTTGGCTGGGTCGCTGCCAATGCCACGCATACGGGGTGCGGCCTAGTCCATGACGCCCACCCAGCTTGCCCACCGGCCAATCAGTTAAGGTCGGGGTCGGTCTGCCTAAATGCTGACTATATGCTTTAAATAAATCATTAGCGCATTTGCAGCGGCCCAAAACAGTTGCCATCACGAAAGATTGCAGAATTCTCTGTTCACTAATTTTTATGTGAATCGCATTTTAATGCTCTTTTTTTGGTTGTTAAAATTAAATTTGGCAATTAGCTTACTCTGTTTCCGCATTTGGCATAACATTTGATCTTAGTGTTCCCTTTCGCAAGATCGACGCCAAAAGTCTTTTGATGTGCATGTGCGCCAAATTTGAGAGCAACAGCAGCAACAACAACGAAAACAGCAGCCACTTGGCGACATGTTGCTGGCGTGTAATTAGCATGCTAACTGACTGGCAGCTTAGCAGACTTTTTGGCCAGCTTACACCAAAATCTGGCGCACCTGCAGCTGTTGCCGTTTCCGCCAGCGCCGCCACAGACACCGTCATCTCAAATGATCTCATAAAATGCTACTTAACACGTCGTTGTTGCTGTTGGTCGGCACCTTAGTCGTATGTTAAACTCAGCCGCAATGATAACTCTTTGGCTCGTGTGTGCGACTAACTGATCGTGTGAACGTCTGGCTGGCGATTTTTATTGACTTTTCATTGATCGCTGTCGAGCAGCACAAATTAAAAATTACAAAAATAATTCTTTTTAACAACGCCGTCTTTTTGGCACATGCGTAATTAAAACACCGTAAAAACTCGCGAATTGTGTTGACCAGTTGAATTTTTTTTTATTCTCGCCGCTTGTGATTTTTGTCATTTTTTTGCGTGCGCTGCAATATGCCGCTTTAATATGCCCAATGCGAGCTGATGTAATGCATTTTAATGTACATATTTGATTTTTGGTTTTTTCTCATTTATTTTTTCTCCAAAATTTAATGGACTCTTTTTGAGCACATGCAAATATATGGTTTCCTGTCTGCTGGCAGCAACAGCAATAACAGAAACAACAACAACAACAACAACAGTAAATGCTTCAGCCCATAAATAGGTAATTTTCGTTTGGCCGTTTAACGCCAACACCAAAATTGGCGCAAGTTTCGAGCTGGTCTGCAACGAGTCGAATCGATTATCGTGCACTTAACACCAAGCAGCTCTTTAACCTGTGCTCTGCTCTGTTTTGGGCTAAGTTGGGGCAGTGTTACCCTTAAAGGTTTTTCTGTAACAATTTTGAAAATATTTTCAATCAAAATCTAGGCGGTAACTGCTGCATGTACTAAGCGTTGATTGCTCGGCACTGCATTGCAGCACTATGCCACGCTGCACTCAACATGATTGAAAAACAGAAACCTCGGCCAGAAAGCCGCAATCAAGGCCAGCACTAGCGTCATTATCAGCATCAACTGCTTCGGCTTCGGCTGTGGCATCGGCATTGGCTTCGTGCTGATTATCAGCATGTGCACTGGCTGGCCGACAACGACGACGTCGCCGCATGTGCTTTTGCCCTCGATCCATAGATCAAGATCATAAATAGCAATAAGCCAAGCCAGACAATGTCTGCTAACTGTTTCAGGCAATCAATCAATCCATCTGGCCGATGCTGCGCCGACTGCAGCTGCTCAGTTGACGCCGACAGCATTTCGCGAGCCGCGCGCTGCCCATTTGGAAAGTTCATTCAGTTGCGCTTCAGTTTTTCCTCTATTTTTATTTATTTATTTATTTTTTTTTTTTTCGAAAACCAAGTCTGCTGCGGCATTATAAAACGTGATCGATTGATTTGTGCGACCGCAGCGGGGACAGCGGGGACTGCTAGGCAACGGCAGCGGTGGCTGCAGCGGTCGCAGCAACAGCCACAGCTGAAGCGCCGGTTGCAAGTTCAACGAGCCGATTGACTGACTGACTGCTGACTAGATAATTGTAGCGTTCTGCCGCTGACGCTACTTTTTTTTTTTGCGCTAAACAGCTGGAGCAGCGAACAGCTAGCCGAGGAGGCCGTGCCGCCACATAGCTAAGGCATGCAGCGCATTCCACTTGGCTCGGCCAGCTTCTTTTTCCTCTCCATCTCCATCGCCGGCTCCATCTCCATCGCCGCTCCATCTCCTTCTCCGGTTTCCTGCTCACTAGCGTCTGCTCTCGCTGAAAGCGGGCAATCTGTCAGGCTGACAGTTGGCCCAGTCACAGAATTCTGCCGGCCGCTGTCGGCATTGCATTTGATGATTGATGATTGTTGAAACGCGAACAAAATTATGATTAAATAAGTAATTGTAGTTAAACAAAACGGCAATAGCGATGGCAATGGTGATGGTGATGGTGACGACGTCGTCGACGACGAGCACGATTGAGCCAAAATGGCTAGCAAAAAATGCTAAGCAGCCAGCGATTGGGACGCGGCTAAGTGCAGCGGCTGTGATAGCTGAAAAGCAGTTGGATCAGTTGCAGCGGCGGATGGAGATGGAGATGGATATGGAGATGGAGACAACGCTGACGTTGTTATGAATGATCTTGACTTTTGCAGCCGGACTGGCAGCGCCATTCAATTAGCTTAGCATGGCCAGTCAGTCAAAGACATCGGATGTAGACAATTTTTGGCGAATTCACTTAGCTATTTGAGGCCTAGGTCAATGATGGCAGCCATATTGTTGCCTAGCCAGCAACAGCTTGGGTGGGCCAGTGCCCATCTTAAGGTTAAGAGCAGTTATAAGGCATACAATACATATAACTCACTCTCACAGAAACACACTCAAACACTCACATACACAGATTGGATAACTATAGCACGATATATGCAACGAATGAAATAACTTAGCACTAATAATAAATCCAAACGCTTGGCAATTAAATCGTAAATTTTTACAACTACAAATTTACAGTTATTAAAAACATAATTTGTTGTTGCTGCCTGCTATTATTAATTACTACAACAGTTTGGTGTCACGCTGAAAAGCTATGGGCGACGTTGGCGGCGACGGAGGGGAACGTCGTTTGTTGCATTTGTTAAATAAGTAGTCGAAACGAACGAAAGACTTAGGCTACGAACTTGAGTTCAATCAACATTTTCAATTTAAAAGCATTCGCTGTTGCTGTGCTCCGCAAGTCATTGGTGCACTGGCACGTTTTTGTTATGTGTGGCTTTACACTGGCGAGGGCTACCTCTAAAGTTACGAAACAGTATATTTTAATGGGTGTCTCCATATATTATAGCCAGGAATTAACAAAGCAATAAACATTAATAAAGTCAGCAATCAAAATATGCACGCTTAAAAGTTGCAATTTTTCTCAGCTACTTATTATACGCCTGACGAGGTAGACGGTTTTGTTGTGAATCGTGGAGCACGTGTTACCCCCGATAGACTTCGCTGCTAATCGCCCATATTTACCAATGTCGTTTGCTCGTTCGTTTAGCTTGGCTCGATCGATGCTTATCGGCAAATGTGTTGAATGCTTGGCGAGTGCACAGCCGTTGCAAAAAATTAATTAGAACAAAATACAAAACGCGAAAATATTTACAACAATGGGCGTGCCCGTTCGAAGCATTTTGTGTATTTGTTTTGGCAAACAATTGGCAACAATTTGTGGCAACAACTGCCAGTCAGAGCCGCAGTCAAAGTCACAATGCTCAGACAGGCATGACGATGTGGCAGCCGTGGCGCTATCGCGATTTATGTTTCTATGAATTATTTGTTAAATTGGCTGCCCGCACATGTGCGCTTATTGACGAAAGGTTTGCAGCCCAATCAAAAGGCAAACGCTGGACTCCATCTCTGTTTGTTGGCAAACCGGTTTTTGGTAAAATTTCCAACTAATTAGGCGTGGTGGCTTTTAATCAAAACGATTAAAATGCTTTCCGACAATATTTTTCCACGCCTAATCAAAGACTTTATGCCATTTTTTGCATTGCGCTCATGACAGCTGCAATAACTGCCAGAGTCGAACCTGAAGCTAAAACTGAGCCTGTAGCTGAAGCCGTAGCCGCGGGACGGGCGTGGCGTTGCCATATCAAATTGTGCTACAATTTATTAAAAACGAAATATGTGCGAGCCGGGTGAGCCGGGTGAGCCGGGCGACGGTACACACGAACGATAACAAGTTGTCGAACCAGATGTCAAAGCGATTTGCAAATATTTGACAAGCGCAAAACACCGACACCGAAAACCGAAGTGCGGCAGGGCAACGAGTTGGGAGTATAAACGATCATTACCACCGACTGGATGTGGCAGGAAAGTACAAGAAGTTGCTCCATACATTTAACTCGCATAGAAGATGAGACCATTTTAGATATTGTAAATTTTTATTATAAAAGTACTTCATAGAAACGACTTGCAGCTTACTTATTGGTTGCTTAACCACATGTAATAGAATTGTACACACAGAAATACTTATTTTATTACTTACAATTTATTCATTCCGTCTTTATTTGGCTATAAAATCATATCAGGCACATATGTTGTTAATGCATTTTGGCCCACTATCAGAGCCGATCTTTTCTTCTTTTTAAGGCAGCACCACAGCGGCGTCAACATAATAATAACGTAAAATTTTATTTTATTTTTATTTTCAATTTAATTTTATTGAAAATCATCAAAAATATCATGTAAAAATGCAAGTCAGGCGCGTGGCGAGCGGCGGGCGAAAGATGAGGGAATCTTGTTTTTGCAAAGCTGCGAAGGGAAAACCAAATTTAATACAACAAGGCGGCGACGGCAGCGCACGCATTAAAACCGCAGCAGAGCCGACATTGCCCCTGCCTGGCCCCTCTTTGGTAACCTTCGCGACCGCTGCCAGCGGCCTGGGCAGGCCACTTTTCGGCCATTGTCAGCTTCGAAAAATCTGATAAGTCGCATTATAAGAACATAAAAACACCCAAACCAAAAAACGTAAACGAAACATATACGAGGGAGAGAAAATAATTTCAGCCTGTCCTCCCGGCTTTGCCCGGCATTGCGGCGCAGTCCGTTCAGCAACAACAAGGCCGCAACAAAAATATGCAGCATGCATGTTGTTTTTGTAACTGTTGTTGTTACTTATGTTGTGGTCGCCAAAGCAAAGCAAACCGAAGCGAAAATATTTGGGGCCATGCCACGAAATGAAGTTGCAACAAGATACTGTACTTTACTTAAGGGCAAGTAGATGCACAACTGATACATGGGCATGGGACTTGATTTCGCCTTTATGGGTACTTCTTTAACTGCTCGCATCGTTCGAGCTTAATTTCTTGTGCAAACTTCGGGTCCCTTGATGGGGCGTGTTAAGCCTTACATCTTACGAATGGGCTGCGGCAGCGGTTCCAGCTATGTTGCATGCAGCAACTGCCCTCATTAAGTTCGACAAGGATGCCACGAGGACATGAAGAACATGGACCCGGCACTGCCATTGTTTTATTACCTCATTGGCGCTGTAAATCTGCATTACGTGCGCATCATTTTGAGGTGTTCAATTAAAGTTCGATGCAACCAGAGCCTGGGCACACTTAATGCTCGTGTGGTTTTTAATTACGCTCGATCCATACTTGAAGTGCCTTAATATCAAGCAGACCTTAAAGTTTTCAAAGCCGAAGACACAAGTCACAACTGGAAAAGGAAAACGAAGAGCCAAGCCATAAAGCAATATTCAATTAACAATACTCACATAACCCACAATTCGGGAACGGGTGCGAGAGGGATTTACAATTGTGCCATTGTGGCAAAAAATGTTTTTTTTTTTTCAAACAAATATCGTTTTTGTTTTTTTTTGTTTATTGGAAATATTAACTTAATTTTTGGACGCCAACTGTTTTTGTGGCTTATTCACTTGACTGTTTATTTATTTTTAGCCAACTTCATATGGTTCGTCCGCACGGTGAAACTGTTAAACGCCTTTGGCCTCGCCGGTCTTGCTCCACCTCCACCACCAACTCCATCTTCATCTAAAACTCTGATTGATGCCGTCTATAACAACAACAATAATAACAACAAAAACAATCCATTTGGTTTGATTTATTTTTAGCTTATTTATTTGTTATTTGCTTTGATGAAGCGACCAAAAGCCTCGCAAGATGATGAAGCATGTTGAAGTGCATTTGAAAATCGTTTAACATTTCTAAGCTGGGCCCCGAACATTTTGAATGTTAATCAATTAAGTCGATTTGTTTGGCCCATGTTAGGCATTTAGGCCTAATAACCAGCTATGCGGAACTGCAAGCTTGCCCAAATTTTTTCGCCAGTAGACTAATTACTTTGGCACTCAGTCAACAGAGAGCACTTACTTCAAAGCCACTCGGCATGCTTTCATCTCTCAGGCATCCAACGCCAGCCAAATCTAGCCAACTGCCAAAGTCATGAAGCATTTGTGGATGTGGATGTGGATGTGGCTGTGGGTCAGCGACAAAAGCTACCCGGACGGTCAGCTGGCTGGTCAACCTACTTTGGCAGCACGCCACTGAGTCAGGCTGCAGCCACAAAAGGTGATGATGAGGTTGATTACTTGGACTTGCATTGGCGACTTTCCTTCTAATTTCAGCTGTACAAATAATCAAAATTTTTAGCGCGCGCTTTGTAGCATTTAATTTGATTTTCAGCACGTTTCGGCTGAAGCGGCATTGCTTTAATTGAAACCGATTTTCGGAGTCCATTTCTGGCCACAGAGCGAGTGCGAGTGCACTTTGCCGGGGTGTCAAATGGAGCGCACGTTTCTGGACCAACTTTCTCCCATTTCGTAGGCGTTGGCTACAGCAATAGTTTGCTCTGCTTGTTACTTATTTGATTGGCTCATTTTCGAGGGCAACTAATTTCAGTAACAATAAAAATATACTTTACAAATTAGCAATAATCAGTAATATAGATTTAAACCTGGACTTGTCATGAAATTACTTATAGTACACTATATATATAATAATACTAAGTAGATCATTGCTCTTCTCATACAGATGTTTACCTGTAGTGTTCTTCCACTTGAGCGATCAGATCTTTTTTAAAAAATCATACAAATTGTTAGGAAACTTAGACTTACCCGAAACACCGGCGTTAAATCATCAAAAAGTTGCACACGCGCCAACATCGACATCATGGCTGTCAGCACTTGACCCAATGCCCAGACAATGGCTTTAATTTCGGGCTGTCCATTTGTTGTTTCAGTTTGGGCTGCGTCGCGGGTGTGGCGCATCTTTTTCTAATATTTTTTGTATTTATGATTATTTTTCTGTTTTGTTTTGATCTTTGCGCGTCGGAAAACAATGAAACCTTATAAGCAAATTGCCTGTCAGCACCACCACGATCAAGCTTTAAAACTCGGTCTGTTGATGGCCCGGTCAAAATGCTTGATGCCCTTACAAATGGCGCTCTCTGATTTCGTTTTCGTTTTCGTTTTGGCGGCAACGACGGCGTCAGCGTGGGTCACCTTTCTGGGCGGCTTGACCTGGCTTAAATGAAAAACCATATTTCTCGGATGCTGGCCCCAGTTTTTGACGTGCGATCGATTGCGCCTGTCTGGGTGCTGCAGCAGCGCAAATTTGTTGCTGTCTTTGGGCGTCTCTGGCCTGGCCAGGCTTGACCTGATTTCATTTTGAGGTTGGGCAGCAAAAGTCATGCACTTGCCGCCGAGTCCAAAGCCAAAGCCCAAACGAATCCAAATCCAAATCCAAATCCGAGCTCGCATTTGTGTCGGATGTCTATGGATATTGCCATTGGAAATTGCCTTCTAATTAAGTGCATTTCGTTTAATTAATTTAAACTAACTGTAAATTGGGCGCGGTGGCTTCGTCCGCGGCCAATAGCCATTCGCCAGGCCCAACAGCAGCAGCGGCAAACCAACGAAGGCGAAGCAACAAGCTCGTTAAGACGACCAAATCGAGGGCCAAAGACGACGACCAAGTTTATTAGTTCGTGCCTTCATTTCGTAATTACTTCAATTGATTTTGCGCTGCTGATGGCAGCGGCCGCGGCAGCGGCAGTGGCAGTGCCAAGTGCCCAGGGAGAAGAAGCCAACGGGATCTAGCAAACGAATTGAACGGAACTAAATCGAACCCAACTGAACTGAACTCAACTCAACTCAACTGAAACCTCATTGCGACTCTTTGCGCGCTTCGTTGCCTTTGATTGTAAATCAGTTTACTTTGCCATTTAGAAGCATTTGTGTTGTTGCTGTTGTTGTGATTGGTGGTGTTTATGGTGGTGGTGGTGCTGGTGGTAGTGGTGGTGGTGTTGCTGTTGCTACAGCCAGTTGCCGATTGCCGTGTGCCTGCCTTGCCTTGCCTTGCCATGCCATGTTCAAAAGGTGAAATCACGATTTTCAAGTGCATCGCCATCGATATACAATGAGAACAAGCCAGGAACTGCCCGGCCGTTGCAAATTGTAACTCTAACTGTACAACAGGTTCAAAGTATCTCTTAACAGGTACGCCTGACAATGCTGCAGCTCCAAAAGGAGCAGCGAGTTTCGGTCAGGTACTAGCATTTCGTAGTTGGCTTTAATTATCGCCAAGCATTTGAACGATTTCCTCCCAACTAAGCAAATAAATTTAAAATACCTGCGACTAACCAAAAAGTTAATTAGCTTTTTTTTTATTGGGCCGCAGCATTCGAGAAATCACTCAATTAAATCGAGCGGCGAAAGGCTGCCAAAATGTGGCAATAATTTTTTGGCATTAAGAGCAGCATAAAAGCATAAAATGCATGCTGCTCTGACGTGCATATTAAAAGTCGTAAGAGAGAAAAACACAATGGCCAGAAACTGGCCGTAAACATGGACAGCGTGTGAGGTCAGCGAGGCATAAGCGACTCACGTGATAATCATGTGAAAACACTTTGATTTAATAAAGTAGCCAACATTGGCAGCCCTGGCAGCCAACTATAACAATAATTTTGCAGCCTTAATCGCATCTAAACGTTGGGGCTACGAGGCTAAGGCGCAGCTGCGAACCGAATGGGTCCCCTTTCGGGTCAGAAGGCAGCCGGCAAAGTTCGCTGGCATCAACACCTCGGCTAAAGTAGAAGTCGGAGCCTGGCCGGCAATGCTGCTGACCCATGGCTGGCTAATTGACAGTATCGTGACTAAAATCAATTTGTTGTGTGCGGCCAAAGCAACAAATTTTACGTTGTTGCTGTTGATGCGGCTGCCGATGCTGCTGATGCTCCAGCGTTGCTGCTGCTGCCTCTATGAATGATTTACGATGCGTCGTAGCTGCTGTGACCCCAAAGTTCGACGTTGTTGAAACATCAAAAAGCTAACATCATCGCAGTCCTGGTCCCGGTACCAGTGCCTGACGCAGTTGCAGCCCGCCGTAGATTATGTGTTTGCCAGCGACGCCTGCTCATAATCAGCAGCACATAAACAACATTGCTGAACACCGCATTGATCAGCCGCCGCTGATCTTCGAAGATGGTCGAAGATCGCCAACGATTTTCACTACAGCCTATACAGACGTTGCCCCAGTCGAACATAATCAGCAGTGGGTGTCCAGCAGTGAATGGGCATGGGCATGGCTCTTTAGCTATTTTGTTGCAATGACTACAAAAAACACAACAACAATAACAACAACAACAACAACAATAACACCAATACAGACTCCAAATTGATCGGGCTTGTGGGCAGACGGACGGACAGGCCGCATCGGCACGATCATCAACATGATCATTACGTTTGTTTATTGGCGAAAATTTAGAAATTTATTGCTCATTTGTTATTATGACTGAAAAGTCAAAGCAGTTCTCACACTTTGGTCTTTGACAGGTAAATAGCCCTAAGATTGTCACGCCTCCCCGCCTGCCGGCCGCCTCGTATGTTAAATGTGCATTAAGACCGACATTATCGACAATCAGCGGGTGACTGTCTGCACAACATTATGGCAAATTAGTGAGCTCTACGAATGTATTAGAGTCGAAAAGTTTGGATGCGTTGATTCGTTAAATACTTGATTACGTTGTTTATTTTTCGGTGCAGCTGTTGGAGGTTGTAGCTTAATTAGAATAACTGAGAGACAATCAAATTTGAGTTTTAAAAGTGTTGCTATTTATTTACGATAGTACACTGACCCAGATTGATTGATGGGCTTGGCCTCAATTCGCATTGAAAACCAACCGATGGAGATAATGAGCATCTAAAAATACTTATCAATGTTGTTGATAGGTTCCTCATATGAATTTAATGCAACATGATGCTAACAGATTAATATTATTATCTTTAGTTTTTGTAGGGGAATTACCGAAGCTCTCATATAGAACTGGTACTTAAATTTGTTATCCATGTTCTGCAGAGCCTTTCGATATATCTTTCCTTCAAGGCTCTGTGCACCTACTGCAGTTAACTTGTACAAATTGCAGTTAAATTTATCGAATGTTTTCTATCAAGGTCTCGAAACGGGTTCAGTACCGTCCTGCTGTCATATCGTGCCACAGCCACCGTGAAATGACGTGATAAAGTCGCGTAATTAAAATATGAACAGCGTTCATCTGTTGGCCCGGCATTTGTCTATGGTTTGCATCGGTGGCCGCTGCTCCATTGCCTGTGGTAAAAAGCGGTGCTCTATTTTAAATAAATGTTTTGTGGCAAGCAAAAAAGTTATTCGTATTAGCTTAAGGATAGAAACCGGCAGCGGCTGCAACACGATGCGCGACTCTCACGGATGCGACTGCTGCGCTGCTGCTGCTGCTGCTGTGGACCATCAGTATCTGAGCTGGCGTGGGGCCAACACATGGTTGTTGGTGGTGGCACCGCAGCCCGCTCCTTGCGCTCGAGCTGCCAGCGAGAGCTGCGGGAGCTAATAAATTTTTCGGCGACTGTTTGCTGTTTGCCTGCCGCTATTGATCGTTAAGTAAATTGTCTGCAATTATGCCAAAAGGGAAAATAATAGAAATTATAACGAAAATGCTGTTGACTTTGTGTGCCGAACGGATGAAATTGTGGGAAGGTGCCGCCACAACCACCACATCTTTCTCCTCTGCTCCACCATGCATCACACCTCGCCACACTTCAATGCACTTCAGTTCTGTTTAGTTCAGTTCAGTTCAGTTCAGTTCAGTTCAATTCCCATTTGTGCATAAGTGACGTGACGCGTTTTGCTGTTGCCTTTATTGCCAATCGTTTGTATGCAGCAAATGCTGGTGCTCATAATTTTCTCTTAGGTGGCAAATTGCTGGCAGTTGCCTGGAGTTCCATGTGGGTCAAAATACACACGAATATCTCGGCTTAGTTGGATCTCTGTCTTACCATCTTGACATTCATATTTATAACTCGTGCAAAATCATTTAATTGTTTGTTATTGATAAGTGAAACTTACAGTGCCTACAACGATAACAACTGCAACAGGAACAACAACAACAACTTTGGCGGCCCACATGAGCCAAGAGCCAGTAAACGAAGCAGCCAAATGTCTGGCTAGTTGCTTGGATAACTAACTTACTGAATGACTGACTTACTGACTGACTGACAACTGACTGGACAACTAGTAGCCGGAGCCGGAGTTTTGGGTTTGACTTGTTTGAGGCGACTATCGACATGTTACATCCGTGCCGACTCTCAACGTTCAATTAACATGAGCAGCTACGAAATCAATTAAGAAATTGCCATGCGATGCTAATAATAACTATGCCACGCCCCAAAGTCATCGACGGCCTTTCAGAACCCGGGGCTGTCATACAACATGAGATTTGAGTAGCTCTACAGTGGCTGTCCACTGTGCGCATGCATTTGCATTCATGCGAGGGCTGCTCAATCAACTGTTAACTAACGAAGGTGGGGATTAAATCTGAGCTATACAATATCAACCAACTTTAGCGAAGTCAAGACCTGACTTGCACGGAGCCAAATAGAGAAGTAAAGTTTGAGTTCTTTGCTTCAGATTTGATAAATGATCTCCCACAATTTGACAAGTCACCCACCGCAAAGAGTTGCATGTTGTTAGGCCCATTTGACTGGCTGACCAACTGACTGTGGCAATGTTTGTCCTGCGGACATTTGATTGATGCATGTTCCTCGCACACAGACAAAATGCTTAATTGGCGCATATTCATGACAGGCCCCAGGTAAAGCGACCCCGCTGCCTACAAAGTGCATAAAAAATGCAGATTACATAAACGCTGAATATGTTGACAAATGTTTAGGCAGGACTTTGATCCTGTTTTCACACATTGTGCAACACGCCCAGTGGCAGCCAGTTGCATGTGTATGTGAATGTGTGTCTGTGTGTATCTGAATATGTTTTGCCCCGCCCGCGCATTGTCACTCGTTCAATTCCAATTGGAAATCGCAATCGTCGTCAGCAACGTGTAAAAATATTTGTGTAACTGACTTCGATATTTGGTTTTTTTCTGTTTTTAAGTTTGTTTCTGTTTCTGATTGCTGCAGTTGATGCATTTCAAATGAGTTGATTTATGGCAACATTTCGGCTGGCTTTTGAATGACTGACTGACTGACTGACTGACTTTGCTAACTGGCTAGCTGGCTGTATGTCTGTCCGTCCTGCTGGCTGGCTGGCTGGCTAGCTGCCTGTCGCAGTGCATGAATGAAGGCTTGTTGATGTTGTGACAGCTTCAAAAACTGGCCAACGCGGGCCAACTTCCAGCCAAATACATGTTAAACTGCTTTAATTACTCAGCTAGCAATGTACAACTGTGCATGTGTACATATGTACATTATGTACAGGCATATTTTGGTTTGCATTTTGAGGCCAAAGATTTATGAGAATTTCGGCCGCGCCCAATTGCTGTGGCAGTTCGGTTGCAGAGCTGCCCTTAGCCAAAAGGAAAGTTGTTGGACATGCGACGACTTATCTTAACTGACCTGCAGATAGTTTTGTTTGTAAAAAGCAACATTTGACTCCCACGCGACAGAGCAACAGCAACAGCTACAGCGACACGAATTGAAACCAAATGGCACACATGCTGCCCCCTGTGGGTGCCACGTCCTCTCTCGTCTTGTCCTGTTTCGTCTCAGTGGTTAGGTCTGCGCGAACGACTTTGATAAATTCCGCACAAACACACGAGCATTTGAATAATGAAGCGGGGGCCTCGGCCACAGCATCCAATGGCAATGGCCGGCGAGCCTGGCGGGCCTGGCTAGTCGATGCCCGTGCGGCTGTTGGGGGCATCAATCTGTCAACGCCGTCGCGTTTGTTGCATGCGCGTGCGCACAGTTTGAGTTCGATGGGTTTTCTGCCACTGTCGGCTTGGCAAAGGCAAAGTCAGCAACAACAGCAACAACAACATCAGCAGCAACAATGAGCAACAGTTAAATCGCGTGCCGCATGGCTGGCGCAGCTTTGTCGCCGGCGTGGGTCGTCTATCAATTAAACAAAGCGGCTGCTGCAATATCAAATGCAAGGCCGGCATGACGGCCACCCAAAACGCTGCTCCAGTTGCCAGTTGCCTTTTGCGGCATCAACAACGGCAACGGCAACGGCAGGCATCGTCGTCGCTTCCGCTCTGAGCAGCTAACCAGTTTGGTGTTTGCCAGCAACCGTTTCATTCCCCTTTTCCCGTCTTCATCTCCGCCCCCGTGACCACCTTCATCCTCTTCTCGTGCAGGATTTGCCGACATGGCGCATTATTTAACGACACAATTCGTGCAACTCCCACGCATGCAAACTGAAAGCGAAAAATGCGCACAGAGCTCGCCAGTTGCTTGCTGTTGCTGTTGTTGTTGTTGTTGCTGTTGCTTAACTGATGCCCCAGCGACCGAAATTGGCGCAAAAATGTCACCAGCTTGCACTCCCTGGATATGCATCGATCATCGCAGCAAAATGTCAAATTGGCGGCGCGTTTATCGACCCACCAAAGCAGCTTTAATGTCAGTTTAGCAATTTGACAAATGACTTGCGATACCAGCAACAAGCATTGCACAAAATGTTGAAAGCTGCGTTCAATGCGACGCAGCCCAATGATGAGAACTGAACTCGACTATAGCTATGGGTAGAGCCATAGCTACCTGTGCGCGAATCCATCGATTGGGGTTATCGGGTGGGCCTAATCGGCGATAAAAATGTTTGCCTGCATGTAAGATCAGATGTTGACGATGCTGCCACCGCATATCGAAGCCATCGCCAGACATTCATAAATGTTGCGCTCGCAGGAGCATTCAGAAAAAAAAAAATTCACCAAAAATAAACAAATATTTAAGCATATCGCATTTCAGCGGCAGCAGCAACTGCCACAAATTACACGCAGCCCGGCGACAAGAGGCATTAATAATTGGCAAACTAAACGCAATATCAAAGCATGCTGGCAAGCGTTATCAATAAAACTGTTCAGCGGCCACGCCCTCGCACGCACTTGGTAGCGAGTGCGGCAGCCTGCAGGATGGATGACAAATTGCGCAAATCCATGAGATAGTTTCGCCTGTTGGCTGGGCAGTCGCACGATTGCATTGCCAATTGCATAATGTGCAGCTTAGATTTGTATCTTTTGCATGCGGCAACGACCGCGCCATGTTGTTGACTCAAAACGCTGTCAAAATGGCAAAGCAAAAATGATTCGTGGAGATAAAGACTGGGCGCGCAAAAATCCAACTAGACCCACAAACAAATGAACACTCAGCTATCCCAGAGAGCTGGGCTAGGCCTGGTCAGCCATGAACATTTAATAAACAATTTTGCACCATTTTGAAGGAAGGCGGCAACTGCAAATGCTGCGACTATTGCTGCTGCTGCTGCTGCTGTTGTTGTTGTTAATTGCCATCATTAGCTGTTCATCTGCAGCCGAGGCTTATCAATTATCTGGACTAGCATGGCCAGATCGTTGGCAATTAGCCGGGCTAAGCGTCTAATTAAGTTGCCCCAGCAGTTAGCAGTCTGTGCACATACGAGTTCTGATCGATGGCGTGTTAGTGGCCAACAATTTGGTTATAGGAGATGCTGATGCTTATTGCATGCGAAAAAGACACGTTCGTATCTGACCGCACAATAACTACTATTTGCAGCTCTAATTGCATTAAGTTGTAGATTAATATGCATTTGCAGTAGATTTGTATATTAATTGGATTTATATACAGTTTTGTTTAGTAGGTTAAACTTTCGCTTATCTTTATCGTTTGTGTTTACGTAGTTTACATGCATTGAGGATGTTTTTGTCATTTTAAAATATGTTTATGTTTTTCCTTTACTTTGTTATAAAGATATGTTATATCATAGATTACATTTTTCTCTGCTTAAGCTATCATGTCAGATTGTTCGATAACGTGCAGCGGGTTTCTATGTTTATTAATTAAAAGGCAGCAGTAAATATAAATGCACCAGCGTCACATACAGACCTAAATCAGTGTTGTGATTCAGAGGTCAGGAGTAGTTATATTGCACAATCAAAAACAAAAACAAAGGTAATATTTAAATATAAGCAAAGTGAGAGAGAAAAACATGTAGCCCTATAATTATATTCCAACCATGCCCCTCATAACCCACGATTCGGTTGACTCCGGTGCAGCATTTTGGCGCTGATCCTCACGCAGCACCTCATCATAGAGATTTGCAAATAGACGAATTTCCTGTTCCGTGAGTGTCAGCACCAAAGTGTCGTTCAGCATATCAATGTCAATATCGAATAGATGCACAAAGTCAGAGGACCGGAGATCACCATCTTGATGGGGTGGTTCTGGTGCCGGCATGGCTGCTGGGACAACATGCGGATCTGGATCTGTTGTGCTGTCATTGGATGCTTCAGCTGGATCGCCAGCGCTCACCTGAAACTCGCGACGACACAGCGGGCACCGAGGATCGCCCCTCACCTGCAAATAGCGTTCTAAACAATCCGTGCAAAAAGAATGGCTGCACGGCAAGCAACAAGGCCGCTGTTGCTCATCTAAACAAAATATGCATGGATTAGGGTTAGTCTTCATGATATCGGACCTTCAAGGAAATGCACAAAAACTTATCCAACGACACTCGCTTACAAATCTAAATTCGCTTAAAAGGACACCGTTGATAGTTGAATTACACACAAACGCTTGAATTCGCCTCAAGGTTTTTAATTTACAAAAGGCTTGCAAAAGCGACTTAACAGGCACTGCCTACTTATTAAAATACATTTTAGAATAACAAGAAAACGGGGCATTATAATTATTACAAATAACCTGCCATCTGTACCAGTATAAATTTTATAAACGTTATTGTATTTATTTTTTATATCCAAACAACCGTAACACTCTGTTAGTGTGGGTAATTTGCCTGAAGCAAGCCATTATCCCAATGCATATATAACTTTGACTTTGCCAAAGAACTGCTGTCTGGGAATATTGAATATTTTCATTAAATCTTGGTCAAAGTTTATGGCAATTTTCAATATGTTTTTCCGACAACGACGTCGACGACGACGACGACGACGCTACTGCACCCGTTGCTTTTGTTGCAGTTCTTGCTGGTGCTATTGTTGTTATTGTTGCAGTTGCTCGATTCATTCAAATTGCATTCAAATCAATTACATTCGAACTAAACATAATTCATGTGGTATGGGTTAATACAACAAATTACAACTGACATTTAAACAGAAACATGAAACGGACAATTTAACATGAGCCACAGCCAAGCCGAAAAATAAAACAAAAAAAATAATAAATAAAAGCAACACAAAGGCTGGCAACGGCCGCTGCCAGGCATCATATGAGGCAATGGGCAAAGGCAAAAATCGAGAAAACCGAAAAGCCAAAAAGTCAAAAAGAGACAAAAACAAAATTCAAAAATAAAGGCGCACATAAAATCGGAGCCACTCAGACAAACCAACAACGAGCGATCAAGGCAAAGTGACCTTCAGTGGCCACAAAAAGTGCAGCCCCACACACAGGCAACAGCTTCATGGCTAAGAAAACCAAAAGAAAAAAAAAAAACAATAAAATTCTTTTCTCACGATTGTTGACTTTAACACTTACAGCGTCGAAAAATTACGAGGCATATTCACTGTCATTGCCTGCAAAGCCCCACCAGAAATTAAGCTTGACAGCGTGGCCGCATAAAATGCACTCGTATACAAAGTTTTCGTATACCGATAATAATAATAATAACAACGACTACAACAATAACAACAACAGCAACAATAAAGGCAACAACTGGAAATAAGCTACTGTGCTGGAGACAAATTTCCAGCTGACGAGTCGGAAAGCAGCAGGAAGACTCGTGGCTGCAACCTTTCAATGGAATCGAGAGAGTAAGAGATAAATGTTCTTTGCCGGGTCTGGCAATTTTTGCTTAATTTTATGTGCTTTGCATATTTTCACTGTGATTGCATTAAAATTTTGTTTGCGTGTTGAACTCATTTATTTGTGCTGCTTTTATCGATTTAATGCATTTCGTAGTTGGCCTGTCCGCAAGGTTTTAAATCTGTTCGCCTGCCTTTGTTTTTGCAATTAAGTGAAATTTATATTACTGCAAGTTCGTCGCTTAAGTCTTTTGTTTGCGCGTCGCACATCGTGGCACGTAAATTGCCGAAAAAGTTATTTCCTACTTGGACTTGGCGGGACTGTGCTGCGTGGGCCGCTACTAAGCGCTTCCCACTTCCCACAGATACCCTCTTCTTGATTCTCTGTGTCTCCGCGCCAAGCTGAGCTTGAGTTGTCCTGGCAGCGGCTTCTCTTGCAGCAGTAGCTTATTTTAATCCGCCGCGTTGGTGGCGTGCATACATAATACATAATTACTGGTTTCACTTTTTGCCTGCCTGTGATTATCGTGGCATTTCTTGACGTTTTATTTTTTTATTTTAATTCTCTTTTTTTGCAGCCATTGTGGTTTTTTATTACCCTACAGTTGTTGTAGTCATTGTAGTTGTTTTTTTTTTTTATCTTTTTTCTTTATAGTAGTGGTCGCATCGTATGGTTTCTTTATTTTTAATTTTTATGATGTGTTAATGGATATTTTCGTGACATGACCTCCTGGCATGCTGTTGTTATGGCCGTAGCCAAGCCGCCTACTTGATGAGTTCTGCCTACCTGTCAGGCCGTCCGATTTAGTAGAGCTGAAGCGTCTGCATAGAGTGAAACCATCGCAGGCATTATGCAATGTTATGCATGTCCAGTTGAAGTGCGCTATAATTGAAGCTATTTAAAGCTTGTTTAATGGCAAGGACACGCCACGACGCATGCAAAGCCGTCCACAAGGCTGTCCCCTTCTCGGTCCTGAGCGTGTCAGCCCGCCAATCAGTTTGATGGGCGGTGCGAATGCGAAAAGCAGCAAAAGCCCGGCCGGGCAGCCGATTAATATCTTAATAGCGTTTGGCGGCGCTAGATGGCGCCCTAACATATCCGCCCGATCATCACACTTAAGTGAATTTCTCATCCAAATGTGACCCAGTTTCCTATCAAGCATCTGCACTTCTGCGAAGTGCCTGCTGATATTGAGAACAAAACAGGGGAACGAAATCGAGATGAAGTTGGAGTTGTATCGGAGTCGAGCGAGTTGTCGCTCAAATTACACGCACAGCTCGGCTCGAAAGCTGATTACAGGCCCCGAGGCATGCAATTTGCATCAATAAAACTTGAAGCCTGGCGCGGCAACGTCTGCTGCTGTAGGTCAGTTTGTGATTCCTGTCCCTGACGCTGCCCTTAAATGCCGTTCATCTTGTTCAGCGTGGCGTTGATTTGTTGACTGCTTCTGCATTTGGCCGTTCACTGGCTTCAATCAAGTGACGATGGTCGCAAACGAGCCAAAGGCGCGTACTGGATGGATTCCAGGCCCGGCCTAACGCACTCCCCGTATACTTTCATCTGAGCCGAGGCCGACATGTTATCCACAGCATGTCTCTTATCGGATAAGAGTCGACTATAGCGATGGCTGATGGTGTCTGGCCACTTGACCGACCAATAATTACTTTCTCCATCTTGAGTGGGCAAAGACTGTTATTGATTTCTGATTGCCGGCATAATTTTATTATGCATCATTAAGCCGATAAAGTCTCTGCTCGTACACCAAATAACAACGCACATTTGCAGCCATTTGCAAATCGCTTATGGCCTTTGAAGAACTTTAGCTTCGGAAAAAAGCGATCCCATGAAATCAGAGATATTTTTCATAACATAAGACTTTCCAAAAATTATGTGTAAATGTGAAAGGTTCACGGCCTATCCGATATAAGTGGAAATTTCAATCGGAAACACTTTTGGGCAGGGTTCAACTGATTTGCATGTGAAAAAGCCGCTGGATTTATTATTTTACCGATTAATAAAACTGCGCTAATGATTTGCAACAAATACAAAAACAAATTGAGCTGTAAATTTAACAAAGGTCATTAGATCAGTGACTGATGCTAAAACTAAGAGATGATTTATGCTGTTTTACGATTGTTATGAAATTTAAATGTTATACAAGAAACTGGCAGATCTCGCTGCGATCTTATTAATATATGTTGCCACAACTTGCTTCATACAAACTCTTACAATGTGTAACAGCATGTGTATCTTAATCTCATCAAGGCTTATAGTTGCCCTCTTTTGGCCAAGGGCCCTTATTTATAGCATGTATGTGTATTATTGTGCAATTTCTTTTGTGGCAGTTGAAGTTTGCTAAATTAACTTCACTTCAGATCAAAAGCCGCCAAAAAGGCAAATCCGCAGTATCAAAAATAAAAAAAAAATTTTGGCATTCAGAAAAAACCAAAAATAATAACAGCTGCAGCTTCTCCACACCGCTCAAGTGTTATTTCTGACAGTTCAGACGTCCACTCCAAAGTGAGATCTGTCATAAAAACGACCTGTGCCGCTCTTGATTGTGATTTTGATTTTGGCGGATTTTGGATGACGGGCTGCCCGGCAGCCTGGCTGCCATTTCAAAACGCAACAGCCCAAAAATGTATGCAGATTTTAAATTAAAGCGCCTTATCAACAACAACAAAAAAACATAACCGGTTGCCCGATAGCCAATTTGGTCTGGGTCTCAGTCTCAACTTCAGTCTCAGTTTCAGTTGATGGGTTTTCTTTTCATTTTTTGTGATTTTATTTTGGAGTGGCACTTCCTTAATTGGAGCAGGCACTGCAACAAGTGCAGCGCTAATTCATTATGTTATTTAATAAATATAATTAACGAATAATAAGAAAACAAAGCGAAACGCAAAAAAAAAAAATGAAAAAAAAAACATGTAGCGATCACTACTCATTTGTTGCCAACATTAAAATTACTTAATAATTTCCATCAAAACTAATTAATTTCAATATTTTTCAACCAAGCATAAGCTGCCCCAAGGCACTCTCCAGACGAGAGACGATGGGCCACGCCAACAGCAAGGAGAACGGGAACACCATCGGCATCAGCGCGTTAAGCATATTGTGTTGCACTTAACCCTTTTTGCCGACTTTGTACTTT
Organism: Drosophila ezoana; assembly: GCA_035045725.1. Taxonomy (NCBI): domain Eukaryota; kingdom Metazoa; phylum Arthropoda; class Insecta; order Diptera; family Drosophilidae; genus Drosophila; species Drosophila ezoana. The sequence continues at coordinate 2,989,688 of JAWNOU010000093.1, forward strand.
GAAGATTGTTGTTGCAACATAAAAATGCTTATTACGCGCAGCAGAACATGCAGCAAGCCCAAAGGCGTTTTGCAATTTTTATATACATAATTATTCATGTAGTTATGTGCTATGTCGTAAATATATAGTCAGGCTATTTGTCTCTTTCTCTGGCTCCCTTTCTTTCCCACTCGATCAGTTAGTGGGTTTTTGGGAGTAACTTAAATCAATTGCTGCACACAGCGGCAAAAGCGTCAACGGTCGAAGCCGTAGCTGAAGTTGCGACCAGGGTCTTGCATCTCTCTGCAAGTCTTTTAGTCTGCGGTCCGTTCGCTGCGCTTGAGTAATTTCATTTTTGGTGGCTTTGTCCTTACTGGCAAATGACTTGAAGCTTGGACGCGGCTTCCTGGCCATCTCTTATGGCATTTATGCTACTTATGCAGCGTTTGTGGCTGCTGCTGCTGCTGCTGCAGTGCCGCTAAAATAACCGTAATTAATCAATTTGAGCAAAGTGGCAGCAGCGGGACTTGGCGTAGGGCGTTCGGTCAACGGCAATGTCCGTGTAATAACAATGAAAACAGCGTGTGTTGCATGGGACACGGCCAGACGTGGCATATTGCTATACACGTACTCATACTCGTATTGCTACTCATGTATATCTGCACACCATAAATTATGTTCGCACAGGGTTAAGCGCATTATTTAAGCATTCATCACGAGCTGCGGCCCAGTCGCAGACACCGCCTTGGTCCGAAATCGTCTGGGGCCCTTGGCTGCTTCTCTCATCTGTTGCCGTGTAATAATTTTTGAAATTTATGTAAACAGTGTTGATTATGGATGAGTTATGTAGCATGTTCTACCCTTTGTTGCTGTTGCCATTTTCGCGCTGCGAGCGCAGTTAATTTTAAGCTTGTTTTGCAGGAACTCGCCTGCACTTACCCGTAAGCCCCAGCCCCAGCCCCAGCCTCAGCCTGAGCTTGAGTCATCGTCCAATTGATGTCTTTATTAGGCTGCTGCCCGCAACACGGCTGCTAAATATCAAGCGGGTTACATATTTTTGCTTGGAACAATAAAATGCCAGCTAGTGAACAACGCTGACTTCGAGTCTGAAGCGGGCTCAAGCCATGAGTATGCTGACAGCTTGCATTTAAGGCGTGTTTGAAGCACTTAGCCAAGTCATGGGAAGCCAAAAGTCGCTCACGGACTCTTGAGCATCTAAGACTCATGATATACATAAATATTTTGAATTGCCGAATTTGTATGTGGCACATTAAAGCTGACACGAACAATTATTTACCATGCCACACACACACACACACACAGACACACTCATAAGCTTTTTCGGGGAAATATGAATTGCAGCGAGCAAAGCCAGAGGTAGAGGCCAAACCATTTGGGTGGCGCTTTTGTCTTTGAAACGTGCCTGTACTCGTGCCACATGCGGCGCGCGCTGCCTGCAACGTTTCAGCCGCCAATAATATTTTAATTTTATTTTTTCATCAGCTCAAGTCAGGCACGCTGGGCCACGTAGCCACCCGGCAGATATGGGCACGTTTAGCGGGGACAATCACTCGATAGACTGCCACATGTCCCCTGCAACTGCAACGCATGTCACCTGAGCCTCAGCTTCTGCCTCGGCTGGCAGCAGTTGCAACTTGTGGGTAGCTCGCCTAATGGCCTGCGGTTTGCGCTTTTAAACATGCGCTGATAAGCACGACAAACATTTAACAAGTAATTAAACATACTCCCAAAGCTCAGTCCCAGTCGTTGACTCCGACTCAGCCATAGTTTCAGTGCAGCCTGGACAGACCGGCAGCTCTGGCGTGGCCTGCTGGCAAATGTGGGTTAAGGACGCACAGCACTCAACGGTCGCCGCCCCTCGCCGCTGGCAGTCAATGTTCATTTTGAACATTTTGTTTTCGTTTTGGATATTTGGTGTAATAGTTGTAATAGAGTTGCTGAAATTTGGCATTGTGCACATACATATAGCTATGGCAAACGGCATACAGTACACAGATGTCTGACCCACACCCACATTTCATTAGCTCCAGTCGCTGGGCGCTGTAATAAATGTGATAATAAATATTCGAGCTGTTTGTGAGTGTTATAATTTAGTGTTGATTAGTTTGCGCAAATAAGAGTTATTGATTCAATTTCAATTAAAAGGATATGAATGTTTTGCGTTAGCACCATTCCAGGTCACATCAATTCTCTCGCCTACAAATGAAATGACTCTACCAACAAACCCGTTTCCGTTTTTTTTCCTTTTTTTTTTTTTGGCACCTTTGCATTGATAAATCCGTAGTCAGATTATTAATGATACCTAATGAGTGGGCTGGGCCGCGTCACATAGCTGCAACTGCGCACTACAATCGCCGACTGCCATGTGAAACCGGGCGAAGCGGCAAAATGGCAATTACGTGTCATTTATATGAGCCGCTGAACGTATAATTTGTGTAAACTAAAAGCTCAAGCATTTATTAACTTATTTTCGTAAGCAGTAAGTAATGTAAAGAACTCGTAAGTTTCACGTGTCGATAGAACAGCCTCTCTGCAAGGGCAACGACAGCTGCCAACGCTGCCGACGCGGCTGCTGGTGACTGCCGCACCACGAATTGTAGCCGGAGCTGTTAGAGTGCGTGGAAGTCGTCGAAGGATTGGGTGAGCAGCAAAACTTAACTGCCGTTAGGGGAGCTAGAAAAAATTGAAGATCTGCATTTTATAGCCATTAAAAATGCAAAAGTAAGGGTCTAACTTACTTGGGAGAGAACACAGAGCAGGCTGGATCATAAAGGAGGGCAACAACTATAACTACTAAGAACTATCTATATATAGCAACAAATAGGAAGACAATACTTTGGACGACACAAAAGCTTATGAAGCCTGATCGGAATGATTGTTGGACAGCTGACGCATGGTGAAGGTCGTCTCTGCAGTTACAATTAACAAAGCATTAGAATAGCCACAGCTTGATATAAGATTTCATACCTGGTGTGCGGAAGCCCTCCTGTATTTTGTAGATTTCGTTTAGCTCCCGGGCGCTGCAGAGGGGCGTGTCCACCTGAGTGGTCTCATTGAAGCGAGCATAGTCGATCTCATATGCTTGCAAATCCTTGTTGTACAGAACCACAGGATCGAAGCGGTGGCCCCACAAAATCTCCGTATTGATATAGCTGGATCTGGCCTGCGTAGACTGGCCCGTGGACTCGACAGTGCCCTCCAGAATCACAACAATTTCGAACTTGTCCTGCAACATGTCGGTGGCATTCATGTTGTAAAGCGGCGAATTCTCGTCTATTCTGTGCTCAATCACCATGGGCCAGATAAAAAAGAGATCGGAGCCCGACTCGTCGGTGCCTATCTGCAGCTCTGTAAAATGTTGCGTCATGACTTCACCCTCCTTGGTACTGCGCGTCCTTATCAGCTGGGCACGAACTCCAGCGCCAATAATGTGGGACTTCCGCATATCGCCTACGCGGAACATTAACGAGAGGCAACCATCGCGCTGGCAGACCACAGCGTGCTTGGAGAAGAGAAGAGTCTGGGCGCGTTGCTTGGCACGTGTCATTTTGGCGAAAACGATGCCAGCCATGAACGCCGATGACATCACACCATATATGGACTGAAAGCACATCATAAATATTGCCTCGGGGCACTCGGGTGAGGTGGTGCGCACGCCGTAGCCAATGGTGTGCTGCGTCTCGATGGAGAACAAAAAACAGGATGTGAAGCCGTCAATGGCAGATACGCATGGCGCCCAGCCGGAGTCCTCTAAAGCATTGAATCTATCAGCTGATCAGCTTCGCTTATTTGACTTGTTCACTTACCCTGATTATGCGGCAGATGCAACTCTTCCAGATCGCCGTGTGTAAACATAATAAGCCACCATATCAGCGCAAAAAACAGCCAGGACAATATGAAGCTCAATGCAAAGGCCAGCAGTGTCCAGCGCCATTGCCAGTCTACCATTGTTGTGTACATGTCCTGCAGGAAGCGCACCCTCCTACGCTGCAGATGCTTTTGCACCACATTGCAATCCCCATTCTTGAAGACTGCACGACGACGCACACGTCGCATGCTGCCTGGACGAAAGTTGCGAGATCTGCAGAAAAATCCAAACCATATAGAAATAAGGAATGCTGAATCTGCGAAGGTATACGAATTTTAAGTAAGCCTGAAAATATGTTACATTTTGCCATGACAATAAGAAGATGGTTACCAAAGGGAATTGCTATCCAGGAGCAAAAGTTGGCCAATCAAACGTGGCAATCATAGATTACCTATTCCATTCTTGAAATTCAGTCATGCTAAATTTAAATATGCATCAAATATTTTCTTTATTTACGATAAGATTTATTTCGAGGCCAGTTACACTTCAATGCCATTTAGTCTGTCTGCGATTGAATTGCCTGGCCAGACTTGCACTAGTTACCCCAGTTGCCCGCTGTGCATGGCTAATTGTCTAAATTGAGTGTGCACATTTAAAAAACTAACTATTTGCCAGCTTTTGGATATGGAAATGAAGTGCATCTAATTAACAGCGCACTTAATTTGCCAATGTCAACGACAACGAACTGAACTGGATCTTCTATAGCTAATATGAATACTAGATTTTGCATCTTGTATTTCATTGAATCAATCGCAGTTAATAATTGCATCAAATTGTCGCTGCTAGGTTTAAGTTTAGCTCCCACATGACCACATCCCACACGCAGCTTTGTGCAATGCACAGTTACAATTAAGTTAACTTGAACCCCATTGGCACTTGGAGCTCGGGCGATTAATTGACATTGTGCTGGTTCCATTAATAACGACTAATCGAATTTAACGCACAACGCTCTAAAACTATGTGCGGCATGTGGGGGAATGAGAGCAAAGTGTGGCAGCGCTATCAAATGATTCAGTTCGCTTTGAAGAAACGCCGCACTCACTTAATTGTTAATTAGTTCCATTACCCTGAAAACAATGTTGCCGCCAACGCAGCCAAAGATGCCTCAACCCCCCGCCTTAAGCCCAGGTCCATCCAGTGGAGCAATCGTCTGCGGAAATGATTTCATAACGGCTCACGTGTGGGAAAATTGTGAGCACAATTGATTGATAAATCGTGAATGGGATAGAGATGGGCCAATAACTTAAATCAAATCGTTTAACGGGTGAGAAACAGATCTTTTGAAAATCTGTCTAATCTATAGGGCGTTTCACTATGACAGGTGAACAATGGGACAAAATTTGAATGGCTAGTCTAATGAGGCGACGACTTCTGCTTTCCACTGTCCGCTCTCCCCTAAATTGTCTAGGAAAACATTTAGGCAATATCACGACTAGATAATGCTCGTAACTCATGCAAAAATGACCGCGTGGGCGTCTGTATAAATTACAACCGCAAACAGCACACGCTGCACTTAAACCAAACAAGCGTCGCACTGCTCATCACCAAAACAAATCGTAATGTAAGACTTGTGTATCTGTTAGATACATACACAGACACACTTTCGAGCTCTATATGAGCGACCGCATGCTAGCTGCAAGTTCAAGTTGAATGTCAAACACTCGGGTCTTATACAATTCACATAGATACAATAGCGTGAAATACCCCTTAGCTAGCGAGTGGCTGGATCCTTTTAGCGCCTCATAGTAGACGCCCGCCTGTGAGGGCGTGTGTGAAATGCCTCTCATATACTGGCGTTTCCACTCCTTCATCTGCGCAAACGTTTCGTCCTTGTCGCCGGCGACGGTCTCCGCATCGACAGCATCCTGTAGCACCTGCACATCTGTCAAAGGCACCTGCATATTAGCTATCGGGACACGATTCGTTAGTGTCAGTGCGCGCACAAAACTTGACTAAAGTCGGGGCTATCTCAACTGATCCCAAGCCAACATGAACACCAGAGCTGACTTTGTTTGGCATAGGAATTAGAGCAGCACTAACTAATCAATAACTGTTGACTTTGCTAGTTAGACACCTGACAAAACGAGCGTAAACAGGGCCCTAATGGCTTGCCACACATGCCCCCTTTGCTAAGCATTTACTCCCCCTGCTGACTTACCTGCAACTGGGCTGTCGCTGAAAAGACTTGCCGTTTGTGGAGAGGCCATAGAAGCTGGCTGGACGATTCGGAACTATCGTTATGGGGTACGACTGCGGATTGCTGATCACACTGTCCAGCGAATCGGGATCCTCTTCGATTGTCATTGGTCTCTTGAGGGGCTTTGTTGCCTTTTCATTGGACCTCTCAGTCGCTGTTTCCGCCGCTGTTGCAGCTGTGGTTGTCGTCGCTGCCGAATGGCTCGAAAAATTAAAACGCATCTGGGAAATACAGATGACAGTTCCGTTTAAAATGGCATTATAGGTACTCGTGTATCAAAACTGTTTTCGCATTGACTCGCTGTCAGGCCTTGTCAGCCACTTTTGTTGCCTTAAGTGCGCAAACAGATACTTGCGATGGCAGCGAATCGAGGTGCGAAAAATGTATCACATATAACTAGATTTATTTTCGTAAACAAAAGATGAGCACATGAACGCGAGCAAAACAACAAAAATGTTATCAATTGCAAAGGCTGCCCTGGCCCGATATTATTTATTGTTCTGAGCGCATATGACTAGATGAATATACATATATATTCAAATAAAGTGCAACACAAACAATCGTAACATTTACATCACTTGTTTTATTAATTTGTCACTCTTGTATCACAAAGTTTGCTTTTTGGTGATGCGCACACTTTTTGCACGAAAATATATAAAAGATAAATAATTTTCGCTTCCAGACGAAATGTATAAGAGAATCTTAAGCAACAGAATATATTAGTTTGAGGCTTCCAGTTTTTAGTTTTACATTAGAGATCACCTATATTTTATTATTAGGCACTTAAGAATGTTACGTCCGCTAAAAATATATTAGATATCTGCTGCACAAACACACCTTTTAGCGATTATTGGCTCTTATGGGATTAAAGACTTTTAGCACCTTATTAAGAGCGCACAAGTTTCAATAAATTGACACCTTTAAAACGAGCATTACGCTTTTTTTCCTTTTGTTATGCAAACAAACTTTAGCACATCTTTAGTAATTTAGTCACTTTTTATTTGGTATGTAAAATGTATTCGAAAAGCACTTCGCTAAAATTGTGATTTGTTTTGTGAACGCGCGCCGAACCAGAAATGAACAGAGAGATCGCCGGACAACTGCACACAGAGCAAAGCACACACAGAAGCCGAAGCTAAAACTATCCACGGAAATCCAAAGCGACACTGCGATGACAACCCCACAGAAGCTATTCCGCAAGTCAGACCAACGGATTAAATGACGGCCGACTGACGCCGACTGCGACGGCGACTGTGACTGTGACAGCAAGAAAATATCAAACTAAACAAAAGTTGTGAACAAAAGGCGGCCCGCTGTAAATGAGCTCAGTTACGCATACACTCACAGTGACGGTTCCCACTCAGACAGCAGATTGATGCTCTTACAGATACAAATGCCAAAACAGATACGCACACAAGCAGATAAAATTGTCGCGTTGATACGAGAAAAGTTCAATTGAAAATATTCTTAAATTGAAAATGAGGCGGAAGATAAGCGCGATAAGTTCTGCTTATCTATATTTGATGATTCCATGGACAAAAGAAATTAAAAAAGTCGCTACTTTTAGCGGACACGACCTTGCCTCTCAATGTTTTATCACAAGGGTAGCGTATACGTAATGTTTAGTAAGCGCTTTCTCACTGTGTTCATACACACAGCTGATTGAAATATATCAGTGAATCTGAATGTTTCACAAAAGATAACTGAATACACAAGCGATCCATCACACGCTATTTGGTTCTGGATTATGAGGCGTATACGTAATATTTTAATATTTACGCGTCGCTGATTGCACAAGGCTCACGCGTTTGCTGCAGTCTACAAGCGATCAGTGCTATTCTAGCTAGTTGTTGACTTCGTGTGGCATAAATCTCTCAGATGGGCTCAATTTGAGGGCGGAAGCTGGCGACCCAGTGAAACGACACAAAGTCACGCATCATAAATTTATTACATTTTTTTCCAATTAGTTTGAGGCGTGTGGATAATAATTTAAAGTCAGTAAGTGAATTAAATATTTTGACAGCATCTAAACTTATAAAGAATCGCCCCGGCTATCCAGGAGGAACGGATGTTGGCAAACCTCAATAGCTGACAATCGATGTTGCGGCATCTTAACCAAAAGCGAGTTGATGAGCTGTTGTGCGTATGGACTCATTTTACTCTTACACTCGGAGGGTATTTCATGGCGGCTCTTCCGAATGCATTCCTGAACAATGTTCGGATTGCTCTCACTATGAGCGAAAGGCAGCCGACTGCACAACATATAGAAAAGCGTGATGCCCAACGACCACAAGTCCACGGAGAAGTCGTATCCAGCATAGCTAATCAGCTCGGGTGCCATATAGTGAGGCGTGCCGCAACACTGATAAAGTTCGCGGCCTTTGTATTGAGTGGCCAATCCAAAGTCTGAGATCTTAATCGCAGCCACCCAAGGCTCTAATGGACCCGAGAAATCGAATTGTACCAACAGATTGTCTAGCTTCAAGTCGCGATGGATTATCTGACAGCCATGAATGTATGCCAGCCCTCTGGTCACGTCTTTCATAATTTTTTTGACCAGAGTCTCGGGGAATACTGTTTTACTCTGCAACAGCTCAAACAGATCACAATCGAGTCGCTCGATAACAATGTAAATGTACTTGCACTGCTCCACCGTGTATATTAGATCAATGATGTTCGTGTGGTCCTGCAGTTGTCGCAAGATTTCTATCTCAAAGTAAGTTCCGTTTGTTCGCGTAAACATGTGTTCTTTGTCCACCATTTTTATTATATAATGCTTGTCGCTTCGGGCTCTGCCGCTGCCCTGGAATATCACCGTGGACTTGTGGATCCAGATTGGCTTCTCAACGTTAATGTATAATAGTATGGCTTGCGGCAGCTTGCAGTTCTCATAGTCGATGACAAGCTCATTGTCATCAAAGCATTCGGTTTCTTCTTCTTCCTCGCCTCCCTCAACCGTCACACATTTCTCACGCATTCGAATGAGAGAGCCCAGAAGTCGCATATAGTGCTGGTTGACATTGTAGCCCACATCAACGTAGGGCTCGTACTGACAACAGCAGACCACAATGTCGCCCTCATAGAAGTCATCTAGGGAGTGAAGAGGCGTGCCGTTGATTCGATAAACGCCCGTTATCGCCGACTTTAGGACCACATGAGGCCGAAATGCCACAGTGATTGCCTCTAGCAACGCTTTGAATTCTTGGTAGCGTTTCTTTGACACGGCCAGGGAAATGCCGCCAAAATGTTGATCCATGTTGCGTAGAAAGCAAGCACGCAGAGCTTTACCCGGAAGACGATGAGCCAATGGGCAGATGCTGTCGGTATTTTGTCGCTGAAGTGCAGCGGTGTTCTTTATGTCCTGTATGGATGTGGTACGTTTCATTGTGGAGCGGCTATGTTTCTTTCAAAATATATGGAAGTATTTGGTGTTGTTGCACGGAGTAAGTATGTTAGTATATATGTTAATATATTTGTGAGTATGACGTTACTAATCTGAACTTTCAGTAAGCCTACATATTTCTACTGAATCTCAGCCCAGTGCCTCGAATCTACACAGCAGTATACTTTCAATGTTCTTCCGTAATCCAAAGGATAGGCACTCGGGGAGGGGTGCTGGAATTATGACAACGACCACATAAATTATGTCACCCTAAATTGTGAATGGCAGCAGTCGCCGACACTGATGAAGAGCACCCAAGCAGCTGTGATAATTGAATAATCAGCTTAGTTACGCGACACAACTGTGAGCGGCCACAAGTTATGCACGGGCACAGTTCGTACACACACACACACCCCACTTCTCCGATCTGCCGATGCTGGGTCACGCGTTGCAAGTTAGTATATGTCTGGCTGTATGTGTGTGTGTGTGTGTGTAAGTTCTCGATAAGTGCAAATTTGTAGGCAATCATTGGACTCATTGTTATCTTGACACGCTGAAGGGGGGTGATAATTTGTTATTTGATGCTTTCAATGGCACCTATTTGCTTTTATTTTTAAGCTGCAGTCAGCCAAGCTCAATTTGATTTTGTAATTTTCGTATTTTTGAGAGTCTTGCATATTATAGTAAATAATTTTGTTAGTATTTCATGCAAATGCTTAGATTAAATGCAAAAAACTGTCACAGAGGGCAATCTTTATTTACTATAGCCCCCTAAAAATCTGCTCAAGTATACGTGTTTGATTTAAGTGCCATTTGTTGCGGCTGCTTGGATAGCAAACTCAGTCCAAAAGTATGCAATACTATCAGACTACCAGAAGTATTGCTTTTGTAAAATGGTATAACATACTTTTTGTAATTTATTAAAATATTTAAAACGAGTTACGAATTGCTCAAGATATTTATATTTCAAATATTAAAGTCTTCACAAGATTAAAAAATAAAAAAATAATTTATTGATCAGAGATAAGACTGAACTCGACCGCTTATGATATATTCTACTATGCAAATAATCCACTTCCGTCGTTATTAATTACCCACAAAAATGACTTAAATTCAAATTTGTTTGAAGATACTGTAATTTATTTTACAAACGATATACAAAACGTGTTTCAGAACGTTTCCGAATACACCTTGACAGATTGCTGGGCATTGATGTGCCCAGCATTTAAAATTGACATTGAATAACTTTAAACTTTGACTATTTACACATGATATTGCATTTGAAGTAAGGAAAAGTTTGCTGGCTTTGGGTATGCTATATGTGGAATACTTAAGCTAAGTGTCTGTGTGTTCTGTGTGTATTGATATGGGCATGTGGGCGTGTGTATGCTTGTGTAATAGTGTATAAATGCTGCAACACTTATATACAAACTAACTGCTAAAAATATTATATGTATATCTACTGACTACTGCTACAATCTAAGATAATTTTACAATGAAATTTGCATTAAATATTTTTTCTGCTCACTCTTTCACAAAATGGCAAAATGCTTACAAAATGTGTATATGTGTATGTGGGTGTGTGGGTGTGGTTGGGTGAGCAATGCGCTTGGTGATGCCTATATATTATATATGTGGCTTTGATCCTGGAACACTACATAGCCGCACCATTGTAATGTTGATACATTTCATCCCAGAATCGCTGTCGCTCCGGCTCGGGATTCGTTTTCATATTGAGTTCGTGTGAAATGTCCAAATAGTTCAGACTATTCATAACGTTTGTGGCATCAATAGGTGCCCATTTGGCTGTCAGGATAGGATCCTCAAAATTGGGCGTGGGCGTTCTGAAATCAAAACATGATATACTTTACTCTATTTGTTGACAAGTTCAAGAGTTTTTACCCATATTTGGCAAAGTTCGTCCACATTCGCACCATGCGGTTCTTGACTTGCACTTCCATGGAGTTCGGATCCAGACTTAGGTTAAAGAATCCAAACTTGAACAGGTAGCCCATCTCATCGCCGTGGCAAACACCCGGCCTGGGTATACCCAGCATGCGCTTGTACAAACCTAAAGCTCCATCGAAGGAGAAGCGATACATGTAGACAGGAGCATTACCATACTTGGCATGATTGCGAGCAGTGCGACGGATACCTTGCAGGAACATGAGATCTGTTAAGAGCTAGAGCCAAAGCAAGCTATTGGTATGAGCATAGATAATTAAATTCCTTGTACATACTGCTATCATTTCATCCACAGACTCGAGCCCAACATGCTTGTTGCCCAGATAAAAGGAACGTATCTCACGGGTAACTCTATCATGGGATTGGGTTACATTAAGATCCTGTGGCACGAGCCGCCCAAAGTCATTCTCAATGATATTCAAAAGCTGCGGATTCTTGCGCAATCCTACAATAGGCGTGTATATTTTTGTTAAAGTAGTCCCTTCGAATCTCGAACTTCCCATACTCACTTCTTATAAAAAGCATAGCTTCATGTGTGTTATAACCCGTCATATAGGGCACCTCGCTGTTGAAATTGTGCGCCTGGTACATGTCGCTGGGATGTTCAGTGAGAAAGGGTTGTTCAAGGTACATTTCCTCTTGGGAATCCTTATTCCAATATCCCTCCACCACGGGCACAAACGGCAGGCCAATGTTGTTGCGCTGATCCTCCGCCGTTAGAGTTGTGGGCGCTGCCTCCACCAGCTTCATGGCGGGCACTCTGCGCAGAAAGTCTAAAATCTCCTCAGTATTGTTGGCACCCACATAACCGAGATTTGCCGCCAGCCGTGCAGCTCTCTGTCCTGAGCTGGCTGCCATTGACCAGGGATTCAGAGCAGAGCCGCTCTGCGAGATGGCGCGTTGAAAAAGGCCCTTGGCCAGTGGCGATAGGAGCAACAGCTGCACTGAAGATGCCCCAGCGGACTCGCCAAAGATTGTCACCTGCTCTGGGTCACCGCCAAAAGCAGCTATGTTATCGCGAACCCATTGCAGTGCCAATATCTGATCCTTAAGTCCCTGATTGCCAGGCGCATCGGGTCCAGCCGTCAGGAAGCCCAAGGGACCCAGCCTGTAGTTCAAGGTAACCAGCACGATATCCTCGGCAACCAAATAATCAGGCCCGTAAAGAAAAGAGTTGCCGGAGCCAAAGGAGAACCCGCCGCCATGAAACCACACCATCACAGGCAGCTTTGGCTGCGCGCTGCAACAGACAAATAGAAAATTTAGGATCCATAATGTTATACAAGTTTTTGATAGATGCTTACTCATCCTCCTTGGGCATGCGCGTGGTGAACACATTCACAAAAAGGCAATCTTCATCGCCCTTAAAGGTGTCCAGTATCATGTTCTTGTGCGGACAACTTTGACCCTCTCTCGAGGCATCTCTCACACCACTCCACGGCTTCTCCGGCAGCGCAGCGCGGAATCTGCACAGATATAATATAGTTAAGGGCTCATAAATTATTAGGGTTGGACTCACCTTCGAGCACCGATTGGCGCCGCACCATATCGCATGCCCTTGAAACTATAGTAGCCCCCTCTTTCGCCCGAGCGATACTTCTGATAGCGACCGCGCACCTTTCCCAACGTGGTGCTGGCCACGATTTCGCGTTCCTTCTACAAATGTAAATAAATCTTAAGCCTTTGAGCAACATTTCGAGCGTGCGAACTTCTCTAGTGTATACATATAATGTATAGGCTAAAAAAATCAATTTTGAATGGCAACTCAAAAGCTTCTACATTCTTGCACCATGCAAGGTTGCCGGCGCGTGAAAATGCCAAGTATCTGTGAGATACTTAGTCTGCATGTTATTCTTACACAAGTTCTGCAAGAATTTCGCATTTATTTTGGACAGCGCTGGCGTTCGCAACTAGGCCATGGTGCAAATGTTGCGCAATCGTCTAATAGCCAAAAAGCCAGTTCTTGCCAGAATTAAGTAATTGAATTTGTGTGGCGCCCAAACAGCAGCTGCTGGTAGCAAACAGCTCTTTCTTTGTTCTTGACGCCATTTGTCCAACTGCCAACGACGACTTAGACTTGACCTCAGCTACCTCAAACTGCAGCTGTGCGCTAGCCGAACATGGCCATCGGGAGATTGATTGTTGGTTCTTGATGTTCAAGTTGACGCTTGATTTGGCTAACACGGACAGTCAGTCTCACTGATGTATTTGGCATTTAAGCGTCAAGGTCGTCGAGTTGCCATCTGTGCCTTTGTATTCTGCTTACCCGTAGTGATCGCACCACCTCCTGCACCACCCGCATTGCACGGGACGGCAGCAATTGCACCAGCGAATTCGGATGCGAGGTCAGCGTTTTCCAGGCCGTCGTCTCCTGCAATTACAAAGGTCGCTCGGAATTTTTAATTGAATTAACAGCAATTTGTAAGCAAGCCACCGCGCCTTGTGCAAACACAACGCTCAAGTTCACTGCGACTGTTGCATTAATGTTGACAACTTTTCTGTGAATGTGCTATTTTAGTTATTTTGTATGGGCTGCCCATTTTTAATGATGTTAACGGGCAACCTTGCGGTCAAGCAAATTTCGTTTAATTGAAATGCCATTTGCATAATACCAAAAAAAAATGAGAAAAAGAGTAGCCCTGCCAGAGGCGGCAACAGTCACAACAGTTAAGTGGCAACAACAATGGCAGCAGTCACGTGCAGCGAACGCTTAATAAATAGTTAGATGTAGCTATATACATATGTACATGTGTATGTATGTGTAGACGCATTTGCAGAGCTGTCTGTCAGCTGTCACATTAGCCGGCATGTGTCCCCAGCTGAAATGTATCTGTATCTTGAAGTGAATCATGACACAATTGGAGCAAATACACAACTCAGGATAGTTTCAAGTTCACATCTTTTGAGTTACGATATTATGCTAATTTATTTTTCTTTATTTTTTGTATATCTTTGAAGTTGTCTTAAGACTTGACCCGCTATGTGTGTGGGTCTCTTTAAGCCATTTACACGCAAATGTATCTGCAGCTTTATCTGTGCTATAATATTATACAAATGTGGGTGTAGCCGGTCATAAAGCAGTTTCGATTGAGCTTTATTTAAATTGATTTTGTATGGCTTTGGCTTTGGCTTAATTTGGTTGTGCGGCCATAATACATAATATTTATAACTGTTTTTGTTTTGCCTAAATCGTTGATATTGTGAATAAACAAATAAAGCTGCGCATATATGTGAGCTGGACTGCAGCTCATCAAAAATGGGTAAGCATCTATTAATTAATTGGTTAATACGTACATATAAACTAATTGGAATTTAACATTTTATATTCGTAGATATATGTTGTAAAATATATTTTTATAAATCCGATGATTATTACATAATTACCAGAGACTTGTTTTATAAAAGTTAAGGTTTGTCCATCTCTTGCAACTATTTGTGCAGTTGCAAGCGACAGTTTAATTTCCATTAACTGGATGCAGGCTCGCACAAATGATGCCATTTGTAATACATACATAAATATTATGCAATCGCAAGCACAACAACATTAACAGCAACAATTACAATAAACAACAATAACAACTCATGGGCACTTTCACGCTACGCTCGAAATATAAAAATAAATACAGAAGAAAAAAACTGCAGTCCGGCAGATCGCCAACCTGCTGCAATGTAGAAAGTTGCTGCTACAATAGCAATAATAGCAACAACAAAAACAACAACAACGACGACAATAGCAACAACAACAAAGCATATTGCATAAATATTTTACGATTTAGCGAAATGATTGAAAACAAACCTCAGTTGTGGTCGTAGAATGCTCCATTTCCATTCTTTTCAAATCGAGCTGCGACCCGGAAGAAGCTTGTTTTACGGTTGGCGACATTGTGCTCAATGTTGTTGTTGCAGTTGTTGTAGTGCCAACCAAAAATAGCGCTTTGGCCACTAAATCTTGCACATCGCCAGCAATCGAACCGTCCAAGCCGTTGTCGAGGGGCAGCACAGCCTCTGGCTGATCGCTAAAGAAATTTCCAAGCTGCTCAGTTGAGTTTTTTACGGTTTTCAATTTACTGCTCGGCTCTTGAGGGCGCTCCATGAAAATGGCAAAGAGAATCAGTCCAATGCCCAGCATAAGGGCCACGATGGCCAGCACATAGGGCAGATAGGGGCGACAGGCCATGGCGGCGGGCGGGTCGGGAGTTGCCTTTATGCAACAGCACAACCGTTGACAACTGCAACGGCAACCTGCAACAGCGCTGTACGAAATTTGCTGCAGTTGCGGCAGCGGCACGCGTCGCAATGCGAAAGACTAAAGTTTGATTTATCGGGCTCAGTTGTCTTTGTTTCAACGTTGTGGCTATTGGCACACAGCACCGACTAGCAGCATACACTTTGGGACCGACTCGAGTTTTGCGTCCGCAACTGTGGCACTCGCGGCAGCCGTCGAAAGGCTTTTGAATTGGAGGCACAACTAACGCTTCAAATTTGATTTGAGCTGCGAGTCTTCACGTGTTTTTTTTTAAATACATATAGATATTTTTAGGTATTATATTTTGTGCTTGTTATTTTTATTATTTTGTTGTTGTTTTTGTTACAGTTATGTGCAGCACGCAACGGCTGAGTGCAGACGCTGGCATTGTTGTTGTTGTTGTGGCAGCTTTACTTGTAAACTTGTTATTGCTTGCAGCTTATCAGCTGCACTTAACTTTCAATGTTATCTGAGAGCGAGCGGAAATGTTGCAGTTGTAATTAAATTATTCATTTAATTACGATTATAATTGAAGGTTGTACATAATTTTTGATATGCAATAAACCGTCGTTCGGCGGCTTGTTGGTGTTAGCTTATTTCGATTTTAATAACTATATTTAGAGATATATATTTACATATGTACAAGCACCAACAGAGCTCAGCTGCTGGTTAAATTAAACAGATAAAATGGCTAGTGACACACACATATATTGGGAATATATTGGAATTGGCAAAAGTCAGCTCACCTGGCTTAAATCTTCAAATATCATAAATAATATTTGCTGCAGTGTCGACAATCTATATTGCCCCATTGTAAACTGATATACCTACAAAGGCGGCGAATATTACATAAAGTACACACATGAATTTTATTATTTAAAAGTGTATTTAAATATGAGTTTTATGCTCATGCGTCAATGATATTCACCCCCGAAGAGAGCCGAGCTGTTGATGTGTGTACATTGAGATCTGTGGCATTGGCAATGTAATGTGCACAGACAGCATTCAAGAGCAGATTCCATTTGCGCACTCGGGTGTTATTCACACGCGTTGGGCACAGATTCTTTAGAGCCATGGCCAAAACCAATTGAACAACTCCGAACATATTTGTGCTTCTATGCGGCACATAAAGCACGGGTCAAATTACCTAGACGGCGCATTGAGATAAGGTTTTCGTGAATCGTTGGCTGCTGTGGCAAATAACATATGCACAAGTCCATAAAAATCCATTAACAGCCACCTGTAAATGCAGTCTCTAGCGTTTTAGAGGCAGCCACAAAAGGCGATAATTCACAGTCGGAACAGCCGAAAGACCGCTAAAGACAATAGCTCGGCGTTCATTGCGGCTACTTGTGGCCGTACAGGTAGCCCCAGCGGCAGCTCAGGTGTTGAATTACTTTTGAAACGGCAACAAATTTGCGACACGATGTCAAAGTCACACGCTAGAGACGTAGACGCTTTGATTTAAAGCCAAAAGACAGTGTAAGCAATTTTTGGGTCTGGCACGCTTCGCGGTTGAGTCTTTGGTCAAACACACACACGTACACACAATACATACATACCAATCTGAGCAGCACAAGTATTTTTCATTAGACTTACCTTTAAGGTATTGGAAATCTTTCCAGCTCGCGCTATAGCCGTGCCAAATGTTGAGGGCGCTATAGCAATCGAAGCTGTCTCATTGCAGAGCAGCAGCAACGCGAGGAGGAGCAGCGGCAGCACCAGCAGCGGACACGAGTGTCTTTGGCGTATCATGTTGAACTTGGTCTTGGACTGCGACTAAGCAAATAGAAACGAATAATGCATTAGTCGATTGTCTACAACGATAATGTGTTTGCGAACGCGAAACGCACACCAAAACCGAACCGAACCGAACGCACCGCGACGCTTCTCAGACTACTTCTTGGTCAGGGTCAAGCTGCGAATGTCAACAGCTCACCAGCAGCAGCAGCAGCACCTCCACCACCAGCAATGGCAACAGCTGCGCTGAACTGAACTAAGCTGAGCTAAGCATGAGCCATTGCTGACAACACCTAGCGAGCCACTTGACTCAGTTTTGCAGCGACTAGCGCGGCATTGTCTTACATTTAATTGGCTGATATTATTTTCAAATTTGTTGACTTTTGCCGGTTGTCGTAGGTTGCCGTGGTCGTGGCCGTTATTGTTCTGTTGTTGTTGTTGTTGTTATTGTTGTTGACGTGCTTAGTGCTGGTATTAAATTAATACAGACATTATTTAATTTTGCTTTGGCTGTGCTGCTGCTTTGAGGTCAATGCGCGCTTTTGGCAGCATCGATGGAGCTCTGACCAAATATTTGCATGCTCACAGGGCGTATGATAAATTAGCTATGCATAAGATGTTGCTTCCCCTTATATTGCACTGTGACACACCATTAACAGATGGTTCAATGACAACTCAGGCTAATTAAAAGACCAAAACGTAAGCCGGAAGCATATCAGAAGGTTGTAAAGACATGATCTAATTAATTCATAGTTTTCAAACATTAGGAGCTGGGCACTGTGTTAATTTGTTGTTAGCATTCAACTAAAGGGCATTTCCTCTTCCTTAAACAAGATGTAGCATCAAAGCACGACAAGAATAGCATGGTCACCGTCCCTACAGTCTGACAGAAAATTAGCCAACTACTTAATGACTTGGGCAACAAACTTGTTTATGGCTGTCGCTCAAAACTAACAGCATTTTGAAGCGATGAGCTGCCGTTTTATTTAATAAATTTCAAAAAATACTTCATAATACTCGTGCATTAAGTATTAGCAAAAAGCGTTAGAGGCTGGCACGCCCACTGGATAATGACAAGCAACAACGGCAACGCTTCTTCGTACAGTGCATAACACAGTGGGTGGGGATCAGAGACGGGGGTTGGCAGACAAGCAGCTACACAATGCTTAAACCACTAACCCACTTCCTACTTGAGCCAAACGGTGATCGTCGGCCTCAAGTGCGACGACATTGCCGTTGTTGTGGGCTGATGCCGATGCTTTTGGCCTGGCCCGCTGTTTGGCAGCTAACAATGCTAAGGAAACACTTGCACTTTCGTGGAAAGTTGTTTGGCCAGCTGCAGACCTGAGAGAGAAGTAAGTGGAGAGAGAGCGAGAGAGGAGATGGAGAGATGCACACAAGAAAGAGTTGCAGCTCTGAGAGACACAAGTCAGCTGTGGCTATGCGCGAGTATGCGAATGTTTTTATCTGCATTGATAGACAGATCATAAATACATATATGAGTCTTTAAATACGTATGGAAATTAGCTTCATATTAAGCATTAGGCAATGTTGCATTTATGTATATTTGTAACACAACAAACGAACGAGCAGACAACAGAATGCGCTGATTTTGCAATGGGCATTTGTAAAAGGAGAGAGAGCAGCGAGCCAGGCAGCCAGCAGAGCCGCAATTAGCAGCAATCGAGCAAGAAATTAGCTGCAGAAAGCAAACCCAAAAGCTAAGAGAGTGCAGCCTGCAAAGGCAACGAGCACCTGACTGAGACGCACTGCAGAGAGGGGGACACTGGTTGGCGACAAGAGGTGACTGATAAAATGCGACCAGACAGTGACTGCTCGACGAGAGCTGCCTGCGAATACCGCTATGCGATCTATTACGTAAGCAGCGATCAAAACAAAAAAGGTAAATATTGAAGGAAAAAAAAAATATAAATAAATAAGTCAAACATGTTGAAGAGTCGCAGGCATCCCAAAAACGAGCGAGCCAGCAGCAAAACGAACTGCGAAAAAGCTGCAACGCGTAAGTGAGAGTGGGTTGTGGAACATCAAAGAGACAGAGAAGAGGCAGAGAGCGAGAGACAGAGACTGTGTGCAGAGAAAAACGGAATCGATTATGAACCGTTGCTTGGCTGATAACGTGAGCGAAATGAGTTTTTGGCCAGTTAGCGAGGCATTTTATTTATGCATGCGTGCAAATTAAAGTTTAACGCAAAATTTCGCCTGACCCCTTACATAAGCCGGCGGACAGAAAACGGAACTAATATGCGATCGGCCAGTTAAGTTATTTATATATAACAATGACCAAGCAGCTGCCCACAAATACAGACTACGACTGCGACTGCGACTGTTTATTTTGACATACGAGCGCAAAGCTGACTGGGCGAGCATTATAGCGCCAGCTGACGGACAAACAAAACAAAGTTTGACACACATAGGCATAAAAGTAAGTATTGGGGAACTGTGACTCAACAATTGCAAATGGTTGAGATGTGGACAACAACAATGCCCGATTATTTTCCGTATTGTCAATGACAACTGCAGGGCAACAAGAAGCCGTTTATCGTTTGACGATTACCGATTGCCGATTACCGATA
The DNA here is from genome assembly GCA_035045725.1 of Drosophila ezoana. Lineage (NCBI taxonomy): Eukaryota > Metazoa > Arthropoda > Insecta > Diptera > Drosophilidae > Drosophila > Drosophila ezoana. Next base: position 3,009,680 of record JAWNOU010000093.1, read on the forward strand.
ACTGATTGATTACACACACACACTAGGCTGGAAATATAATACATACAAAATGTAAAACACAAAAATTGCACTGCACACTGGACAAGTTCAAGTTTGTCGCCTAAGTCTTTTGTTTAAACGGCGCGTGGCGCGCTTCTCTTCTTTTGCTATGGCAACAATTCGCTCGCCGCGTACCAAAAATTGTTTCGTGCTGCGCGTTTGACTGTCGCCGTTGAACTGAGTCTGCGCCTGGCCAGCGGTGCGCTTAAGCGTCAAATTGCTCTTTTTCATACCCACATCGCATCGCACCGCATCGCTTCGTCTCGCGCACTTGCAGCTGGGCATGAGTGTGGGCATGAGATGGAGCCGAGGCAAAGGCGACTGCGCAGGCAGAGATGTAAGTGCTGTCTGTCAGCATAGATACTCCTAGCAGCCAAACGGTTTGTTTTTATTTCTTATTTTTTTTTTCTATTCATTTTTTGTTTGCTTCTGGGGCCAAAGTGAATAACTCAAGTTACAGCGAAACTAATTTTGAACTCAGCGACAACGCGACACGCATAAATTATGCAAAATTTAGTTGCTGTCTTTTCTATTTGGCAATTTGTATGTATAACAACGGGCAGCCGCTAACGACAGCCAGCGTCTGCGAATTCTTGACCAAGATTGGCCCACTCTGTGCCCATCTGCCACGTCGTAGCGCGGATCGTTAATCTATGGACACGTGCAATTAGTTACTGCTGCGATTGCGCTCGGGTCGGGTCGCTCGGAAAAGCAGTTGACAATGAACCAAGAAGCGGACGCCTGAAAGTTTGCTCACAATTTGAGATCAAGGATGAAGCATAAGTAGCCACTGTGCAATAATAAAGCAAACACTTGATCAAATTACACATGCCATAAAGCTGTGTCTACAGCTATGCAGATGTACCCCCCCTTAGACAACGCAAGAATGTACGAAATAAATTGAGATAAATGACTGCTGTAAATGGCGTTGTAAAGCCCGTAGGAGTATTTTTGAACAATTGTGAAACCTTAATTAATGCCACATGTTAATTGAGTTTTCACTAATCACCTTAATTCGTTGGGTAATCAATTTACCTCATCTGCTCGTCTGGCAATGAAAAGGCACAAGGCAGGGCATCGATTTTCATAGACAAAAATCAGCTCATGTGACCTTATTGTGCCTTATCTACAGCATCTGCACTTGACTAAGTACACAGTTTACACAAAACGTTCGAAAGCCTACAGAGCACCAGAATTCAAATAAGCCTCGAATGTGATGCGTATTTTCGAATCCACATTGTGCAGTCAGCGCGCAGCTGCTGCTCTATTGACTGGAAAGTGTGTCACCATATTGTTCTATACAAATATTTGGGCTGGCGTAAATTATGAAAATATGCGCACAAAATTATATACCGCTTCCCGGGTTGCGGCTCGGCGTCGCTTGGGCAAACAAGAATTTCGAAAGCGACCCGGTAGTTAAATTAAAATAAAAACAAATTGACGCACGCCGTACATATAGATTAGTACTGAGATTAACAAAAAGATGCCTTGACGTGAGAGTTCATGAAAGCCGATACTAAACCAGAAGCTGTATTCCCGTTGCAACCGCTGTTCAGGGCCAACTGCAGATCAATGTGCCTTGCTGACGTCAACGGAGTTCTTAATGTCATCGACATTAAAGGGCTTGACTAGATCTGAACGTGAACCTGTGCATGAAAAACCGAGAAAATAAAGATATGTTGAGCACGCCGAACATTTAATACTCCCTTTTGTAGATATGTGAGAATAGAAAGGGTCGTAAATGCGAAGTTTGATGAAAATATAAAAGAAAATCAGAATATATATATAAGAACCCAATCGATCCTTCCTATGGCACAAATCCGATATTGATTTTGAATATCTGTAGAGAAACTTACAAATAAGTTGGGTATCCCCCTAAACAACAAAAATTGACAGACGGACAAACGGACATGGCTACATCAACTCGGCTCTTGATGCTGATCTAGAATATATATACTTATGCTTTCTCCTTCCATGCTTCTTATGATTAAATTAATATAAACATTAAAGCTAAGAAAGCCCTGTAAAGGACAATCCTATTATCTGAATAAAGCTAAAATTGGAAGGATTATTTTCAATATAGTAGATATTTACATTTTACCTCAACCTAATTTTATAATTTGATATTTGGTTTTATTAGTTTGGCCAGGAATTCGTCTTGAATTTTGGCTACAACATGACGGGTATGGTATATAGATTCCACTTACCTGACCTTAATAATAATTTTGGGAATGCAATATGTATTGGTTGAAATCGTTTGAGTTTCGCGCGCATTTTATTTTCTAGTTTCGTATCAGTCATCTTCTGCAAGTTGCACCGTTTCGTTAAATGTGGAGCAGTGCTCGTTAATTTTTTAAAGTAGCCATCACGTATAGATGGTTCGTTAAAATATGTGATTGGTTGGAGTTATGGCTGAACGAAGCATTTCCATACCTAGGTGGCGCCATTGGCATTGGCATAAAAGACATGTTTGTGAGGCTAAGGCTTTTGCCCTTTTCATTTTTATTAAAAATATTTCTTTCAGCTTGTCCTGCCATCTCTTTTACACATACGAATGCGAATGTGTGGCATACGCCATCTGTGGAGATTTTCAACATTTTGGCGCCCTCTATGCTGCTTACAATGTACCAAATAGCGGAGGATTCAGAAAACATGGTCACTGTTAAGTTTGCAGAGGGTAATTTACAATTTGGTACAAAAGTAGTAAAGAAAACATCCCACAACCAGAGATATAAATTCCTTAAATTGTTATCCGTTTGGGAACAATTCTATGAATTTGATGTTTGGATTTTATTGCCAATTAAAGAAGATTACCTTCTTACCCTTTGTCTGTTTAAAGTGAAATGAAGTAAATTCTTCTCAGCTATTTCTGATGGCTTACAAAAGTTGCTTAACTGCAGCATCGGATGATATAAAGTGCTACTTGTTTTAATTTATGTTGCATGCAAACTGCAAATAAAATTGTTTATATTTTGCCTATAACTCAAAGAGTGCAGCGAATAAGGGGGAAACTTATTTACACTACGTGGCTTGTGTGTGTGTGTGTGTGTGTGTAAAACATGCATGAATCACATGAACAGTGCCGAAAATGTGAACCGGCGGCAACTGCAGTGGGAGATGCAGCATCGCTGGCAGCTCAAATTAACTTAACACTCATAAATCAGCGTTAACAGCGACCGCAAAAGTGTTGCATAAAAAATAGTTATACCTTTTTTTTGGTTCTGGGATACGAAACTGAAACTGAAACTGAAACTGGGACTAGGGCATGCACGGACTGGGTTGCACTTCGCCAGGCCGCGAGCTCCATGCCAAATAAACGATTCTCATAAAATGCGTGAGTTTGCATTGCCAACTTGATGGCAGCCACATTTTTCGATATGCACCACGCAGCCCGCGACCCGCGACCCGCAACCCGCAACCCGCACCCCGTAACCCGCACCAAACTTTCACGCCTGTCAATAAAGCAGGCTGGCAATTTCGTTTGCTGACAAAATGCCGGCTGTCATTCCAAGTAATCAAATCGTAGAGCGTTATTTGAGCATGTATTTTTTAACGCCGCCATCGCTGGCCATCTGCATAGATGGAACACAGTCATCAGTTTGGCCCAACTTGCTCGTTGGCAATGTGTCATGCGAATAATTGAGTAATATGTATAATTGCCACTAAATGAAAACATTTAACCAGACATTCAACATTTTAGTTAACATCAGTCCTTAAAGTTTTTAAGCATTTTCGAATAATCTGCTGAAATCAGCATTAATGTCAGCTCCTGAATTCGCATTACCAATGGGTTGACAAGACATATAATATGGTGACAACAATCCCTGGGGATGGTTTAAATATTTAAACTTAAATAGTTTTTCATTTCTTACTATATCTCCTCGGTCTTGCTTTAGCTTCAGATTGTTTTAGCTTAAAATGACTGATGCCCAATTACGCAGTGACAGTTTTGTTAGTGAAGCAACACGCCCAATTTTCAGCGTTCATTTATTTTTGCATACTCATTGTCTAATCCGCTGGAAAACTCTTGAAGTCAGCGGCGCCAGCGAAGGACGCTTTTAATTATCCTAATGTGGCAGCTGAGGTGTGGGCGCTATTGACTTTGCACACACACATCTAAACGCGAATAGACATGGATGTGGGTGCTGTTGCGTGTTGTGGTGCTGGTGGTGCTGGTGGTGCTGATGGTGCTGATGGTGCTGGTGCTGGGTTGCTGCTGCTGTCACATTGCATTAAAGTCACAACATTAAAATGCTTGCCAACTTGCGCAGGCAGGTGTCGGCACCGTGATAATGTCAACAGCGGAAACAATAAAAGCCGCAGTTGCCTTTTTACTTTTGCGTCGAGATATGTGACACTCCAGGATGTGCGCGAGCTGCCATTGGAGGAAGACAACGCCTGAGCACGGGGCAGAAAACAAAAAGCGGAAGCCAGCATCAAAACGTAAAATGTGTCATTGGATACTGTACTCTTTATTGTGCATAAATGTCTGGCGTGAGTCGCAGCAAAACGGATATACGCCATAACAAATTTGATGCTATTGAAATGTATTTCAACAATAATTACGCCTTAACATATAAATAGTTCTTTGTTTGGACTTAAAAATTAAGTTGATTTCGCCAACCTTACCTTACCTTCATCTGATACACTTGGCATTTACTGGCTGGGCTATTGGACATTTATTAAGAACTTGACCTTTAACGCTTATTACCTTTATCACATTGTATAAAATAATAATGTTAGCTGACAGATGGTGCCGTTTAAATAAGGGTTTACCTTATTAATTATTATTATTATTAGCCGTAGACAGGCGTCAGGCGTCATACTTCATAAATTCCAATGTTAGTCTGTTTTTGTAGTGCTGAAGCAATTTCCAGTCGCGTCTGGTTCATCGTTTAGTGGCTTCAGTAAAATAATAAGAAGAACAAAAAGTGCTCTGGGGTGGCAGCCATACTGAAGTTAAGGCAAACCGTTGTTAGAAATTTAAAACATGTCAAGTGTGCAGAGCATACAAAGTTGTGCAAAAGCTGTGTGGCCTTAGGTCAGAACAATGGGTAAAGCGGCTAACTTTGCACCGCATTGGGCACAATAATACTTACGACGAACAATAACAAAATTACCCAACAACCGGAGAAGCAGTCTGCATGGAGTGTTCCTCAACTGGCACAAGGCTAATGCAAACTAATGCGAGATTCACCACAGAAAGGCTGAGCACCGCCCGTAGAATCGGAATCCAAATCCAGAACGGGCTCTGCGGCCTTTGCTGTGGCTGTGGTTGCTGCTCCCAGCGGTGCTGTCTCATGTTCTTATTATGCAAGCTAAACAAATCCAAATGAGATCTCCAATGGGTTAAATGCTTTCGATGCGGTTGCCTGTGCTTGCTGTCAAGTTTTTAATTGTCATATACAAAGTGTAAGCTCAAATTCAAAATGCACGAAAAATAACAAATGAGTTGGATAGGAATACGAACTAAAGAAGGCCTTGATTGCTTTAAATAAGCTCAATATTAGGTCCTATCTGATGCGATTATCGCCGCTGCTTTGTTAAGTACCTGCCGGCCATACAACGGCCAACATCCAGACTGAGAGAGCAAATGGTGCAGCAGACCACCCCAACTTCACCTCTCTGGCACTTTAGATGCTCCCTTCTAGCTTTTAAGCGCTCAAATATTTATAAAGCGCAAAATGTTATGTTGACGCGCTGCTGGCCGCTTAAAGGCGGAGACGAAGCTGGAGTTAAGTGCTGCAAATGAGAGCAAATGCAAAGTAAAAGTGCCTGAGTGGCTTAAATGTAGTAGGTGAGACCTTGCAAAAGATTGCCATTATAAGCTTTAGCCCCAAGAATGGACAACTAAATAGACAAACTGAACAGCACTCTTTAATAATTACAGTTGCCAATATTTGTTTAAATAATTAATAATTTAACAACTGTAATGTGCACTATTTAGAAAGCTGACGTCCTTACACACACAGCTTGCAGTCGTCGCTGCGTACAGCCGATGTGCATTGCAAATATTGCGCATACGCCGCATGTGCGCTCAACTGCACGCACAGAAGCGCCTCGCACTGTTTGCCTTTATAACTAACTGTATGCGACTATAGACAGTGACAGCGTTGCGGTATTAAGACCTCAGCTAAAATGATTACATGCCTGTTTAGATTTGTCAGTCGACGGCGGGGGCTTCTCTTTTGATTTACTAGCGTGCCTGGCGGGTTGAAGGGACGCTGACGTCGACCGTAGGTTGCCGCTGCCAGCTTTTGTATTTCACACTTGATAAATGATCAAATTAGGCTACGGAAGCGGCGACTTGCATATGCACTTATATACATATATAAACTATATGCCAGACCAAACGCAGCACAACGACGAGGAGCCTGTGCAGCTGCTTTGTTGATGTTGCAGCTTCGGGCGGCGCCTCTTGCATATTGCCAACTTTTGCTGCACACTGCTGGCTTTGTCTTGACGCTGCTCTGTTATAACCAGTACACTTTCACCCCGAAATAGGGGCAGCTCCAGACTAGGACTAGGTATGTGCCGGACTGTTTTATATGCGCTGCATGTCTTGCACTTTTGCTGCTGCAGCTGCGAGCTGCAAGCAGCGCTTCTCTTGCGGCTTCTGCCTGCTTAGGTTGTTCGGTTGGCGTGTATGCCCGCAAAATAAAGCGCCTCGTGTTGCATGGCTCTAAACTATTTGGGCACATCGTGCACGTTTTCATTTAGCTGAGTGCATGCAACTGCCCGAACCAGCCCAACCAACATACGCCTCAGCTCGGCCAAGAAACTGCTGCCTCTTCCCAGGCGCATGCAAATGCAAATGCCAGTAAGAGCAGGTTAAATGTTGCTTCTAGTGGCTATTATAGAGATTTATTCGAATATTTTGGCCAATAATTTATGTTTCATAAATATCAAATTTCTCATGAGGCTATTCAGGCTATTTAGGTCGTACATTTCTAAGTCTGCCAATTGCCAACATCTAGAGACAATTAAGTGTCATAATGTACATATTTAAGTAATTGGTTTATGCAAGCGGAATACATGCGTAAATCTTCTGATAATAGCAATATTTCAATATTTCATATTAAATTGTTTTGTGGCTAGGAAATTGCCCGAGCTGCATAGTCTGGCCCTGTGCTGGGCGAGTAATTTCCTTTTAGCCTACGAAACTAATTGCAATAATAATGCCAAATTATTTAACCAAGCCAGCAAAATGAACTTGTAACTTTGGCCAATCACAAACATGGACATTCGTCCATGTATTGGCATGCATTTAAGTATTTCTATTCACAAGTTGCTTAAGCAACAACAATCCTTGACTGTTATCAGCTGTATAAGCCAAGAAACACAAGTTAGTTTGTGTCCATAGAAATGGACATGTTATATTGATAGCCCATATCAGTTCAGAAATTCTGACACTTATGTTGCCTGATGGAAACTTTTCAATCTGCCTGAGCTATGAAAGTCAGGAACACATCTTTCCATAACACTATTATGTGGAAGCGTGTGTGTTTGCTTGCATGTGAGCTGCGGTCGCAAAAAAATATGCGCTTGCTGCCTCCAGTTGCATTTATTTGCGGTTGCCGACACGCCCCCCGTGGGGTAGCTGGCGCTTCATCCATGTTGTTACTGTCGCTGACAGCAACTGCGCTGGATTGCAGTTGCGCCCTGAAAAAATATGCAGCTTAAACGCAACGCATAAATTTAATTTGCAACGGCACAACTGAAAAGTGTTTTTTTTTTTATTTTGTTTTTCATATTTTTTATTTCGTTTGCTCTATTAGCGTAAAGTTGCGCATTATAAAAACAATTTCGGCAAGTTTTTGCCAAGTTTTGAAATGATTCAATTTGGTGATTCGAAACTTTGCCAGGTGCCAGCTGCTGCGGGACTATCTCGGCGCGAACGAAACCTTTATAGCTCTCGGCAGACCACAAACAGAAGCCCGCTGGCAATTAGTTGCTGCTGCTGTTGTGCAGGAGGCTGTGAATCCTGGCAAGCTTTAAATAATTCACTTTTTGGCATTTATTAAGGCTCGGATAGCACAAAAAGCGATTGCCATTATGCATTGATTGAGTTTCATGTGATTATGTAGTTTTAATTATGTACGAATGCCATAAATAATTTATGCAGTTATATAAAATCCGATTTATTAACGAATTCTGGTAATACCCTGTACGCGAGAAACGACTAAAAAATTGTGTGTTTAAGTTATACGCATGTATGTATGTAGCAAGCATTAGAAGTCCTAAATATCTGATCCTCTACATATAGAACATATGTCCAACGGATTTTGGATGTTCATTTGTTTCTTTTTTATACTTGTGAGTTCGACTGTGTGTTAGGAAACTTGAGACTGGGCTACAAGGTATTTTTTAGTTTCTCAGTTTATTTACCACAAAATACAATTGAATATGCGCTTTTAATTTAAATTATTTTGCAACTGATGGAAATCACATTCAAGCTTGCATTTCTGTAAAGACCAGCTACACACACACACATTGCTGCATATATTGTTTTAAATTAATGTTCATATCCGAATTATAGTAAAAGTAACACATACATCTGCAAGTATGGCGAACATCATAAACATATTTAACCACAGGATGACATATGCAAATATTATAATCATACACGGACTCTTCGCGCCCCTCAGCTATGCCGCACTGTGTTGGGGAAGCAAATATTTGAGTCGCGCCCTGAGTTATGCATGTCAGTGACAATGATTGCCTGCGGTCCCGGCGACCTCCATATTTCGTATAAAGTCAGTCATGTGGTTCAGGAATTCCAATGTAAATTCCGTTTAGTGAATTAAATAGCTTATCAAGCGTTGGGTGGGCGGGTTTGCTCAACATTCCAAGCATATTCGAGAACTATCAATAAGACGACATGCCCTTGGTTTCGCATATATCTATGGTAGGTGCTTGGTAAGTGCATAGTAACCGAATGCACTGAATGAGGTTGCTAAGCGTTTTGGTTATTGCTGAGCTTTCTGCAGAAACTTCACAAGTATTTTAGCAGAAGCTATATGCTGTACCTAACAAAGCCTGAGAAATTTGAACTATACCCAATTATATTCGAATTAGTTCGCTTATTAGTTCGTTTTTTTAGATGAAAATGAGGATAGATATTTAATATTAACTGCATTTATCAATCTTGATTCCGCATAAAAGACTCAATAAACGAATTAATTAACCAAAGGCGGTGTGAAGAGTTAATTTCCGATTAATTCAAAGCATTTCTATACAAAATACACACCAGATAAAATTAATCCATTAATAAAAACTTCAAAGGATTGCCTGAACACACAAGCGCACACACACACATTCACAATCCACAATTCAGTTTTTCAACACGCTTCAAAGAGACGATGGATGCGTTTGTGGATGAACGCGTATGTGTGTGTGTGTGTGTGTGTGTGAGTGTGGGTGTTTGTGTGTGTGTATGTCAGCTGACAACATCACTCACAGAGAATTGTTGTGGTATATGACAGGAAGCAGACAACACATCCTCGTCTAAAAATAGTAAATATGTATATATATAGATATACAACACGTATTGTATTTAACAGAGAAGCACACAAACAGGCACATTTCTAGCATGCTACCAAGCTTGTGGCCCTCATGAGGTAAAAAGGTATACTAGACACTTGTTGCTTAAACCCATTAATAGAAACAGAAACAAGTTGATATGACAAATATTAGACTTAACAGATTTCTTAAATTTGTATGTGGTGAAAGCCGTAGCTTTCGACTCAAAATCAATAAATGAAATTGGTTTTCTACTCAAGGGTAAAACCCACCGAGAGCAATGCAAGAAATTGAACGACTGAGAAAAACTTTGTTGTATGAAATGAATGTGTACATGTTTATAAATTGCAGCAGTAAGGGTGACGGCCTGTTGGGACTCGCATAGGCAACTCAAAGTAAAACCACAATGAAAGCAGCAAATAAAATAGAAGATCACAAATGCCTGGAAGCCATCTTTCTCTTTTTTATGGCCCGCATGTAATGAAAACGCATGCAACTAGCACAGAACACAATGTTGAGAACTTCAGCTTAAGAAAAAAACGGTAGGGGATTGGCGGGTAAGACGGAGCAGACCGCAGGTTACAAGCTTTTGGGCAAAAATGCCTAGATTCAATTTGTACACATTTCCTTTAGTAATAAATAATTACTTTCATATTAAAAACATGTTGCCTCATCTGACTTCGGGCGGTCAAAACAATGTGAACAATGCAGAAAGAGCTTCTAGGCACAATATGCAACTTTTTGTATATGTATAATTATGTGTACGTGTGTGTGTGTGTTTGTGTGTGCGTGCGTGTGTTTGTCGAATGTATAAGAATGATAATAACAAAAATTGTTTGCAAAACGAGTCTAGCACATAATAAATAACTACAAAATAAATGCCATGCAGCATAAGGACACTGTGAAAGGGCATTGATGTATGGTGCGGGAGTGGAAGCTTGTATTTTTAATAAAACCAAATAAACAGCAAAATGGCCATAAAAGCTTTGAGGACGCTAGACCACCCTGCAAAATGTTTGCAATATTAAAGCACAGCAGAGCTCAAAATCTCAAGCTGAGGCCCAAGTAAACAGCGCAGCTTTTCAGACTCAACTGGCCAGCGGGCAGGCTAAGAAAAATGAGAAAAAATACAATAAAAATTACTGAACCGAATGCGTCATAATGTTTACGTTAAAAAAGAACAACATGAAAAAGCGAAGCAGTCCAGCAGCCACACAGTCAACCAACCAACCAACCAGCTAGCCAGTCAGCCAAGATGCAGTCTCCCGGCAGGCAGAGTGTTGTGGTCTTTGTTCCAAGAAGCCGCAGCACAGTCTGTATGGTACTAAGGGGTAAGCGAAAAAGGAAATGCACAATATACACACACACCTTACATAATTGTAAAGGGGGTTGTGTCCATTATTGTTGTTGTTGTTATTGCGGTTGGCCGGCATCTAAATTGATTATGAGCAGCTGGGCCCTAGATATCCAGAGAAACAAGAAGTCCAAGTAAGCCAGAGGCAGCATGTTGGCAGGCCACTTGACGTATACTTAATATTAAATTGCGAGTTAGCATCATGCCTTAAATTTAATATTTCCCTAACGATATGCTTATTTGCAATAGTCGTTGGGTCCAGATTACCAGAAGAAAACTTGTAGTAAATGAAAATGTAGCTACAGAGAGTTCAAATTTAATATTTATTAGATTTGAGTTAGAATTCTATTCAAATGATTTCTAATCAACAAACAACTCTCTGTTCCTTAACCACGTTTAAAAGAGCAGCAACCACAACAAATTGATTCAAGAAAGGACTTTGCTTATGCTGAATGCTCGAGTGCACAAAACTTGGAATAGAATAACATAAGGTAAATCTCAAAAATGGCTTTTAATGTCACCGCCTTGCAAGTGGCCTTCAGCGTGGGCCACGGCAGACCAACCTGCCGGTAAATAAAGTTTTTAATGCGTCAAGGCCTAAGCTGAAGCTACTTCCTGAAGCGCTACAACAACGGCAAACGCCACTTCAAGTTTGCAGTTGCGGCTTTAGTGCTTGCCTTTGCATTGAACATTTGTTGCACGCTGCTGCACTTGACTGTTTGCGACAACTGCAGCAACCTCAACAACAAGAACAGCAGCTGCAAAAACGATACTCACAGTTCAACTGCTAAAAACAGCATAACGTAATTATGAGTTACCATTAGGCAATGGCAATGGCAATGGCAACGTGAACTCTGACACAACAGCTCTACCTGCAACTGCCGCTGCCAGACGACCATCAAATGGGCGCCACAAAGTGTCACAGTAAAATGTAAAAACATTTCGAGTGACATTCCCGTATTTTTTGTTGTATACATTTTTCGTATTATTTTTTTTTACAGCTCTAAAACGCCGCAAAACGCCCAAGTGCTCACTTCATTCACACTCGATGCGTTTCCATGGTCGGCGGCCCGGCAAGGGGATGACAGTTTCGCTTTCCCGGCAAACAGGTAAAACCGACTGCTGTTTTATAGGAAAATATTTACAATTTGGTATGTAGAGTGGCGTTTCTTGTGCGCTTTTCCGGCGCCTTCTCGTGTGCGCCGCTTAGTTGTATGTTTTAAAAGGCTCTGGGGCTTTTGTTTGCACTCGCCAGCACTCAAACGCACACATACACGCACACATACACGCACACACACACTTTCTAATAGCATTTCAGTTGGCAAGCCTTTTTCATGTCCTGTCAAGTGTTTGCCTTTGTCACAACCAGCTGAGTGTAATGCCCGATGATTCGTTACATGTTAGTCCGCTAAAAAGTTTCGTTGCTTTAATGTGTTTTGCTCTTTGCCATTTAGTTGATTGCTCAGATTCATTGCTCGAACCGCAATCTGCAAATTGTAACTCAGTTATATCAGCCCCTTACATTATAAGGTTGCACAGCTTTACATTTGTCAGCTATTTACTACTCATCTGCATTGGGTCTCTGGTGTCCTAGCGTCAGTTGTTGCTTACTGCGCTCGGCTGTCAATTTGTGTTCTGTCACTTATTTCACTTATTCCTAATTGGTAAAGAATTTCCAGGCTTACAGATATGTGGCCCAAGCCCTTGATATGTATGACTGAAAACACTATTGATCTGAATCTAAGGATAATTTCCGAGATGGTTATTTGCTAGCTGATGCATTTAACCTTTCACCTCGCCATAAATTTTAATTTAAGCTTAGCAGCACAAACTTTCAAATAAAGCATATTAAAAAAATTATTTTCAGGTTGAAAAGGTTAAAGTAAATTGACTGAAAAATAAAAAGCCCTTTTTATTACGAAGAGTTTCTTTAAAATTGTGTTAGCCTTAGTCCAGCTTGGGGCTGGAAGTAGTCTGAAAGTAAGCTAGAGCACTTGACATTTTGTGGCGTGATAAAGGCGACGAGACTTGTGGAAAATATTTAATTAAAATTAAAATATGGCAGCTGCTTACAACTACATTCTCCGACACAAATCGCACTTAATCCATCTGCAGTTTGGTGCTGCCTTCAGGGCTGCACTTTGGGGCAATAAATTTAAAACCAACCCTGTCGCTCTTCGGCCAAACTAGTCCTAACTAATGCTCACATATACTTACCAACAAATATACATGGTGACATACTACTGGGTAGCGCCTGCAGCTGATCTTGTGCTGCAACTGCGTCTGCTGCCGCTGCTGTTGGAGCCCGAACCTCGACTTCCTGGCTGCGCTCCACATTTTTGCCACGAAGATTTTAACTGTCAGCAACTTGGGCGACTTAATTTGAATTTACGGCGCCATGAGGAGCGGCTCGCACTGCTTCTGGGTCTTGCGTCGTACTGGGCTATTATTTCGCACAAACACCATTAAATACTGAGTGGCGCTTCTAATGTGTTTATTGTTGTTACTGTTCCTGGTTCGGGGTTTGTCCAGGGCGAGTGTTCCCGGACTCGTATGTGCGCGACAATAATATTCAAATGCTACAGCATGGCGCGCCGCGACTGTGCTCTGGCTGCTTTTGCTCGCGTGTGTGGGCGCTGCTTATGGGCGTGGCATGACGCTTTTGCACCGAGTAGTCAGCGCCTAGGTACTCGCTATTCGCCAGGCCATGCTGGCTATAGGAGCCCTCACATTCGCAGTCCTGGCTGCAGTCATGCAGCTCGGCCCGCTCTCGAGTCCCGCCTGCATTTTCATATTTATGTGTCTCTAGATAGCGCCACAGCAGTCAAAAGTTCTTCGTTCACACTTGCCACACACACACACAACTAGAGCATGACAGTGTGTGTGCGTGTTTATATGTTTATATGCTAATACTTTAGCACACATGCCGAGCACTATTATCGCGGGTGCCACTTGGGCGTCGAACTTCCGCCATCCTGCTGTTGGATCTCAAGGCAATTCTGCAGCATGGCAATTTCAGTTTGAGCTTGGTGTGTACTGTAAAATGAATTTTACTTCATTTTGATATGTTTTCCCTGTTGGTTTAGTGTCGGGCACATAAATACATGTGTGCCCCGCAGATAGATATGTGGGGTGTTTTGTTAGTTTGTTTTGCCTGCTGGCTGTACTATCGCAATGATAATAAATATTATTAATCTTGCTGTCGCACAAGCGCACACAAGCCCACCCACACATTGACAAAGGATGTATATCTCTCGCCCACGCCTGGCGCTCGCTGATCAAGTGCTCAACTTAGTACTCAAATATGTAAACGTGGCCCAGTACCCAGTGCCGCCATTAGCGAGGAGCACGCCGGAAGCCCAAAACACAGCACGCCGGCGACTTGCAATTTATTTTCATTTCTCGATGCAACCGGCAACAATGCAAGGACAGAAACTCACCGCCACCGTCATTTCCATAAGGTAGGAAGACTCTTGAAATTTATGGCGTAATTACTATTATGCATTCTAATTGCGTGACTTATTTATATTGCAATGACCAAAAAAGATTATATGTATAAGTAACATATATGTACATATTTTATGAAGATTGTTGTTTATATTATTTAAGTTTAATTATTTAACATACGCTGTGACCAAAGGGTTCTCAAGAGGCTAACACAGTGTTTGAATTCAAACTCTGCAGTCAGCCAACGGGAATTTCAAGATGCCGCCGCAATTCTGCATCAGCACATTAACTAAGCGAGCTAATCAAAAATTTATGTAATTTATGGTGCACTCAAAGGCGGCCGAGTGAAAGTGCATTGAGGTCTAGTGGGGATCAAACAGAAATCCCCAGACTGTGCCCGCAGTTAAAGCCCCTTCGGCAACAGATTTCCTAGAGCGGGCGCTGGACTGGCATTTGCTGTGCGGCCTACGGCCTGTGTCCTTCGTCCTTTGTCCTTTGTCCTTGGTAAACGCTAAGCAGCAAATTTGATGATGTCGACCGCAGTGCTCTCGTGTTTTAGCGGCTGCTGTCTACTGCTGCTGCCGCTGTTGCTGTTGCTGCAGGAAATCCAGTCTAAAAATCAACAAACGCCGGAAATGCGCCGCTGTCGGCGTTCCGATTAAAGTTTCTGCATTCAAAATTGGGCTGTGTGCTGCTCGCATGGGTTTGGTGGCCAAAGGGGTGGCCGGGTAGTTGGAATGTTGTCCCCGCGGATTCTGTGGCTACTTTTACCAAATCTAATTGCAAACTTTATTTAGCTGCAGCTTTCCAACGCCCACTCGACAACTCGAAAAACATACAATGTGGCGAAATTGTTTTTTACGTCTCGTTGCTGTTGTCGACTGTCCTCTGCGTAGTTTCCTGTTTGGTCGCAGTAAATCATGAAATTTATTAGAGAAAATGCGAGAAAAAACTCAAATAATTTGCAAATGTTTTCAGCGCTTTGAGTGAACACAAGCACGCCCTCCGCTAGAAGCCTTGGCATTAATTTAGATGCTGTTTTTAATTTTGTTTTGCCGGCCAACTTCATTGACAAAGCCTCAAAGAACGCACACGCCGCAGAGAATTTTGTTTAGATATTTAATCAAAACTAATTGAAAGTTTTGTCTTTGTTGCTGCTCCGCTGCCGGCAGCCCAGCCGAGCAGCAGTCAATCTAGCAATTTGAGCCCAACCAGAAAGGCTACAAATTATTTTTGGTCCTGAGAGGCCCCTCCTACAAGAACAACATCAACAGACATGCCCAGCACTTGACTGGCGTTTTTCTAAACCTGTCGTAAGTTTGATAGGGGCGAGGAAATGTGAGATGCTGCAGAGCCCAGAGCTGGTCAAGCTCGAGGGCAATTTAGAATCGAGCTCAGGCAAAGTGGCAAAACATAGCTTGAGGATCTTTTAACACAATTAAGCAAACGTTGTCAAATGAGAAACATTCTTGTACCCTGGCACTGCTGCCTCGGAAATGAGCAATGCAATTGCGACAAGTGCGTGTCATAAAAGTGCACAGCAATTAGGCACCCCAATGAACTTGCCTCAGCGAGTTTTTGCATCAAAAAAGGTTTGAGAGGAATTTGGGGGAAAATAATATTTAATTTTCATCCATAGACCATAACATCTGGCGTACAAATTCGGCTGTTATGCCATCATTAAGAAACTTAGATGAAATACATTCTTGACTACATGTCTGTTGTGTGGTGGGTGCTTTTTGTGGCATATAGACACTTATTTTTCAGATGAATGGAGCAGCTAGTTAATAGTTTAAATATTTTTTTATTTAGAAATATACTAATCGAAAAACTATTGAAACTGATAAGAGATCAATAGATAAAAACGACAAGTTTGAATGGCAAGGAAATGGCCAAGAGACATAATGTCTAACTACTCATCCTGCCGTTTGCGAATAAACTCGTCAGCATTGTTGGCAAATCACTTCTTTATTTTCTTGAATAATCTAGGCATCTTTAGGAATGTTCGTGACTTATGCTGAAGCGTTGATGGGGCAGCACCTATATCTATGGGCGAATCTTTCTTAATCGTTTCAGTTACACAGCGTGAGGCATTTGGAAACGTCAGCGAGCGCGTTTTGTTTAATGGAAGCGGCTCTACGTTGCAGCTAGTGCCGCCTACGTTAGGCGAAATGGTTACCACATAGGAGTAGGGTCCACTCTTTCGAGGAAGATTCTCTTGTTGTTGATGTGGCAACTGCATGAGCAGATCACCGATTTGACTGACAATGGGTGACACAGGTGATCTTTGAGTATTAAAGGGCTCTGATCTGCAGGACTTGTTACTTCCCAGCACCATGCTGGAGGTGCTTTTTTTGCACAAGCAGGTCGCGCTGTTCATCCTTTGTAAGGTCCGTCGTGTGTCAATTGTCGGCAATTGGCTGCTGGTTGTGGCACGAATCAGACGCTGTTGGGAAATGATAGGGGTCTGAAAGTCAAGGGAGATGCTTGATGCAGACGTCTCAATCGGCGCATCTCGCTCAATGTCAAACGTGGCTTGCCGCCTTATGCGTTGTTGCTCTGCCAGAGGAGTGGGTGTCGGATCGCTCTGCTGCTGCTCGCGCAGCTTCTCCAGTTGTATGCGGATTTCGTCCATTCTTGATCTATTCGGCACTAGATCCTCGACACTGGTGGCATGCGCAATAGGCGTAATAAACCCTGTCGCCAAAGATCCTGTGGATTTTCCTTCAGCTCTCAGCATGTCCAGCTGTAGTTGCTGCAGGTCTGCCTGGAAGTCACTTTCCTCCTTAGCATCTTTCTCCGACTCCGTGATAGGTACCATATCTGTTGCTGGGCTCGTATGATCCAACCAAGGAAGCACGCAGCATTTCTTCTGGATGCGTTTCATATTCTTCTTTTCTCTCTTAGACAGCGCGGCTTGAAGCTGCTGTCGCGACTTCACACTTACACCATCGACCAAAATAAACGGCACGCCCGAGCTGTCGCACTGGGCAATGTCCTCAATGCCGGCTAGTCGATCAGTGGTAATACCATTATTGGGACATTTACTGACA
Source organism: Drosophila ezoana (assembly GCA_035045725.1). Taxonomy (NCBI): domain Eukaryota; kingdom Metazoa; phylum Arthropoda; class Insecta; order Diptera; family Drosophilidae; genus Drosophila; species Drosophila ezoana. Next base: position 3,027,095 of record JAWNOU010000093.1, read on the forward strand.
TTTGCTTTAGCCGGCAAAATAGTATTTGCCAAATTCAATGCCTCCGGCTTGCTTCCAATACGGCTCCTTTTTTTGCTCATTGTGGCTGTGAGCAGGTGTGAGCAAAGCGTCATTCAATTGCCCCTTGGCGGTTAAATGCAAATCAAATTAGACGATCACATGGTTCACTGAATGTCGCATATGATGAAAGGTTTTCACGTGCTTTTATACCAGCTGACACTCGTCACACATTTGATTTGCATTTAATTGTTGCGGAAATAATGTGAAACGCGTCTAGACGGCGTCATCCGCTAACTTTTGCGACTCACCTGAACGAAGAATAGTTACCGCTACTGTACCTAAATTTAAATCCCTCTTAAGTTCTCTGGCAAAAATCGAATTGAAAGGGATAAGCAACTTTTACGAACAGAAGAAAAAAACAAAAAATGTTGCTTTAAGTCCTCAAGCGTCCTTCGAGGCAAAGCGCGCGCACTTGTGGCTGCCAGACGCCTTCTGCCTTACTCTTGTGTTTGTGTTGTGGGCAGCGCAATCCGTACAGCAAAACTTTATTTTGTTCTGATAAAAACTTAAATGTTACTGTTGCCGCGAGCTGCCGTAAATGCTTGATATCCCCAAAAGGTTAACAGTTTTGGTTGCTGCTCCTGGTTTTGCTCTGCTTGACGTCAGCTCTGTGTGCTATTTTTCTTTTTTATAATATATTTTTTTAAGAATTTTGCAAAGCCACAACGTTTGAAACGCCCGCTCAGCACACACAGAAACACAATCAGGCAAACATATACATAGATACGGGTGCACTATGCGTGTGTCTCACTGTGGTTTTGTGTATTTTCTATTCCTTGGTTGCTGGCTGCTACATTAGGAAAAGCGTGCTCAGTCAATTTTGGTCATATCACTAACAAGAAGAATTTAAATTAATAAAATATATATATGCCAGCAAGTTGGAGCCTTTTAGACTTAAAATTTTAAATGACAAAACCGGCAAAGGCCTTAGCCCTTAGCCTAGAATACGGCCCACTTCGTTAGATCGACCTGAGGTTACGTTTATCGTATTTTGGTTGTTTGTTCTAACTATTCACACGCTCCTAATGCTGTACCTTTCACATCCTTACTCTTCATTTCGCTCTCTTAAAAACGCATATGATATGAGCGGGCCATACAAAAGCGCTCTGTGTACTAAAAAAGCTCACGAATCGCTTGACTCCTGTCAACCGAACGCTCAACCGAAGATGGCAAGGAACACGATGAACTGAATGTGGACGATGGCGCGGCTATTGCCGATTGTAGGTTGTGCGCCTCCTCGGCTATGAATATGTTAAATGCGCCCGTGCCAGGAACAGTTCAGTCAGAATCGGTTAGGTCTACGGCGCGGACGTGACAGCGGCTGGCCGAAGACTTTTTCCACAGGATGCGATCGTATGTTAACAATAATTTGCGGTTGTGGAATTAGCTGCCAAATAACAACATAAATTCGACAAGTTGGCATAATGCCTTTCGTAAAACTTGGCCCATTGCCTTGGCCCCGTCAGTGTGTGTGTTGAGAAAGTGAACTGCAGCTCAGTAGCCCAGGCGTGAAAATTATTAGTGTGCAATTGTTTTCAAAGTGAGCGGGCAATTAAAGTTTCAGACTCGCTGACGAGTGACGTCTAATGGTAGCTTGATGGCTGCCTGATGCAAGTCACGACATAAATTACTCGTCCAGGTAGTTAAACGACATGAAACAGAAAAGTCGGCAATAGTGTTTGTGTGAAATGTACAAAAACGTCAGTTTAACCAACAGTGGAATTCAAAGAACAACAACAATAATTGGATCAAAATCGAAGCACACGAACTACATTTCAAAGTAGCTGGATACTTGTGAATGAAGCATTAGCAGCCCAGGACTGAGCAAACCTAGCACTGAGGAAAATATAAAAGTTAATTATGTAAGTGCTTAGGTCTTAAGGGAAAACAAAAATGATAGGTAATGCGTGGGCGGTAAATGAAAACAGCAACTGACAATGTTGCGGGAAGGGAGTAAATCAAATAAAATATTGACATCTAGATCGAAAAAGGCATTAAAAGCTTGATACCTATGTACACGAAACCCTTGCGATCATGCAGTCCAACTGACAACTGTACGCAACCCTGGAAAGGCAGTCGTTGACCCCATTTGCAAACATTGCAACGAACTCAGCATTGGGCCAGCGGTTGGGGACCCGGGAGTATTGGACAAACAATGCACACTCTAGGGAGGGTCAAAAATGATTTGGTTACTTCGCCAATAACAAAAGATAAATAATGGGGACAGACAGCGCCACATAGGCAAACAATTTGGCGCCACGTCATAAATTCAATTAAAATTCAATCGAAAATATATGCAAATTAAACAATGGCGTGCATTTAGGGGCTAGTTGCCCATTCAACAACAGTAAACAATGATTGTCCTTAATATGAACACAATAGCTTAACATATCGTCAGATATACACTTGTGTACATACAAATATAAATATGTATACCCAGTCACAAGTTACGCACTATTTCTGCTTTTAGATTGATTATTATAATAAAAGATACTTCGTACTTCCCTTCATAATTACCCTTCTTCAGAATTCCATAAATATTCAAGCTGCAGGCGTCAGCTTCGTTCTTTCAATAATGTGAATGCCACTTGAGCGAAACTTAAATATTTTTTACACTTTCCGTGCCGCAACTTTTCAAATTATGTGTCATTTTTCCCCAAGAATTCACGTCTAAGAAATTTTATTTTTATTTTTTTCTTCTTATGGTCGTTTTGTTAGTAAAAGTTTTTATCGTTCAAACTCATGCCGACATGGCCTCATCATACGGAATTGTGGGCTTGGTAAAAAAGTTTTACTAACAATTTTTGATCAGGCCAAATTTAATCCATATATAAATGGAAAAGCTATCTTCCATTGGGTATACGACCATATATATTGTGAATACCCGTCTTAAGTTGACTCCAAAAATTATTATTTAATAAACATTAAGTAATATATATATTTATTTATACACACAATCTGTTAAGCTGTTTATGCTTAACAAAAGCTTACGCGATATTTTACTTTAGTACATTAAGACAAACTTCCTTTTGAGACTGCTCCTAATTTCCGGCTTTGACAATTTGCAGTAGCTTAACTGAGACAAGCGGCCGTGACACTCATATTTTGCCTGTTCCTATATTCCATCAAAAATGCTCAATTTTGTTTATCCTTAACCAGAGGGATAGCCACAAAGTGAATACCAGCTGTTTGCTTTTAATTTGAAAAGCAACATTGCTTCAAAGTTCCTCACGCTTCACGCCAATAAGTCTTACATAAAATTTACTTAAGTTGACGCGCAAGACTAATAATATCAAGAAAAATGAACGAGCTCATAACTCATACGCAATTTAAGCGCAAGGTGCGAAAGGCAATCTCACGACTTTCGCATAAGGATGGTGTTGATTTTTATTTTTTCTTGAGCGACAAGTCTTCCATGAAATAGGTAATTTTTTGACTTTATGTGACACCCATAAGTATACCTTACCTCTTCTGAGGGTAGACCGGCTTTGGCTTTGCCTACTGAAGTGCGTCTGCGGTTGCCCAACGACAGTTTGGGACCTGGCGTCGTGGAGCTCTTACCGCAACCACAAAACGTTGGTATGGAAATGCTGGATGTTATGTATGTGCGTGGGTCTGTGTGTGTTGGGTAAAATAACTATTTTTAGACATCAGACGGCGTTTATTAATAGTATGCTCTCACCGCATTAAAACTGTGGTAACATATATTAAAATTTTTTACCTATTTGCGATCAATAAGGAAACGTACTTAGCTGAAAGCCTTTAAAAGTCACGTAGAAAGTGCCACAATAAGGCAATTACTCAAAAAATACAACGAAACCACGTGAGATATACACAAAATATTTTTCTTAATTCAACAACAAGCTGTTGTCTCTTTTCAAGTATTGTAGTACTCAACGAGGTTGCGACAAAGAATAATAACGAAAGAGTATAGCTCCATGTTACCACCACCCCAATTCTCACATAAAACCGAACTGTGGAGTACTGTGTCCTAGCATTGAGATGTGCATCTACCTCAATTCAGCTCAGCATTGGCAACCGAGCTGTGGACTGTGCACTCATTTATGTTTTATGTGCCATGCACCGAAATCACCATAGACGCACGCCAGGTAAATCTCGTATGGTGACGTTGCCATTAAAAATTCAAGTTTTTTCTTTGCCAATGAATGTCGTTTTCTTTTATAGTTGGCTGTCTTCCTGACTGCTTGTATATAATATATTTTGCATGGTGTTTTGATCCTGACGTTGATTTAATTTTAGTGTATGTGCTCAAATTATTACACACACCGAGGAAATTTTCAATTTTTAGTTTTTATGTCAGCTGTCAGAATTTAAAAAAAATGAACAAGTATTTAACTCTTAATAGGTAAACAGCACTAAAGGAGGAATCCTAAATGTCAGCTTATTAGGTCTCACACGTAGCTGTGCATAAATAATCATAATTTATTTATGTTATGGTTAGTTTAGGCTTGGGTAATTTTCTACGTTGCCGCACCATGAAAAGACCGTAAACGCAAAGTAGTATTTTTTTATGAATGCAGCTATAATCTGGTTTTATTTGCAAGCGTCATATTTAACAACTGAAACGTAAAAACACGTCCATTATGTTTATTTTAGAGCCTTTGCAGCACACATTTGAGCCTGTGTATCTGTTGTGTGTTTGTCGCTATGTTCAACAGGCGTTCAAGTTCGCAGCTTCTGAGGACTCTTCCCAGTGCCAACTATAAATAAAATATATAGCAATGTCTCACGATTTCAGATACATTTGCACTCACAATCATATTTCAATGGGTCATCATGAATTTGACAAGTTTCGGAAGTTTTTGACAGCTGCTTCACTTGCAAACTGGAACCGGATGCGCTTTTTACAACAATTGAGAAATGTTGGCAGATGGATATCCATATACCAACAAATACTCAATGGCTTACGCAGTTCACTCAAATATCATTTGTTAATAACTGACATAAATATACAACTCATATATACAAATGATCAAAATTCTTTGATGACTCATTAAAAGGCGATCAATTATGTTTATTCAAGCTAAAGCTTACTTTTTATACCCTGAACCCATTAAAAATGGGTAAAAGGGGTATTATGTTTTTGTGCAAAATCCAAATGTATGTAACAGGCAGAAGGAAGCATCTCCGACCCCATAAAGTATATATATTCTTGATCAGCATTAATAACCGAGTCGATCTAGCCATGTCCGTCTGTCTGTCCGTCCGTCCGTCGGTCCGTCCGTCCGTCCGTCCGTATGTATGAACGCAAGGATCTCAGAACCTATAAGAGCTAGGGACTTTTTAAATTTTAGATGTAGGTGCTCCTAGTTCCTACGCAGATCGAGTTTGTTTCCGATAATCGATAACTTGCCCCGTTTCCAAGTAATCGATAAAAATGTATATCGATATCCTGTTTTTTAAGCAATTTTGGTAAATAATAAGAGCTAGAGTTACCAAACTTGACATGTAGCTTCTAGAAAAGTATATATATATCGATTATCTTTCATTTTATACCTATCGCCACCTCCCCGCTACTCTCTATCTATAAGCGCGCGCTGCACTTGGTGTTGGAATATGAGGGTTCAGGGTATCCCCTAGTCGGGAGCTCCCGACTAGAACCTCTTACTTGTTTTGTCTAAAGAAATAATGCGTTTCATAATATATATCTACGCTTAATTAAAAGCTTGAACTTGGTTTGGTAAAATTTAAGCTTTTTATACATATACATATAATTAAATATTTCAAAATATTGTAATACTGATGTCAACCAGATAGCCAGCTTCATTTTAATATTATAAAAGCTGACGTTCAGGCAATTTTGGTAATCTACTTAATTTTGTATTCCCTACTAATGTAAAATTTATATTTAAATTGGATTAAGTGTCAAACATTTTGACCTATGCCAACAGCAATTTTCAGTTTTGAATTATAATCTGATTTTTGGTAATGCACGTTCTGCCCGCACAGGCGCGACGGCACGAGCGGCTACAACAAGCAAACATATTTACACAATACTCAAATTTACATATAGGGAATATTTATGTCTGTGTGCATTTGTTTGTCAATTTGTTAATATTTGGTATGGGTCCCCAGTCGTCCGTCCAGCCAAAAATCAATATTATGCACAAATAGGCAGCAGCTTGACATCTTTGACATGTGGTTAGAGAGTGCAAGTGGGACTTCATAGGTCATCGCGTAAATTTAATTTATCAGTGCTTTGCTGTTTGAACAGCAGGTTATATATTATTTATGTTGCATATAAGAAGCAATAATTTGCATTAATTGCCAATTTTTATCTTTCACAAAGTTGAGGTATATTTGGTAAACCAAATCAGCACACAAAAACACAAACACATAACCCCAAAAACTTCAGGCAACTATGAAAGATAAACAACTGCAAACTCAATGGCAGACCAGAGGGACAAGTTGTCGGTTGTTGCACTTGCTTGTTTTACAATAATAAAGTGCGGCTGCAGCTTTAATAACTTTTGTAGCAGCAACAACCACAACAAAGTTCCTGATGAAGATGACGACAGGGCCAGAGTTGTGAGTAAATGGAGGGCAGGAGAAAAGCAAACAAAAACAACAGTTGCAGTCGACTGTGAATCTGCAGCTGCATTCTAATGGTAACGTAGCCACAACCCTTGCCGGACCATAGCTAGGCAAAAGAGGAAATACCATATTCCCACAGACATGCGGCATGGGAATCGGTATTTAAAGTGTTACAAAGCTGAAATTTTCAATCCCCTGCAGAATGCCAAAGATGAATAACATTTGTTGCAGCAATGTTTGCACATATTTAAGAAACTTAAGAGTTTGTCAACTTTCGTAGAAAATGCAGCGGAAAAATGCTGCTTGCTGCATTACCTTAGTCTTATAGACCAAATTGAGCACTCCTCTCGCTCGTTGCCCTCTTTTGCATGCATTCATGCCGTCAATCCCGAAACTTTCGTCGCGCCGTGTCACGTAGTGTCGCCCATCGCGCAGCCCAATTTGGGTACCCGCGCTTTGCAATGCAAAATGGCGGCGCAGCAAAAGTTTTTACTGCATAATCGCAGGCGCAGCATTTTTCGTTCACTGATAACAACAAAAGCAATTGGAATACAAAATAAACTTTGGAAGACTCTACAAACTTTTCTGAAACTGCGCATAGTGTCCCGCCGGGGCAGCAATAGGAACTAGAACAGACAAATTCATCTGCGTCTGTGGGTAAAAGCATCAAAAAGTTTCATTTGCCAAATGCAAAAAAATAATGGAACGAAAGCCGAGGGCAACAGGAACCAAGTCGACATCAACATCATCACGTTTTGCTTAACATTTACATTTTCGCTCTGCTCCTTTGCCACAAATTTTTTTCCTTTGTGATGACTTTTGATTTGTATTTAATTTAAAATCAAAAGCTCGACAAATGTTCTTTGATTAGGAGCTTGGGACCTTGACAAGTCAGGGAGTATTTTATTTATTATTTTAAATTTCATGGTATTTCGTTTTTATGCTTTTATTTATTTGATTTTTATATTTTATATATTTGTGAATTTTAGGATTTATTGTTCTTAAATGCTCTATGATAAATTGATACAGTTATGTTAACATTATAAGTTGAGTGTTTTGGATTGCATTTGGAAACAATGAAAAATTTCTTTTACATTATGTTTTAAAGTTCGTGGTTTATTTTTAGTCGCTTAAATGCATTTCTTAAATATAACCATGTACTTGTGCTTAACAATTAGTTTTCACATGTGCTACATATTTGTCAAGAGAACAATTGCTATCAGAGTCCCTAAAATGTCAATGGAAATCAATAATATTTTAATAGCTCGTGACTAACAATAATTTCAAGGCGTCGCCTACTTGTGCCTTTCTATTTTTTGTGTTGGAGAAACAAAAAAAAACAATCAAAGCGGGGAATAATAGAATTCATAAGATATGTGCACGCTAAAGGACTCAGTTTTATTTTCCATGATCTTATTGGCCTACTTAAGTGTATATTTCATCATATTGAAATCTTATATTCTGCATTTACATAAATTATCAACTTAGGCTGAAATGATGTTGCTTAAAGCTTATTTAAGTCCATTTATATTCTTTGCAGACTTCAGACTCGCATTTAATGAGCCACAAGCTGTGTCTACACATGGGACTTGGAACTCTCTACTCGAGACTCTTAACAATGCCAACTATAAATGGCAACAGGCTGAAATTTATGCGAAAAGTTGCACAAAACAATAAGCAAACAAAACAAGCCGAAAGTAAACAGCTATGCCAACAAATCCAATAAACAAATGAAACAAAAACTAGCACGAGAAACTGCTGAAAAAGGAAAAGACAAAATCACTTAATTCTGCAGGAAAACATTTCACAAAGAGATCCAAAGTCGCAGATAACTTTAACTCCAGGCGCATACCAATTTTTGCGCCACGCCCAACGCAGGGCGTTGTATCACAAGCAAGACGTAAGGAATTATTATGTCATAAATATGAAACACACAAGCGATATGCGCATCATTGTGCTCATTTGCTGCTTGCTACAAGGTGAGTCTCAAAATTTCCAATTACAGGGCTTGTCGGTGGGGGAAAGGTACGGGATTTGCTAAATTCGCGACTGAGCAAACAGTCGGCGCGGGGTGTCCCCCCGCTTGCTGTCACCTTGCAAGTCAATAAAAAGCAAATTGTAACTGCCGAACTTAGTCACTTGTGGCGTTTTAACACCACGAGCCGCACAGTTGTCTCTTTGGCTTGTGTAATTTTTGGCTGCGTTCGTGTGTGTGCAGAAAAAAGCACATGCTCGTTGGTACAGCCATACACAATGCCCCACTCTCCGCAGCAGCTGTGCCTTAAGCTTATTTAGATAATGTTTCATGTAAAGCACACGTGTTGCTCTTAGGAGTCCTTGGCTCATATACACCTGACGACCATTTAGGGTTTTTTGTAAATAAAACATGATAATTTTTGAAAAGAAAATTTTTTCATAACTGTTGAGCTGGAAGTTGGCTCAATTGAAACTCAATGCAGTTACAATAGCTGCAATTGTGAAGGGCCAGGTAGCTCAGTTTTTGCTGCAGCTGATAAATATTTGGCTCGGAGCTGTAGCTCCCTGCAGAAATCAGTCATATGCATATCCACATATGCTGCGGTGGTGACGCACGCGCCCCAGCAGGGAGTTGCAGCTGCTGTTGCATTGGCATTGGCATAAATTCCATTTCATTTTGCAAACCTGTAATCGTACTCAAAGTGCGCACAAAACACACACGCCAAATGAACCAGTTAAGGGGTGTGACGCATACGCTCCCATCCTGCCACCATGCTGCGTTTACCACACAAGCACCGAGAACGTTGGCTATTTCGTGTTGCGTCAGCGAACGTACGTGCGGCGGGTGTACATCCGTGCCCGGTGCCCAATTCAATTTGTGCAGCAAATTTTCTTGTCTTTTACTTTTTCTCTCTGTCTCTCGTTGCATGAGTGCAGTATTTAATTTCAAGTGCCTTCAAATTATATGATATCTTACAATTTCCGTGACGTAGTTACTATTACTCATACGCGCTGTGGTTCGTTCAAACTTGGCTCATCCTGGTGCTGCATTTATTGTTATTACTTTTTCAATTATGTGTAAGCTTAGCTACAACGACGCCTGCTTTCCTCTCTTTGCCACAAACGAATTTTTTTATTTCGCTTTTAATTTGGCATCGCTTGTCAGACGCTTGTTGCTGTCGTTAGTGTTATTTTATTCATAAATGCTTTGCTGCGAGTCAAGAGTACTTCTCTCACACAACAGCACGCACCATCACAGTGTAAGCCAACACACTTTTATACACATTTGCATCGCTCGTCATGTCAGACCCGTTTAAAGTTGCATTGTTGAAGTCGTTGTTGTTGTTGTTGTTATTTTGTTCTCGTTAGTTTTTTTTTCTGTTTGTGTTTGCGGATTTGCGCCAGATTTGTGTCAACTTGAATACATCAGAAGCGTTTCCACCGACTTTGCTTTTTTTTTTGTTTTGTTATTGTTGTTGTCGCTTGTTGCGGCTCAAAACAAAAATGCACACGCAATCGCACAGCAACGGGGCGTATGAGAATGGTATGTGTAGCGTAGTGTTACCTTTGAGCTAGCTAAGCGCCTGAAAACTGTTGAACTTTTTTCTTTTATATTATTGTTGTTTTTGTTTTTGATGAGGTACCGCACCACAGGACCCTATAGACTTTGCACGGTCCCAGCGCAGCTTTTGTTGTTGCTCGCTTAGTGCGGCAAACTAACCTAAAGCCTTTTTCATTATAAATTCTCTTAAATGAAATTAATATTTTGTAAAAGGAGTGTTAGCATATTTAGGTCAAGGTCACGCATCGTCTACGGTAAATTAATGTTTTTCGGGCGCCATCAAGTTCAACTTAATTGAGAATTACATTAATTGTTTTTTAAACGCTGTTTAAATACACAAGGGAAATTTTAAAATGTCAATGCCTCATCGTTATGCATAAGGGGCAGAATGATAAATGTACATGTTAATGAAGTCTAGACACTTTTATCTGCTGAACAACTACAAGCCTAACGAGTAATAAGAGAGGTCTTAATGAACATCACGTTTAATTGCCTGGCATTTGAATATCTCTCACGGAATTTGTTGTTTTCGAACCTTTAACATTTTGACAGTTTTTAGTAACTTTTTACTGATAGGCTGCCAAGCAGGCCACTGTCTGCAGCAGATTGGCCCTGGGACTGACAGAATTTCACGCTAAACGGTTTGGCAGATAAAAAGTTTTTTCTCCCGACTGGGGCCGTATAATTGCTGTGCAGGCACCGAACTCATTAGTGGTCTAAAATTTTACTCCCTTTCACTATGGCCGACCTCGAGGCCGACCCGCTTGTTGGCCGTCCAAGTAAGCCGCTTTGATAGATTTTTGGCCAGTTTTTCTTCTAATGGCGGCCTTCATTATGCGCAATTTGGCAACGCACTTCGGTTAAGCCCTCTGTGATGGAAGCGATGCTTTTCGCTGCTGCACCCGATTTAACCTATTTTACGCTGCTTGTTATCCCCTTTTGTAGCTTTGCTCGCTTGTTATCGAATTATGCTAAGCGTTTAATTTCAAAGAAGGCTGCTACAGAGTACGTTACCAGACCACAGGTACCACAGGCGGGAATAGCCTGTTTCAATATGCGTTAATGAGAAGAAAATCATACATAATTAATCATGTATTCTGAGTAAAGTTGTTCGCCGGATTTCTCACCCCCTCTGCTGTTGGTATTTATGCAAAATGGACTTGTCAACAGAGCGCCGCATCGGGCATTCTTTCCTATAAATTTAAGAGTGCACAGCAACTCAGGTACTAGCAAAGTTGAGTATTAAGGCTCTGAAAGAATTAAGCAACTGATGGCAGCATTTGAGCCTTATAAAAGTTAAGACTTAATGGGTTAAGAGATTGGTATGTATGTACAATGGAGTTACATCTAATAATGTGTAAATTGTGTACTATGTCTTTCCCTTTCAATCTCTTAAGCATTTTATATAAAATCTGTTTTTCCAGAGCATTTAATCAGACGTTCTGTGGTTTTCCCCATTATCGCTCAAACATTTTGTCCATGTCGTTTCTGCAGGCATTGCCTTTGTCTTCTGGTTGCTGTTGCCGCTGATGTGGATGCGGGTTTTTAAGTATTTTTCCTTTTAATTAATGTACTTTGTTATGTAGACAAAATGACATGTGTCTGCTTTGTGAACGCTGCTGCTCTGTGTCAATGTGTGCATATGTACATTTTTGACAAAGCAACTGTTACTTCATGGGCCCATCTCAATGGGCCCATACACAGTCTGTGTGCAACAATCTGCCACACAGAAAAGCTGTATATTTTTAAAAGAATAACAAGACTTTAATCCTGACAGTTGTCCCAAAAACTGTATGCGTACTCATTTTTAGTCCTTGAATATTTTTGAATATATTTAATTTTGTGCACCTGCCTGAATAATACTCCATTTAATTCTTTGAAATGAGTTTATGCCTGAACTAATTTTTATAATGTCTTTCTGTGACATGCTGAACTGGAGCTATAAAACGTTGGCAGCGCTGCGATTGTATTGTTAGCCAACTCAAAAATGTTAAATTTAAGTCGACTTTTTTGTTTATTTTAAAAGCCGTCGAGTTTTATTAGTTATTAACTTGTTTATTTAAAAAGGACAAAACAGAAAGCTGAAATTCTAATTTAACGCTGCATGAACATGGCCCCAACAGCAGCAGCACCGGCCCCACCGCAAGGATGCGAGCCAATATCCTGTTGGCGCTCTTCGTTCGCTATTTGTAATTTGTGGCCAGGATGTGCGACGTGGCAGCCGGCGTCATAATTTTACAAAGGATTAAGCGCGATTACGTAGTCAGTTATGAATATTTACGAGCCATGCAGCTACAGGATAATAAAAAAGGGAAGCTCATTGGCAGCATTTAAGATTGCCTACATGCATCGCTTTACCATCCAATTTTTCAGATTTTCACTCATAAATTATGCATTCATATTGGCGTTGTGTGTTAAATGTATATTCTGTCAGAACTTCACTCACTAAGCCAGAACCCATATCAGTTGGCAAAAATCAATTACTCCAAAACGCAATGAAACGAACGAATAAAACGCAATGAAAAGTTTATTGGGCCGTGCACAAGTTGGCTTGGTGCATGACCTGCAGGCATTATAGATTTATGGCAATACTTTCGCCAAGGTGCTGCATCTAAATAACAGTCCCTTAATGCAAGCTGCTCTTGCTTTTTCTCGTCAGCAGGTTTCGCACTGGGCGTGCGCATGGTGAAAGTCTCCATACCCGCCTTCAAGATGCGTGGGGAGTCGGCCTTTATGGAATGCCAATACGAGCTAAATCGGACGCACGGACCACAAATAATTAGCAGTGGACATCGAGGACGCGATCGCTTCTCACATGGCGGAGGCGATGCACACGACGTGGATACGGACTTTGATAGGCAGCCGCATCGACGCACGCATCAAGGACAGCGGCAGTATCAACAGCGTCGTCAGCAGCATCAGCCATTGGCACTGAGGCAGTATCAAAGTCAAACGGATAGACACCATCCGCCGCTGCCCGAGAAGTCGCCCTACGGCCACAGTGTCTATCGGGGCAGTGCAGCATCAGGTTATCTGGGCAGTCGTGTAGGCGCCAGTGTTCACAATGGAGTCGGAGGCGGCGGTAGCAGTGTCAGCAGCAGTGGCCCCTCAAGCGGTTCCATTTCCTACATACCCGACTTTGGACGGGAAGATAGATATGATGAGAGCGAGGAAGACGAGGAGCCTCAGGAGGAAGGCGAGGAGCTGTACGCCATCAAATGGTACAAAGACAACGAAGAGTTCTATCGCTATGTGCCAAAGGCGCGTCCGGCCAAGACCAGCTACCGCGTTGAAGGCGTTCGCGTGATTGTACGTAAACAACTATCCAGTGTTGGCTCAAGACCATTAACTATATTTTACAGGAGGAGCTGTCGGATGCCAGCCGCGTGCTGCTGCGCGGTCTGACCCTTAACTCCACCGGCCTCTACCGCTGTGAAATCTCCGCCGAGGCGCCAAATTTCTCTTCAGTGCAGGGCGAAGGTCGCCTAGACATTGTTTGTAAGTAAAACCCTCCAGATATTGTTTTGGCATTCCATCCAGAACCCAAACCAGCTTACCGACTAACGCCAATATTAAGCAAATATTTGCATACAAATTTCTTTTGCAAATACAGACAAATATTGAATTGGTACACAAATAGGTTTATTTATTTATGAAAATTTCATAAATGTGGAATTTAGTTAGTATATGTATTTAAGATAAATTCACCGACTACATATGTTGACAAACCATTTTGTTTTGTTCGTTGGCCATTTCTGTTGGTGTAAGCATTCGAGTCGCTATATTTGTTTAACTTTTTGTTTTTACCTCCAGTCAACAGTTTAAATAAACAAAAAATTTGCTTTATTTATTTTCATGTTGCCTTTATTTTACATGGAAATAGATAGTCATATGTAGAAAGTACAAATATCTGTGTCAGGTCAATTTAAGCCTATCTAAGGGTATCTACCAGTCAGACACTCTGGACTATAACAATAAGTGCAATGCCGCACATACATACATACACAAACGAATACACCGAATGGCACACTCACAGGGACACACACATATGCACACAAACACGCACACACACACATCGCTTAAAGTTGAACTCATTTTATGCAGTTTTTTTAGAGCGGTAAATGCGGCTTCCTGAGCTGTTTGCATAGCGTTTGGAATGCTTTTAAAAAGCCATTCATAAGCTGCGGTTCCATAATAGCATTTATCTGTAATTTCACGAATGTGTTTGTTTTTTTTTTTGTTTATCGCATGCAGTTTTATTCACTCTATTTTTATACCCTGAACCCATTAAAAATGGGTAAAAGGGGTATTATGTTTTTGTGCAAAATCCAAATGTATGTAACAGGCAGAAGGAAGCATCTCCGACCCCATAAAGTATATATATTCTTGATCAGCATTAATAGCCGAGTCGATCTAGCCATGTCCGTCTGTCTGTCCGTCCGTCCGTCCGTCCGTCCGTCCGTCCGTCCGTCCGTCCGTCCGTCCGTCCGTCCGTCCGTATGTATGAACGCAAGGATCTCAGAACCTATAAGAGCTAGAGACTTGAAATTTTAGATGTAGGTGCTCCTAGCTCCTACGCAGATCGAGTTTGTTTCCGATAATCGATAACTGGCCCCGTTTTCAAGTAATCGATAAAAATGTATATCGAAATCCTGTTTTTTAAGCAATTTTGGTAAATAATAAGAGCTAGAGTCACCAAACTTGACATGTAGCTTCTAGAAAAGTATATATATATCGATTATCTTTCATTTTATACCTATCGCCACCTCCCCGCTACTCTCTATCTATAAGCGCGCGCTGCATTTGGTGTTGGAATATGAGGGTTCAGGGTATCCCCTAGTCGGGAGCTCCCGACTAGAACCTTTTACTTGTTTGTATTGTGCACAGGCATGTTCATGCATGTATTTGTTTAAGCCAAATGGACAACACCAGCTGAAAAGGGAATATGTAAAACTGCTGCCCGGGCTGAACAGTGGGCGTTACGGAAGCGCTGGCTGTATCAATATATTTGGCATGGTAACGGTCGGCAGTTATAGCTATGGGTCGAAGCCGACGATTTATAAGTTAAAATGCCATTTTAATGGATATTTCCGCAGCTTGGCCACGTACAGCATATTTTGTGTTTGTTACCGTTTTTATAGTGACAACATATGTGCAATTTTTTTTAACCTGAGGGTTTTTCGTATTATTTTAGCAACAAAAATCATTTTGAACAAAGCTAGACTATATATATTTGTTTAGACTGGGATTTGTAAATATTTTAGCGCCTTGCTTACTTCACCTTTAATGGTGAATTAATCGTGAGTACTTGACCAAATATACATTTGTCTTTGGCCATGGCCTATAGATGTAGATTTTTGCGGTTGTGCTTTTAATAAAAAATAGCTTTATTCTTTTTTTAATTGTAAGGAAATTTAAACGGTGTATGGTTTTATGAATTTGTATTTAATCTCTTGGCTGATTCTCATTTGCAGTTTTACCGCGCGACGGCCCCCACATTAGAGGGCAGCAACATCAGTATCAAATCGGTGAATACTTAACTTTAAACTGCACATCGGGGAAATCACACCCAGCATCGCATCTACAGTGGTTCATCAATGAGCAGCCGGTAGGTTCTAAAACGACACCAAAACACCAAAAATCCAACTTTTTCTGTTAATTTCTTGTTGTTTGGGTAAGCTCGCCTTCAATAATCTGGCAGGTCCCTCGTACAGAAGTTGCCACTACCAACAATTTTTAAATTATGCATACAGTAAATATTTAAACTCCGAACAATGGTCCAAGGGGTCGAGTGGGTACAGGAGCAGGATCCAAATCTCTGGCACAGCTGCCAATGTAGGTGCCAGAAATTATTTCACGAGCAAAAATCATGTACCGGGCTGGGGTTCAAGCTTTGCCTATCTCCGCGCCATTCCCTCACCTTATCCCCCCGCCTAGTTGTCCACAGGCCTTGGAATGGTTTATGGCACGTTGTTAGTTTTCTGTAGGTGTAGCTGGGCCATCCATCTAGCTGAAAGCTCGTTACACGTATACTGTAGCCGGAACACAAAACGGCTGCCGATCCGAAGCTGAGCATGAAGAATAAAGAGGCAACTAAGGGACTGGGTCCCCATGCATTTTATAGTTGTCGGCTACATGCTACTCAAATTGTGTGAATCGAGGCGTTAAGGTACGAGTTAGTTCATTGTACCATGTTGCCGTTGCTGCTGAGCCCAGTGCTGCCTATGCCGCCCTTCTGTGTCCACTTGTGTAAATAAAAGAAAAATCAATAAGTACGATTAGGCACGTCTCTCGGCTTATTTGCACCATGCCAATGGGGATTACTTACTTCACTTTAGATGCTTATTGAATAAGATTTGTCTAGCAGCTTCTCATAATAACGTTTGAAAAAAGATGGTTTATTTATTTTTAAGTCCACTTCTCTGCTTTTAGGGTCCTGCAACTAATAATAAATGCTTAATAGGCAGGAGAATATGTATTCAAATATTTTAGAAAACTTTTAATTCTTGCATTGTCCTTGTTGTGGCCACAAAATGTCTAAAAAACATTTTGAACTCGTTCTGGATCCCATTTCTGTATTTGGCTTTGACTAGGAATGCGATGGGCATTTTAAATGCCCCCGTTTTATAGGGCCTGTCTAGTTGCTCGTCCTTGTTCAATGTTTTGTGTTTGGACACAGGACACATGCTGGCATTTGCAGCATGTTTTTATGTCAGCCTAGAACAGACACAATTGCGACCATTTCAGCTTGTTTAATTTATGCCTTTCAAGTTTAAACTCGCTTTCAACTTTGGAATTCAGGAGCTTTGTAATTTTTATGGACGCCATAAAGAATGACAAACCAATCGCATAACAAATGGCAACAATTTCGCTTGCAAAGTGCCAAACTGCGGCGCCCGCATCCGCGCTCAATCCAATCTCCCTCCAAATCCAACATAGAAGCAAAAAGTTCAAGCTATTTATTTTCCAATTTTACAATTTGTATCTTCACTTCGTATTTCTCTTATTTATGGCGCTGAGGTCTGAGCAAATGACTTCATTTTTTTTTCACATATGCTTTAGAATATTGCGAGTGCATCATGCCTTCATCGGGCCCACCGCCAAATTGCTAACAACGGCAGCATTAAAGGGGGGAATTTAAAAGCGTCTGCATGTCCTGGTAATTGCAACCTTCAATTCAGACATCTAAGCATTCCATTGCGAACAAAAGGGCCATTTGCTTTTAGCACAGCCTTTGAGCGTTGGCCAGACACGTCTGAAATACTCCGGCATAGTGGTTGTTGTTACTCATACGCTGTGTGTGTCATACGTGTGCTTAAGAAGAAAATGAAAAGCGAGCGTAGAGGAAAACGCTATTTAACTTTGTGCTCAGTCATATAGAGGAAGCGAATGGGAATAAACAAAGAGAGAGAAAGAGAGAGTCAGACATCCCCAGCTTACTAAAAACAATGCACATGTCTGGGCTTACCTTACAGATACTAGAGGAGCAGTACCTTCACAAATACAACGATATTGTGCATAAACACGGACTAATCACCTCGATACTGGGCCTGCAGCTGGAGTTGGAGCCACGACACTTTCATGACGGCGAAATGCGCGTCAAGTGCCTGGCTAGCATATCGCCGGTGCTGTGGAAAGGCGGCAGGGAAAGCATTCTACAGCGCCGTCCTGGCATTATTGACAATCGCGAGACCATGCTGCTGGGTAAGTGTACAGCAGGTGTGCTTTAATGGGCACCTACTTTAATTGCTTTTTGTGCCCTTTCATAGTGCGTAGTTCGGCTGGCCAAGTTCAGAGCAATTTACTGCGCTTGCTGACTATTACCATCATCCTGGCGCGCATTGGTCAGTGGCTGCGCAAGCCCGAGCTGACCTAAAGTGACTTGCGAGTGGAGTTTAGGGCGGCTGCATGATTTTCAATTCAATTCAATTCAATTGCAATTGCAAAGCATAAATGGTGATTTTGTATACTTAAAGTGTAAAATCTTTAGTTCTAAGCGATAACCGACAACAGGAAACTCCCCGGCAACCACTCAAATCGATGGCCCAATCAGTAAAAGTAAGAGTCTGTATGTGTTCAAGTACTAAAAAAGCAAAGATGAATTACATACCCACGCACAGACACATACAGATTATATTTATAAAGAGCCATTTTTAAATTGAAACGCGACGTAACTTTAGACAAAATGTGGTAAATCTAGTGCAAATATCGTGTCTCCCTCACACATACAAACGCAAAGTTTTCACTTTGCGTGCAAATGCATATCTATCCTTAACTGTTAACTTTTAGACGAGAGGAAAATGGCAGACGGTGAAAGAGGAGTACTACGAACACCGTACAAAAATAGTTATTTAAATGTTTGCTTCATGTGTGTCTCTGGCAAAACGAAATCCAATTAAAAGCATTTTTGCTTGACAATTCTAACATCCCAAACCTTTCACACAGTAAACGGATAGTTGAGCTTAGTTTCTGTGTAAATAATTCAATGAAACCAAAGCGAAATTCAAGCCTCAAATTTACCACATACACCCTCACATACAGATAACATTTATTTGGTTTGCTTCAGAAATGTCATTTGCGTCATTTTCATTTTCATTTTAAAGACAGCATTTATATTTACTTTTCTAAACATAATTTGTTTACTTAAGGATGTTTTTAAAACAGTATCAAAGGGTTTTAAACTCTACTATTCCAAGCTTACTAAATTCATATTATTTTTGTAAATTCTTATATCATTTGACAAAGAGATCCGAATTCAAATGAAAAACAAAAGGGAAATAAATTATTTTTAATTAATCAAATAACCACAAACTGAATCAAAACCCTATATATATTTTTTTGTTTTTAATTGAGTGAAAAAACGCCCTCGGCCCTTGAACAACATTAGAGGGTTTATTATATATACTATAAGTACGCAAAAGTTAAAAATAAATTTATGATTAAGTAGTTTTATTTGTAGTAAAGATGGTAAGATTAATTTTTTCGAAATACAACATCCTTTGACTTGTTTAAAGTAGATCGAATTAAAACTATGAAATGCCAAAAGCGGCAGATAAGATAACTACATATAATGTGGCATAAATAAAGCAGCTCACTCTGTCTATTTCTCTCTTGAGTGTTTGAAATATAAATGTGAAAACAAGCTTCAAGTTCTTTTGTATTTGGGTCAATTCTCACACGAGCATATTTAATCATATTTGCTTTTATTAACAGCTGACACGCACTCTGGCTAAATAACAAACATTAACACCTGTATAACCGCAGTAAACTTTTTCAGCACAGGTGTTGCTGCTGCACCCGTTTCTTTGCAACAAAATAAAAGATATAAAATGTATATAGAACACAATAGAAGCAAAGTTAAAATACCACGTACAAATGTTCTGCGCAAACAAAAACCCCAGTGCGCGGCACACGCACGCTCACATGGACACATGCAGCGGAAGTCGCACGTACAAAATGGCGGCTGCAAATGAAAAAAAAATTCGTGCATACTCTTCGGTGCGAGCGTAAAAATATTTTCCGTTTATTTGCCGCACAGGCGTTTCCATTGCGACTTACCCAATTTGATGATGAAGTAAACTTTATGCGGTGCACATAAATACAAGCGCACGCAAAAGTCTCGCAGAAATGCGGAAAAAATGGAAACAGAAATAATAAAAGAAAGGGGAACAAAGAGGGTCGCACGCAAGCGCGTCAAAGGACGCGCCCACAAACCGCTTCCGTGCGTGGGCGTGGGAAGAGGAAACCTCTTCCGACAGGGCTCTGACCACTCTAATCTGTTCCTGCACCTTTGCAGGACCGCTAAGATTAATATATAGCATGCATTGCATAAGCGGTGCCATTTAAACAAGTCCAGAACTCGCTACCTGAAGTCTGGAGTCGCAGGCGGCCCTTTCGCTCTTGGCAGGAAGTGGGTAAAAATTTATTGCCAATGATTGCATAGCTAATAAATTTATTTTGCACACAGCTAGGCGCGGCGGACTAGCCGCAATATGGGACGATGTTTGGTGTTGGTAATTAGAACGCCCCAATCGACACGCTTGTGTACGGGTGTGCGTGTGTTTAAGTGTGTGTGCGTCATGCGGAAGTGCATGACTAAATTGCAGCACTGCAACAGCAACAACAACAGCCATTGCATTTGATTTAAGTTGCATTAAATTAGTTTTTAACAGCCATGATTAATGGGAACACGGTAAATTCTGACAGCTTCGTGGAAACAAGAAGTTTCTGATGAGTTTTCTCAGCGAAATTTTAATTAAAATTTGTTGCACAGTAATTTTAAATGCCTTGTTTTCGGAAATTGGAAGACAACGATGGAAAAGTAATATCATTGCCAGCAAAACTATTTCCTACCACTATTAAGTTCTGAGATTCTACACAAGTCTTTATTTGAACACAAAAGCAACACGCTTTGTTTTGCTGATTGAGCCCATGGGCTTGAAAAAGATCACAATGAAATACAGTAGAAAACATAAATTTGCTGTTGAATACTATTCAAGCATTCACATGCATAATATAGATAGCTCGATTGTATGCCTCGATGGCTATATGCTGCTTTGGTGACCCACTTGCCCGCTCCAGGCCGATTTCACCCATTAATGGCAAATCAATATGCACTTTTATGGTACACGGAGCGAAGCAAAATGGAATACAACGAAATAATATGACGACGATTGAAAAAAAAAAGGGAGCAGAGCGACACATGTGGAGACGGAAGCCTTGGCACACGGACAAGCGGCCTGCCCCCACGGTAACTATTTGCATAATATTGATTCAATTTCCATTTGGTACGACTGAGTACGTTATGTCCAACGAAGAGTCCGCGTGCAATCCAACGCTGAGGGCATGCCATGGATTGTATAAATCAATCCCGGCCATTGCGACTGCATGATTTCGGCTAATGGAAGGCGCATGAAATATAAGCATGAGATGGCTGAATGGTCTTGACTGAAAATCTACATAAATTTAAGTCAAGCTCCACAAATGGACTCTGCCGAAGGCCAACACCAGTACGCTTCAAATGCAATCGCATAACCGGTCAAAATCTCCATTAGTGCACGTCACTGTTTTCCTCGCTTGGCAATTAGAGAATTTGCGTTCAGCTTATCCAGCAACGATAAATTCGAAAATGAAAAACGTCAGTGAACGTCAGGCATTCAATAAAGTCGCAACAACTTCGGACTCTCTGGCTGTGTAATGATGTTGTAGTGACTGCAGCCGGATGTGGCCTCCTCCAAAAGTGTTCGCACTAACACTGTGCATGCCATGCGATGCTTACTATCTGCGTGTTCAAACGGGAGAGTCGTCGGCTTCACTTAACTTTTCTGTCATTGGCGTAATGACATTGTTATGATTCCAACAGCTGTTGCCCGCATTTTGGCCGCATATTGCATGCTAAATCGCTCATTTGGCTCTGAATAGCAGAACGCCAGTCGATGGCAGAACTGACCATATTAATAGCCAAATGATGCAGTTTTCGCTACAGGCTTTTGGGACGCCCCCGCTCAGCTTTCGCTGATGGCCTTAATCGTAGAGCTTGCATTTTATTTCCCTAGCCCACTTTCTAAATCAATTTCGAAGCAAGTGCCGTCCCGCAATTAGCTGGACCAATTACGTTGCTCGCTTGGCTGCACAGCAGCATGCCCACAACGTTTCCACAATTATGCGGCAATTAGCATACAACGAGTGCCACATGCTCACCAGAAGAGTAGCACCCTGAATGCGAAGGTAACCAACCAGCGGTGCATTTTATGATGTGGCTATTATAAACGATTGGATGGTTAAATTCCATAAAATTTTGTGGATCCAGATGATGGTGTGCGTATGTCAAGTACTGCCTACGTCTATTTTCGCCTAAAATTACTCATAAATTACAGTTCAAATTAATGCAATATCAACCGAACCTTGCAAATACACTGGCCAACATTGTTACCGCATGGATCTCAAACCCAGAACTACCGAATTAAATTGCCTTAATGACTCGGTCGCTTTAAAAATGCAAACGTCTAAAAGAGGAAATTGCTTAGATATACTCAAGCATATTCAAAAAGGAAAATGACAAACTTTTACACATTTTAGCCATTAACCTTTGAAAACTTCGATGTGCTCTTTCCTATTGTGCGTTATTATAGTGCCAAATCGATAAGTTTGTTGTGCAAACTTTTGCCCTTGTTGCAGCTTCGTGGCATTGTTCTTACCGCCCCCTAGGCTGGCGCAGTTCATTAGCATCCACCGTCGCACACACTAGTCCAAAGACAATGGCACTGTTGTCGTCTTAACTGGCAGCCTTTATCTAGAATACATAAATTCAGGCCTAGACTTTGGTCGGGCAATTTTTAATGGTTTGATATGTGGGACTGTTAATTAAGACACGCGGAAGGAAGAAAAATGTTTCTGTGGCACGTAAATGGCGCGTCAATCTTAAGCTCGCGCACTGCGGGCACGGGCACGCCTTCAAGCAGGCATTTTTTATTTGAGACATTTTGTTTACGGAAAGCTTAAAAAGCCGCAACTCGCCGCTTCATAAAAAAATGTCAATAAAGTGATTTGTCACAACTTTTGGAATAGGAAAATATGCTAATGCGGCTTCCTTAATCAGGGTGGCAAATAGAAGACGCCAGTACGTAATCAACTGGGCTGGACGGCTTATTAGCCAGTCTGTAATTTAGTCAGCAATTTGTATTCAACATTCGAATAATGTCTTTATATGCTGCCCTTTTGTGTATTATTTTCTGCTTCTTCCTCGTTGCGTGCTCAGAGTCGCACATTAAGTTTTAATGCCATATTTTATGCTTGGAAAATGTACATAAATTTATTTACTGGTCCGCCGAACTGTGTTGTGGTTGTCGGCTAATCAAATCAAAGAGAGAGACGACCCAAACCACCACCTCATGAACAGCAATCCATGAATTACCAAGCAGACATGCAAAGTTTTCGGGCCACCTCAGGAGTTCAAACCAAACAAAAGTTACACTCACACACACACAGCATGTATTGGGTATTAAAATAAAAGAAATGGGCTAACTTGCACATACGACCCGCTTCCTCTTCACCACTGCAGACGCTGGCAGAGGGCCAAAGTTGCTTCTAAACACAAACACACAGCAAGAAACACACAACATACATGCATACACTTTGTTGCAACAACAACAGCCACAACAACAGAAGCAACCCCAATAGCTTTTGTTATTCTTAGTGCACCTCTCGTAGGAAGTCGTTTCAAGGAAGGCGCATGTATAATTAGAGCTATGAAGCATGTCCGGTGAAGTTTGCCATTGAAATATAACAGCAATGCAACAATCGCAACACCCCAACCTACACATGCACATACGCAACACATTCGAATCCCTCTTTCAAGCAACGCTCAAGTTTGAATTGGACAAAAAAGTTGCGCTTGGCTGCGATATTATTGCCACAGGTTTTGCTTTTGTTGTTCTTGCTGGGCTCGTTATTGTTGCTGCTGCAAATACATTTTATAATCCTTAAACTATGCAGCACAACAATTTTACATATGAATTTGTGTGGTGGACGAGTGTTCGTTTAGTTCAGGTAGTGCGCCTCTGCAAGGGCTAACCAGCCAGAGCTGGGTCCCGGCCGCATTCAACTGAACAGTATAAACTTTATATGCAAGCTTATCCCCTGATTTATACAATAAAAAACATACATATGCATAAAAGTCCTTTTGCAACGCCCTGCGCCATCCACTTTGTGCTTAACCTCAAGAAAAAGTAATGTCAAATCGTTTACAAAGGCAAAACGATGCTAAATTGTGTTGGTTCCTCTTCGGGATGTTATTTTAGCGTTTAATAATCTAAATTGGAATTTAAAATATTAATTGAGAATTTTTTGGTTGCCGTAAGAGACGATGTAAAACCTTAAATTCGTTGGGCAAATGAATCGTAATTCAGCTGCTCCCATTGAATACTCAACTTGGCTTCTTCGAAGGCCGACAGTACCGACGTCTGTTCTACTCTCTTCGCCAGCAAATGCAAAGAAATGCAATGAAACACGCAAACTTTTTGCCACACCAAAGTCACAAATGTGCCAGCGTTTATTTTTATGGAGGCTCGCGTTGGTTTCTAGTGTAGCGGCTGGCGCCTTTTGATGGGCGGCCTCTTTGGGTGTGGCATGCCAAATGGCGTCAATGTTGTGCACATTACGGTTAATGCTGCTCAAACGCGGCACATCGTCGAGTAGCAGAACTTTAAAGGGCAAGTTTATTGCCGCATGCAATGCCTGCGAGCTGCCTGCTGCCTGCTGCTTGCTGCCGGCTGCACGAATCGGGTATCGTAATATATTCGACTGGTCGCAGCAGCAGGCGTCGCGTAATAATGTTAAATGTCAGGTGCAATGCAGTTGCAGTTGCAATCGAAGTCGCAGCCAGCAGCTAATTAAGTTGCCTCCGCCTGTGCCCAAATGCTTCTGCCGACTGAGCCCGGTGCGAGTTCTCAGTAAGTTGCCATAAAATATGCGCAGAGCCGTCGCATCGCTCCACCGTCCACATGGCCACCACATCAGAGGCAGGGAGGGACAAGGGTTGCCAGCACTTGGCTTTACACCGAACAGACGTTTACTGCAAGCAGTTGCCCTGTGCCACGTGTACTTTATGGCATTGCCCATGAAGAAAGTAGATTCAAGTCATGAAGCTTTCATTTGTTTAGCGCTTCAAATCTACACACAACACGCAAACGCAGTCCCTTCTGCGGGTGACTGATGCATGTGGGAGCCTAGGCAAGACGGAAGCTCAACCTAGTAAATTAATGTCTCACTTAGTCTACCAGCTAGCTCATCCATACGTATGCATACATATATGTACATAAGTGAGTGCATTGCTGCATGGCAGGCCAGCCGAGATACATTTAAGGAGCGTCCCCTGTGCATTTGCTAAAATGTGTCTGCGTTTCCGACAATATTTACGCTTTAAGTTGTTGTGTACTCTGATTGTGGCTTGTTTTAAATTTCTTGCATGAAACATATATTAACCCATTCATAGAGTGCCACAATAAATATAAATGGATTCCAATTTCTAACAAAGATAGCCAATTATAGCACAACTAGCTAATGGGCCGTGGCCGGCTAATAGCGGATTTAACACATATTCTTATTTATATATACATTTAATAAGTTTTATCCAATTACGCATAAGTTCACAAAAAATCAAATCAGAAGGAGAAAGAAAGAGGCTTGAATGGAATGAGAGAAGAAAATTTAAATGTTATGAAAATCAAGAGTACAGGTTTTATAATGAGCTTGAGCCAAACGAGTAAAATTTAAATTTCGCCCATAGCGTTTTCCTTAATTTTCCACCCAGTAGGGTTGATTTTTAAAAAATATAACTCAAGTCTTCAATGACTTTCTGTGTGTATATATTTTGGAAATGAGTTTGTGAAAGAAGATCGTATGAAAAACAAAAAAGTTGATGCAATTTTCCAAAGAAAATATATTTTTCAATAACAGTTTTTTGATACAGCCTTCAGTTCTGCAGCAGAAATGCAGATATTTTTCCACCCACCCTAAGACTAGACTGAAATTGCTCTCAAATTCCCTATTCCCAAATATTGTGAGCAGTTTTGTTGTTGTCCCCACAATTAAATGCAGAAATAAAAAGCTTTTATATCGAATTAAGATAAACAATATTTGCGATGTAGAAAACATTTGCCCAATTCGTTATTAATTATTAACTATTAAATATTCAAACACAAAAATTCCACAGAAATATAGTTTACATTAAGTTTTTGTAAATATTTAGAGCACACTTTTACAGCTCATATTATTGAGCATTACCTCAACACCAATTTGTTGGCTTATGAAATTGGCAACAAACAATTTATGTGCATCGATAAACAAGGAACACGAAAGCAGCACGGCCTGTGCCTTTTTCTACTCTCAGTTATCTTCTTCTCTCTTTTTATCTCCCTCTCTTTCTATATCTCTTTTTTCACTCTTCTCTTTCGACTTGTGCAATTTCTTGATTAAAAAAGAGCTTGGTTTATTTGCGCGCAATGCAATTAATTAGATTACATCGGCCACAAACCCATCGAATTCAAAATGCCTTCCAAGAAAAAGAATACAGAAACACAACTGATGGAGCCCGCTTTTGATTTTCGCTTATTGAATCATCGTTTGACGAGGCACTTTATACAAATTTCAATTTATGCAGCAACATTTACTTTTAGTTTAGTTTAGTTTGGGGGTCCTTGCCTGATATCCAGGCCTGCTTAGCGCTGAGTTTACGACTTTATTTCATGACTGTATGTCATTTAGGTGTAACACGACAGTGTTGGCATAATGGAGGAATTGCGTTTTTAGTTCGGTCCGCCATGCGAAGGCTTTAGAGCCCATACATCACGTATTTGCTGCAATATTAAGAATGCCAGGTCCTGGCACGTGCCGTCCACCGGGCTGCCAATAGAGCTAAAACCTCTCTTATACATATAACACAATACAAAATATGCTAACGATCACTAAAATGGGGAATATGTATTGTTAAAATTTCCAGTTGATTTTATTAAAATGTTATTTAATTGAAAATGTGAGTCGTGTCAATCTTTAATTTATTTGCAATCAGCTTAACTTTATTGATTCCAAACACATTAAATTCTTTATAGGGGCAAATTAATTCTGTTGTATTACTGGCTCATATTGACATGGCATAGTCAAGTACAATTCATCATTTATGTAAATGAGATTATCAGCTTCAAGTGCTTGAAACTGTTGATAATTCGCAATCTATGCACACATTAATAAAAAGAACTGTGTGAAACTTAATGTTAACGATTATTGTGGAAAAATATGCTTGATTAAAATCAATTAAGAGGGTTATAGTTTCAACTCTAGTCCAGCTCCTATAATAACACACTATTAATTCGATATTGTATACGCGAATATTTATATTGCAAATTGCAAGTATTTAGTTGTTATTGTTTTCATGACGCATACAGACCTAGTATAGGCTAGATCGGTTGAGGTCTTCCATTCAACTAAATAATGTATATATAGTATATCTGGTCAGAGTTTGCTCGATTTGCCTATTACATACTTTTGCGCAAAGTCAGGGTAAAAAATAATAATTTTAAAAAATGTAAAAAGTATTTGTCAGAAGTGGGATTCGAACCCACGCCCTCAGAGAGGACCAGAACGCTCATCAACATTTCTATGAAATGTAAGACTGTTAATCTTGAGTCTGGCGCCTTAGACCGCTCGGCCATCCTGACACGTTGAAAGTCTGCTGCCAAAGCGCTCTAATTAAGGCAGCAAACGGATTAACGGAACAAAAATGGAGTTAAAGTTACTTTAATATACTCTCTCTCTCACAAAGCAATAAAAGCATTAAGAAAAACACGCGTTTTCGCGCCCCAACGTCGACGTCAGCGTTGCATGTCTGGAGGCTATTTATAGACGGGAAATGTTCTCGTTCTCTTCATCGCAAGCTAAAAGCTCAAGCGTGTGTGCTTTCAGAGACGAGGTTTTTTTTAATTGTTGCATACTATTCAGGCTTATAATTTGAAGAGTTGAAAATTAAAGCATACTCTAAGGAGGCCCACATAATATGCTGAACTCTAGTTTTTGAAACGTTAACTGAGTGTTAACTTATATGAATATTTACAAACTACTTATTCTACTGGTAAGACTAATATAAAAATTTACAAGGGTGACTATATAAATCGATCTGGGAGATCGATTGGGTAAGACCTTATCAATCTCCTTCGCGTTCGGACTCCTCCAATTCTACGCCTTTTTAGAAGACGCCCAGCCAGACGATTAGGATGGTTTCCCAGTCGCGCTATGTAATTAGCTGCCTGTATATTTATACTGAGTGGTAGCAGATTCATAGCAGTTGAATATTTCAAATAGCTTTTATAATTTTATACTTTCTGTAAAAAGATAACTTTGTTTGTACTTGTTTTGCAATTGTTGAATGTTGCTACTCGGGATGATGGTACGCACTGACAGGAGATAGAAATCGACCTTTATTCATGTATTGATAATAATTTCAATTTATTAAGTGCTTCTCTAAGTGAATTTCATCTCTGCATTATGCACAGTATATAACATTTCAAAGCAAAGAGCAGCACAAAAGGCGTCTTACCCAAGATACCTCAATCTATTATATGTTGCTCGATTTGCTCCACAGTTGTCGAGATGTGGATCCTGTCCCCGCAGCCGCTTAGCAATCACATGGTAAGTACGCTTATAAATCAGAAACGTCCGCCGACAAGAAGGAGCTAGCTTTGGATGCCAGCTAGATGCCACTGGGCCCTGGAACGGCGCATGCTTTTAAATCGATGAGCATCGCAAAATTGACAATGATTTTTTAAAAATAATTTTATTACTTCATTCAGTGGGGCATTCATGCAGACAGCTCCATGCCCAGCAATGGCAATAGAAGTCCATCAGGACTGTTGGCCGGCGTTCCCTATGATTGGATGCAGTCATGCGTGAATGTAAGCGCTGCTTCGAGCCACTCAAGAAGCACTAATTCGAATTTTGTAAGTTTGCAGCTTTGGTTTTTAATTAAATGACCAAAATAAAATCTAATTATTTTGTGTTCCCGGCTTTATTCTAGTTTTTGTTATCAGTTAATACAAATTTGGCAGGGTTCAAGGGGTACAAGATTCAGGGCCAACGTGCATCGTACTGTTTGATGACGTACGTGAGTTTCTTAATGGCCAGCTCGACCAGTTCGTCGTCCACCTGGTGATAGAACACTAGACGCATAAACTCCCAATTGCGTGCGCTGGCCTTGACTATGATACCCGCTCCGTTTTTTCCGGTTACACCAGCCGTCAGCTCATCTGGCTCGACGACTGCCAGACGTTCGGCAAACTGACTGGCAGTCAACTTGGGCTGCCTAATCTGAACCAGCAGAATGTTGCTTTGCACAGTTGCCAAATCCACGGTTACATTGGGGCTCCGAAGTTGATCAATGCCTTTTTGTTGTTGATGTTGCATATGAGAAACAAGAGATGATAACAAAATGGTTAAGGGACTTACTTTTTGCAATGCGCAACGTATGTTCATGGTCTTTAGCCAGCAGCGGCACCACCTGCTCCAGGGCCACTAGGCCGGCGGCTGCCAAGATGCCCACCTGCCGCATGCCTCCACCCAAGGCTTTGCGAAGTCGGTGAGCTCTTCACAGAGAAGACAGATGATGAGGCAAGTTTGATATCTACAGATGCGTTCGATACTTACTCCGCAATAAAAGCCTTAGAGCCGACCAGCACGGAACCCACCGGCGCGGACAAGCTCTTGCTCAGACAAACGGACACTGAGTCGAATCCACGGGCGATGCGTTCAACACTAACGCCTAAAGCTGCTGCCGCATTGAACACCCGGGCGCCGTCCATGTGCAGGCCGATACGAACAATGCCCAGGCCTGAATCACGTACCAATGCCACCAACTCATCCAGATATGAAAGAGGCATTACCTTGCCACCGCAAATGTTGTGGGTATTCTCCACAACAACTAAGGTGGTAACCGGCTCATGGCAGTCCTCATACTGGCGTATCTTGTGCCGCAGCTCCTCCAAGCTAAAGGTGCCGTCCTGCTGGTTCCTTATCGTGGCTAATTGCACGCCAGCCAAATGCGCAGCACCACCTAAGTGGGATTAGAATGTAGCTTTTGCACCTGTTATTTATTGCTCTGCCTTATCCCACCTTGTTCATAGAGAAAGATGTGTGATAAATCTCCCACAATGGCCTCCGAGCCGCGTCGGTTGCAATGAACCATAACTGCAAGCAAAAGTTTAAGGAGTTGGGTCAATTGAAATAATGAATTAAATGTTCTCAGTGCATTCGACTTTAATCAAGTTGCCATTCCATAAGATATATTAGCTAGAGTTGGCCCCTCAGCAGCCAAGGAGTTCACTTCGCATCCTGCTGCTGTTCTGCACGCGCCCAACATTAAAGTTCATAAAAATAACTGTTATGTTTATTGATGTGCCCGTAACCTTAACGATTATGAGCCTGATGCATGATATGGGCGTCTTTTCTAAACATTTTTTGTTTTCGTTCAAAGTTTCAATTTCACTTTAAATGACGAGCCAGAAAAAACGTCTTCTTTAAGCTTATAAACATCAACCAGCCAGAGAGCGCATTATATAAGGGGCGTGAGCCACCTTCACTTTAAGCTAATATGCATTTACGTGTCCGAGGCGGCGGGCCCCTTTATAAGGTATTCAGGTCCTAAATTGCGGACCAGTGTTATTTATGTACACGTCGAGCCACTTACCAGCTAAAAGATTTCCCATGGTGCCGCTGGGCACAAACAGGCCAGCCTCCTTGCCGAAAATTGCAGCAGTCTTCGCCTCCAGCTCGGCAACAGTGGGATCCTCGCCGTAGACATCGTCGCCCACCACAGCGGCGGCCATGCGTTCCCGCATCTCGGGCGTGGGCAGACTGACGGTGTCCGAGCGCAGGTCAACAATATTGGCAGACATTTAAACTATTCCTACAAATTGCAAAATTTCCACGTGGGCATGAACAATTGTTGAATTCCAAATTGAGTTGCTAGAATTTGCATATGTCGTTTCTGCCAACTCGCCTTGCATTCACTATTTAAGTCAAGCTGACACTATTTAAGACAAGCTCACATGCCGGCTAAGGCAAAACTGAGCTATGCAAGGAAAATGTCAATTCAAATAAAAACAAAATATTTGCATTATCAATTTCAAATTGATAAGCGACATTCACTTAGGGCCTGGGGCTGACCTGGATGCCAGTCAAGTCAGGTCTGTGCACCTATAAATGAACACTTGGTACAAGTACCCCTAGTTCAGCTTATTATTGATAACAGTCAGCAATCCAAAACAATATTCAATGCCCCCCATGGATCATACGTGTTGTTGCATATGCATATGTAAGCGTCAAGTTACTGGCAAGACCAACACGTGTTTTGTTTTATACACAGCCCTACCACAGCTATGACTGACAACAGCCAAATTGTTAAACATATTAATTGAACAGTAATAGAATTATATCACATTCGCACAACATAAAAACAACAACAACTCACAAAGAGCAGATACTTATTCCGGGAGCAAAAA
Source organism: Drosophila ezoana (assembly GCA_035045725.1). Lineage (NCBI taxonomy): Eukaryota > Metazoa > Arthropoda > Insecta > Diptera > Drosophilidae > Drosophila > Drosophila ezoana. The sequence goes on from JAWNOU010000093.1 coordinate 3,058,292, forward strand.
AAAAATGCTATAGCAAAAAACGGCACTTGCAACGCTCAGCACACAGAATGAACTGAACGTAACAGCTGGCAGCAATCCCCATGTGGGCGCTGGGCGCTGTTCGTTTCCAGCAGAGAAAATTTCCCAAGAGAGTAAAAACGTCTGTGCTCAGCTGAGTGAGCGTCGATCGAAGTAAAGCACAGTGGGACCCACGAATATGTTTCGTGGCGAAAGTTCATAAGAAGCCGTGTGATTGTTCTGACTGACTGACTGACACAATAATTACATTAAAGATGACAATAATGACACTCTTAGATGGTTTTTGAAAAGTTTTACGAGGTAACGAAATTGTTTCGCGCGACATAACTTTGCCGTTATACAAACGACATGTCTCCGTTTTTGGAACCAGCAGATGTTGAATTCATAATAAATCATAGTAACTGGGAGCGTAGTGTCTTGCATATGAACGTTTGCTTATTCGAACACTCACTTCCTAGGAAAGTATGTATTTTTTAGATCGGCTGAGCTATGTCCCTTTAAAACGACATATTCTCGCCTATGTCAACGGCGAAGTTATGTTGTTGCCAAACCGTCTTATCTTCGCGCTAAAAAATATATGTAGTTCTTAGATCGGCGGACTATGTCTTTTTATATGGACATATGTAATTTCGCCATGATCATCGGCGGAGTTATGTCATTCCAGAACGTCATGTGTATCACCGCGCAGAGACTTAAATTTTGTCCGATCGACTTTAAACTTATTTTCAAATCCCTACAATAATAATGTTACTTACGTATATTAGAAAATCGGTAATGAAATTTAAGAAATTTATGGGAATAAAAATTATTATTTTGTTATACACAATCCAAATATTCTTACCTTTTTTTTTGCCTCAACTTAAACAAACAGGTTATTAACTTATTGAGTGCACGGGTTAACAAATCCAGCGTAACTGATAAATGTATAATAAAACAGTCGATTACTTTCTTTGGTATTTTTTATTCAATATCTGAAATTTTCACTAAAATTTTTGCTATGTCTAACATGTTTTATTTCTAGTTTAGTTTTTACTTTTCTTAATTGGCCAACAACAAACGGCGTCACTTGCAACTACATTAGGTACGATTTAAATTGTTAGATTAAAAACAAAGGAAATTAACTATATTTATACTCAATAGCCATAATTAGTTGCTAACAGTAGTCGATAACTCTTGAAGGACATCTTTTTAGGCTGAAACTAAGTCAATTAACTAATGAGATAAGCTATAAAACAGAACATGTCCTCGCTTGCAGGTTGGGGAACAGTTTTAGGCATTCAGATAAAGCTACATCTGATATTGATCGTATAGTTCTTAAGACTTACCAACTAAAATTCCAACAATTTGTTTTTTCGTTCTTTTCCGGTGCTGGCAATTTACCAGTTGCATAAACGTACATACATAAATATACATGTTTGTTGTTGTAAAGGTTATGAAAAAATTATAAATAAATATTTAGCAAATAGTTTTTTGTTATAGTCTTTTCAAGAAGTTTCACTCTAGCGCAATGTAAGTATAATTTAGTTTTGCTTTAAGAATCAATTAAGTTCGAGTACAATGCTTTGCACTCGTAATGTGTTGTTTTGCTTTTGGCACCTACTGTGGTTGTATTCGTAGTAAGTTGAAGTACTTACTTCACAATTTAGCTGCTCAGAAAGTGTGTGATTTCTTGTTATTTGCTATGTGCAGTGTGCTGAAGGTACATCATTTTACATCAGACCACATAACGATTCGATTCCATTCATCGGCTAACTTGGTTACATTCATACTTAACGAAATGAACCAAAAAATGCACGGAACATGCAGTACATTAAATTGTTTGGTTGCTCTTAGTTGTTTGGTTTTTTGGTATGTGCAGACGGAGCTGCAAGGATATCGCTGGGCAGCACGACCTTTTACAAAGGTCCCTGTCACGATTTCAACTCTTAAATCTAGACAGTACACAAGACACGCAAACTTACAGCTAAGTTTAGACTCTAACTCTGTTTTGAGGCTTAGCGCTATGACGATACGTCCGTATCGGACCCATCAAGCTCGCCGGGTGGATTTCGCTTAATGCAGTCCCGTATGCTTTGCAGAATGATGCCAACTCGTCGATCTAGCGCCTCCATATGGGGTTGCCAGAGCACCGGACTGACTGGATCCTCGCTCAGCGATTCGCGCATAACCTGCGATAGCGGCTTGGGCCCATTGTGGAATCTTAAAAGATTTAAGCACAACAGTAGCCAATTGCTCAGTAACACATACGACTTGGATATATCTTTGCGGTTACTCACTCTAGCAGCTTGGTGAGAGTCGTCTTTCGGATCAGGCAGCACTGCAGAACCGGCGCCAGTATTGAGAGCTCATCGTGAAAGGGACGCCCAAAACCGCGTCCATGGTCCAAGTGCAGTGGGAAGGTCTCGTTGCCATAGATTCTGTAAAATGTAGCAAAAGTATTGCTGTCAAATTGCGCATACGACCCGTGTTTAGCATTATGCATAAGCATAATTTGCAGCAAATGTGATTAAACACAAACGCCAGGGATCGGCCTTAGCCCTGACGTAACGCAATCGGGTGTAACCGGCCACTGACAATGCCAATGCCATTAACTCAACCAACGCTCCCCTGCATAACAAACACCGTGGCAGGCAGGGCACCTGCCAGCTTCGGAATGCATGTTGATACGATGCGGTTGCCGGCTGCTGTCTTGAGCAGCAGACAGATTTTGCTGCTTTTTGCAGCATGCATGCAAATATCTTTCCGAGGCATTTGCTCCTGCCGTTGAGCATGCTGTGTGGCACCCTTACCAAATGTAGACCCAGCAGCAGTGAAGCGAATATAAAGCGTATACGTAACGCGCAGCCACATTGTAGGCAAGGAGCCAACAACGCCATTTATGCGGAAATAAGCCAATCGCATTAGGTCCTACGCCAAGTTCGCACTTGTGAGGCTGAGGAGCCCTCCGCCCATACTTACTTAAAGGTCTCATAATGGTGACGATCCATGTTGCCAGTGAGAAAATCAAATACAGCCATGTCCATGAGGTCAAGCAATCGTCGGCCCTCATCGTAGGGCGGTATATCGCGTACCTGTGACAAAAATCAAATGCTAAATGAGACATCAGTCGGAAAGAAACTTTGCAAGGGAATCGATGCTGGCTGGCGAAGACTTAATTAAGTCAGGAATGATTGCCAGTACAAAAGCTGGAGCAAAAGTAACAAATGAAAACATTTGCATTCCACTCAAGCTTAAATGCAAATTAAATAAAATAACCGCAGCAAGAAGAGCTGCAGACAAAGCGTAGCGGGCGCAACCGGAAGTGCAAATGAAAATGGCACACAAAATTGGGGTAAGCAAAAGGCGACCGCCATCCGCCCTCCGCCCTCCGTCCCTCTTAGTTAGTAGCCAACTGGTGAACGGTTTACTTACCAGAGCACAATAATTGGCATCTGTCTCCCATTGAGCCTTCTTTCGCTTGTGATAGGAACGTCGCCAAGGATGCCGCCAGAGCTGTAGAAGAAGACGGAATATAAAATCAATATCAATTTGAGCTGCACAGTGTAAGAATCTAAAGCTGCTGCACAGCATTAATATGCCACGAGTGTGCGTCGGGTGGGCATCAGCTAAAACATTTATTTATCATCCCCTCAATATGACAATATTATTTTTGTATTTTTTGTATTTTGTACTTTTTTTTTTCATTTCGTTTCTGCTTGATTTTCTTGGGACGCTGCTGCACTATAAGCGAAATTAAATTATTTGCCGGGCTACCAAGAAACGTAATAAAACGCTATCCAGCATTTTGCTTGGCTTCGCGACGGCTTTTATGCCGGACCTCAACGACCGCAACTTACCTTCCGTCCCTATGCAATTGGCAATGGCAAGGAGCGCGTTTTGGTGTAGCGAAGCATTTTATGTTCGTGGGAGGGTCGGTAACAACAACAATGCAGTGACCAAAAATATGTAGAAAAATTAAAAAGAAAGGTTGAGATAAAAATCATAATAATAAAATCGCTGTGCGTTCGCCGCTGCGTGGGCGTGGCATGTCTGTGTAATGACCGGAAGCCCACATGGGCCACAAAATGTAGCAGGAGGCGTAAAAGCAAATAAAAAACCAGGAAGCGCACCAAAGTAGATGCAGCAGCAAAAAGCAAACACAAAGCCAACACGTAAAAGTAAGTAAGGTAAGTTAACGGCAACAATGCGACGACGGGGAAAGGATTGTTTGCATATAAAGCAGATCCCTCCGCCTCCGCATAAAGTGCATAAATCAAGCGAAATTAAATTCCCACAAAAAGACAAGGGCATGCAGAAAAAGCGTTGGGGGCGACCAAAAAAAAAAACACCAAAAATGTGGCAAGACGAGTATGAGGCAAGCATTTTCCGAGTTTTATTTAGTTTGTTGCATGTTAAATGCTTTAGCGAAAAGCTTGAAAATTCGCATGGATGAAAGTTTATGACAAGCAATTTAAATAAATTAAACTAAATTATTAACCAAAAATTATTAGTAAGATGTAAAGCTTATGAAATATGGCAAATGCGATGTGATATTCAATTATTAAAATAAAATCGAAATAAAGTGAATTTATTTTGTATAAAGTATAGCCATATTTAAAGCCATTCACAGCTCAGCAAAGCACGAATACAAATTTACCATCGTCAGCTTCTCTTTGTTTCTACACAGCAATTAACGAGGGTGCAAATCAAATTTGCAATATAATTAAAATTCTCCACTGTTGTTATTTTCTTTAGACGGTTGCCTCAAGGCGACTTCAAAGAACAGTTAAATTGAGTAAAAGCCGAAAGGTTGCTGCAACAAAAATAACGGGAAAACCTCTGTGCTGTTTTCTCAAGTAAAATGATCTCCTGTGCATAATTTACAGCTTTGCTTACGCTTAATCTCTGGTATACTCTTAACCATTTTCTACTTGTTAACTGCTGGAAGGCAAGCCGAAAACAAGTAGAAAAAAAATTAATAGAATAATTCCTTTGAGGCACAAGTGCAACAAACAGAAATATGTACATATATAAATGTTTCAACTGCGGCAAATCTGTCTGCAAAATGCTGAGGGACACGGTCAAAGGGATAAGAGCTCTTCTGGTGGGGGAGCTGGGTTTAGGTTTTGCTTTAAATTTGCACTGATTTGCATTTAAAACCCGTTGCCGCTGTACCCTTCTGATGGAGTGTACTCTAGAATTTATTACCGTCTACCCGAGATGCAAAGCTGCATTTATATATAATTTTACGCTTTACGAGCCGCTGAAGAACTGATACAATATTTTTGTTTTTAAGTAATTGAAGCGTCAGGCGGCAAAACGAATGAATGGACAGCATTGCGGACTGACCAGGCCGAGTGCTGAGGCGAATAAGGGATACGAAATAGAAAAAATTATGCAAATTAAATGCGAGTTTTTAGGACCAACAATAAAGCAATGAAGTGCCTTTCAAGTAAGTAGCCAGTTAAATTCTCCCCTTATCCTTAGCTTGTGCTGCCAACATACCAAGCGAACTAAATGAACTGCTCACCATCGGAATACCAGGGTCAGAGCAGGGCTTATAAAGTTTCTATTACGTTAAGCAGCCAAAGAGCTTACCTGTTGCGGGTATACCTGGACTCGCATGTGAGCACATGCTTAGTAAATAATGTGGTTTTATATTTAGTTTGACCAAGCGTACGAAATTAGTAATGTAAGCGGAAGACTCTAGCGATCAGAGAATATAAAGTGTAATCTAGCACTGCGTTAGGAGTTGCTATGCATTAATCAAAAGCCACTTAGTCGGGCCTACTACAGAGTCTACTACATGCGTCCCTTATGGGTTGACCAACATGAGACCCGTATGCGTGTATGAGTGTGTATGCTGTTGAGTTCAGAGAGTTGTTTGTTGTTGACTTACCTTGCGATTGGAGGTCTCAAAGCTGGGCAGGAATGCGGCAAAGGAGCCCTCCAGCATGTCCGGATTGCCACAAATGGCATGCGAAGTGTCGCAATAGTACGAGCACTTGCCATGGAAGCATAAATTCAACGATGGCGAAACAAAGAATGTCTTCAATAAATTCTCGTCGGCCAGTTGATAAATTTCGGTCGTTATGTTCAGCGTGCGACCAGCGACAGGCATTGCGCGACGAAAGCCCAGGACTCTGAAAACACAAAAAAAAATATTTATGCCATGCGCGCTGTGAGAAAAATAAGTGGTAAATAAACATTTTTGCTAGAGTGCGTGTGCAAAGAAAACGAATGCTGTATATATCTTTAGTAGACTTTGAAATACTCTGCATTGTTGTAGTTTAAGAGCTTACAATACATTTTTTTCAAATAAAATCGCATATGAGACTAAGCAACCTTCTCAACAAGACTATTTGATTTTGTCTTTAAGGCTTGAACTATTAAGAGTTTTCGTTTACCCATAACCTAAATGTGCGAACTCTAACTAAACTGCGGATTCTAAAGGGAATGCGGAAAATCTATTTACAAGTAACTGTCAGACACGCCGCTTATGTTTGGCCGGCTGAGCGGGGCGACCAAGTAGATGAACTGCCCAAAAATTGTTTGGGAACATGAAAAATGTTCAGTGTCTGGGGAATGTCGCCCGTGGCTACCAGTGAAATGCCATAATTCTGGCAGCATTCCATTATTGTGTGGCCAACAAGTTTGTACCCTGGGAGCCCTTCGAACGGAGATTTGATTATGGGTGCGTGTGGCTGCCACAACAATTTTAAAAGCTCTGATGTCTACTTAAATCTAAAGCGATGCTGCAGGACTCTGATTATGAGGGGATCAATCCACTAGCGATGCTTACAATTTCAATCCAAATTAAGTGTGCGATTTAATAGGCGCACTCATATCTTAGATTTCTTTCTTATTTAAGATAAATTATTTGCATATATCGCATCACTATTGGGATATGTGCCGAGTCATCATAAATAATAAACATAAATTGGATTGGCCAACAGATTTTTCAAATCTCTTTGTGTGTTAAAATTGAACTTTTAATCGCAAGGCAACAGGCGGGTGTAAACGGGTTTTTGTTTTATATCCTTAATTGTAAAGGGGTTTTGGGGGCTTACAAATGTTGAAAAAAGGACACAGCCGGAATTGCTGGCTATATTATAACATAATAATAAAACCTGTTCGTTAAAACAGGACTTGCTTGTGGCAATGCGCATTTTTCGGTTATTTTAAATGAAATTAAATTAACTGTTGTCTACTGATAGAGCATTTATTCGCGCGCGTATCTATACAGAGACTTACATTTAATTATTGCATTCTACTGCCAGAGTCTATTTAATTTGTTGTTTCAATTTGCATAAATATTTTCGTTCAATGTGATAAATGCAATTAAAAATAAAATCTAAAATAAATATGCGGTAATTTCGCATGCAAAAATGCGAGCGATTCGATGATTTTTATTGCATAAATTGCAACTGCATTTTTTCCACAGTTCACTGCGCTTCCAATGACATTTGCGAACGTGGCTGGGAAGTAGCCGAAAACTCACCTGTCCAAGTGGAAGGCAGCAATCTCGGCATTGTGGCGCTCATAGTCTGTGAAGTAGAAATGATTGGGCAACGTTTGCTGGTCCCTTGGAAACCTGGAAAAACAGATGGAAAAGGCACAAAAGTTCATATTATAATTAATTAAATTTAAAGTGTGGGCACCATTTTCATTTAAGTGCATTTGCATATTGCGCGAGAAACGGCTTCTTTTACTATAGAAACGGACGCACAGAAGAACGGACGGCTGGACGGATGAATGGACGGCGATGGGCGGTTCGTTGGCGCGGTTAACTGATTGCTATATGGCTTCTTAATTACTTACACTGCGACACCGCAGCGTAATTCAAAAAACGTTTCATTTAAATTGCAAATGAAGAACATTAAAAGGACACTTTACACTTTACTTTGGCAACTGCAGCGGTTGTTGTGGCTTGGCCCGTGCAAGCTGGTCAAACACTGCGTTGAAATCTCATTAAAAATCGCGTATAAATGTTCGAGCCAAGTTACAATCCATTTTAAGCGCATTTCGGTACATTGAATTCACTGCAGCGCCCATTTGCTGGCCACAACGTTGTCAGGGTTGGTAAATTATATTTACCCAGGTCGGAAGTGCTGACAAGTAGCAAATGCAATCGATGTGAATTTTATCAATATTTTGGCTCTTTTTAACTTACGCTTAAAAATCATGTGTGTTCTCGCACTTACCGCATGGGCTTCATTAGAGCCTTGATGTCATTGGGATACTCAATAATTAGCTTCAGCTGTGTTCCGCCCTCTTTTTGGACTGTGGAAAGCGTAAGAGCAGAGAGAAAACAATTAAATTATTACGGGAAAGCAAAAGAACGCATTCTTGAGTTTGATTGAAACAACAGTTTGTGGCTTAAAAGGTTGCAGCTCAGCACACAATTTGCCCAACGTTGCACATATATTATGGGCCACAAGATGAAGAAGAAGGCGAAAAGAAGCAACAAAAACAGCAGCGGCTTTTGCTGATATGGCAATCATTGAAATTGCATTAAGCGAAAGTGCATGCCCAAATTACACTTGACTAAATTCCAATTAAAATGCATAAAGCCAACAAAAATATTACTTTTACGCAAAGTGGTCACAATGAAACAAAATTGCTATGCTTTTGTCCGTCGGACTGAGCAACACAATAATAGACACATCAAAACCATATTTTTGCTGGCCGTACACACATTTATTTAAAGGCAGAAGTCTCTTGTGTGCAGAAGACAGAGGCCATAAGTACAGGAAAACCTAATCCGGTGCTGCACAAACACTATTAAAATGCTAAACCAGAGCCAAACATACAATGTGCAATACAAGAAACACTCAACTGCTGGCCAGCTCGACGTCCGACGAAATTCCTTTAAACTCTAAACGAAACTTAAGGCGAACGAAGATATTCTTTTACTAGTGAAATGAAATAATCAAGGAGTTTCATAAAAGAATTCAATAGATAACTGCACTGAAAAAGTACAAATGAAATATACACATGCTCAGAATGTGGCATCAATCATTTAATTGGCTTTAGGGTATTTAAATTTCAGCACATTCCTGTTTACGAGGCGTATACGTGATTTATTGTGGGCAACACTCAGCTCAGTCAATTTATGCAAAAGTTACTTCCTTAAAGCGTATGAGACATTGTTGTCATTGTTGTTGTTGTTGGCGCTGCGAACGCTGAATGAGTTTTGCACTTTGTCTTGTACATTTTACATTTTAATGTTGTTGCGTGCTTTTTGTGCGCATGCTGCAAAGTTTATTATTAATAAATTAGAGCCATAGTAAACTTTCAAATGAAAATAGTTTTGCCTGCCACCTTGGCGGCTCTCTATAATCCGAGTAAGTTTTGTGCCGCTCCTTCGCATAATTAAGTTAAATGTGCAACCAGCCAGAGGGCAAATAAGTTTACTAAAGCAGCTCAACTTGAATGCTGCCACGGCAAGCAATCGCATATTTATGGATTTACAATGGCTTAAAATGCGAGGGTGAGCTGGAGTTTGAGCATCTCATATGTACATATGTAGCACTTACCCACATGCTGTATTGGCAGCCTGATCATGTCACGTAGCACCGCATCGACCAGGGTATCCTGCTCGCTGTAGAGCTCCTTTTTCGTAATGCGCAATTGGAAGCGTTCCAAATTGCTAGCGTTTGCACTGCAATGTAAGTAAGAAATAAAAGAAACTTTAGTCAGCTGTCGTTTCGCGAGCATTAGGACCGACAATCAGCCAGCTTGAGGAACAGAGCGGAAGCGCTTATAAGCATGCTACGAGAACGCCTTGGGCCGCAATGCGAGTATCAAGTTGCTGTAATGATTGTCACAATGATTTATCAAAGCAGCCGCCAGCCGGCAGCTGATGCAGGAAATCTTCGATATTGCACTCTTCGCTCTCTGTGTTTTTGCCATGCCAATTTGGCTTTCAAATGTTATCTCCCGCTTTGCCTGCATTGACTCATGCGCACACAAAGGACAAGGAAAGGAGCATTTTTTCAATGTAATGGTCGCATTGCATTTGACAATTTTTCTTGAAGTGCGTTGTCCGCTTTCGCCAGCAGGCGATGGCCAGTAAAAAGTGAAACAAACTGTTTTTTTAACCACATTTACAAACATGCAGTAGTCCCTCCTTTCTCCCCCTCTTGATCTCTACCTCTCTTAGACGCATTTTAAGCTCTTACTCTTTGAACGTTCGCATTGAAACAGTTTATTTAAGCAGTTTGCTTTAGTTTACCTGACTAAGAATTGAATCCGATTGAAATTTCCAACTTAAATGCGCTCAATCTGTTTTATTGCAATTGCAGTTGCATACTTTTCGGCTGCTGACAAAACGCACAACAAATTATCAGCCCTGAAGAAATACTAAATAAATACCAAGAAACACAGCAAGTGACAAATTGAATTGTTGAAATGTTGCTGTTGCTGCTGGTCAAGCTGCGAACATTGCCAAAGGGCCAACCACGCACAGCATGAGCAACGGGCAGTGTCTACGGCATTGTGTGCCATATTTATCAAGATAATGTAGTCAGCGTTCGTCTAACTCTTTTAAGGCCAGCAGCTAGCTTGGCTGCACTCACGTAACTCCCATAGCCAGCGTCCTTTACATCGTTCTCCTTTTTTCGTTGTCGTCACTGTCAACTACAATGATTGCTGTTCCTGCCTGTCTGGGCGTCTGGCCGTCTGTCTAGCTGGTTAACTGGCTGGCTTGCTGCTGTTGGCCCAGAGTCAACTTGGTGCTGGTGCTCTGACTTAAATCCTTTTCATAATTTGCTAGATGACGTCTGTGATACTTTACGCAGGCAACGCTTTAATGCTGCTTCCTGAGCTGCTGTTTGCACCTGCTCTGGGTGGCAGGAAGGAAACAACTGTCTGAACAGCCAACCCCTGTGTGCAAAGACCGATGCAAAATGACTTTTAATATTTTACCTTTTTATGAAAATGGGGGCAGTTTCCTGTCTACCTGGACTGCCTAGTAATGAGTGCGCTAAGTGTATGCACAGAAGTTCAAAGACTGTGAAAAATGTGCGAGCTGCATGCGGCGTTTTAAATTTTTAAATCTTTAGCTTCGTGTGCAATTAAGAGTAGATGATTTGGTTACGCCTTGACTGCAGATGGCAATTGTCATGAAATGGCCAAGAAATTGACGAGGGTTCATGTTGAGGTCGCAGGCACAGCTGCTAAGTGTGGTCGACACTTGACACACCAGCAGGGTTTATAGTTCATTCGAGCCAGTGCAGAGCATTGTGGCTACACTGACGACTCCGAATCCAATTTCCGTGCATGTTTCATTTGTCAAATGCCCCAGAAAGCAATGGGGTAGCTAGAGAGCTGCGTAATTGATGAAGCAGCTCGTTCAGACATTGACTAATCACAAGACGCTGCCCAGCTGGCTATATGTTGAGGTTGGCGGGTTGTTCAAATATTCTGCCAATGCTTTGAAGCTTTAAGAGATATTGCGTAAATCTCTTCAACATTTTCTATACGCATTACCTGATGAAAGCCCCTAGTTATCAGTTACACGCTATCAACAACATGCGGGAGACCATTTTGCATTGTATGTGCAACAAATATTACCCAGAAGCTACTATAACCAAGAAATATGGAAACCTGAACGTGGCAAGTGGCCCACACACACAAACACACGAACAGTTACCTGTTCAAAAAGTTGACAAGTCGGTGACAATAATAGAAACAAGCTACAAAGATTTTTACGTAACATGTCAACATATTGTTAGTGGCCTCCCTGGTAACTGATTGCTATTGAGCGCAGCTTTATTGATAACGATCATAACATTTCAAAGGATACCCAACATATTTTTTAGTTTCTTTCAACAGAACTTGTTCATTTATAAACTTTAAACAAAGCTCACTAATAAACCTCGTTACGAAACCTAAGAGAAGAAACATATCAACAAGATGAAAGTCTTTGTTATTGTTGACTAAAGGAAAGCCAAGCAGATTGCACAAAGGGAAAATTCATTTGTATTGTATTCTCGTTTATATTCATTAAATGCAATTCCAGCTTAATTAACATAAAATAAAACCTTATTCAACTGCTCCTATATTTCATTTTAGATATGAGTACTAATAGTAAAAATTTTCAATTTCACTGAATCTCAAATATAAAGCTGTCGACTACCCTCTCTCAACTTTATAAAATAAACTATTTAAATGAAAATTAAAATATCAGAATTTAAAGTTGATTTTTTTTTTTTTGTGTTTATAAAACATTTAACTTTAATCAAACCTTGAGGTTGGCAAAATCTGTCCAAGGGTCTAGCTCTCAGTTGAAGTAGTTGTCCTTACCCTTGACTTATTTTTTTTGTTGCAATAACTGCTATCAGCCGGCATGTTGCGGGTGTGTCCTAAGACGTTCGCTGTAACTTTACCTCCGCCCCATAATTATTTCAGCATAAGAAAACGTCGGTAAACTTTGCCATCTCCGATTCCGTTTACAGCTGCACCAGGGCACAAGCACTTTCAGATCTTGGCCGAGTGCTTAGAAAGTGAAAAACTTTGTGCGTGCGAAATTGTGGCAAGCAGACAACCAGCGAATAGCCCAACAACGCAACCGCGGCCAAGATTCTAGCGGCGACAGGCGACAGCCGACAGGCGGACACTTTGAACTGAGTTGCAAAAACAACGCAAACAAAGCGAAAATTAAACTTATATTGTTGCGTTTGCCAGGCAACAAGGATAAACTTCAGCAGCAGCAGAGCGCGAACATTAAAACCAGTGACAGCGAGCCAGCTGCTGCTGCGACGGCAACTGAATAGGGAATATCCATGCTAGCTGGCAAAATGTCAGCATACTTTAGTTTAACACACTCGCCGACATTGAGCATAGTCTTTTATTAGGACGCGTCTGTGGCAACCGCAATGCCATCCGCAGTCAGATGCGGGCAGGGCCAACAGCTGCTTAACTTGCAGTTGGTTAGTAAGTTTTTCTTTTCTTTTTTTTGTCTCTTGTTATTCGGCTGTAATTCGTTTGAAATAAGATTACTGTCCCAGCTCAACGTGGTCACAATTGCGGGCTAATTAAAAATTTGTCATACTAATTAAACGCACGCCATGAGAAGACGTGATGGGATAACGGCAGGGCGGCAGCAGGACCCTGCGGCTTATGGTAAATCAGTGGCAGCTGCAACACTGCATCATCAAAACGTGAAAAATGTACGTAATTATATTTTAGCCAATAAAGAGCGCGGCTTATACTAGTTAGCTACCCAGCTACCAGCTACTGCTCGTCATATATCATATAGTAATTTTTAGGCAGATTTGCATTTTCTGTTAGCTGCATTTTCTACCAAAGCCACCTGAGCGTCGTTGCATGCTTGAAAAAACCGTCACAAAACTGCTGACAAAGCTGCCACAGCCCGCACCCTGACAATAAAGAGAAAAGGCAGAAGGCGGCCTAAGCCACATGAGCTCGGCACGCGTCTACTGTGGAAGCTAACAATGCCAACCCGCGAAACGGAATTTTAATGAGATATCACTGACGAAAGCAGTAACAGCAGAACCAGAGCATAGATCGAATTGCGACTATGCCCTGCATCATGTTTAAGACAATGCAATATTGCTGCAAGATTTGTGTTACTTAGTTAGAAGAGCATATGTACTGGAATTATGTCAGTTAAAGCATTTTATGTTTATATAAAACATAAGTATTTTTAAATGTGATTAATTCTATTTGAGCCATACACAGAGTATCTAAAAGTCTAGCACTTATAGCTAGAACCTTCCTGTTTTTTGCACGTTTACTGCAAGCAATTTCGCTTGTTAATGAAATTTGCATTTGTGCTACGTGCAGCGCAAAAAAACATTTGACTCTGTTTCGGTGATGTGCGATAAATTAGAAAATCAAGCATTTTATGCTAATGCCAACACCCACAGACCACAACGAAACGCCAGCGCTAAGAATAACATACTTTTAGCTTGACAAGTTTTTACCACTTTACATTTTTCTCAATTTACTTTTACTTTTCTGACTTTTTTTGTGCGCCAGCTATTCGAGCAAATGAAATTACTCATACGCCACGTTTTCAATTTTTATAAAGACTGCCAGACTGACTCGAAGCAGCAACGGCGAATGCTGCACGACTTTTCGTGAACGGAACGGAGGAAGGTAAAACCTAAGCTGATTACTGTGCAAGGAAATCAAATGAATTTGTAGCGAAGAAAAATCCATTGCTACATTAAATAAGAGCTGGGGCAACTGCGGTACCCAATCCGCATTGATTTCTTTATTGCAATTTTATTTGATTGCGCTCATATAAAATTACGTATACGCAATGTTGAGACAAGTACTGTAACATAGAGCTAAAATCTCATCAGACCTATCAGCGAGTGGCATCACGCATGCAATCGTTGTCAACAACAACAACAACATCAACCGCAGCATCAACAATCCACCAACACTTATGAGGATGGAGCAGGGGCAAACGGAAGCGGAAGCGTTAACGTTAGAGCAAGCATCTAAAACGTAAATGTGTCACGTAAATGGAGCGTAAATTTCAATAAAAATCATTTCAATTCAACCAAAGCCAAAAGGAACCGTATCTGCTTCAATCGTACGCCACACGGGCTAGCTGAAAATGTACGTAGTTTGGGTGGCTGCTATCTCCACAATTACAGCAGTCGGCCCGCGTGCCTGGCAGATGTAAGCGAAACCGTAATCTGGCAATGCAAAGCAAAGTACGAAGGTAAGCAAGAAGGTAAAACACTAAGCATTATGCCTTCCGCTTAAGGGAAATTGAATTTTTCGTCCAGCTTCCGCTCGTCTGCCATTAACAATAGCACTTAACTACTCAATAACACTCACCCAACTTGGCGATGCAGCATCTCTGCCAGCGTGGGGTTGTTAACCGTCACATCTGGCGCATTATCAACTATGACATGAACGTACTCGTCAGATACCAGCAGCTTCTGCAGATCCACATACCGATCGTGCGGCGTTATCTTTCGCGTGGTGAGCGTGGAACCAGCGACTACCGTCTCCTGGCCACTCGTTGTGCCGCCACTTTGACTGCCCGAGGGTTGAGCCTGAGTTGAAGCCTCCTTGGAGCCTGAAGAGTTGCTGTAAGAAAGTGCGTTTAAAAAAGGCAAAAATTATTTTGAATTCCAGGCACACTTAACAATGGGCCTAGTCAGTAACTGCTAATTGCAACTCACAAGTACCTGTGGCGCTCAACTAATGCACTGCGCACACAACCGACTGGTCCAAGTTGCACGTTAAACGATTTGCCCACAAGGTCGAGCTACGTTATAGTTACTAGTTACATTTAATCTCAGGCCTATGCTCTACACACAAACACCCACGCGCACATTCAACTTTACTGATGTGAAGAGGATTACGAGCCGAAAGGCTTTTTTCTATAAGACCCACCTTAAATTGTATCAACACTAGAAAAGTATTTATAAAATATAAGCATATATACATATATGTGGTCCACCATCTGTTAGTCCACTTCTCACTTCTAGCTATTTTCTAATAAGACTGGGCCATTTTCACTCAACTCACCTGAGTGGCTGTTGTTGTTTGGCTTACTTTGAACTTGGAGCAGATTGCAGTCAGGTGCTTGCAGCTTGCTATAATAATATTCGGCAGTTGCTCGTGTGCTTCTCGTAATTGGAGTGCTGCTCGCTTTGGTCATTAAAATGAATTTCAAATATGCCTACGACAAGTTGGTAAAATGCAAAAGGCGGATGTTGCATCATTAAACGAAGGGTTTACGCGCTGGGAGTTGGCTCAAATCAAGTCCTGCAAATTGCTTCAACTCAGCCGCAAAACTTTTTGCAATGTCGCTTGAATTTTTAAGTGCGCAACAATTTCAGGTTATATTTTACTACCCCACCATCAAGATGTGATGCCCATATTAAATGTCTCTGTTCTGGGCTTGTCTTTGGGCGTCAGTCAAAAGGTGCCTACATGTACAGCAGCGGGCGAAGTGCGAAACTTTTTCAATTAACAGTTGCCAGCAAGCTTTAAACTTTACAGCCGCTTCAGAGCGTCGGATCCTTTTGCTCAGTGTCTTTGTCATTGCCGAAGGGCTCATAACGCACACCTCTTAACGAGGCTCAGCAGATTTTACGCTTTAAGTCCCGTCGTACACTGAAGCATGCGACATAATGACATTATGTGTGACAATGAGCTTAGTTTGTTGCACGTAGACATTAAAGCAGTTTACCACCAGTTAGGAATGCAAAAGTACTTAGGCTCCATTTAAATATATTTATGTAATACAGCACATTGATTTTCTGGCCAAACACACATTATGTGATTGTGGCTAACAAGCCACGTGGCAGGTAAGTCAATCGCATTATTTAGCATCAGCCATGTAACGCAACATGATAATACAGCAACACGGCAACATGGATCGATGCTCGATGTGGCCTGCACTTAATTAAACCAACGACAAATTTTCCTCATTAAAATGTCACGTGTCATGCGTAGCGCAGCTGACCTTTGCATGGTCTTCACTCAGGTATCTAACGTTACGTGGTTAATTAAACTGTTTAGATATTGAATATACCACTGGCTCATGCTGGTTAGTGTCAAGTGCAGCTGACTGCGCTCCCAGACTGGTTAGTATAAACTTTTGCTTATAAACAGATCCCTGCACTGCCCAAATTTCGTCAGCACTTTGCGAAATCGATAAGAGCATCATGTGGCGTTAATGCCTACGATCCGAATTATCGCTTTAATTCTGTCAGAGTCTGGGGAAAAATAAACAACCGGATGTGCTTCGGCGTGTTCGCTAGCTTTGCTCTGCAGGTCAATGATCGATTCGAATTATAGCACTTAAAAAGTATAAATAACAAAATAGGTTCTGTCCCTTCTTGGGTCGCCCAATTGAAGTTAGACTCCGTTTTGACCTTACAATTAATAGAGCTGACCAAATATCAAGCGATAGACGGAGAGCGGAAAACAACTGTCAGATAATTAATACTTATTAAAATGTGTATCGTATCGTATCAACTACACTCCGCACCACGTGGAATTGTTAATGCAGAATCATAATAATGCATTTATCAAGGCACTAATTATTTGATGTATGGAGGGTTAGAGCCAACGGAAATATGATCCCCATTTGGCAGGCTGAACAAAAATGACTTATTATTTAATTAAATATTTACTGGCTTAACATTGGCGTATTAGATTTCCATGCAGAGGCTCCCTATCCTATCCCCCCTAAAATAACAAATGTTGTCTTGGCTTGGAGCGCTTTTAATTAAGAAGTTCCTCTTCTCTAATTGGAGTCTGGCTCTCATTCGTCAGAAGCAGGGCAGATAATGCTATTATGTTTGGCACTAATCTTAATTTGTTGCATGCACATTTAAGCCTTACCGACGAATCAGACCTAGCACTGGATACACAATCCCCGTAACTCTATTTAAACCTTTTATGTTATATTCAAAACTGTTTTTGGGGCCAGAACAGATTATATAATTGCAGCTAACCAGCAACGCGGCAGGTTTGTCAATGCCATCGATGCGCGAAGTGGCGTGCATTTAATTAAACTAATGACTGAGATTCCTTATTAAGGTGTCGCGTGTCGTGCGTGACACAGGTGACGTCTGAGTTATGATCTCTCAAGCAGTTAAGCAAATTTGCAAGGCTGCAAGGAAGACAGGAACGTGTCAACTGCAGCTGGCTAAGGTCCCAGATTGGTGACTATATAAGCTACTGTTCAGACAAAGGGCCCATCAAAGTGTGCAATGTCGTCGCGACCAAGTGAAATATTTCGCGGCATTATGCGCTTTGTGCGCTTTATATCGGGCTGCATTGGTGTCGATGCCTACGATCCGACTTATCGGTTTAATTTTATAACAGGCGTTACAACGGGCTCCATCGTGATGTACATGTGCTTTACGGTCGTAACAGTGTTCAGGGAATTTAAGGAGAACTGGATGTTCTTGATACAGGCATTTGCAACGAGCGGCAGCGTGGTGCAAGGCATCAACAAGTTATGCGTTGGAATCCTTTCTGCCCGCACAGTGTCAGAGCTTTACCAACAAATACAGAAAATATATTTGGACTTCGAAGAGGAACATGACCCCAGATATCCAAAAGCACTCTTAAGCAACTGTAGCAAGCTGAGACGCGTTCTGTTCTTGGTTGGCGTCAGTTACGTGATTGGCGTCTGCGGAATCATCCTCACAACGGTTGTGGCTTCTCTTATAACTGGCCAAACCTATTTAAGTATGCACTTTCATCTACCCGGCTTGGATGTGAACACCAAAGTGGGTGGCTGGATCACCCTAGGAGTGCATAGCGTATGCGTTGTTATTGGTGGAACTGGGCTGTATGCAGGAGACATGGTGATCATTGTTTATCTGTTGCAATCTTTCGTCTATGCAGATTTTTTAAAATTCAAAGTGGATGCGTTAAATACGCATGTCAAAATAATACAAAACGATAAAGTACAATGTCAGACCTTCCAAATGCTTGTTGACATTGCAAAGTGGCACCAGATCTTTACAACGTGAGTATAAACGGATCAAAGTTCGCACGCAATGAGTAACCTCTGCCTTTACAGATTCATAGCCAAGTGCAACGAAATGTTTTTTATATTGGTATCCGTTCAGGTTGCATCCTCTGCCTTGTGCATTGTCATATCAATCTTTGCGTTGCTTACTAGCGAGTGGTTAGGCGGCTACTGCTATCTATGTATTCTCGTTTCCAACTTGTATCTCTACTGCGTACTTGGCACAATGCTCGAGAGCTGCGTATGTTGCAGATCAACCATAGTTAAATGTCTTAAATTAATAATAAATATTCTATCCCCTTAAGAATGACAACGTTATGTACGAGATGTACAACATATCGTTCTACGATCTGAGCGCTGAACACCAGCGATTCGTATTATTTATGCTAGTCAAAAGCCAGCGACCGGGTGTGATTCGACTGCTTGGAGTGATGCCGCTGTCTGTTAGCACTGCTCTGCAGGTGAGTGAGTGCTGCAAATTAGGCCACTTATTAATATTATTTCTCATACTTGCAGATAACCAAAAGTATTTATAGCATAACTATGATGATGGTTAAATTTATATATAAGTAGATCATAATTCAAATATCAAGTCAGACGAAGCAGCAGCAGATATTTGATGGTTACATAGAATTTTAACGCTTTAATTGCACGCTGAACCGCATGGATTTACTCGAGGTTGGTGGTGTTAGGTGTATGAACCGAGCCAAAGAAAATATGAAAACCCTTTTAAAGGCAGCACCAATCGGCTTATGAATTAATTAAATATTTACCAACTAAACATTCGCGTTTTATGTTTCCTTACTAGCTGGCGGATGGCACAATATAGCTCCAGTCGCTGCACCTGGGAGCTTATGGGATGAATTCCGAGCTAACAGGTTGTTTGGCTCAGACGGAAGCGTGTCTTGCCTGTCTTGGCAGCATGTCTTGTGTTTAGCTGCGTCATTTTTGTGTTTTATTACATGACTTCCGCCAGCCGCAGCATAAAACTGGCGGCCCCCTGAAACACACGCATACACACGGCATGAGGAGCAGCATGGCGAAGGCAGCGTAAAAGCGCAATTGCGAGTTGGCCAATTGTGTTCGTATGTGTGTGCAGGGGTATGGTAAACATAAAAAGCTGCATGCAGTGGTAAAGATATCTGTTACGGCCGTTGTTGTTGCTATTACATGAAGTCGTAGTTTCCAGGAAGGTTTGTCCTGACCGTGCGCTGTCTTAAGTTCCAGCACCCGCTGGCTTTTGCAGCCTGCTTGCAGAAAATTACGTTTTAATGCCAGGCCAGCCATGCTTTATTGCAACATTTGTTGCATTTGTAAAATTAAATTATATATAATAGTCGACTAAGGTTCACGGGGGGTGTGCCAGCGGCGGTGACGAGCTACTACTCGGGAGCAATGTCCGGATAGTAACTATTATTTACCTGTTACTAGCGAATGCACTAAAAGTTAATCAGCAGAGCTTTTTTCTAAATTCTTAATAGGCATTAGTACGTAGGTTTTAGTACTTAAGAATTCTTGTAAAAACTGCACCATAAATTACACAAACTATTTATCTGCACTACATTCTGTATAAATAGAAAACACTCTGTATTCTCAGAAGGGTTGCAAGTACAAAAGAAATAGTTCATAGTTTGGTTGTCGATTCGGACAAACTTCCTGCTTTTGGGCTCCGTTCGTGAACTGAGTTAACTTTTAATTTATATTAAATTTTTTATTTAATTAATACTTATTAATTAATAAATAAAAAAATTTAAAAAAAAAATTTAAATATTGCCTTGATGGTCAGGTAAATTCACTGACACTTAAAAAGTTTCTCGTTTCTTACCTCTTCTGCAGGAACTTTCGTTTAAACTCGTGCAGCATACCTCCGCCTCCGGCTGAGCCAACTTCGCTGTAGTCATTGGTATTGCCAAAGCGCAGCTTTTGATGTTGTTGCTGCAGCAGATGGCGGTTTGCAACCCCAAAGTCCATTTGCACATCCACAATGAGCAGCAGCGTGAGCAGCACGAGCGTCGCTCCCAGGCTAATTGCCAGGCGCTCTTTAAGCTTCATGGTACGCAGGACGGCCATAATGGGCGAAGGAGAAGCACTCCTATTGCTGTTGTTGCTATTTAATTGACGTGGAGCAAAAGCCGTTGCTGTTGCGTCCTCTGGCTTGCTGTTTGAATGGGTGGCACAAAAATTGCGCAGCCTTGAAAGCCAGTCGAGATGACAATCCTGTTTCTGCTCTGGCCTGGCCGCCTGCATGTGCGGGGAGCCGGACGTTGGTGATGCTGCAGCGTCGCGGGCGCGTGTCGAGCGCACAATGCGCCGCTTGATGAGCACACGTCGTCGTGGCGCTGCCTCCTTATTGACACTCTCGCTCTGCTGGATCCCAAATTGTGAAGCTGCCTCCTCTAACGCGTCAGTTGAGCAGCGCGCGGTGGCATCAACTGCAGCGCTGGCGTTGGCGCTGGAACGTCGAACGGCAGTTTTGCAGTGGCTGCTGTTGTTGCTGTTCTCGCTATGCCCATGCAAATTGGAAACGCCTATTTGTTCAGCTGATAAATCGTTATCGTTGATATCAGCGCTATTGTAACGCTGCTGCCGCTGCCGGAACCGCTGCAAGCGCTCCGCTAGGGGCGCAAACTGCGCACAGCTGCAAAGAGAGGAGAGACTTTCGTTAGCATGGCAGATACATATGTACGCGAGATCGTCAAATCTTAAACGAGGCGAATATTGTGTGAAATGCAATCAATCGCGCTACTGAAAACCAATTTTGAACAATCTACAAGTTTTCATTCATTGGTTCGGGAGTGCCCGACAAGGAGACACCTTGAACTCTGTTAACAGTCATACTCGCACAACGCAAAACTTTTTGGGCATAAATATGGTATTTAAAAATGCAAATCAATCATCAAAAATGGCTTTCTTCGGTACGGTGGAAGGTATCCAAAAATAGAATCATTTTCGATCTGTGTATACTGTAGAAGAACATTTATCCTAATGTGGAAATCTTAACATTGAAGCTGGCTGAGCTATCGATCATTTAACATATACAAAAAATGTATCAGCAAATAAGCTTAATATAATGGCCAATTTGCGGATATACGTTCCTAATTTCTAGTCTCTAGCCTCCGAGATAGACGCCGTTCATTAAGATCCGCATTAAACAAAGAACCCTGATACATGCTAAATGTGATTGCTTGGATAGAAGGGCTAAGGAAGTCATTCACTTTGAGAGTAACATAGCTGTAGGACACTTTTTTCCTGTCTTGTAAGCGCCATGGCAAAGTTATAAAGCTTCCATTGTTGTGGGGATAACAAGGAGAACGAGTGTCAAAAATATGAACAGGCGGCCACCGAAGTGGAGTTGTTTTTTATTATTTGTGCAGAAAGCGGCGTCACGACCATCCGCCATGTTGACTGCTGCCGGAAATGCGGCAGAGTCCATTTTTTGTGCCGCTAACTTTGCCGTCGTCGTTGTTTTCTACTGTCTGCCTGTACATTTCATGTACTTTTTTTTGTTGTTTGCATGAAGCATATTTTTTCCATGCGCTTTTGTTTTGCATTGTTTGTGTGTGGGTGTGTATGTGCAGCTGCCAGACAATCAGGATTTGAACTATAACTACAACAGGCTCGTCCGGGGTTACAGTATCTATATTTGTTGTTTTTGCTGTTGATAGGCAGGTCAAAGTTAACGAAGCTTGTTGCTTGCCCACAAGAAGAGCCAACATTCGTTGTCTAAGCTACCCCGATAACAATATTGTTGCCATGTTTGTGGCCGCTTCAGCATCTAAATGCAGCTCACAAAGAATTACGATAACAGCTACGTGCATGTGCAAATTGAAGACACATGACACATTTACTGGCATTTTCAGATTGGAAGAAAAATAAAGTTACGGCCCGCATGCTACTGACATGACATAACTAAGCTGGCAGAAATAGTCGCTAGCTTAATAGAAATTTAGCAACGAGCCATATGCCATATGCCATATGCAAAAATTGCTGATTAGAGCAGTGCCTGACAGATAACACGACAAAGGTGCCGTCAGATTGTAAAACGCCCCAACTGAACTTTGCGACGGGCCTTAGCTAGGCATGTCAATCAAATCAAATATCGTGCCAATTGCCAATGTTGCCTATCAAAGTTGCATATCATGGCGCGACGATTTGACAGCTAGATCCAGACAGAAGCACATAACTGGGTGCAGACGCTGATAGTGGACGCGACCAGGGGCCACAGGCAGACGCTTTAGCATGAGTAGATATCTGAGATATGCGCAATGCCTGCAACAATCAAATCAATTGCAGACATCGACGCTGCTAGTTGAATGGGCGCCCGGCAATGCCAGTCAAATCCAGACAGGAACAGCAGCAACGTGACCTGAACAAATTCTGTGGTATAGCATAGACGAGTTCATAGACTCCAGGAGAACGGGTAGCCGATACTAGGTACATTTATCGTATGACAACGACTGTGGCAAACGGGTGATAAGCGACAGCAGCAGCAACAACAACAACAACAAAGCGACCTGCAAGTGCCAAGTGTGAATAGGGGAAGGGGTTTAAGTCGCGTTAATAGCAATTGCTATAGCCGCATGTTGTTGTCGACAACGTTGCTATTTTGTTGTTGTTGTTTCTGTTGCTGCTTAAT
This sequence comes from Drosophila ezoana, assembly GCA_035045725.1. Lineage (NCBI taxonomy): Eukaryota > Metazoa > Arthropoda > Insecta > Diptera > Drosophilidae > Drosophila > Drosophila ezoana. The sequence goes on from JAWNOU010000093.1 coordinate 3,081,415, forward strand.
AAAATTGCTGCGTTGCATTAAATTAAACTGATGCGGTGTATTAATGATGGAACGATGGGGCCAGGGAGCGTTGACTATAGCTAAGACTGACTACAGCGTTGCTTTTATGCAATTGTCGACAATGCAAAAACAACAGCAACAAAAACAACCACATCAACTAGAGTGAGTGACAGCAATTTCCCTTCCAATTTGCGCTCTGTTTTTATTAATCACATGAAAAAGAAAACAACAAAAGCGTATCAACAGAGTTAAGGGCAGGAGAGTTCAATGTATGCAGTACGTGCAAAAGAGCCCATACTCATATTGATAAGAAACGAGCAGCACTTGGCCAAAACAAGCGGTACATTTATTATCAATCAATTAGAGTCAAGGTACTTCAATTGAATATCTTATCGCTAATTAAAAGTAGTAGTAAAGTGGAGTATAGACTAGTATAGCCTAGTTGGTATCCCGTGAATACCTTTTGCTAAGACCGTAGACTTTTCCGTCTCATGTACATTTCTTTAGTCATCTGGCTGACACAAGTTGCCCTCATTATCGACCCCATTGTATAAATCAAACTCACTTTCAATCAAATGACAAATTGCTTTCCGCTACCTTTCTCCTGCTCAATTAGCTTCAGTCAGTGAACTTGCCAACGTCGACAACAAGATTATGCATTTTCCCCCAATCGAATCAGTGCAGCTGCCCCCAGCCCATGTCCCCTGCCCCTCTGCAGCCTCTCATCCATGCCAGCAGCTACGCATGATTGATTTTCGGAAACTATTTCCCATAGCCCAGTTGCGCCACATAGGGTGATCACAGTGCTGTGCAATTTTGTTGTAAGTGCGAGTAAACGCGTAACCCGCACAAACTTGACGCGTTGGCAAACTCGGCAAACTTAAATCAAATCAGTGGCGATTGTGCAACAACAACTGCTAAAAATGACACGCTTAATGCGTTCAGTGGCAAGCCGCCCTCTCGTGCCACCCCGCCGGCTACAGCTGTTTGTTGTTTGCCACGCATCAATGAGGTTGAAGAATGCTCGGCATTGTGCAGCTGCCGACATGCCAAACAACATCGAGAATGGCTGGCAAAAGACATCGATTTTATGGGATTGTTGTCAGCGGTTGCACTTGAGCTGCTTGCGACAACAACAATAACAAAAATAACAAAAATAACAACAACAACATCCACGACCACTGCAAATTTGCCTTATCGACCAATCGAGCGAGCCAATCAAACAAACTGCAATCCGATATGCAAATGCCTGACAAACTGTTGCAGTTGCAGTTCGTTTGGCAGAGGGTGTCAAGGTTATTTGTAGTTCTCACTTGACTAATTTGGCTCATTTTGTTAGGGCTTGCCCCATCTACTTACGTATACAAATGATAGTAAAAGCGCAGAACTTAAACGAATTGCTAAACTAAGCCAAATTGATGCCAACATTAAGAAAACTTGTACAACAAATGCCTTTAACTTTTCCTAGACATTACACTCGCATAACTTTGTCAAAACTAAACACAGTTTAACTCGAACTTCTTTTCTAGCCATAGTAGATAGTAAGCTTAAAATTGTATTTGTTATTCTAATTCCATTTATTAAAAACATTGTTTTTATGGATTAGTTGATTATTGATACGTAATTTAATTTTTAGCCATTTACGTGCATAAAAATTAGTACGAGAACCATTTTTATCATGAATCATTCGCCCTCTAGATTAAATTGGTATTTCTATTCGATTAACCACCTCAGATTTCCAAGCGCGTAAATAATATTAACTCATAGGTTTCTATTACATATAATTAAATAGTTTGTCTAAAAAATTGATTTAAATTAAAAGGAGCTCAGCTCAGATTTATTTTGCCATTCTTTTTTTTTTTCTTGGCGATTTGCCTTTGCGCTTCGTCAATTTACCTTTCGCTTTGCAAACTTTGATGCTGGTCCTGCGGAGTCTCCAGCAGCTCATCAGCCTTATCTTCACCGTAATCGTAAGCAGGAGCTGCAGCAGAAATGCCAGTAGAATAAATGTCACGGTGTTTGTCCGCCTTACTAACGTCTAACGGTAGGGACTCCTGCAGCAGTCTCAGGTGATTCAGTGGCTGCGATTTCTCCGTTGCTTTGCCCCAGGTCATTTCATTACCAAAGTCAACATTGTTGTTGTCCCAGATTCCAGCCAGCTTAAGCTGCAGGGCTTGCTGTTCCTTCTGCTGTTTTTCCATGATGCTGTTAATAAAATTTTCTGGCTGGCTTATTGCTTGCCAGCTCTTTCGTTCCTGCCAGGCCAAGGAAGGACGACGAAGCGTTGCTCCAACTGGTTGCTGTTGCTCCTGCAGCTGTTCTGTAGCCAATTGAATGGCGCTCTGATGCCAGCCATTGTTTTCCTTGTTAGCCAAGTCACCCAGTGCATAGCTTGAGTCATTATAGTCCTCGTCGCTGTTGTAGTCACCATAGGCATGGTACTGGCGGCTTTGGCCGCCCCTTGAATTGTTGTTAACCCCATTATATTGTTTTATTGCTGATTGATTCTTTGCCATTGCTTTTTGATTTATGCCTGAACTATCGCTCTCTCGGCATACGCTACGCTGGTAAGCACCATTGTTCTTATTATTCCCATTGTAGCTGGCTATTTGTCCCATGGATCGTCTCAGCGCTTGATTGCTTTGGGAAAGGCCGTGTTCCAGCTGCTGAGCTTGTGTACCCACTTGCTCCTGAAGCTCCTCTGAATCCAGCCGATCCCGTTCCAGGCAGACACTACTTTGGCTGCGCTGTCGAGCTGCCTTTCGCTTGGCCAGCGCCGCCGGGGTGGGCGCAAATAGATTCCGTATGTTTGCATTGCGTTGGGTGGCGCAAAATTGGCCGTTGCCCGCGTCGCTGTTCTGCTTAACCTGAATAATTGTGAATTGTTTGCAATTTGATTTTCAATTTTTTTTCAGCTAGAAGCGGCTTTTTTTGGCCGTTTAATATTGTTAATTGGACTGGCGCTAGAAAAAATTCTGACGCTCAGACAAATCATGCTCAAGGAAATTCAGCATCAAATTTGTTGGTTAGTAAAGAACGCAGCTGCAAGACGACAGAGGAGCAAGCATCATAATAACGGTAACAATTGTTATAAACGGGCTAACAGAGGAGACGTAAAAGGCAACTTTGGTCAACTCAATGTGCAGACATAATTGGATGAGTTACTTTTGGAGCGGTTTATAAGCGTAACAACTTCGGAAAATATAGTACTTACAGTGCCTGCCAGCGATGTCCTTGAGGAAAGTGACATTGAACCAGACGTAAGTAGAGAGCAAACAATTCAGGGGGTCATCAAAGTATACGGATACAGGAAATTTTGTGTGCGCCTCAAAGTCGACTCAATCTCTTCATCCGTAAAACACTGGTACACAGCAAACATGTCAAAGAAATCGGAAGGAGCAGAGATAGACGAGAGAAAATTTGAAACGTAAGACAGATTAGCATAAGCGGATAATACCCAAACAAAGCATTGGCAACAAAACAGCAAATGCAGCACAATTTGGAAAGACCCAACATAGTATGGAATCGAAAGCTTGTGTGAACATCTAAGTGCTGATGCCAAGCAATTCTCAAATGCATAGCAAACAGAGCTACAGCGAGCGTATGGAGCTCAGGCGAGTGCCAAAAATACAAAGCCACATACAAATGTGAATGACTCACGAGTGGATGCTTGAGCTCCAGCTGAACTATAGCTCGGTTAAAGCTCCTTTAAATTCGCATTTTGAGTGGCAAAGCGCAAAACAATAACAGCAGAAGCAGAAGATCGAACTTGCCACAGATTCAGAGAGCAGCTGTTCAGTCGCAGAATGCAAATTGAGTTATTTTGAGTTTTACATCTCGCAGACCTAATATTAGTGTGACATCTAACCAATTGTAAATATGATCAAAGTGGACTGTCACTATTGAAAAGTCTTATTGTAAGTGTTGGGTTATTTTGTTTACGGTTCGTTTAACCAGCTTAATTGTGTCCCTGCTTTTATCTGACACGCGTTGAGAAAGTTTATCTAAATTTGAACGTTTTAACGACTGATTCAGATACTCCCCAGCCATGTCCCATTTAGCCCAGGATATGTCAGTTTTCCCTCGTCTGTATTCTGTAATACAAGTACTTTTAATTTTTTGTGGTTTCGCCAACAAAATAATCAAAAGTGTTCACCAACAACAATGGCAAACACACACACACACAGCAAAACAAACTTACAAGATTGGAACCGGGACGTGTCGTTCTATCTGATGCAACTTTACATCTGTTTGTTTGTTCCACAGAACGTAGCAGATCCAGAGCATCCAAAAAATGCATGTCAAGTGAAATTACTTGTTTGCAGTGGCAACAGATTGGCAAATGGAGGTCAGCTGTAGCAATCGATGCCAGGCTCGGCCAAGGGTGCATCTGCTTCAGCCACACCTACACACATGTATCCATGCCCTGGCCTGAACTCTGAAATACGCAGACGGCACTTCTATCTGCACGGCTATGCGACTAGGAGCGATAAATTGAGATGAATGTCTGGCACGATGAACTTCGAACAGTAGCTCCGGCCATGCACAGTGTGGTTCTTTTTTTACTTCAGTCATATATTTTGTTTCGACTATAGTGCACTTGCCTTGCACTTGTTTGTCCATTCACTTTGAGCTGTTGCCAATGTCGCTGATAAATATTTTTGACACCCTGATCGAATAGTGTGGCTTTAAGAATGCGCAGCTGTAGTGTGCGGGGTCTATAAATATTTTATTGTGTATTTTATTGCATGTGCCATAAAAAACGGCAAGTAGGCTTGCGACAGCGAACGCCCATTAAAATGCAACACGCATGCGACGCGTTGCGATTCCATTGCATAATTTAAGGCGCTTGCGCACGCAGTCAACTGAAACAATCAGCAACAAGCCGCTGCTGCCAACGTCATTTCCAGCGTTGCTGCTGATGTCGACCATAAAATATTCATTTAAAATGCAACATGCAACACTTTGCATCACGCATTCTGCATACTCACCCCCTATCTATGCAATATCGCGGGTATCACATGCAAAAATGTCCACCCTGCAAATGTTGCATGCTGATGACAGCTTCAACCGGACGAGTGTACAGCTCCACAGAGCGCTGTTGGCATTTTGACGCCTAACAAATACTAATCCTTGGTGTGAGAATGAACGTGTGATATTTGGCCAGGGTTTGACTTTTTCAATAGTTGGCGATAACAAGCGAAATAAAACAAGGCAAACAAAATCTAACAAACGAGCACTTACCAAATAAGCTCCACCAGCTAACAATTGGATGTGGCCGACGGGTTTATGCAAATACGATGAATTATCAACTGAAAATAATGCAAATATTTGTTTCATTAGCATTAAACATTCAACAACATTCATTTCAAATATATTTATTCATATTCCTCTTTAATGAGTTATACCTAATGATTTCTTCTTTAATCCAAGAAACAAATGTCAATTAAAATTAAATTCACAATTGATTTATTGACACATTCATATATACAAGTTGCAAACCGAGGGAAATAGTTTATAGACCTCAAATGGTTGCTTGGTTTGATGTAATTGGAAACAAATTGAATTGTTATCTTGAACCAAGCCATGGAGATGACAACACAACAACGCAGCAATTTAAACCAAATAGAAATGTCAGCTGTCAAGTTTACATTTCATGTATAGTCAAATGTAATTATCTATCTCTTCATGCGATTGAGTCTGCATTATTATTGCTTTTGCAATTGCATTGTTGCTGTATCTGCCGCATCTGTGAGGCCTCTATATGGCAGCTTTTATGCTGCAACTTTTGATAAGCCAACTGATAGATACTCGCCGCAACACCCGCTCCATCCACAGCAACCCTACGCATAATGCACAAAAGCTGTTTGGCCCTTCCAGATCGAATATGGGCATCGATGTGAATTAATAGGATACCGTGCAGATGCCATGATAAACAGCCGCACATTAACATTGGCTTTTAAAAGCAATATCACGTAAGATATCAGATGGCGGCACAACAGCCGCGGCAAGACAATGCAATAAGGTCGTAATATTGCAGGAAACTGCAGCCCGTGGCCCAGAGCATTTGGATATGCACAATTATCCAATTCAGTCAAACGTGGCAACATTGTCGTTGTCGTCATCGCTCATCAGGCCCCTGTATTTTTCTATAAACGCAAATTTATGGCTTAAGTGCGGGTTGCCAACTGCCCGATGGCTGCGCCTCATTATGTTGTGGTAATAGATCGAGAGCCTCCCAAGCCAGATTCAGTCATTGATACACGAACCTCACGATTTGGTCGACGTGATCATGCGCCTAAGATTATGAGCCCAGCCGAGATTCGGGCACTGCACGTTTTGTGCAGAAAAGCGAAAACAAAAAGGGAAATTTTACGGTGCTCACGTAATTGAATTGCTGGCAGCTAAATTGGCATTTATTATAATAAAAGCAAATATGCAATTTCGCTTTTCTAAAAACATAAAAGTACAAACAAAAACTATCCAAAGCAACGAGGAAGCAGTAAGCCAGCTAAAGAAACTTGTTTAAACCAGGAGCATGTGTCGTAGCTTTGAAAGGTGAGAGGATAAGCAAAGTAAAGTCACCTGAAGTAGAGTGTTAAGTAAGCATTTGATTAAAGTGATAATGAGACAGCAATTTTAATAGGATACAATGCATCGAATGCGACAGCCATAAGTACTTTAAATAATTAACTGGCTAGCCACAAGCTACTGAAAAAGAGATATTATTATATTATTCTTAAATATATACTAGAAAGTTGCCTTTCCAGCTTATTCTGTTAATCCCCTTAATAAGTGTTGTTTTAATAAATATTACAATAATATAATTTAACTACTTTTTTATCAGTCAGACTTTGTTGCAATTCGCAGCCGAACGGCCACAAGCCAGATGTATGTATTTACTTTTATTCAATTTAATCCATTATATACCAGAAAAAAATCAATTCAGCCTACATAAATAATTAAAATAAAAACAAAGATAGACATTAAATTTTAATGCCCCGCTGGAAAAGCTAGAATTGTACATAATTAAAATAATGTATGCGTAAATTAATATTAATGAAACGTGTTCAGGGATTAAGGCATATTTCCTTCGTTATGGAAATTTAAATTGATAATTAGGTCAACAACAATTTATTTAATAGGATTTACATTTGCCTAAAATACATTCAAAAATTTAAATTACGAAGCCTGTATTTTGGTTTAGCCAGACGTTAATGTATGCCATTTTTCATTATATTCTACAAAAAAAAATTAGTTTGCCTAATACTCTGTTCTGATTTACGCAATGTATTTAATTTCCAATTTTCTAACTACGAACGCGGTTGCCGGTTTTTGTATAAATATTGAAACCCATTACGCCATAATAATTGCAAATTTGCATTGCGTGTGTGCGGATCAATCAAAATACATTAATGCGAAACGGCCTTACTGTTGGGCCATACTTTATAGGCGGATAATTTATTATACTCTTTCAAAGGGACGCCTTTGCGCTGGCATTACATAGTTTTTAATTTGATATGAGCGTCAAGAGAGCGCTTAATGAGTTTCCTGTTATGGTGCCTTGCTCTATTATAACATTGAACTTGAAACTGCTGCAGATTAAACGAGTTAAATTTTTGTTGTTTATGGATTGACAACTGTCAACACTTTCATGCTCTGTCAATTGAATGCATCAACACGTGTTCGTTATTGTCAACAAATTTAACGCTTTTGCAAATTGTTGCATACGTGATAATTGCCGGTCTGCAATTGTGTATGAGAATTAAACAAAATCCATTAACTCATAATTTTCTGCTATGCTGCACTCGCCATCAGCTCTCGGCAAATGCAAACAACTGAACGTTCAGTTAGTTAAGCCAAAAGGCAAAAATTGTGCGCAATTTAACGGCAGAGCGCGCTTTTCCACACCAACAAAAGCGATGCGCACGTATCCGTGAAATGTTGTGAAAATAGCAGCTACATACATTCAGCGGCCAACTCATACTCATACTCATACTCGTACTCCTACTCGTACTCGTACTCCTACTCCTACTCGTACTTGCAGTTAAGTGCAGTGCAATTGTGGCAGCAAGAAATCTTCCAAAATGTTGAGGGAGCTCGTTTCGAAAAAATTCACACGACACGACGTTGGCGTTGTTGATTATGGGAACCACTCAAAACGAGTTTGATTGTTTTTGTTGTTGCTGTTGTTGTTGTTGTTGTTGTTTTTGCTGTTGCTGGTATTGTTGTCATTGTCGTAATTTGGCTGTTGCATGCGAGTTGCATTGTGTAGACTATTCGTTTGCACATGGTATGTGAAATATGTGTACCCTTATACATATTCCCGAATACACTAGTATCCTGCTCAGTCGACTTACTTTTGGTCATATAAATATATAAGACAAATTAATTAACCGACCGTCTAAGCTGAAATCTTTTTATTTAAACAATGGGAGAAACGTTCTATAAATTCCATACACAAACCAACTACTTAAAATTAAGGGTATGCCACAGTCGTATATTATTCACTTTTCGTAGACATTTGTTGCATAAACGAGTTAATTGAATTTGTTTGCAGTGCGTTTTGGTTCGCAATGTTTGGTTTCTGCATTTTTTTCTATCAACTGTAAATTGATAAATTATAAGTAATTATATATAATTTCATTTGCAGACAAACTCACACGCCAGCCGCGACGAACTTTGTCAGACAATTTCATTAACAACAATTGTCGCTAGTTAACGACTTTGAAATGCCTCGATTTACTGACACAACAAATTGGTTAAAAGTTCTGTAGCTCTCTGAATAATGTTTTCGTAACACATTAAATTAAATTTAAAATGCATATAGCAATAACAGCAAAAAACATATCAAAACTTAGATTTAGTTGCATGTTTCATAAAAAATAAACTTTTTTGGTCTTCAAATTAAGCTAACGCAATGTTGTCTACATTGGAATCGGACAAAAAAGATTGAGACGTTGACGATGCCGACCGGAAGTTAGCGGAAATCATTAGACCCTGACTCGAAGCGCTTCTGCTTTTCCTACTGGCGACATAAGATGTACGAAGTACAATGGAATAAAATGACAAGAAACTGTAAAAATTGTTCAAGGCTGACCGTTATTTAACTTGCTTGGACGAATAAATATCATATTTAGAGAATTGTATTTGTCTATTGATTAAATTGAACTATAAATTGGAGACACAGCCATCAAAACAATTCCAACAAGGATCTGGAAAAAAAAATGCATTCTTTTCCACTGTGCACGTCTGTTATCGCTTTCCATGGCCTTTGTTCTCCTCAGATATTTTTGCTTGCCCTACACACAAAAGGCGAAGATGCGCCCCAAGGAGCATTATTGTTATTGCTGTTTGTTGTTGTTGTTGGTTGTTAGTAGTTGGCAGCTTATGCTCGAAACTACTCAAATATCCGGAATCATTATTATAAAAATGTGCCAGAGAGCGGATGCACTGGGCCAGGAAGTAATTAAAGCTATGCACATAATTGGTAAGTTTCAAGCAAAGCACGTTAAACTCCTTGATGGCTTAGTAAACGAGCTGAAAGTTGGCCCATAACCCAGGTCTGAGGCAGGTAATATTAATTAAATTAATTAAGTGAGAACAGTAGGGAATCTTTTCGCAATGAACTACAAGCAACAAATGCATCCCATATCCTAGGCAGGACCTTAATAAATAGACCCTAATAAAATTAACAGAGTGTATACGTGACGTGGCAATGAGATGCCTAGCTGCCAACTGGCGCCAGTAAAAAATAAAAGCCAGATAAAAATCAAATTAACAAGCGAAGCAAGAGCACACAAAAAATTCGCACAAGTAAATAAACCTGTCCCAGTTTTTAACTAATAAAAAAAAAGTGAGACGGTTTCTGATGATGCAGCTACACCTGAGTAAGACTGGGTCAGAGCAGGATGCTAGACGTTTCTGGCTTGTCGTATGGACAGAACCAATTTATCTTTATGTATATGTAAACATTTGTCGCTGGTGCTGCTGCTGATTGCCAGCCAAATGAGTTTAGCTGCTGAGAGATGACAGCGGACTAAAGCCAAATATAAAAACGCAATTTCACAATGACCGAAAGGACATTTATAAAGGTGAAATTTAATGACGTTGACCGTTGTGAAAATATAAGGCCAACAGATAAAAAATCAGGCGAATTAAATGAACAAGCCAGAAGACGAGGCTGGCGAATCGTGTCCTTAATCTGTTTAAAAGCGCTGCGTTGCCTCAACCGAGATGCATCAAAATTAACGACAACGATTTTAAAATGTAATTGACAGCCCAACTGACGGCAGCTCCGGCGACAGTTATTAAAGCACACATTGCGTATACGCAACGCAGATACGGAAATGCAGCATTAAATGAAAATAAAGCAGACCGGCAAAGCGCCAACGCATAAAGGACACATTCGCTTTCCTGCCGTTGGTCATTTCTGCCGCTTTTCGCTCAGCATAATTGCTCTCCACGGAGGGCTTAGCGAGTATGTGTGCGACTGTGTGTGACTGTGTGTTGGCGTGTGCTGTTGTCAATGCTTTATTTGCGTTTATCGCTATCATTTCTTTGGCCGCTTTCGTCCTGTTAATATGCCAATTTACATATACATTATTTTAACTACACAAGCGGCGCAATAAATCCCTCGAATTATTTGTCATTTTCAACATACGCGCTGCTTAACCGTTTTCCGCGCTTATCACCTAATTGCATTGCACTTAAGCGTTGAACAAAGTTAAATTTAAATGCTGCCATAAAATGTCAGTTGGGTCGAGAAGCCTCTAAGCCAAATACTTGCAGCCATAACAATTAGAAGCAATTGCTACTTGGCGCTACTCAGCGCTGCCAGCAATTTCACTTTTCACGTGCAACTTGTCAGTTGAAAGGCGACGAGTGGCAACGACTGACGTCTGCAACAGCCACTGACAGCTGCCTGGTGGCATCATTGCAAAGGTAAACATTAAACGTAACTCTCATCGCTGCAGCAGCTGAGCATCGCGAGCCGGAAGCAGCAGCGTATGCGAAAATTTCACTTTCTAGCTCTAGCCTTACGTGTAGACCAGGCGACACGCGGGACATACATACTTATGTGGCACAACGGCAACAACAATGTGTTTTGTGACAACAATGCGTCGGCGACTCGCAGGGGGCAAAGGCAGAAGCAGCTGTACCAGCATCAACAACAGCAGCCGCGCATTGCTAAGTCTCTGATCTCATGTTACCCCGTAGTATGTGAGTATTATGTGAGCCCGATGAGGATGCCGCCTTTTCGAGCTGGCCGTAAAGCGTCGGAGTTGAGCAAGAGACAAGTAAATGGCACACGGTGTCCAACAATGTTTGCCGAAACCTGCAACATAAAGCAACAACAACGCAATGTTGCATGTTCAAGAAAATAATATAAATGCCAAATGTCATAAAGGAGAAACTATGAGTAATTAATTAAAAGGTATTTATGTTGTTGGTAAATGAATAAGTAAGCCATTCTCAATTTAATTACATTCAAGGAAATTCTAGTATATACGTTTGTTGACGTAGCGCACAAAGCTATACTGATAATGGATTTGATTCTGAGGGTGTACACTATCTGCTTTTTATTATAAATTTTACTTGAAGCTATATGCTAGTAGGTCACAAAACTATCGTATCTCACTTCGGTGCAGCTTTAACACAAAGCACGACCAGAAACAAACAAACAACAACTGCAATCAATTGCAACTACTGTCGCCTGAATGCTTGACTGAGTAGAGGCAAACAGCTAAGCTATTCGCATCTGTGCCAGGGAAGACCACAACATCCCCCTGCCTATCCCTTGGCATGTGGGTAATAAATAGCTGCAGCAAGTTTCCTTCTGTTGCAATTCAAGTGCATTGCATTTCATTGCATGACTGACTGAATGCTTGGTTGGGTGAATGAATGCGTGTGCAGGGTGTGAGTGAATGAGTGGCCAGTGTGTGTGTAAGGTTGTGTGTGGATTGGTAGCCAGCAAATAAGGTAAAAAACAACTAACGACCCATCAGGCAGGCACAGCCATGGCAATCTCAAATAGTCTTCGGGCTAACAGGCGACGAATGCAAATCACACAGTTTTTTGCGGGTTGCGCTGAATTACAAACCAGACTTTTACTTTGATAAGCCCCTGAGCCATATCGATGATATTGATTTGCTGTCATTATTGTTAGTTTTTGTAGCATGGCGCGAGAGCCTTTATGCAAAGCGCCACGAGCTGGTGCGCCCAAAGGCAGACAATGCAAAACTTTCAACAAGCGCGGCGCGTGTGAAAATATCTAACACCGACTGAATTCCGCTTAGGGGCTACCCTTAGGTGTCGCAGCTACAAAATTTGAATTTACGCGATTTGCTTGAATCGCAAAATTGAAATTGTTATTTGCTGAGCAAAGTAAGTAACAGGGCATGGCACAAAAAGTTTGCGGTCTCCAGTAGCCTGAGGCGGGCAAAACTGGGATGGGATGCGCTTTAATTTAAACACGAATATACATAGTATGAAGCACTTTCAATTTTGTTGTTTCTCTGTGGCAGTAATTGACTTTGTCCAGTGAAATTTGCATGCTGATGGCATTTCCAGCAGCTGAGTTGTAATTGCGTCCATCGAATTTGGAGCACAAGCTGTGCCTCATACCTGATTCTACACTAACTGAAGCCGTTTAGTTGCCAAGCTGCCTAAAAAGAGAGGCAAACGAATTCAATTGTCAGGTCATCTGTCAATTTGTTTGTTGTCTAGCTGCAACCCGACAGCTGTCAAGGGAGGTGGGTGGGCAGGGCAGGTGCAAAGGCAAACATGCCAAAACACAAAATGCTTTTAATGTGACGCGCAACTTGCAACAAAATTACAGTCGGAGAGCCAAAAACCTGAGACAGGCAACAGGGCGGCAGTAGCCCAACTGACGTCTGTCAGTGGACTGGCCGACTGACTGACTGACAAACTGCCTGAATGACACTGGCTGGCTGGCTCAACTCGCGGAAAAGTTCAAAAGTTCGTTGTCGCTTGTGTAAACAAATTATTTGTTTAAGCTGCTTTTCCTGCCAGGTAATTGGCCACGCGAACTGGCCAGCGAGAGTCAATGCAATTGACGACTAAAACGTCGCCAATACCCTGTAAAAAAAACCTAACAATTTATTTTTTTATAGGTAGGTAATTTTGTTCGATGCGCATAATGTTTTATTTGTCGATATTAATCTTAAATAGGAACATTTGTAATCAAATTTACCAACAGGATTGCATTCTAGGGAATTGGAATGGCTTATATTAGAGGGTAAATCAACTTTCGATACTCTGAACAAGTTTTTTCATTCTTTTTTTTCCTTCTAAGTCTGTATTTGGCTTTTTATGGCCAGGTAAATTATCGACTTGTCGTTCAGCTGTTGTTGTGCAAGGACCCAATTGCAATCTCATGCACACCACAATTAAGTGAAATGAAGCCCATAATGTTGCCGGTTTGCCATAATTAGTTTACAATTCAAATCTACGGGTGGTCGGATTGACAACTGGCAGCACAGTTAACTACCAAATATGCATACACATTGACCACAGTTGATTAACCGCTCAGCAAATCAATCTGCTTGCCAAGCAAGAACTAAAAATCAATACAGCTGCGTTTACACTTTCCCATTAATCAAATTAACTGAAATTGATGATGTGCCTTTCGTTACAATGGCTCAATCTCATTGTTTGAACGGCTCTTTTCAATTGCACAATCGACCGCGTTTTTGTAAGCGTGTGCATTTATTACGGCCTAAACACGCATTACGGGTAGTAGAATTGTGCGTGCCAAATTCTGTGGCGTAGCCTTTTTGCCCACACATTTATTTTGGCCTTACCTCGGTAATCCTTTTGGAGCACCAATAAATCATTGTTAACGAAAATTCAAACGCTTTCATTTGGAAATAAAATGTTTTGAAAGCTAACAGATTCTCTAAAAGAGATGTTATTAATAAGTTTTTTGTATGTTGCATATAAATTTATTTTTATTTCAATTCTAGATGTTTAATTTAAATTCAGAAAAGTTTAAAGCATCAACAAACTATTTTTATTTTTATTTACACTTTTAACGCTGCGATAGCTTTGCAGGACGAACTTCTGACACTTTCAGGCACTGACAAAATTTATGGTATATATCCATTTGAGAGTGCGATTTATGGTTTATGGGGCTCACCACGGCTTATGTGTTGTCAAATATTTGACTCATTAAAATGATTGAATAAGGCAGAGTCGGTCTCTTTCGAGTGGGCCAATGGCAACGCCAAACAACCCAAAAGGATAACTGTGTGAAAAACAAACATATCGCGGATTTAGAACTGTCGACTGGCAACGAAAAGGCCAACATAGCTAACAAATAAAACCTGCAGACTGATTTTAGCGTTACAAATGGTTTACGGATATTTACATGGAATTGAGTTGTAGGCGAAATGGAAAACATATTCAAATTGGTTCGGCATTATGAAGGGCATATTGAATGCGTGACTAAGTCACTTAGACTTTAACCGATACGAATGTTGTGCGCGTAGCAGAGTGTGGGCGGGTCGTAGCATTTTCCAACCAATTGAATTTCAATTTGCATAATTTCTGGAATGTCAACGTAATGTGCATATATGTATGCAATTCAATTATTTTCCATTGAATTGAACTGGGGACATTGAGAGTAGACTACAAGTGGACAAAGAAAAACCCATCCAGCCAGTTCGGTCGACTAACCCTTTGTAAAAGATTCGCACACGCATACAAATAGGGACTGAACAAACATTTTTGCACATTTGCATGTTTATAGTATGTAGCCCAGACGGGCAATTCGTGTTACAGAGTGACCCCAAGCTAACCTTAAACTCAAAAACGTAGGAAAAGCCAAAACTATGCATTGTGCCTCACGGTTGAGGACTGAATCTTAAACTAGAACCTAAAAGCATAGAAAGCAATAAAATGAAAGGCATTTTTTCATCGGCATGCTAAAAAAAAAACGTATTTAAATGGCAAATATAAAATAAAACAAACAAAATGCCATGAAACTCAACATTAGAATACCCTTGAACAAATTGCCAACAAATATCATAGTTGATACTTTAAATGTTTTATAAGATTTTTAATTAGAATTTCGCTATCCAAATCAATTAAAATTCTATGCGGGGACAATTTATTACCGTCTGTACACCAAATATAATACAAACAAATACCCCTTCTGCACGCTCAGCACAATCATTTCTGTCCGTTTTGTGCATTTTATACGAACACGCACCAACTCCTTTGCAAAAAAAGGAAAACAAAGGGTACACTGTATTTACTATTTTCTTTTTATTTGTATCCTTTCTTACAAGAGAAATGTATACAACACGCAAAGTTGTCCACAGACAACGGCGAAGGCATCGGCATTGTCATTGTCCTGCTGCTCAGGCCATTTAAAACTAATTTTGTGGTGGCTACAAAAAGGCGAGTCAGAATATTTACTTTTGGGCAATGGACAAATGTGTTTTTTGTGGGCGCGCATGTCGTAAAAATTTAATTAAAAAATTATTTCGCTAACAGTAAAAATCAACACTTGGTGATCCTTGAAAAGCGTCAGCCGCAAGCCCAAATAATGATTAGGCAAACGCTTGACTGACAACAGACGCTAAGAGCCTGAAAGCTTTACCAGTTGCCACGCCCATTAACTGTGGCAAAATGTGCGAATAATGTGCACGGACAATGGGCATTTATGGGCTCTGCAAACCCGCTACCCGGCGCTTATGTGTCAAGCCAACAAAATTATGATGACGACTTTTATTGGATTAGAAGCCAGTGCCTGTCATTGTCCTTGCCCGTGCCTGACGCTTAAGTAGCTCGCCTGGATGGCTGGCTGTCTGCCGGACAGCCTTCTTGGGCGAGTCAATAAAAATTCAGTAAATCCCTGTCGACATAGGCTCCAAGATCATTATGGCTACTTTATGACGGTTTATGTTTGTGCACTGGCGCACATTCGAAAGGATAAATACACAAACTGTCAAGAGACATGTTATTTTTATCAGGAGTGCTCTTAACATGAATTGACTGCATGGAAAAGGTAACGGGATGAAATGGTGTAAACTAAGTATGTACGCATTAATATCCATACCTAGAAAAGGTTTACTAGGCACCATAAGTACTTACTTATGTATTTCAAGTTAGATTGTCAAAAATCACAACATTGTCTTTATATATATTATACTCGCTCTTGATTCACTATCGAGATGAACCTTGAAATAAGCTAATTTCCATTGCAGTTAACAATCTTTAAGCATATTGTGGAAGCAATAACTCTGATGTTAACAAAAAGAAACTCAAGTAAAATTAACAAGCCCTAACGAAGTAGCCAAAAGAAAGAAATGCAACCAAATTCTCACGCCAATTATGCGCTGACAAAGGAACAAGAACCGAATGATGTCTTCAATCCAAATGCTAATGAAGAGGTGGCTGGCTGGGCTTTGAGCCGCGACCTCAAGCTGAGACTCTTGGTTCAATTATGGCCCCGCTCCAATGCCAGCCCATTAAAATTAGCATATTTTTTCAACACATCTTGTAGCTTTTCATGTTTCGCAAAATTCGACATGCTAAATAAGTTGACACCTTTTTGGGGGAGCGGCTACAAGAAAAACCAAAAACACTCACTGCTAATTGCAAGCGGGCGGCTCAACAACGGCTTAATTACGTTGTTTGTTGTTGTTGTTGTTTGTTGTTGTTATTTTAGCTGACCTTTTGGCGTGGCATGCCCATTTTGGTCATTTGCATAATTGTGTCGCATTTATTTATTTAAATTTTTCTGCCAATTTTCACTTAGAATTTGCAGACGAACATTTTCATTAATGTGTGCTACAAAATATATTATTTCCAAACAACACTCTAACCAAAATGCACAAAATGGGCGAAACTTTTGGCAACATTAAAGCAATTATTTGTTTTACAACAACAACAACAACAACCACAATAAAAACCATATGTGAGCAGCAAAAAAAAGTGGTAAAAGTCAAGTTTTGACTAGCATATTTGAGCATCAAATTAGTTTTCTCGCACACGTTTTCAATTTCGGCACTGTAAAAGTTTGTTAACAACAAGTGGCTCAGCCTTCAGAATATAGGCCAAGAGGTGCTAGGATTTCTGGAAAGCAACCCTTAAAGTGGGTCAATTGCACTAATGCAAAAATGCACAAATTTTATGTTGATTAGATAGGAAAATATAATATGTGGTTTCTCAAGCAAATAAAGCAGCCTATCAATTGGTATTTAGTTGTATTATTCTCTGAGAAACCTTAGGTATTTTAAGACAGTTGAAGCTACTAAATTCGCAAATAATTGCATGTTCCTTAAGTAAACGCCTAAAGCATTTGAAATCACACAAGCAGCGGTCCAAGCTTTCTATATACTATTGGTTGGGCCCACATGGCGTATGTGTAATACTGTTATGTCAGCGCAAATATGCACAAATATTTACTTACTCACCTATTTTCCTAAGCAGCTGCTGCTGCCAACAAATAGCTGATAAGCCGACAGCCAAGCGACTTGCCTTTGTTTGTTATTGATTTCTATTAGCTTGCACTTTCTATGCCATACTTAATGGAACTGCATTTAAATGAAATGATCAAATGAAAATTTGTTTTTATGGCTGCATGTGAAAGTTGGCTAATTGGTGGTTTTAATTGTGCTATTAGATTACCGCCTCTAAATGTTGTTGCCATTAAAATGTATCAGCATTTATTTAACATGTGCACATATTTATTTTCATTTTAAATATATTTGCTAAAATTTATTGGCTGTGGTATCTCCGACCTCATAAAAGACTAAATGTACGAAATAGCATTTAAATATAATTTTAGCAAATGTTTTTAGTAAATGTTTGCTTGACGCACATATATGCCGAACATATGGACCTGTTGATCGAAATTCGTATTTACCTTTATGTCTTAAAAATATTTACCGTGTTAAACAAATCGATTAAGTAAAGTCCTATTTGTTCCAACACTTTATTTACACAGTTGGAAAATATTCTTTGCGTCTTACTTTGAATTTTCGAAAAATCTTTTATGTCCCATTTTCTGAGGTCACAGAGAAATGGCTGCATTCGTCAACTGTAAACAGACAAATTTGAGACTAGCAAATATTTAACTAAGTTATTTGGTATCTATTTGGCATACACAGTTGTACAAATGTACTTAATTCCATTGTCCATGCGCAATTTTTTATCTGCCCCTGACATGCTAATGCCTCAGTTGATACGCTGCAAAGCCCTGGCGATTACAAACGACCCGGACCCAGGCCAGGCAAATAGAAAATGGCAAATAAATTCGCCGGTTAAATGATAAAATGCTTTTATGGCAGCCATACAAATCAAAAGTCGCACATAACCAATAGTACAATGCAATTTCATATTCGTATATTTATGCATATGTGTCGGCTATCTAATTATCGGACTGCTGCTTATTTAATAAAGAGTGTGAATCAAGAGGCAAATAGGCACTTCAAGTACCTGTTTGTCAGATAAGCTTTACAATTGAGAGAACTACCGCATTTGCCACATTTGCAAGATCAGATACATACAAGCAAGTAGATAAAAAAAGAACAACTGTGGGAACGACCGAAACTGCGACTTATGATGATAGTGCGACAAAATTGGTTGACGTCAATTCTCTGACTCTGTTTGATAAGTACTGTAAGTAAATGTTGCAAAACAGTCTGTGTGTAACGTTTTCACAGCATTGTTTTGGTCGCTTTTACTCACCTACTTTACTCCACCATACACGGCAATTGTCTGCAAAGAGAACAAAAAGCAAACATGATTAATATGCAAATGTCGGGCGATTTGATTAACTGCTCAACCCAGTTTTTCTTCAAAGCCGGCACGCTTCCGCTAACAAAAACAAAACAAAATACTCCAAAAGCCACAAATGGGGCTTCGTGCACTTGACGTGTCTTAAACAATAAGTTAGAGACCAAAGGCAGACTCAGAGTTAAAGCCGGAGTCGGAGCTATGAACGAAATTCGAGTGTCGCTTGAAATGTGCCCAACTCAGCCAAAGCTGTCAAGAAGTCAGCGCAGATATACAACTCAAGATCAAACCCCCCATGAAGCCAGTAAATAATGGCAAAAGTCTTACTCTTTTTGTCAGCTCTCGACGACTTGGCAAATGTCACAATCGGCTTAATGGTCATTGCATAACTTAAGCCAATGGGCAAATGTTTAAAGTGCAATCCACATGATGCCTTGAAGTTTGATACGTGCGCCTTACTAATTAAGACATTGCTAATGTTGTCGGTTGAGCTATGAGTTGAGTTATGGGTCAACCTTTTGAGTTACTCAAAGCACCAGCCACATCCACACTCACACATACACAGCCACTGAAGGCACTTAATGTTAAGCTGCTTAGTGGTTAATTGAATTAGTTTACAAGTGCAGCAAGGCGTTCGCCTCTAGGTCTGCGAATTGCTTATTGGCGCACAAAATGCACTCGTTCCCATACATACACACATACACTTACACAACCCATCTAAGTATTCGCAATCATACACCCACAATTACAATTACACTTGCACTTGGTACACAATTAGATTCTTTGTTGCTGCAACTGCGGCTGCCCGCAAAGCCAAACAATTTTTACTGCGTCTCTTAATCTTCTGGCGCAATTCGTTTTGCCTTTGTTTTTAATGAACATTTAATTGTTTGCATCTTGAATGCCCCCTTGGTTTGGGCTCAGAGTCTGCCTCAGTCTCATACTGTTGCGACTGCAGCTGTTTACATAATTGAACTATCGCTGGGCTTTAAGTAAATTGTTTAATTAAGTCATTAAAATGCCATAAAAATAATTACCAGCCTAGACGGAAGCTAAAGCCTGCTGGGACCCTAGCTACTCTAGCTACCAACTAAAATGGGCAAGAGTTCAAATGTCTTTTGACATGCGACTCTTGCATTTAATGAGCTTAAATATGTATCATGGGCTAGCTCAAGACCAGACCAAGGTCTTGGGCTTTAAAATTAAAGAGCTGTTGAATAACAAAAATTAATATTTGTATGACCAAGACTATAAGGTAATTAGTTGATTAAATAAAAGCTGATGGTAATTGTATTAATGATGTTTCACTTAATAATTAGCCGCGTAATGTGAGGCACACAAAGTGACTTATAGTCCATACTGACTAAACTTAACGAAAATTAAGAGAACGCAACAAAAAACAGTTACCACAACGATAGTTGATCCCTTTACCAAGAAAATCAAACAATGGAGAACTCAGTTCATTATGCAAAGGCATTTTCTGTCTTTCAGGTCAAAGTAAAAGCACGTACAAAGCCAAGATTTTAATGATTTAATTAATCTACAAAGCTTTCATTGTTAAATGCAACAAAAAGACTTGTAATAATTGTCAAAAAACCATAATTTGATTTATATATTAACTTGTCCAATACTTATTTGTCTCTCAGTCTTATACATAAAAGCTACTTAAAAAATGCTCAATTTTTATGTTCAAAAACAGAAGCACATTTATTAAAACCATTAATAACTTATGCAACGTCGGTTTTCATTGAAAACCCGAACATATATGATGCAATTGAACTCAATATTGATGACAAATGAAAAAATCAAAAACATTTTTTATGTCCAATTTGTTGAAATATTTTTAATAAATAAATGCGCTTGACGTTATACAAATTTTACATTTAACACTACAAATTAGTAGATCCTCTTCAATGGTGCACTCTATTATATTTTTATTCATTTAAATTATAAAATGAAAACAAATTTATAATTTTCCAGAATATGCCAAAATTGTTAAATGTTGGACAGTCACAAGAATCAATTAAGTCCACAGGCAGTGTTGCGTATACGTAACATGAAGGACCAAATTTTAATTTGTCCAGGCAACGTTGTGGAAAAACAATTTAAACTCAGAAAAGGCAAAAAAAAAAGAAGAACGAAAACAAAAATCTGTGCACACACATAACAATAAAACAACGAACCTAAAAATAAAAAAAAATAAATAAAACAATTCAGATATGAAAACACATTTTTCCACACGTAAAGTGTCACAAGCTTTTTGATTATTTTTGCCGGATTGCACAAAAATTGCAATGTCAATCATAGATCCTCCAATTGCCATGCATGATAACAAAAAAAAAAAACATAATAAAAATAAAAACACAGACTTTGCCATTATTCATGGTATTCTAATTGCGATAACCGTTTGGATAACTCATTTAATTGAAGAAATAAAATTCTGATTAAACTTGTCACAGCTTTTGTGCTGACAAGTTTCTATGGATGTGAATTTAGTTGAAGTCAAAGCAGTTTATTTTTTCAGATAGTTTTTTATTGTTTTATTCTGTTTAACTGCATGCAAAGCAAACGGAATGGTCAATAGCCTAGGATGAAAAACATTTTTTCTTTATGTTGCGAGCTAATGTCTCCCAACTCTCTCCCGTTTTCCCTGATATTGCGTCAACTTTCGCTACATGCAGACGTTAATTTAACTTGCATTGAAACTTGAGTCCCATTAGAAAGTAAAGAAAAATCAGAACCAACGGAGACCGTGTAGAAATCTTGGCTGCTTGAAAATGAAATTAAAGGCCAACAGAAGCTGCCAATCCCAGATGAAATGATTAGTTAGCTGCGTTCCGCTTTGTGCTCAACTTCTTCGCGTTACTCACAACTGAATTGAAATCAAATTAAATTAAATGCAATTATTTTATCATCATTTGGCCAACTACGTAATTAGGTTAAGTGCGCTGCCGCTTATCAGCTGGCCTGCCGTTGAGCGGTGACTAATCAATGAACAACGGCATTGTTTATGCCATGCACTTCAAATTAATTAGCTCACGCAGATCGTCTCGCATTTGTTGGTCTAATTCAATTGATATGGAACTGAATGCCATTTTTTGCCGCGATACCAAAACTTTTAAAGGTGTACCTTAATGTGAGAAGATATGGGAGAGAAAGACCGAGTCGCAGCGCAAAATTCCCCAAGAAACATAAAACAATTATTTGTGCCTCTCTGGTTCTCTTTTGTAACAACAACATTTTCATAGCCTCCCAATGGCCAAAGGTGTAAAGACAGAGGCAAAAAGCAGCACGGAGCAAATGCGCAACGTTCGTTCTGTGTATATATATTTAATGTAGCTTAACTAAAAGAGCAGAGGAAAAGGTGAAGAAGGCAAAGGTCAATATTGAAAATTGATAAACAGGCAGCAGCGCCGGAAAGCGGCCAACAACACCACGAACGATCTATGGCTATCAGCACGCTGTCCGCGACGGCTAACATTGAGGTTTTTTAATTAAAAGCAAACAAAAACAATTCCCTAACTCTCAAATTAATTTCAACCAAACTTATTTTGCATTAAATTTTGAACTAGAAATAAATTCATCAGCGGCAACTGAATAGCTTGCAGGCCAAATTAGAGCATTATAAATAGAGGCATCTATTTTTAAAAAGCTCTCAGCGAATGGCTCAATGGGTAAGTATTTTAATTTGATCTAAGACAATTACAATGCTTTGCCCAATTTACATAAGCAAAAACCCTGAACTAAAAAATAGAAAACTAGAATAATGAGCATTTTTTATGTACTCTGTATGTCTTACAGTATTGTGAAGGCTAAATAACCTTACGATACAAGATACGGGGCCAGCTAAATGGGACGAATTCTATTTATAAAGTGAGCGGCATTATGTGTGAAGGGATATTCAAATGTGAAAGCTAAAAATATCTCAATTTAAATTACCCAAGTATGAATTAGATACGCATATATATACTCAGTCCAAGTACTTAGTGAACATATCCAATAAATACTTGAAAAATCACTTTTTTATTCACTGACAAAATAAATTCATGATGTGCAGCAGGCCTTTTAATGCTGGCTAAGCCCAGTATCATGTTTCTTACTATCCGCTTCGTAATTATACGTCCGAGTGATACGTCTGTTTAAGTTTGCAAGCATTGGATTTATTTTCAATAAATGAATTCCAAAACGGAAGTTAATATTTATAAACTTTAAAAGTAAATCAAAAATATTTGCTGTATACAACACGAAATTAAATTTTTGCCTGACATGCGCTGTTCAAACTGCCATTTCATGCCCGAGCAAACATGCACAAAATTGAAAGCGAAAAAAAAATTCTTATATTTGTACAGATTATAAGCGATATGCACAAGTATGTTTGCATATATGTGTATCTGTAAATTTTACTCTTTCCGACAAATGCGCAGTAATAATATTATGCAAGCATTTTTTCCTTTGATTAAATATTTTTTGGGAGTTTTGAACAAAAATCAAATTAAAGGCGTTCAAAATGAGGTTTTGTAAAAAAAATAAGTGAACTCAGATGCCTCCAGATCAAAGCAAGCAATTAGAAAGTTTAAATATGTACATATAGTATAGCTGGACTGCAGCAATTTTAGCGTTGGCCACACTTAAAAAAAAGAACTAGCTAAACATTAGAAAACTAAAATGCAAAAGAGTGCATCATGTAAGAACTCGGAGTATGTTTTACTCTCATACCTATGCTGCTTCCGTTTGAACTTGTGGAAACTCTATGCACTTGTATAAAGGCTGGCAGCTTATCAGGCAATTTTTTTTTGACGGTGTTAAATAACAATAACAAAAGTTAGCCAAATAGTTCAGGGTTATTTTTTCGCTGAAATATTTCATATTTCCAAATTACAAAACAAACAAGTTAAATGTGCTAATTTGGCATCTTCGTACTATGTATGCATGTATGTATGTACTAATATGTACTAATATGTGTTTTTTCAACACTGGTCGGCTTAAAATTCAAACCATACTAACTTATTCACAAAATGCGCAAAGATATATACATACATGTACAAAATTATCTGTCAATGACTGTGCTAATAGACAAATCCACAATTTGCCCAGGCAATTAAATAAAATTAAGCACAGTTATAAGCCAAATTTTATGTGTTTTTGTATGGAAAAGTACTACAAATTTGTTTGAACCAGCCTTTTCAAAAGTTAAAAGTCCAATTCAAAGTTGGTAAAGTGCTCATTGCATCCATCTTAATTTGTATCATCCAAAACGGTTGCGTTTAATTTGAATTGGACAACGTGCGACATCAACGCGCATTCAAATATAACCCATAGATGAAAACCTAACAGTTTGAATGACAGCAGCAGATGAAAAGAGACGACGCAGCAGGCATTGCCATTTAGCTGCAATTGGAAATGACAAAAAAAAAAGAAAAACCAACCCGAAATCAATCAGTCAGCACGGCAACAACAACAACACTTCGCTATGTAACCGCCGGGTTCGTGCTAAAAGAAAAACCATATCGGATGAAAATCAAATTAAATGTGTCTGAATTGTGGCAATGGGTTAGCCCAAAGCCGTAGGCAAAGAATATGGTATATATATTGCGACATATTTTGATGTTGAGCGCGGGACGCAGAAGGCGAGGGTTAAGTCACGCCCTTTTTAGCTGCAACTGTCAGTGGCGGTAATCGAGCGTTTTAAGGTTGGGCTTGGGCTGTTGCGCGCTTGGTTGCGGTTCGTCTAGTATCTTTTCTCATCCAAAATGCTTAGCCCCGAAATAAAAGAACCGTAAGCGCAAAGCAGGCAACTTTGACAGCCAACTCAAGCATGGCCAATGCTGTAGTTAAGCTTGCCGGTGTTGCAAAACACACAGCGCAACGATTTGGTTGCTTTATTTTTGTATCCAGTATTCCAGTATTCTATAAGATTTAATTACGACGCCCCCTTTCACCTGCCCTCGGCCAGGCCAAAAAGAAAACTAACCCAAAAAAAACAGATATAAAAACAGTTACGCTTTGTATTTCCAGCTTTTGCCGCCTAAATGCTGTCCCGTTTGCTGGCCCGTTTTTGGCATTGTTCTGTTTATAAGCTTTGCACTTTTGTTAAATGTTTGACACAGTTTCTGGGTCGTTTAGCTGCTGCTTCTGCTGCCATCACTGAGATTGAGTCTCTTCGGTCCTCTTTTCATATAAATGTCATTATAACTCTACCTTGAGATGTCTTTATGCTGCGCCGAAAGCTGGCGTGAAATTCTGAAAGACTCTTTCCCCAAAAATGAAAGCCCTGCCGAAAATGTACAAGTCATGTTCTGGAAAGCGTAACAAAATCACAGAGCAACAAAAGAAAACGAAAAATAAATATAATACGAAATAAAAGCAGAGAGAAAATTGTACTTATATCTGTGTATCTCTAAGGGGCTAAATCACTAAAACCAAATTATCTCTGGCATATGATAATTGCAGGCATACACATGAACATAAAGGGGATTTTAATAATGCGTATCTTTTTTTGCCAGGCAAAGCTTATGGGTTAAGTTTAATAAATCATTAACCTTTCCGACCAGACCCAACAAATGGCCAGAAACTTCTCTTTGACGTCTACTGTGAGCACATGTGTGTGTATCGTGCGTCTGTCAATGTTTGTGTGTATATTTATGTTTGTCTAAGTTGTATCTGGCTTCTGTGTCACTAGCACAGAGCAGCACTTTAAGCATCTGTAAAATACTCAACACATTTGAGCTTCGTTGAATGCGCTTCATTAGCTTGAGCCGAATACAGCTAGAGAAAATTAGAGCAAAGGGGCCAAATCAACAGTTGAGTCGGTTTGTCAGACTCGCCATGATTTTCACATTTTGCCAGCGACAATTAAAATTATATTTCTGTCTAATCATTCAGTTTAATGCCAGGAACAATAATAATATCAAGAGCAGCAACAATAAAATCGCTTTAATTTTCTTTTTAGCTTTTTAGAAGATTTTCTATTCCATTGATGATTCACGCACGTACTTAGGTCAACCTTTTAACGGGATGACTTTGCTGCCCATCGGCACTTGATAGTCTAACGGCTTATGCAACTATAATGCAGCATAATGGGAGCAATGTCCGATTAAAATCATATCGTTAAGTGCAACGGAAATATTTTTCCCTTTGCAGCTTATACCAATCATAGGCTATATAGGGAAAAGCTTGGCGCTGCATCGTCATAGTCAGAGAAAGCCAATCACAACTGCCTGCAATCAAAACGAACCTCAAGTGCGCTATGATACAACAAATGTAACAAGCTGACAAGCAAAGAATACAAAACAGCCTGGCAGCTTGGCTTGTGCTGCGGCTTCCTGGTCTCTAGAGTGCGATGCGCTGCTATGCATACTAATTTAAGATTAAATACATTAGTTATTTAATAATACCTACCGAAGAATGGATGTAGACTCGTCAGGGTGTGCGACGCTTAGT
This sequence comes from Drosophila ezoana, assembly GCA_035045725.1. Lineage (NCBI taxonomy): Eukaryota > Metazoa > Arthropoda > Insecta > Diptera > Drosophilidae > Drosophila > Drosophila ezoana. Next base: position 3,107,626 of record JAWNOU010000093.1, read on the forward strand.
AAAATGACGATGTTGACGACTAGTCTAACTTGTTTTCAGCTGAGTCGAATGCCTGAGCACAATTCGTCTAGCAAACAAAATTCAAATGATACAAGCTAATTGCTAAAATACTCAACGCTTAACGCAAGCCCATCGAAACCTCGGGGCAGGGAGGTCGTTTAAGCAACCTATTAAAATAAACAAGTTTGTGATTCACATGAAAAGGAGGTTGTACTCATAAATGCTACTAATTATGCTCTAGTTAGATTTTGATCTCAGCAAATGTTTATGGCATCACGTTCATATGTGAATATTTCTCAGGTAGCTCTGGGCTTAAAATGAAAGTCGAGAATAAGATTGTTCATAAAGTGTGTTAATAGTTGGCTAAAGTTGATAATAGTTATTTATTGCATGCAGCTGTAATTAAAAGTATGAACCATGCTGATAATAATGCAAATTGACGCGCTGCCTTGGAAGGGTATCAAAAAAGTTGGCAACTCAAAGACGCCACACAACAGGCAGTCTGGCATTTTCGGTGCGACCATTGCAATTTAATGCTCGAAATTTCATTGACACAGTTTTGGGTGTTTTTTTCCCGAACTTTTTGTGTTTTTTTCTCTGTTTTCATGTCAGCTGTAAACTCGTCTGCAACAGTTACTAAAAGTTGCCAGGCCGATGTTGTCTTGGCCGTTGTCTTTCTTAAAAAATATGCAAATTTATGTAGAACGCGAGAGCTGATTCTTTACCATTTATGTACATTCGGAGATCTGTAAATGCGGTTTGGAGCTGAACCGGTTTCATGAAAGAAATGCCAAACACATTCTATTCCTATAACCAACTACGACTATATTCAACTAGATGCTTAACAAATAATAAAATCAACTAATTCCCCTTTGTGTAATATGGCTTTTGTTATATTGAAAATAATTAAATGTGTTACTGACCTCTAGCCATTTCTCAAGCCCAACTCAAGCAGCCAATTTATCAGACTAAATATACAAAATGATCGATTCAATATAATTATTTCCCTCTCCGTCTTTCTGATTCTTAAATATAAACGGACAGCCTAGATGCCCCAATAAGTTTTTATTTTTACACAAGCCCACGAAATGTATCTATATATTTGTTGTGTTTGTATCTGTATCTATATCTGTATATTTATCTGTATCTCTCACTCATGCTCATTCAATCATCAAAATTCAATGCAAAAAACCGGCTCGCACGTTTCTGTGTGGTTTACATTTGGCTGGCACTGTTTATTGTTTTTGCTGTTTTGATGTCACGTCATTTATTTTGGGGTTTGCTTTAGGTGCCCAGTTTTATATCGCTTGCAATATTTAATTTCCTGCTGCACAGCAAGCCAAAATTTGTGCGCATTTTTTTTAACATCGGCAATTGGCAATTGTTATTCTCCTTTTGTTTCTATTGTTTATGAGATTTGTTGCTAATTCGAGACTATTTCATTTTCCAAAGCAAGCCCCAGCCGAAAACGAGCTGCTGCCGTTACATAAACGTGACATTTGCTCACATTGCAGTTGTTTCATTTTAATGACAAACGTCATTTGTGTTTTGTTTCTACATGCAGTTGTTTCATTTATTATTATTATTGTTATTAATTTTTTTACTCCATCTATTGTTGTTGCTGCGCACGTTCACAGCGCACCCACGCGATGTGTCAAGCACAAAAATAAGTCCACATAGTACATACATATGTATGTACAGGCGCGTATGCACTCAAGTGCTTATAAAAATTACATGATAAGTTTTTCAAACGCAACTGCAATGGGGCCACAGAATTCATGTTCCTTATCAGCTAATCAGCCAGCTGTTTATCACGGCTCTGTTAGCTGCCATATATTAGCTGATAAGAGAAAAGGGGCATTTGATACGCTGATATCAGATGATTAAGTCAAGTGAGTGCAACAGGTCCTGGGGAAACGAAGCTTTTAGCAAGGGCTGCCTGTCAAAGCTCTCAACAAGCAACGCCCTCTATGCAAAATCCTGGTAACTAAGCGAATCCATGTGACCGTGCTGGGCTTTTAGAAAGTTCGCGTGCTATAAACTACAAATTAAGCTCTTTTAAACAACATCAAAATACAAAATAAACAAAAAATTATGATAAATTGCAAAGTAATTACAAAAATTACTTTTGAGTGTAATTTGAACCGTTGGCCAAAAAATGTACAAAATATTTTAAGATATATTTGTATGCCGCATGCATTTAATGTGCTCGGTTGTATAATTCTGCGTGGTTGCATTTTTTATGTTATGCCGGCCGTCAAAACAACAGTTAGTCGAAGAGCAATCAGCCAGAAAACAAAAAAGAAATCAACTGCTATGTAAGGTAAAAACGAATACCTTTGGCACGCTGTTCGGGCAATGGGAGGGTTGCGGTATCAACCAGTTAACGGTAAGCGGGGCCTTCACACGACAGTGACACCGACAACGGAGTCGTGGCAGGTATTAAACGTCAATGTCAAAAGCACATTTAATAAATTGTATGATGTATGGGCATTTGTACGAATGTATAAATTACTTAGTTTTTACATACACAGTTTTTTATTGTACACAAGTTTTCAGCAAAAAAAGAAAATATTTATATATGTGTATATATATCAAAATAGCGGACAGCTCGTCAAATATAATGCAATCAAATGCCCGCAAATGGCATTAAGGATGATTGATGCAATGGAAATTGGCGGCACTTACAGACACATTCAATGAGGTATACCCAAATGATATATTGCGGATGCATGACTTTGCGTGACTCAAAATTGAGTGGTTCCGACTGAGTTTAGTAATAATCAAATTTACAGCAAGCTCCAGGTTAGCTGATTTAGGCAATTACTTTAAACAATCTGCTCGAATAATTGATTTAACTGTGCTTCAAAGTCGATTGTGCTCGCACCACAAATCCATTTTAATCAACAAATTTTAAAAATTAAGTAAAACACTGCCTTAATGCTAACATCGCACCTTCCTTGTGTTTATAAATCTGATACAAGTGCTCCCACGCTTAAATAGTTATGAATAACGTAAAGTAAATCGTGTTTTTTTACTGTTTGGGGGCGTATTAAAATCACATCAGATAAACTTAAATAACACTCCGAAATCCAAAAATTTGAAATCAAAGTGGAAACAGGAAACGAATATCCACAAAACAGACCGTGCGAGAGTTTCATATTCATGTGAAGTTGTTGTCATCGATGTATGTATATTGTTGTTGTTCTTGTTGTTTTTGTTGTTGTTGTTGTTGTTGTAGTTGTGGTTTTTGCTGTGAATGCCAACGATTCAGTTGAGCCAAAAACATTAGACATTGAACTGTTTACTGTGGATTGGTCATTCGTTCGCCCAGTTTTTGTGGGCATAAACAAAAGGCCAATGCATACAAAAATGTACTGAAAACGTGCCGATTAATCTTCAGGCCATAGCAAATGGCATAGGTCAGTTACACTAATTGAAATAGAATGTTGCTGGTCAGTTTTTTGCCGGTCTATGGTCTCGTCTATCGTTTATGAATGATGTGGGCGCTGGGAGCCCATAAAAGATACACGATAAGTTTTCTTACGAATAGATGGATGCGGAATGAGCGTGTGTGTATTGGCTATTGTGAATGGCACTCTCATGGCCAACTACTTTGTTGTTAGCACAGAGTAAGTGGCCATCATTTAGAAAGCAGCAAAGCGGCAACAGCATCAACTTACCTTTGTATAAGTAGCTCCTTTCACTTTAGAATGCGATCGAGGCGAGTGAAAGTGCACCTGGCAAAAGTCAAATGCCCAGAGGAAAACAAACATATACGGCCCAAACAACTGGGGCTCGGGAAATAACTGTAATTATCGTTGATTTGGCAAAAATGTGATGACGAGGCCTGCCCGAGAGTTATATCAGAAAACCATGCAGTTTTTATAAACGTCAAACAGGCCCTACAAGCAAACACAACTACTTACAACAAGTCTGTTAGTCATGACTGCAAGCCAAATAAAAACTAACGCTTCACGATTCTCGCCAGTAAGACCAAATACCCACATCCTTCAGCAAAGTATTTTGATTTTCATAAATCGAATAACAAATTTCGCAATATATTGAAATTATAAAAATATTTGAGCATATGGTTCGGTTCACGTTCACGTTTACGGTCAGCTTCGAATGATGGCAGCAAATTTACCTTCTAGGTTCAAACGGAACGGTATACTGCATATGTAATCACAATAGAACACAATAAGAACGAAATGACATTAACAAGGACCTTTATCTAAATTTGCCCAAATGCCATCAACAAGTGCGCAATGCAAAAGCATTCACATACAATGCAAGAATAGAAGCTTACGGTGGCGCATTTGATGCATGCGCTGGCTTGGCAACTACCGTTAAAGCTTTGAGTCAGCTTTTTTGCGCCCTGGGGCTAAGAAACGAAAGTCAAAGTGCAGAAGACAGCTGAGCATGTGAAAATCACGTGGTTGCTAATGAGAGAATTAAACTGAGAGCGAGAGAGCAGCGGCAGGATAAGCTTTGCGCAGCCGCTTCTAATGTCAAAACAAGCTAAACTCTTGTTATTGCTGTTGTTGTTTCGGACTGGTGTGGGTTTGTTGTTAAAAGTTGGCCTGATTAGACAAGCGAACTGTGGCACACACAAAGAGCACCCAGCGCACAGCGGCTTTGATTGACATGATGAAGAAGCAAATGCTGCACTTGAGAGCCGAGCAGTGTCCACTTAAGCCAGCGACAGCAGCAACCAGAACAACAAATGGGCGGGACACTCGAGAGCCCTTGGAAAAAGGGAGCGTGTTGGGGTCCCAGCGAAAGTATCTCATGTGTGACAAGCAAGCGTCGCGTTGTCTGGGGACAAACTAATAAGGCGCCGGAAAAGCGAGCAACGCAAATAGCAACAACAAACAGTTAGCACACACGCCCACAACGTCTGCCACTCCTTCAAGCTGGGCGCGCCAAGGTTAGGCGATTGTCGACTGGGGGATACGTTGAGCAAAGGTGGGAGGTCAGTTTGTCAGCAACTTGTGCAATCAGCTGTTGCTAATATAAAAGCGTCGCCTGGCTTAGCAATGAAAAGTGGCAGCGGAGCGGGGTGCACTCGGGTATGCACGACGTCAAATATCAACTTTTATTGATTTTCTAGCTGTTTTTTTATGACGCTGTGCGTGGGTGCTGGGAATTAATTTCCTGAACCCAACAATGGACATTTCTACGGCACATGATAACTGGTTAATTAGCTAATTAATGATTAAACTTACCACTCGATATGGATTCAGCTTGTTAGTTGCTTTTCACTTTTGTTTTTGGTTTCCTTTCTTGCACTTGGTATTTTTATATAATACGTTATAATTATACTTATTTTTATTGCAACAATCTCTTATTATTGTGCATCTGTACATTTATATATCTGTATGTGTATTTGTGTGTATTTCCGCTTTGAATTAAATGCAATTAAAAACACATATACAATTATTATTTATTTATGCACTCGCGTTTGTTTTCTGCGCCGTTTGCATATGATTATAGCTTTTACATTCGCACACGAGCTCGACTGATGAAGACATTTTGCAAGACGATTTGCTAAACGACGACAGTGAAAACTGGCGACTATCGCACACGCGAAATCCCCGCAAGCAACTGATCTCAGTGTGCATGTGTACATACATATGTACAATGTACAATAGGTACGTATTTAGTATAACATTGAATTGACCGGTGGCAGGTCGTAGGCGGGTCAGGCAGATAAGACTGTGGAAATATAGACGAGAGACTAACGAAAGAGCTAACTGCGTTATCAGCCTCGAATATGCTGACGATGGGCGCAGATAAAGATGGCCAATCAGACATGTATACAAATTGAACAACTATGCAATCAGCACAATAACAGCAGCTTGTACGACACGGTTGTACAGTTCATCGCTACATATGTACATATGTACATTCTCGTACATACACGTCTATGTATTCGCTCGTTCATTCATGCTCAGATTGTCAGGCTTAGTACGCTGTATAACAACAAACGATAAGATACCATGATAAAACACAATCAGACGGAATCGAAACCCAAAAAGACCGGCAGGCCACACATATGTAGGTGAACATAGGTATTCTTGAACAATAGTAATAGATTTGAGTTCCATAGACGGTCGGAGGTACATTGATTTTTTTTCTTATAAACAATTTCACTGCGCCAAATAATTTCACTTTGCGCAAGTACACTCGAAATTGTTGTTTTGACAACCAAACAACAACAACAGCTACAGCCAAAGCCGTGAACTTGAGGTGAACACCAAAGAAATGTGATTTCGCTGTATAAATTGATTATTAAACGTTGTGTGTTTGTGTGGATAGGTAGAATTCATTTGCATTCACAACAATCCGACTTAATAGAGACAATTAAAATTCGTATTTTTAAATATATATAGTATATAAATTTTATATATATATGCACTGCACAGATTTATTCAATAGCTTTATGTTATTTTAGTAAATTTTCAGCTGCCACAAACAAAATAAGCAACTATAAAATATATTGTGTGTACGATGTCATGAGAGCGCGCGTGGGAGATGTAAGATGGTGAGAGTGGGAGAGAAAAAGAGAGCGCGCGCGGCCGTAAACCGAACAGAAAACGAAAAAGAGGTAAGGTAAGGCAATCAACACCATACCAGACCAGACCAGACCCAGCGCACAGACCCAAAACAGACAAACCCACCAGCAAACGAACCGTGCGCGTCTACGTCTCGGACATGACAGCGGCAGCAAGTTCCGATAACAACTGACTGAGGCACAGCAGCGGGCCTCTGAGTTTTGTTTGTTGGCTTTGCTTTGCTTTCCGTTGCTTTGCGATGTTTCTACTACGTGTGATGCCTCGGCATGCACAGTGGTTGTCGGTGTAGTTGTAGTTTGCGGCAGTATTGGTGTTGGGGCTGCCGCTCAATCAATTGACAAAAGTTTTGCAGGGGCTTAGCTTTTCATTACAGCGCTCTCATCTGCGCTCGCGCTCTCGTTCTCCCGCTCTCATGCCGTCGCGCGTTCACTCTCGCGCTCACCAAAACAGCTGTTCGGCGTGCACAAAATGTAAACAGACTGTGAAAAAGCTTTTGAATGCTCTCACATTTAATTGAAAATAATTGTAATCAACATGAACAAAAACAAAGCCAAGGTAGACGGAAACGAGTTTCCAATGGAGGGGGCGCAGATGCGACCCTGCCTGTGCCAAAGGCGGCTCCAAATTGCTATCCCCCAAGCACACAATTAGATACTATTTTGGCTGTCACACTCCCAAAAATCGTCACTTGGCAGCAAATTGTAATTTGCTTTTCGCCAGACCGAAGACCCCAAAATTTGTGTCACACACACCAACCGAACTGGCAACCAAAATAGACGTCAAAGAATTTCTCAGCTGACTGCACAGTTGGCTACACTCGACCAATGTGCCAGCCGCAGGCGACGTCAACCTCTGCGCGGCGACCTAGACCCACATTTGCGCCGGGCTTAAAGCAATTGCTGCCGTTACCGTCGCCGCTTCTAACGGAAGCTCCAAGTAATTTGTTTTCTGTAGATACTATGTACGTAGATTCGAAGATTCTCCGGCCAGAGGCGTTATAAATCTTGCGCAATGGCTCATTGGTGTGGGCTGTGGCCTGTGAACACCTTCGAGCCGTGCTAAGCCAAACAATGGATTTGCCTGGCCACAAAATGTATTTGCACAGACGCAAAATTATGGCCGGGTCGTGAACGTTTGTTCTAATAGCCCATTGTTGGTCAGTGTGCTAATGTGATTAGAACTTGACGTTGGCTTGACCACGACCACTTGTTGCTCAACGCATCAACGCCGCCAGCCTTGCCGCAAGAAGCTCGTAAATTTTGCGTGGCGTTTCCGCTTTTTACCTGCCCGGCAAAGCAACATATGTGCTATTCTCACTGCTGACAAAACAAGCAAATGGCAAAACAGAAAGCACGCAAATTAGGCAGCCCGAAGTCCAAATACGCTCACTTTCACCTGCGGCAGCTACTTATGTGATGTATTATAGGTAAAAAGTATCTCTTGAGGGATATTTATAATAAAGCAAACAGTTTTTAATTACAATTAATCGAATCTGTATTAAGATAAAAAGTAGAACGTATAAAAAAACAGTCAGATATCGACCGCATTCCACATGATATGATATGTCAATATCATTCTATATATGGGATATAATTAAAAAGTATCTTTTAATAAATTATTTTTCACATCCCCAATAAAAAACTAATTTAAAATCTTTAAAGTTTGGCCGAAGAGGAAATATCTGATAAGTTGAAAATATCTGATAAGTTGAAAATCTAAAACGTAGAAATTTTCTTCTAAAAAACCGAACAATTTTTTGAATACACAGAAGAAACTATTTTTCAGATAATATTTCCAAAAAATTTAAAAATGAAGATAAAATTCTTAACAAATTTTAAGAAAATATTTTCACAAGTTAATTATATATATATAAATATTATATTATACATTGGCCTTTTTTTTTATTCAACATTTTTTGGAAAAATTGAAAGGTGTTTTTTTATTTAAGTATACAGTGGTAGAAATTTTTGATTGAAAACTGTGTAAGCTGTATAAAAATAAAAGTAGATTGTTGTACCGCTTTCCATATAATTTGATATGTCCATATCATTCGAAGCTTCTACATATGCATGCATCTTCTGCGACATAGTTAAAACACGCTCTGAAGGGTATATTAAATAGAAACTAGAAAAAGTCGTTATTTGTATTTAGCCTTTCGTTTGTTTAGCATGTAGAACAAGCATAGTATTTGTATCTTTCAGCTCTTAGTTTGCAGTTAGGTCTGCGCGCTCAAAATCCAATTAAAA